>CM062238.1:11174208-12374208 GCA_031216185.1 Syzygium aqueum
ATGTTTCTTGGTACCAGCAACTCTGACTAGATGAATAAGCAACAACACACGCTTTCAGTCAGTCCCGTACAGCTAGGTGAGTAATATAGTAATCGCAACATGTCTCGCCTCAATCGAGACAATATGTGGTATGTGCATACATTTGACGTTAATGTCGAGATGGATTTGCTTTAAACAAAAGTGTGAATAATTTCATTAGATTAGGATGCAATTAATGATAATAAATAAATTTGACAAAATGAAAAGGATTACTTACCAAATTCGTTTTTGTTCTTTTGCTTTGTTTTTTCCTAATTCCACCAGCTCCGCAACTATACATGCTTTTAGTCTCTCTCGCACAGCTGGACGAGGAATACAGTAACCTCAACATGTCTTGCCTCAAAGCAAGCTCATTGTCATAGTGTCAAACGAGGTTTGTTCAGCTGTTGCTCTTCAGATCTCTTGAAAATAGCATGTGTGAATGACACATCCAAAGGCAACTTATGCTAAAATTTATGGAACAAAATAGGGTTAATACCATAAGAATTCTCAAACTAATATACTCATATCATTTTCACCTCAAACTAATTATATCACAAAAACTCTTAGATTAGTACACCTACACCATAATTATCCCGATCTAATTTTTTGTGGCACAAAATTAGTTTGGGATAGATGTGGCATAGGTTTACCTGTTTATGATTTTTCTATTATACAAAAATTAGCTTGCAGTAATGTGAGATGGGTCGATTAATTTGAAAATTTTGATAATACAAAAATTAATTTGACATAAATGTGGCACGAATAACCAGTATGAATTTTTTTTTGTGCTAGTGACACTTTTTCTGCTAGCACTTGATAAATGACGCCATGTCATTATATGGTCGTGGAAAGAGGAAAGAAAGTACACATTTGGCACGATTACCTCCTCTTATTATTTTTACGCCCTTCGTTACCTGCATCGGGCTATTAGCTATCAAGAAAAGAAAAAGCATATTTTATCGTCCTCAAGACCTAGGAAAGATTCCAATAGTCAGAATAAACAAATTTCTTATCGGCTTAGGTCCTAAGAGGAAGCTATAAATTAGATTATTGTTGCCACAAAATTTCAACATCTGTAGATTGTTTTAATATTTGGTTGTCTTGATCATTAAGTTACTATTAAGAGGAAGTTTCATAGAAGGGAGTGGCCGGGATGGGGGCAGTTGGGCTTGAAGAGGCTTAATAACGTAATGATAATTTCATAATAAATTTTTCAAAAGGGTCCTCATTGTTGAAAATGTTCCGCCTAATCCGTTTGATTTCCTCCCTATGCGCATCACATTTAATATTAGAGTTGTTAACAGCTGCACGAACGCGGACTTCTTACCTAATCCATTTTCGTTTTACTTTTTTTGTTTTGTTTTGTTTCACTAATTTACTCAAATATATATGTTTACTGATATCATCACATTTAATATTAGTCATGCATGTGTCTACCCCACAATTTCCTCTCGTTTTCAACTTAACATCCAAGCAACTAAGAAGCCTCAAAAGTTTCGACCCCATCGCAAAAGTCTGCTGTCCTCTTCGTGTCTCTTTCCTCTGTTATCTTGTACGTATGCTTCGTGCATTTAATCGCAATTGAGTTGAATTGTCAAAACAAAGAAAGGTTGTGGAAAAACACGAAAGAGACAAGGTCGTGCACCTATCTCTCCTTTTGCTTTTTCAAACATATAATGGAGTCGGGCCACGCGTTTTCACTTTCCTTGCGTTTACATTGGGGATTTCACAAGGAGTTGAGGGGAAGCTTTATGTTTTGGTTACATGGACATGGCTTGAACATAGCGACCCTATTCCGTGCTTTTTCGCTTTCCTTGCGCTTGTTGGCGTGAAAATTGGTCATCACAACCAATATGCCGTTTTTGCTGCTAATCTATAGCTGTGGAAGGATAGGCCAAATCAAGAAAAGAGATGCATTGGGAAGCCTATGAATGGCAGAGTTCTCAATAGGAGAGACCGATGTATGATGGGAATCAAACTGAAGTTTTTATCTGAGTAACTCGTATTTGTTACAATCTTATGAGAATATTTGGGATCCACCACACTAGTTCTCATTTTAGGCTCTTACAAGTGAAAATTACACCAAGAGTTTTGAATGTTTGGCCGAATATGCAGTCAAGTCTTAAATTTTGAATTTGTGCAATGAAATCCTAAACGTTTTCTATTGAGTGTAATTCAATTCTTTCGGCAAGCTCAAAACCAAATTTCCTAACGTGGATTCCAAAAGCTGATGCGGGCATTTTTTAATTTCTTTTTGCATACATGGCTCCGATATGGCACTAATGTGGCATCACGTCACAAAAACTGAAAAATTAAAAACATTGAAAAGTTAAGAAAGACCAAAGAAATTTTAAAAAAATTGGAGAAGAACTAAAAAAAAGACAAAAACTAATGAAAAAAGAAATGAAAGTCGTTGAGAGTCGAACCATCGGTGAGGGTTGTTTGAGGGTTTGTAGACGGCGGAACTACCCACACCTATGGCGCTTTCTCTACTCTCCTTATAATTCTCAGGAGCAAAGCTTGCACTTCCTTTTCTTTGTCCTTCATCCTCCTATTCATCTTGGTTGGCACGAGCCCGTAAAATATTGAATCATATAGCTTGATTCTTTTAGAATATTATGGCGATTCAACATGCGTATGAATAATGAAAGCTTTTACCTCCAGAGTAGAGATGTGGACCGATTGAAGGCAGTAATCACGAACGAGGCTTGTTCCTCTTGAAAAAGTAGCCTTTGATGATTTTCTTTCTCCCTCTCTTGCACGATATAGTCATCATTTTATCCCCTTTCAAAGGGATCAGCCTACATTGGAATATGGATAGAGCTAAATGTGAACCAAATTATATGCACAATATGCCGTATGTTGTTTGGTATTGAGTATTTGTTCCTTGAGAGTAACCAATTTCATGATTCGTGACACTGCCTAAATCTACTTGCGTGGCACCTCCATTAATTATGTTTGTGTTTCAAGATGCCCTTTTTCATGGTTAAAGTCAAAAATGGGACAAGCACAGGTACTTTCCGACCTGAGAATTTTATGTGATTGACCCAAAAGGAAGTTTGATTTTTTTATATTTTATTTTAGGACAAGCAAAGACACCTTCCGACCCGGTTTCTATATGGTTGTTTGGCATTTTTGAGAAACTTCATGTCTCCCTTCCAACTTTTTTTTTTGAACTATTGCTTTGTTTTTTTCTTTTCAACCTTTTAAATTGCATTATTGTCCTTCTCAGGTTCACATCGACCTACTCTGCCTGATGATGGTTGACACATCAAGCTACTCTACGCATAGAAATTACTAGGTGGATCATTTGCATATGCCCTTGATAGCACGTTATTAAATTTTTAAGCACGTTATTAAATTATAGAGGCTCTTCTTGGTTAGCGTGGGCAGAGAGAATTTGAGAATTTTCAATTGTAGATAGCTCTCAATCACCAGCACCAATTTCTTACACCAAATTGTCCTTACATGGAGCATACAGACTAAAAGATTGCCGAGTTGAGTGTTTTCCCCACAAGTATAAGGACGTGTCTTTTTTCTTTGACCTGTGAAAGTTCTGAGTTAAAGTTGTTCCAAGAATACAGGCATGTGCTTCTTATGGTTCTCTTTTTGTATTTGGCCGTCAGTAAAATCTTCAAGTTACACCACCACCCGCGGCGGCTGCATTGGCTTGCGCTCTTGTCCCCCCATGAAGGGATCAGAGTTCGAACCCAGCATAGTCGTTAAGGATTCTTAAGTGTGGCACCGTGGTGGTGGGTCTTGTGCTAGCGTCACCCCAGATTTACCCCTCCGGCTTTCGGCCGTGCGGAGGGTTCCAGGGTTATAAAAAATAAAAAAAAATCTTCAAGTTACAACCACGAAGAGGACCAGCTCACATCCGTAACAAAAATGCTAAAAGAGTATACCTCTCCGGTCTTCTAAGTCGGTTCTTGGACCGATTAAGAAGTCATACCCTGAGATGTTAGAGTTGAAACACTCTCCGTTCTAGTTCTCTCCCCCAGATCTGGCCACTCTCTCTCTCCGCGTTGTCTCTACTGCTGCCGCCTTCGATCTCTCTCTCCCTCGAGGCTTGCCTGAGTCACCGTCTCTCTCTCTCTCGATCTCGCAGCTTGTGGCCGAGCCTTTTTCGGTCTGCCGTCAATCAGCCCACGATCCTCTCTGGTTTGTTTTCAATTTCTTCGTCTTATGTTTCGATTTCGGTGTGCTGTGATTTCGATTTCTTCATTTTTTATTTCTTCAGCAGTTTGCCATCTCAATTGATGGCTTCGAGTCGGGGCTGACCATACCCAACCGCTGTTTCTTTTTTCTTTTGTTTTTAAACTGCCCTCAGTTGATGTCTTGCCACAAGCAAGCTCATTGACAATTTTCGTTCAGCTCTATTCCGTCTCAAGTCTCGCTTGTCACGTGCGATGGCATCAGCCCCTAACACATCAGGAATGGGGTTTGAAGTGTTCCTGAGTTTCAGGGGTTCCGATACTCGGAACAACTTTACTAGTTGCCTCTATCATAACATGATCGAGAAAGGAATCCGGGTCTTTAAAGACGACAAAGAGCTCCAAGTCGGTGAGAAGATTGATGAGCTTTTTAAAGCCCTCGACGACTCTCAAATCTATATCCCCATCTTCTCTGAGGACTTTGCTTCCAGCGCTTGGTGTCTCCGTGAAGTTGCCCGTATGGTAGATCGCACTTTAGAGTCGGACGTGAAGAAGGAGATCCTCCCCCTTTTCTTTGACGTGACGCCGGAGGATGTCAAGAGCAGTACCGGATTGTACAGTAATGCCCTGTCTAAGCTTGAGAAGGAGAAGGTGAAGTATGGCTATGAGGAGGAGAAGGAGAAGTACGACCCCGATGAGGTGAAGCGCTGGAGAGATGCTCTTCGTGAGGTTGCAACTAGAGCAGGTTGGAAGCGGGAAGGGAAAGAGTAAGTCTCCACAACTTTTTCCAGCTATTAATTTTAATATAATCTGAAAAGGATGCATTTTTTCTTATACATTTGAAAATATCCCGTATTTAATTTATTTTCGAGTGACTATAATTTCTCTCTATAATTGATACCATAATTATAAAAATTTAATTCGAATATTGAAGTCATCGTCAAGTTGTTGTTGAATGCTAAGTTAGCATCCTGTTTGGTTGTCAAAAACCTAAAAAAAAATTTAAATTGCAAAATAATTATTTTTCAATAATTTAGAATAAAGGAGAAGAAGAAACAACAAAAAGACTAATATTAATGCTTATTCATTGTAGATCAAACAGACTGATTTTGTACTACTGGCCTATGAACTAATTATATATTTGATTGATCTCAAAATATTGCCTGCACACTAAAAGTAACAAAAAATCGTTTGATGAAAATCAGATTTCAACAAGGAACAATTCATTAGTTTTACGTAGATAAGCAAGCACCTGATTCAGGTCGCATCATTCTGCTATTACTGCAGGAAGTATATAGTGTTGACTATATCTCATCAGGATTTTTTTAGCAAAAACAAGGATCTCATCGGGATTGAGAGAGAGAGAGAGAGAGAGAGAGAGAGAGAGAGAGAGAGAGAGAGAGAGAGAGAGAGTTGACATGGAGACGTGGCTTAAAGTGAACTTTCTATGCTGCTTATATTTTTCTGACATGAGTTAATTGTTGCTGATGTTGAATTTTTAACAAGCCAAAGGCCTCGCTACTAAAGTTGATTCTCATTTATTTAATCTATGAACAAGTAGAAGGACAAAATGGTCACAAAGATATAATTAGATTATTTTCCACTCTTTTCTCTGCCTCAACCAAACATGAAATGACCTAATCTCCTTCATTTTCTTTTTTATCTTTCCTAAGCAAACGAACAACCGCAATCAGTGAGAGTTTGGGAAGCAGTGTTAGTGTTTAATCAACCATTTTTTTCTTTTGGTTATCATCCAAATCCCTTCCATTTTCTCTTAATCACTGCATCCAAACTGAGTGTTAGTGTTTAAACCCAATCAATGAGAGTTTGGGCAATAGTGTTAGGGTTTAAACCAAACCAATGGAAATCTGGCCAGCAGCCACAATAGCTAATTTGAGCCCTTTATAATTTAGCTAATTTCTTTGTAACTTGGGGTTGTTATGTTTCAATGAAATCAAATTTGTCATTTGGAAAACCGCCACTCTTTGCAAAACGGTCTTAATATAAATAGCTTATCTTATTCAAATCGGATATGCTTTAAAGCTAGGAATAGTGCATTTTCATCATTTTCTCAATCTGAATTTGTCCACCATCTGTGTATGATAGGTATGGAGAACTTATTGGATCGATTGTTCGAGAGGTTCAACTTAAGCTGAACGTGAAGAATAGAGATCTTCCTGACCATCTAGTGAAAGTGGACGATGAAGAAGTTATAGAGAAATTGTTGGATGTTGGCTCTGGTGGTGTACGATTTGTTATAATCCATGGGATAGGTGGTATTGGTAAATCAACTCTGGCTAAGGTTATCTTCAACAAATTCTTGTCTAAATTCAGTTACTCCAGTTTCCTTGAAGATGTCCAAAGTCATCGTCTTTTAGACATGCAAAAGAAATTGTTATTCGACACACTAGGTGCGACCTCTACTGATGGAATCCATGACACTAATGACGGGATCAATCGCATAAGAAAAGGACTTAGCGAGAAAAAGGTTATGGTTGTTGTCGATAATGTGAACAACAAGGAGCAACTCAAGAACCTCGCAGGGAGCTACAAATGGTTCGGTTCCGGAAGCAGGATCATCATTACAGTCAGGGACAAAAGGACAATACCATATAGGACGATGCTAGAAGAGGAGAACCAAACACGACCTAGTTATTACATGGACTACCAAGTAAAGGTGATGCCTCCGGATCGAGCGATTCAGCTATTCAGCAAGCATGCCTTCAGAAGCGATACTCCTCCAAAAGATTGGCACAATTTCTCAGAAGTAGTTGTTTCAAGCATAGGAAGGCTTCCTTTGACTCTTGAAGTCGTGGGTTCTCTTTTCGCCAACACAGACATATCGAAGTGGCACGAGACATTGAAGGACTTAAAGCAAGTCCCGCTTAAGGAAGTCCGAGACACACTTATGATAAGTTTCAACAAATTGGACCTCAGAAAAAAAAATATATTCCTGGACATAGCATGCTTTTGCATCGGGGAGGATAAGATGCATGCATATTACATGTGGGATGATTGCGGATATTCTCCACAGAGCGCAATTGATGATCTTCTTCTCATGTCATTGATAAAGATTGATAAGTACAATAAGTTCTGGATGCATGACGAAATTCGAGATCTAGGAAGGTATCTTGTCAAGGAAGAGAATTTGGAAGATGCTGGAAAGCGCCGTTGGGTGTGGATTGACGAGAACACTTTAGACTTACTTACGAGCAATGAGGTGAAAGTCACTAACGGTAGAGGATATGGTCAATCCATGAAAATATTTCGTCATGTGTTTAAAAATCGAGGATATTGGTTGATGACTTGCTTTGTTCACTAATTTATAAAGAAATGGAAAGCAACTCTATAAGCAGCAAAACTGTGTGTTGATCCCCATGTTCATTGGTTTCTTATTTCTGTGAGAATGAAAATGAGTTCTTTGTTTCCTTCCTTGAAAAGGTGTTTAGTCAGTGCAACGACAGAAATATCAAAACTGAATGAAAATTTTAAACATGCTTGGTTAGTCTTCTTTTCAAATTGATAGCAAATAAGGTGGCTGTTTTTTTTACAACATGGCGACTGATTTAATCAGTTTGGGGTCTAAGAAGAGCTACTGATATTGATGACTACTTCCTTGGTTTATTGCTTTCTATATTGCACTCATTTTTATTCCCTGCTGTTGTTGTCAGGAAAAACTAGCTGTACGAGCACTCAGTTTGGGTATTAGTCACGACTTTACACCTGAAGAATTAGCCCGTTTTCCAAACCTGAGGTTCCTTGGAGGGAAAAGAATGAATTTCGTAGGCAACTTCAAAAATCTTCTTCCTAATCTAAAATGGCTTTCTTGGCAACGCTGCCCGTTGAATTTTAGAGCGATGAATCTTCATCCGGTGAATTTGGTTGTGCTCGACCTTTCGTGGAGCAAAATCACCCACAAATGGGGTGGATGGAGGCAAATCAAGGTACCGACACTCCTCGCTTACATTTCCTTCAAATTCTATTGATTGACCTTCGCTAGCTAGTTGTATGCTACTGTATTCTCATACTTGTCGTGAGCACGTCATCGGCCTTCTTTATCTACTGCAGATGGCGAAAAAGTTGAAAGTTCTAAATTTGGAAAATTGCTATATGTTAACTGAGACACCTGATTTTTCCAAGTTTGGCAAGTTGGAGAAATTGATTCTCGCCTGGTGTACGGAATTGTCTACAATTGATAGCTCAATTGGTAAGCTAAAACTGCTAAGTGCTTTGAATTTTAAGGGATGTAGCTCGCTTCAAGAGTTGCCCAAAGAAATCGGTTCTCTTGAATGCTTGTCAGAGATTTTCCTTTGCTCAACAAGCAAACGGTTTAAATTTCCTGAGACACTAGGCAATCTAAAATCTTTGACCAAGTTTGAAATTTATCGGTGTCCGCGTATCGGCCAACTTCCTCGGTCTATTGGAAAGTTAACGAATCTCACGCATTTGATTTTGCATGGCTGCAAAACTTTGCATGAGCTTCCGGACTCTCTTGGGGAACTAGAATCATTGGCCGAGTTGGATATACGAAGGTCATATATCTCCACTCTCCCTGATTCCATTGGACATCTGAAGAGACTAAAAGTCATTACGGTCGCACATTCAAGGCTACAGGCGATACCTTGTGCTCTTGGGCAGGTGGAGACGCTCGAAGTGCTCGATGCCTCGTATTGTCGGCATATCATGGATGAAATCCCGTGGAAAATATGGAGCCTGGCTCGTCTAAGAACCTTGGACTTATCTATGACCCCAATCTTTACACTACCGCCAAAAATAAGGGGTTTCTCTAGTCTCCAAATACTTAAATTAGGAAGACTTGGAAGGGGCCTGTCTTGCCCATTGCCAGAGCTTCCCTCGAGTTTGAAATTCCTGGAGGTGGTGCGCGTTGATAATTTCAATGTTCTTCCCGACCTCTCAAGCCTAGTCCACTTGGATCATCTCAACTTGAGTGGGCCATTGACTGCACTTTGGAGCGAGAACGAGAACGAGGTCATGCTGTCCATCCATCGGCTTCCGCGTGGCTTATCAACCTTGATACTTCACTATATCCCGCAATTGCCAGATTTTTCCGACCTCAAAAACTTGTCGGTTCTCACTATCTTCGGATGTCCGATGCCACACTTCCCCGTCCTTAAATCCTTGGAGAGGTTAAGGAAATTGGAGGTAATTTCTTGCAAATTCCTAGAGAGGACACCCGATCTTTCGGGCTTGAAGAAGCTAGAAGAGTTACGGCTCGACAACTTAGACAAACTAGCTGAAATTCCAGGTTTAGGTGAACTGGAATCACTAGAGTTTTTACACATTTGGCATTGTGGGGAGATCGAACAATTACCTAACCTCTCGAAGTTGAAGAATCTACGTTATTTCGACCTATGGGAGAGTTCTAAGATTAGAGCCGTGGAAGGCTTGGAAGAATTGATTTCTTTGAAGAAGGCGGAGATCTTTAAATGCGAGTCTCTAGAAAGGTTGCCCGATTTGTCTGCATTCACCAAGTTGGAGACAGATTGGAAGCCGCCAAAATTTGCAGAAGACACCATTCAGTCTAATACGCCTGGTCCCAAAATTTGGGGTGACAAAAAAGCCTCACCCCGCCCAGCCCGGTCCCAAAATTTGGGGTGTTTTGGGGTTGGGCCTTGGTCTTCTTTGCTTAAGGCTTTTAAGCGTGGGCATTAGGAAGGTCAGGGTAGGGTCGGGTCCGACCCATCGACGCCGCCGGGACCACTTCTCCTCTCCACTTCGCCGCCGTGAACTTCAGGCGACTTATAGCCTTTGCCTCCATCACCGTTCGCTCCCTTGAGTGTGGACGAAACACTAGTCGCATGCAGGTGAGCGATCTCATCACGGCAATGGGCGAGATACGACAGCTCGTTTCCGCCTCTCTTTCTGTCGATTCTTGCGTGCTATCGTGAATTCTCGCGACTTGATCTCTGCCTTTTCGTTTGAATCGCGACAGCGAGGATCGAGGTGCCCGAGCTGAGGCAGAAGTCGAAGGCCGATCTGCTGAGCCAGTTGAAGGACCTCAAGGCCGAGCTCTCCAAGACGTCTGTCACCTTTTGGGTAGATGGTAATGTCACACTAACAACACCGATTGACTTGGGAAAGGCAGTGAAGGGGGGGAGGGGGGACTAGATCTAGAGAAGCAAGAAGCCAAGAAAGAAAGAAAGAGAAAAAAAAAACACGAGGTGGGTGTTCGTGGGAATCGGTTATTGGGGGTGCGAAGCACAGAATCGGCTCTGATTGCAGAAATTCCTGCAGGACTCCTCCAGAAGCCCAAGAAATGCCGTAGCCCCTTATTTCTACAAACTGGTGCTTTCCTCCACAATCCAAGACAAGAGGCTGGTGAGGATTCGTTGTCCCGACTTCGCTTTCCGTTGTGTTCCTTTTGACGATTCCTCGCGCGATTCCTCAATTCGATTGCGTTCTGTGATTGTTTGGCCTTGCATTTTCAAGTGCTGTTTTTTTGTTGGGTTTGTCTTGTTTATTTTTTTCTTGTTGGGTGGTGATTTCTTGTAAATTCGAAGCCGCGTTGACCTAGATTTGATTCATGGCCCGTTACAATTGAGACCCGGGAATTGGCCAGAAATCTTGGTGAAAGAGAAAAAAGATTGAGGTCTATGATGATTGCTCCGCTATTTGGAGGCAACGGGTATACTTAATTTAGGGTGGTCAAATGGTATTAGAGCTTTCATTTTCCGGAGGCATTTTCTGGTCTTCTGGCTCATAGAGAATTCTAATTGGTGAAGTTGTGTTATATCTCAAAAACAAAGTTTCAGTCGAAACTATTAGTGAGGAGGACAAATTGCTTTGTATGAGCGGCTGCATAAGTATCTGCTTCACGGAAGGCTTTAAGCTCAACTTTTAATTCACCATGCAGCATTTGCTCATCTTTTTTGCGTTGCAATCTGTGGGAAACTGATGTTTTGATGGGTGATGAATGTATGGGTGATGTGTACTTTCTGGTAATGGGTGGCAATGGCAACTTTGAGTTGTGTGTGCTGGAAGTCTGTTGGGTTATGGTAGCTTATTGGAGGAGTTTGTTGGATGCTCTACCGCTAATTATGTTATTTGGCCATAGTTTGCGATTCTTCGAGTGTTGCTAGAAATATTGAGCTGTGTCGGCTTCTGGCTAGGTTCGGGGAAGTTTATTTCGGTCTCAATGTTGGAGTGTACACAGTACGGTAGTTGTTAATTTAAAAAGATGAATGCAGGGGGATTTCATTAGATTTTGGTTTTAGACTCAATTAATTAGTGTGAATATCGATTAAGGTTGTGCAGGTCCAGTTCTTGACTTCCTGTATTGATGCACTTGGATATGGAAACTAAAGAAAAGGGAAAATGGTCCTATCTCTCACTAGGAGCTGGATCATCATCACATGTTTTTGATATCTTGTGTTTTGGCATTTGCACCTTCACCTTGATGGAGCAATTTACTTTTTGTATGTCATTTTGTTAATGCTTGTGACAAAAGCTTGGAGTACTTAGGCTACCTAAGGGGTACACTGTTACAAGCAAGCAATTATGTCTCACAGACACATGACTGCATGCTTAATCATGTTTTTTTTTGGTAAGGCATACTTAATCATGTTAGAGTCTGTAAACTCTTTAAATTCACAAGCCATTTTGAAGATGTATTTTGCTGAGAAGTTTTTTTATGAGAAGGGTGAGATTTTCGCAAGAATCGCTTCTTAGGTCCATGTGGGCATGAATCCTGTACCGAACATTAGAAAGCTTGTTATCATCTCTACTTGAAGAGGTCAAGGAATTCGATTAACCAGTGCCATCTTGGCAGCCTCTCCACTACCACTACACAAGAAAGGTGTTAATAAAGATCTGCTGGAATTAATGGGACACCTCACGTGTGAAAGTATGTACAAGGTGATTACTTTTCCTTTGGCTTTAGCCAGAAGCAAGCAGTTGGGGAGAATATCTTAGTTTCTGAGTATTTTGTTTGGTCATCATGAAGGAAAACAAAGGTAACAGAAAAAATGTAGGGACAGAGCACCACACATGTTCTGTTGTTACGGCTAAGAGAATGACTTGCATTTTGATAGTAAGTGGAGAAGTTCATCTTGAAGTGATCGTTGATGTCTACTCGAAACTGGATTTTTCTGCATCTATTTCCGCGGTGAAATTATGACCTGACGTCTTAGTCTTCACTTCTGTGCTTCCCAATATTATGTCTTGAAGCCAACTGAATTGTGTAAAAAATGAAATATGCAGGCATATGTTGCTGTCAAGTTTGGCAATGCGTGCCTATGAAACCATGAACATACGAGAGCTTGTTATTATCTCTGCTTGTGGTGGTCAAGAAATTCGATTTACCAATGCACCTTGGAAACCTATCCATCACCACTACCCAAGAAAATGTGTTAATAAAGATCTTTATCCGAATTAACGGACTCACGTGTGAAATTATGTACAAGGCGATTACTCTGTTTTGGGCTACAGGCAGAAGCAATCAGTTGTGGAGAATATCTTAGTTTGTGATTATTTTGTCTGCTCCTCATCAATGGAAACAAAGGCAGGTAACAGAATGAATGTAGAAACAGAGCTTCATACGTCATTTGTTGTTACGGCTAAGAGAATGACTTGCAATTTGATGATAAGAGGAGAAGTTCATGCAGGGACAGAATTATTAAATACATCAGATTTTCTAGAAGTGATTGTTGATGTCTAATCAAAACTGGACTTTTTGCATCTGTTTCCACAATGAAATTATGTCCTGACATCTTAGACTTCGCTTCTCTGCTTCCTTACATTTTTGTTGTGAAGCCAACTGAATTGTGTACGTCTGTGCCTTGACAACTTTCAGGCTAAAGCTGGAGCTGGCTCGGCAACTCTCTCAGTGGTCAGTCCTTTTTTTGGCCCTTGAGCTATAGCCTGATCTCTTTCACGAATAGGAAATCTGATGGCTATTTGATATGCGGACTCATTTCACATGCTCAAATAATCTGAAAGTGAAATATGCAGGCATATGCTGCTGTGAAGTTTGCTGATGCGTGCCTGCGTGGGTTGAGTGGCGATGCTGGTATTGTCGAGTGTGCATTTGTTGCTTCTCAGGTTGGGTGCCTTGAAAGAACTTGTTGAGATTGAAAAATCTTTGTATTTCTCTCGAATCCAAAATGAAACCACCAATGATTTTCTTTATTGTTGCCCCCATATTTCAGGTGACTGAGCTTCCGTTCTTTGCATCCAAAGTGCGCCTTGGTCGTACTGCGGCCGAGGAGGTTCTTCCCCTTGGCCCGCTGAATTAGGTATGAAAGGTCTGGTGTTTTAATAATCTCGAAATTTTTATGTATAATTTGATTGCATCAAAGGAAGAAGTTTTTTAATTTCGCATTTGTTAACCTGTAGAGCTGGCTTGGAAAAGGCAAAGAAAGAGTTAGCAGAGAGTATTCAGAAGGGCATTTCTTTTATCAAGAAGTGAACGGGTTAAATACGTTGCTTTTCGGAATGGAAGAGATGGCCTCTTCATAGTTTCCGGTTATTTCTTCTCAGAATTGGTTCTTGGGAATAAGTGGTTCAGACCCGAGAAGGCATCGAAGTTTATTCTGCATAGCTGACGTAGGAAAAACACAGAGGTTTCTCTTTTCTTTTCTCGAATGTAATGTACTCAAATGGTAATTTGTGTAATAACAAGGTGGACGGATGTTTGTATATTATAGTTCTATGTCCATTGTCTCCGTGTTTGCATCGGCGTTTATGACTTTCTTATGCACCTGTCTTGTCGCCTTCAAGTTGCACTTCAATTGTGCAATGCCGCTATAAGCAAATGATAGACAGTTCCGAACAAGCTGAAGCTCGTCTTTGTCACTAGGCTTGAAGTATAAGAGACTCGAGTGCAGCTTTTTGTGGCTTTGTGCGGATGATTTAAGAGACAAATGAGCAAAAGAGAACCATTTCAGAGGCTCTTCTTGGGTGTAGTGGGGCAGAGGGAGTTGAAATTATCAATTGGACACCAAAAGGCACAAGTTTGAGAATTTTCAATTGGAGATGCCTCTCCATTGATTCTCCCTAATCACTAGCAGAGATGTCTCACACCAAGTTCTCCTCACGCGGAGCATTCAGAGTAAAAGACTTTAGTGTTTTCCCCACAAGTGCAAGGATGCGTCTTTTTTTCTCTGACTTGTGAAAGTTTGAGTAAAATTTGTTCTGCAGGAGTACTTAAATATTAAATCACCCTCTATGAACTCTATAACCCATGTGTTCATCAAAATCAACTTCTTCCTTCCTTCCATCATAGCTTATTTTTTGGCCCCTCGCCTCGTATTAATTGATATTTTTTATTTAATAACTTAAGCATTTAAAATAATTGACAGTAATCTCATTAAAATTTCACATGATCCAACAATGAAAGTGAAGTATTTCTTTGTTCTCTTTTCGCATTTGGGCATCAGTAACTTACACCCCCCTGAAGAGGACGACTCAGATCCATAAAAATAATGCTAAAAAAGTTCGCCTCTCTGGCCTTGTAAGATCTGATCTTGGGAACCGGAGCCAAATCCTGCAATGTCTTGAATCTCAAACGCTTTCCACCTTCTAGTTCTCCCTCTCAGATCTGGGCTCTCTCCCTCTTTCCTCCGGCGGCTCCCTTCGATCTCTCTCTCTTTCTCTAGTCTTGACTAAGTCCCTGTCTCGGCTCATCTCTCTCGATCTCGACTCAGTTGCTCTCTCATCTCGCTCGGCCGTCGATCAGCGCACTCTAGGTACTCTCTCTATTTATATCGGTTTCTTGGTCGAATGCCATTGCCAATTGATGGCTGTGAGTCGGTCATTAACTAAACCCATCACCTGTTTTTCATGTCTTTTCTAAACTACGCTCCATTGATTTCTTGAGCAAGCCCATTGTTGAGTTTTGGTAAAGTAGACACAAAGAAGGACACAAGATTTACGAGGTTCGGCGATGTGCCTACGTCCTCGGGCAAAAAACTCTCTTATTTTTTTTCTTGAGAGATCTGCTGCCATTATTCTGCAAATATACACAAGGGATGCTCTAACAAAGAAAACAAGCAAACCCACAAATATGAAAACAATCAAAAATACAGATTTGCTTATAACAGATTTGCCTACAATCTCTCCTTTCCTTTGAATAAGAAAAAGCGCAAATCTCGCAAATCTCGCCAATACTCTCCCTCAAGTTGGAGTGAAGACATTGTCTGAGGTCAACTTGTTCACCATATCTTGAAACACTCCCTTGGATAAAGCTTTGGTGAAGACATCTGCAAGTTGATCCTTACTACGAATATATGACGTTTCTATTGTCTTGTCTTGAACCTTTTCCCTTACAAAGTGACAATCGACCTCTATGTGTTTGGTCATCTCATGGAAGACTGGATTTGAAGCAATATGTGTTGCCGCCTGATTATCACAGAATAGCTTCGTAGGTTTAGACATGGCATCATGGCCCAATTCTTGAAGTAATAAATGGAGCCATCCGATCTCACTAGTGGCAGCAGCCATGGCTCGGTACTCAGCTTCTGCACTAGATCTAGCCACAACTGTTTGCTTCTTACTTTTCCAGGTAACAATATTTCTACCAACAAAGATACAAAAACCTGTGGTAGATTTTCTATCCATTGGATTGCCAGCCCAATCAACATCAGTAAAACCCACAATCTCTGTATTACCATTATTCTTCAACAATATTCCTCTTCCCGGGGAAGCTTTCAGATATCGAAGTATTTGGTTTATCAACTTCATATGCCCTTGTGTAGGGTTTTGCATAAATTGGCTTACATAACTAACAGAATAAGCAATGTCAGGTCTAGTAATGGTTAGGTAAATCAATCTCCCTACCATACGTTGAAATTGCCCAATATCCTCTAATGGTGTTTCATTGGACACAGTCTTACTGTTGTAATCCATAGGAGTGCTAGCCGGTTTAACGCCCAACTTACCTGTCTCTTCAGCAGATCTAAGACATATTTCCTTTGAGTCAGGAATAGACCTTTGTCAGAACTTGTTACCTCTATGCCCAAAAAATACCTCAATTTTCCAAGGTCTTTAACATCAAATTCCTTGCTCAACATTTGCTTAAGCTCTGCAATACCTGTGAAGTTACTGCCAGTAATGATAAGATCATCAACATAAATGAGAATGACAACAATACCTTCACCAGCTGCTTTAGTAAACATTGAAGAGTCAGCTGCACTCCTTTTGAAATCAAATCTAATGAGTGCAGAACTCAATTTGCCATACCATTCTCTAGGCGACTGTTTGAGACCATATATTGCTTTCTTTAATTTGCAAACCATTCCCTTATCATTCTCTAAGAAATGTCTAGGAGGTACATCCATATAGACCTCTTCCTCCAGATCTCCTTGGAGGAATGCATTCTTCACATCCATCTGAAACAACGGCCAGCCACAGTTAACTGCCAAAGATAGAAGGATACGAATAGTATTCATTTTCACTACAGGAGCAAATGTTTCCTTGTAGTCTATCCCATAGGTTTGAGTATACCCTTTTGCAACAAGTCGAGCTTTGTATCTCTCAACCGACCCATCACTGTTATATTTGATCTTGTAAATCCACCGACATCCAACTATCTTTTTCCCATTTGGCAATTTAACAAGTTCCCAAGTACTGTTACGGTCCAATGCCTGAAGCTCATCTTTCATGGCATTCACCCACACACTGTTTTTACAAGCTTCCAAGAAGGTATTGGGCTCATGTTGATTTTCAATAGCAGACAAGAAACTTAAATACTTATGAGAAATTCTATCATACCCAATAAAATATTGAATAGGATGCTGAGTAGTATAATATGTTGAAAAGTCACGGAGCCGCGTTGAAGGCCTTGGAATGCGCGATGATTTGCGGATTGGAGCTGAGATAATAGGTGTCGTATCTGCTGGAACTCCCTCTGTTGCATCGTTAGTTCCAACTTCCAAATCAGCCACAACTTGAGCAGGAGCAATGTTGACATCTTCTATATTCATGGGTTGATTCCCTTGAACAGCCATTGTTGGAATTTCCTCTTGGTCCAACATTGAAGGCTCGATACGCAAGACAAGAAGCAAAAATTTAGAATAGTCGTCTTGCTCCCCCTGAATTTGATTCTTAGCAAAAAACATGTTAGTCTTATCAAAGACAACATCACGAGAAATATAAATGCGTCTAGTACTTGGTTCATAGCATTTATATCCCTTCTTGACATTCAAGTATCCCAAGAAAACACACTTTCGAGCACGCGAATCCAGCTTGTCACCATATTGATAATGCACATAACACACGCATCCGAAAATTCTCAGGTGAGAGATACCAAATTTTCGGCTATATAGACTTTCAATTGGAACCTTATATTCCAACACCTTACTAGGCAAACGGTTGATTAAGTAACAGCTGGTAAGGACTGCATCTACCCAATATGTCTTAGGTAAATTTCCTGAGAATAATAATGCTCGGGTAACTTCAAGTAGATGCCTATTTTTCCTTTCTGCAATTCCATTTTGCTGTGAAGTTCCCACGCAGGAGGTTTGATGAATGATTCCCATGTCATGCAAGAACACTTGAAAAGCTTGATTGGTATATTCAGTTCCATTGTCCGTATGAAGAATCTTTACTGTAGTATTAAATTGATTTTTCACCATATTGCAAAAATCTTGAAACACAGTCAGAACTTCACTTTTGGATTTAAGCAAATAGAGCCATGTAGCTCGAGATTTATCATCAATAAACGTAACAAAATACTTAAACCCCTCCTTAGAGTCAATAGGAGAAGCCCCCCAAATATCTGAGTGAACTAAATAAAATAATTGTTCTGATTTATGTGTGCTATGTGGAAAAGGTAACCTATGCTGCTTAGCATAATGACAAGGATCACATCATTTGAAATCATAACTTAAAGTCATATCACGAGCATGTAACACCCGGTCAGATGGATGACCCAAACGCTAATGCCACAGTCGGGATGTGTCAACAGTTTTCCTTTGAGCCATCAAAACTTTGCTATTGAAGTTCACCATATACAGCCCATTTTGCAACTGCCCTTCATCAATCATCCTCCTCGTGGTTCGATCTTGGAAGAAAACCTTTTGAGGAGTAAAAATAGCATTGCAATTCCACTGGTTAGTGCATTTGCTAACTGACAATAAATTTGAGGATAATTCGGGTACCAATAAAGCTTCAGAGTTACGTGAGAAAAATTTAATTTGTCCAACACCCCTAGTTGGAACCTACCCACCATTAGCAATAGTAATAGGTGGATATGACACATCTGAAGTAATATTGGATAGCAAGTTTTGAGAACTACACATGTGGTCTGTAGCCCCAGAATCAACAATAAATTGAGTTGTGGATATAGCTGAGTAAGCATGAACATTACCAGATGTCATAGCCAAATTTCCAGTTTTAGTGCTGGATGCGTTTGTTCCATTGCCATGTATTTGAAGTAATTGCTGAACTTGTTGAGACAAAACCTCTAACTTGGATTGAAAATCATTTGGATTTTCTTGGACTGCCACCTTGGCTTCTGCGCCTCTGTCTTTGGAAGGACGCAAATGCGGATGAAGGACCCAGCACCTCTCTTTGGAGTGGCCATCACGATTGCAATGGTCACAATGAAACCGTACTGATTTCTTGAACTTTCCTTTGGCAAACCGAGCAGTGGAGTCTCCTTGCTTCATGTTGATGGCACTGTGGGCTGATTGTTCACCGAGTTCTCCTGATGTAATAGGGGCCAAAGGCATGACCCGTCTCCTTGTTTCCTCACTTTGGATTATGGCACAAACTTCATTGAAAGTAGGCAATTCAGAACTCATAAGAATTTGACGTTTGGTGTCCTCAAACTCGGGTCTGATACTTGCTAACAGCTGAAAGATTTTATCTTGTTCTTCTCGATTGACATAATCCATCGCATTCTGGGTCGCAGGTCTATACTGACGAAGCTCATCCCATTGCTTCTTCATTTTTCCCAGGTGTTCAGTGAAAGATTGTGTTGCGCCTTGCTTAGAACAAGCAAGTCCTTGCTGCAACTCAAAGATCCGGGATGCATTTCTGGGTTGACCATACATCTCGTATATCGAATACCATAACGCCTTTGCAGACTCTGAATATGCAAATATCTCGTAGATCTCTGGTTCCATGGAATTGAATATCCAAGACATCACACAGTGATCATTGGCTTGCCATTCCTCAAAAGAGGGATCTGACTCTTGAGGAATTTTTGTCCGGCCAGTAATGTGGCCCAACCGAGATCGTCCACCAAGTGCAATGGTGACGGCTCGAGACCACGGCAGAAAGTTCCTCCCATTCAGTAATAAGGACGTGAGTCGCTGACTGTGTGCCTCCTGCACAACGGTCTTCGATGACCCCGTTCCCGCAGCATTTTTCTCTTTATCACCCATAACGCAGAGCAAACAAAAAAGGAAATTGCAGAGACGACAGAAGATGAGCAAAAAGAAATTCGATTCAGTACTTACAAGAATCGCCGATCTGAAACCTGCTCTGATATCATGTTGAGTTTTGGTAAAGTAGACACAAAGAAGGATACAAGATTTACGAGGTTCGGCAATGTGCCTACGTCCTCGGGCAAAAAACTCTCTTATTTTTTTCTTGAGAGATCTGCTGCCATTATTTTGCAAATATACACAAGGGATGCTCTAACAAAGGAAACAAGCAAACCCACAAATATGAAAACAATAAAAAATACAGATTTGCTTATAACAGATTTGCCTACAATCTCTCTTTTCCTTTGAATAAGAAAAAGCGCAAATCTCGCAAATATCGCCAATACCCATCGACTATTTTCTTTCAGCTCGATTCTGTCTCAAGTCTCAATTGCTTCGTGCCAGCCACTCGCACATCGGGAATGGAGTTCGACGTGTTCCTAAGTTTCAGAGGGCCGGATACTCGGCGCGACTTCACTAGTTGCCTCCATCGTGAAATGGAGGAGAAAGGAATCCGCGTCTTCAAAGACGACGAAGATATCCGAGTCGGCCAGAAGATTAGTAAAACCCTTTTCGCGAGCCCTTGACAACACTCGAATCTATATGCCCATCTTCTCTAAAGGCTTCGCTTCCAGTGCGTGGTGTCTCCGTGAGGTCGCGCATATGGTAGATTGCATTTTAAAGTCGGATGGGAAGAAGGAGATCCTCCCCCATTTTCTTCGATGTGGAGCCGGATGATGTCAAGCTCAAAACCGGATTGTACAGAAATGCACTGTCTGAGCATAAGGGGACGTATGGCCCCGATGAGGTGAAGCGCTGGGAAGATGCTCTTGTTGAGGTTCCTACTACAGTTGGCTGGAAGCTGGGAGCGAAAGAGTAAGTTTCCATAACCTTTTTTTCCAGCTATTAATTTTAATATTATCTTTTTTTTTTGGACATAAATTTTAATATTATCTGAAAAGGACGCATTTTTTCTTATACATTTGAAAATATCTCATATTCAATTTGTCTTATAGTCACTATGATTTCTCTCCATAATTGATACGGTAGTTTGAAAAAAATTTAATGCGAATATTGAAGTCATTGTCAAGTTTTGGTTAGATGCTAAGCTTTGGCATCCTGTTTGGTTGTCAACTACCTAAACACAAATTTAAATAGCAAAATAAATATATTCCAACAATTTAGCAAAAAAGGAAAAGTAGAAACGACAAAAAGACAAATATTAATGCTTATTCAGTGTTGATCAAACATACTGATTTTGTAATACTAGCATATGAACTAATTATTGTATATTTGATCAATTTCAAAATATTGCCTGCACATTAAAATAACTAAAAATCATTTGATGATTATCAGATTTCAACAAAGAACCATTTATTAGCTTTATCAGGATTTAGAGAGAGAGACTTGGAGATGAGGCATAAAGTGAACCTTCTATGCCGCTTATATATATTCATCAGCATTCTATGACCTGAGTTAATTGTTGCTGATATTGAATTTTTAACAAGCCAAAGGCCTCGTTAATTCTCATTTATTTAATCTATGAATAAGTAGAAGGACAAAATAGTCATAAAGATATAATTAACTTCTTTTCCACTCTCTTCTTTGCTTCAACCAAATATGAAATGGCTTAATTTCCTTCATTTTCTTTTTTATCTTCCGTAAGCACATAAACAACCGTAAAATCAGTCCCACTCTCCACACACCTCCTATCTTCCTTTTACCTTACCAAAAAAAAAAAAAAAAAACAAACCGTAAAATCAACCGTTTCTTTCTCTTGGTCATTACCCAAATCCCTTCCATTTTCTCTTAGTCACTGCATCCAAACTAAGTGCTAGTGTTTAAACCCAATCAATGAGAGTTTGGGCAGCAGTGTTAGGGTTTAAACCCAACCAAAGCAAGTCTGGCCAGCAGCCACAGTAGCTAATTTGAGCCCTTTATAAATTGAATAATTTCATTGTAACGTGGGGCTGTTATGTTTCAATAAAATCAAATTTGTTATTTGAAAAATTGCCACTCTTTGCAAAACGGTCTTAATATATGTAGCTTATCTTATTCAAATCGGATATGCTTGAAAGCTAGGAATAGTACGTTTTCATCATTTTCTCAATCTGAATTTGTCCACCATCTTTGTGTGGCAGGTATGGAAAACTTATAGGATTGATTGTTCGAGATGTCCAACTTAAGCTGAAGGTGAAGAACAGATCTCTTCCTGACCATCTAGTTAAAGTGGATGATGAAGAAGCTATAGAGGAACTGTTGGATGTTGACTCTAATGGCGTACGATTCGTCATAATCCATGGTACAGGTGGTATTGGTAAATCAACTCTGGCTAAGGTTATCTTCAACAAATTCTTGTCTAAATTCAGTTACTCCAGTTTCCTTGAAGATGTCCAAAGTCATCGTCTTTTAGACATGCAAAAGAAACCGTTATTCGACACATTAGGCGCGACCTCTGTTGACGGAATCCATGACACTAATGACGGGATCAATCGCATAAGAAAACGACTTAGCGAGAAAAAGGTTATGGTTGTTGTCGACAATGTGAACGACAAGAAGCAACTCGAGCACCTCGCAGGGAGCTACAAATGGTTCGGTTCCGGAAGCAGGATCATTGTTACAGTCAGGGACAAAAGGACAATACCATATAGGACGATGCTAGATGAGGAGAACCAAACACGACCTAGCTGTTACATGGACTACCTAGTAAAGGTGATGCCTCTGGATCGAGCAATTCAATTATTCAGCAAGCATGCCTTCATAAGCGATACTCCTCCAATATATTGGTATAATTTCTCGGAAGAAATTGTTTCAAGCATAGGAAGGCTTCCTTTGGCTCTTGAAGTCGTGGGTTCTCTTTTTGCCCGCATGGCCAGATCAAAGTGGCACGAGACATTGAAGGAATTAAAGCAAGTCCCACATGAGGAAGTCCGAGACACATTGAAGATAAGTTTTAACCAATTGGACCGCAGAAAAAAAGAAATATTCCTAGACATAGCATGCTTTTGCATCGGGGAGGATGAGACACATGCGAACTACATGTGGGATGATTGCGGATATTCTCCACGCAGCGCAATTGATGATCTTCTCCTGATGTCATTGATAAAGATTGATGACAATAATAAGTTATGGATGCATGATGAAATTCTAGATCTAGGAAGGTACATTGTCAAGGAAGAGAATTTTGAAGATGCTGGAAAGTGCCGTTGGGTGTGGATTAACGAGAATACTTTAGACGTGCTGAGGAGCAACAAGGTGAAAGTCATTAAGAGTAGAAGATATAGTCAATCCATCAAAATCTTTCGTCATGTGCTTTAAAATGGATAATATCGGTTGATGGCCTGCTTTGTTTACTAATTTATAAAGAAATAGAAAGCAACTCTATAAACAACAAAAGTATATGTTTTCATGCCTTCCCCGTGTTCATTCATTTCTTAATTCCGTGAGAATAAAAATGAGTTCTTTGTTTCCTTCCTTGAAAAGGTGTTTAGTCTGTGAAAATACAGAAAAATCAACATCGAATGAACATCTTAAACATGCTTTGGTTTGTCTTAATTTCAAATTGATAAAAAATAAGGTGATTGTATTTTTACAGCATGGCGATTGATTTATTAAGTTTGGGGTCTAAGAACAACTACTGATATTGATGACTACGTGCTTGGTTAATTGCTTTCTATATTGCACTCATCTTTATTCTTTGCTGTTGCTAGCAGGAAAAACGAGCCGTACGAGCACTCAGTCTGGGTATTAGTTATGACTTAACGCCTCAAGAATTAGCCTGTTTGCCACAACTGCGTTTCCTTGGTGGGGAAAGAATGAATTTTGTAGGCAACTTCAAAAATCTTCTTCATAATTTGAGATGGCTTTCTTGGCGTCATTGCCCACTGGATTTTTCAGCGATGAATCTTCACGCGGTGAATTTGGTCGTGCTCAACCTTTCGAAGAGTGACATCACCCACGATTGGGGTGGATGGAGGCAAATCGAGGTACCAAAACACCTCGCTCATGTTCACCTTAAATTCTATCAATTGACATTTGCTAGCTATTTGTATGCTATTGTAATCTCATACTTTTCGTGGACATGTAATTGGCATTTTTTGTCCATTGCAGATGGCAAAAAAGTTGAAAGTTATACATTTAACGTCGTGCATCTCGTTAACCAAGACACCCGATTTTTCCGAGTTTGGCAAGTTGGAGAAATTGATTCTCGCTTGGTGTATGAGATTGTCTACGATTGATAGCTCAATTGGTAAATTAAAACTGCTAAGTACTTTAAATATCAAGGGATGCCATGACCTCCAAGGGTTGCTCGAAGAAATCGGTTCACTAGAATGCTTGTCGGAGATTATCATGCCCCAGGCTAGCACGCTACCCTTATCTGAACCGTTCAAGCTTCCTGAGACACTAGGCAATCTAAATTCTTTGATGAAGTTTGAGATTTGTAACAATGTTGCTATCTGCCAACTTCCTCACTCTATTGGAAGATTAACGAATCTCATGCATTTGCGGTTGACTTCAGGTTATATGCTAGCTGAGCTTCCGGACTCTATTGGGGAACTAGAATCATTGGTCGAGTTGAATATAAGTGGCTCGGGCATCTCCGCTCTACCTAATTCCATTGGAAATCTAAAGAGACTAAAAGTTTTAAAGGTGGCATCCACACAAATACACACGATACCTTGTGCTCTTGGAAGGGTGGAGACACTCGAAGAGCTCGATGCCTCATCTTGTCCGCATCTCATGGATGAAATCCCATGGGAAATGTGGAGCCTAACCAATCTAAGGATCTTGGATTTGTACGGTAGCCCAATCTCTACAGTGCCGAGAAAGATCTGTGATTTTTCTAGTCTCCAAACGCTTAAAATATCAAGCTACAGGCTTCGCCCGTTGCCCGAGCTTCGGTCAAGTTTGAAATGTCTAGTGGCCGAAGCTGCTGATAGCCCTGTTTTTCCTGACCTCTCGAGCCTAGTTAATCTAGGTCATCTCGAATTGGGGAGAAAATATTTCGGTACCGACCGTGTGATAGTGAAGAAGGCTAGCTCACTTTGGAAGGATGCGCAGTCCATCCATCGGCTTCCATATGGCTTATCAACCTTGAAAGTTTACCGGATCCCACAATTGCCAGATTTTTCTGGCTTCAGAAGCTTGTCGGTTCTCTCTATGAGCTACTGTTCGGTGCCGCACTTCCCCGTACTTACATACTTGGAGAGCTTAAGGGAATTGGAGATACGGTGGTGCGACTTCCTGAAGAGCACACCCGATCTGTCGTGCTTGAAGAGGCTCCAAGAGTTAATGCTGTTTTTCTTAGACAAACTGGTGGAGATTCCAGGTGTGGGGGAAGTGGAATCACTGAAGTCTCTAAGCATTAACTTTTGTGATGCGATTGAACGATTGCCTAACCTGTCGAAGTTGAAAAATCTACAGCATCTCGATATTTCTTTCTGTCGAAAAATGAGAGCCGTCGAAGGCTTGAACGAATTGAAATTTCTGAAGAAGGTGGAGATCAAATACACGTCCATGGAAAAGTTGTCCGATATGCCGCCATTCACAAAGCTGATGACAGATTCGACGTCACAAGAAGCTGCATTTTATGAGACAAATTCGACGTTTCCAGAAGTTGAAGAAGACACCATTCAGTATTGGAGAACAAGTGAGCCGCGCATCATCCCGGAAGTACAGGGACTTCCGATTAAAGCACGTCAGTTCCGATCGTACAAAAGGTGGGGAAGTACAGTCTTGTCGAAATCCTCAGGTACATTGGATTACATGAAAGCATAACACGATTTTGGCCAAAGAAAGGGTTGGCGGCGAGGATTCAGAGTTCTTATGCCCGGCACGTGGATTAGACCCAAACCGGCTTGTGTAATAAAGCCAAATTTGCGACGCACATTCACCATCGACATGAAACGATCCAAGGGTCCTCTCGTCACGTCACTTCTTGAACCATATATTATGTTTCTTGTTAAGATGATGTTTTCTTTGTCAAATTGAATTCTTGTGATGCATGAAGTTATTATGCTCTATTCAATTCAATCGTCTCTAAAGAATGAACTTATTATGTATGAATAAGGCTTAACAAATATTCATTACCAATTTCTATGATAATGGGCTGCGTTAGGCACGATGGTATCTCCTAGTGTTTTTGCTTGAGCCAACGAAAGACCGAGATTATTTCCAATTTGTCATCCATCCCACATTTTGATGGAACATTACTGGGGCTTACTGCAATTTCCTTTTTTCACAATTGCCATATCCATTATGTCATCTTCCTTGAATCTTCATGACATTGCCTTAGAACGACTCAGGATCAAGTGTCATGTTCCTTTTCTTGATCATTATTAGTCATCAGTTACGTAAGACAGATAACAATGGAGATTATAGTCCCAAGTCTCTTAGAATTACGTAGCCAGAAAAATGAATGGCTAAAGTTCATGTACTTTTCTTAGTGCTTAATTAAACGTCTCACATTTTTTTTTCTCATGATTCCTCTCCTATTGACCTGTCCTATCGATTTTATGATTAGTCAACAAAAATTCATTATTCTTTTTTCCTTTTTTACGGATTCTTCTATTGTAAGTTTTGTCCACTTGTTGATGGCCAACAAAGAGGATATTTGCGTACTCCTTCACGACGAAGTAAGTGCAAGGAAATGAGGTCAAATCAAAGGCATGAAGCTAGTAGTTAGCAAAGGCCCTGAAGGGCCAACGACTACCAAGTCAAGGTCTGCATTCACATGATAAGATATTCCATAAAATTGGAAGACTTGAGAGTTTCATATGTTTGTAACAAAATTTTATTGTTTGGGTCACTTCCTAAAATTACACCATATATATCTCCAAAACCAATATTTCAATAAATCAAACTTCATGCTCGTGCAACCCATGGGACAATAATGGTTAACTGTCTCGTTGTCGAACATAAATTCAGCACCCGCAGAT
Organism: Syzygium aqueum; assembly: GCA_031216185.1. Classification (NCBI taxonomy): domain Eukaryota; kingdom Viridiplantae; phylum Streptophyta; class Magnoliopsida; order Myrtales; family Myrtaceae; genus Syzygium; species Syzygium aqueum. The sequence continues at coordinate 11,200,711 of CM062238.1, forward strand.
CTTCTTATATATATTTTTTATTATCTTGATTGTTAATTGATAACTTTGATTATAATAAAATAATAATGAATTTCTCTAAAGGGGACCTCATTGCTTAAGAAGTTTGTCCATGTGTGTTTGATTCTATTACTATGTGCAACGCATTTGATGCTAATTTGGTATTAGACTTATATTTGACAAATGCATGGATCCTTTTATATGATCAGGGTCCGGTGATATAAAAAAATCTGACAATGGAAAAAAAAGACTTCTTACAAGATCCAGTGACATTACAACTAGGTTTGCCATTTTACCAGCATTGTGGAATTACACTTTCTTTTTTTTTTGGTAAAGTGTGGAATTACACTTTCTCTCAGTCTTCTACTCAATTATTTGTTTTTACGTGCAAGATCGAAATCCTCCTTCCAATATGTGTCTACTACTCTATATTGTACAATTTTAGATCAATCGACCCCCCAATGTTTTACATCTATTCACAGTACAAAAAAAATCTCAAAATTAATAAGATCTACATGTTATACACATTACGTATAAAGACGATACACTCATTTTTACTTGAACACAAGCAAAACCCTATTGAACATGGTCCCGACGCGAGGCCATGCTGGGTAGGATGTCTATTGTTATGTCGTTCCGTCCATGCTTCTCACATATGCTCCACCTATTGATGGTGTCTCAAATTTGAACATACATCGAAGTTCAAAATTATTTGCATGGTCTGAAAAAGGAAGAAATCAAGTATGTTATGGTTCTGGATAAGAATATGGATTTGTAGCATTATTGGCCTGATTTACATTTTGATCAATGACCAAAGAGCTTCTGCACTCGTATCCCGACCCATGAGTGGTAAAAGAAACACAAGAGATATTGCGGGTTTTCTCACTGTATATATCGTTTGTCTATGAGATTATTGCTAACACAAGACGTGATAATTTCAAGATCTTTTACTTGATTTATTTTTCCTTTATTTTTGGGAGGGCCATGTTTTTTCTCTCATTCCTAGTTGGAGGAAACTTCCTTTAGTCAGTCTTTTAATTGGTGGGTTACAAACATCAACATCACCCATAGTATATTTCGTTAAATTTGCATGTACACGACGTTCATAACTCGAAAACCAATCATAACCAATAGTCGGTGGAATAAGAGTTTATTATTTGGAGTTAGATCATTGCTTGGGTTTATGAATATTTCATCTTTCATCATAAGATCGGTTTAACCCTCTGAATAATGATACTTTTCTCTAGTTGCGCTTTGATGTGTAGCAACATTGTGTTATGTTTGACTATTAATGAGTGTCCATTTTAACCGTGTCACGAATGCATTCGACCAAGCTGGGTCGAATGAATTTTGACACACTATATTAATATTGATCTGACTTGGATGACATTTTGGCATTTTGTGGCAATGAGAATTTTACTTTGCATATGTATCACTAAAAATTCCTTTAGGCCATGCTAGATGAAGTTCTTTAAGGGAAGCTGGGATTTATGATTGTGGGCCTGTGGCTACCACAAGGTGATAATGAGACACGCATGAAGCATGGGTCAATGGAGATGGCATGGTGCATAATGTGAACGCGTAGGTGCATTTCCTTTCAATGTAATCTCAATTTCAATGCAATTTACATTTTTTCGCCGGACATTTCTTATAATTAAAAATAATCTATTTTCTCTAACCTACCTCTTTTCCATATATATCAAAGCATTGAGCCAGCTATAAAATACAAAATTTGAATTCAAATCAAATTTTGAAGATGAGTCTTTTCACCAAGCCTGTAGATGCTCAAAATATAGTTGTAGAAATCCACCATGTCTTGTTTATTGTCCACTTTCTGCCTATAGTTTCATCTAAATATCTTTGACAATATTTTTATCTTATTTTTTTTTTGGTAAGGGTAAGGAATTGTATTACTTATCATAACCACCATTTACAACTTAAAACCAAGCACACCTGTCAACCCAACAAGATATTTTTGGGTTGACAGGTGTGCTTGATATTTTTATCTTATTATTCACTACTTGTATCAAGGTCCTTCCAAATTGATCATCCACATTCAAAACTCTTAGATGACGATACAATGTTTTGTAGTTTGTTCTTCTTCTGCAATTTAAAGGTCCATCAAAACATTCGATGTTTTCTCAATATAACATTGCAAATGTACATTTCATCAGCCTTTTATTATTTTATCGTCATTAAAATAGTCGTAGAGAAATTCGTAACACAATTATGTTAAATTATTTTCTAAAGTGTGATCCTAGTTAATTGACTCAATTGGTCTTTTGGAGCTCGAGAACATGGGGAATCAACATTGAAGCCCATAGAAAATTCAAAAACGTTGCAAATTCATTGTATTTACCTGACCCCACAATTTCCTCTAATTTTCAACCTAACAACATCCAAGCAACTAAGAAGCCTCAAAAAGTTTCCAACCCTATCGTAAAAGTCTCCTGTCCTCTTCGCGTCTCTTTCCTCTCTTTATCTTTTATGTATGCTTCATGCATTTACTCGCAATTGAGTTGAATTGCCAGAGAAAAAAAAATTGTGGAAAAACATGAAAGACGCGTCTCTCCTTATGAAACATTTACATATAACGAGAATGCAAATTCATTGTATTTACCTATCCCACAATTTCCTCTCGTTTTCGACTTAATATCCAAGCAACTAAGAAGCCTCAAAAGTTTCGACCCCATCGCAAAAGTCTCCTGTCCTCTTCGTGTCTCTTTCCTCTGTTATCTTGTACGTATGCTTCATGCATTTAATCGCAATTGAGTTGACTTGTCAAGAAAAAGAAAGGTCGTGGAAAAACACGAAAGAGATAAAGTCGAGTACGTGTCTCTCCTTTTGCTTTTTCAAGCATATAGTGCACTCGGGCCACGCGTTTCACTTTCCTTGCGTTTGCAAGGGGGATTTTAGAAGGAGATGAGGGGAAGCTTCATGTGTTCATCACATGGACATGGCTTGAACATAGCGACCCTATTCCGCGCGATTTCGCTTTCCTTGCGCTTGTTGGCGTGAAAATTTGTCCTCACAACCAATATGCTGTTTTTGCTGCTAATCTACAGCTGTGGAAGGATAGGCCAAATCAAGAAAAGAGATGCATTGGGAAGCCTGTGAATGGCAGAGTTCTCAATAGGAGAAACTGACGTAGGATGGGAATCAAATTGAAGTTTTTTTCTGAGTAACTTGTATTTGTTATAATCTTATGAGAATATTTGGGATCCACCATACTAGTTCTTGTTTTAGGCTCTTACAAGTGAAAATTACACCAAAAGTTCTGAATGTTTGGCCGAATATGCAGTCAAGTCCTAAATTTTGAATTTGTGCAATCAAACCCTAAACGTTTTCTGTTGAGTGCAATTCAATCGTTTAGGCAAGCTCAGAACCAAATTTCCTAACGTGGATTCCAAAAGCTGGCGTGGGCGTTTTGTAATTTCTTTTTGCATACATGGCGTCGATATGGCGCTAATGTGTCATCACGTCACGAAAATTAAAAAATTAAAAACATTAAAAAGTTAAGAAAGACCAAAGAAATTTAAAAAAAATTGGAGAAGAACTAAAAAAAAGGACAAAAACTAATGAAAAAAGAAATGAAAGTCGTTGAGAGTGGAACCATCGGTGAGGGTTGCTCGAGGTTTGCAGATGGCGGAACTACTCCTGCCTACGTCGCTTTCTCTACTCTCCTTATAATGCTCAGGAGCAAAGCTTGCACTTCCTTTTCTTTGTCCTTCATCCTCCTATTCAACTTAGTTGGCACGAACCTATAAAATATTGAATCATATGGCTTGATTCTTTTAGAATGTTATGGCGATTCAACATGCTTATGAAAAATGAGAGCTTTTACCTCCTGAAAATGTAGCCTTTGACTATTTTCTTTCTGCCTTTCTTGCACAGTATAGTCATCATTTTGTCCCATTTCAAAGAGATCAGCCTATATTGGAATATGGATAGAGCTAAATCTGAACCAAATTATATGCACGATATGTTGTATGTTGTTTGGTATTGAGTATTTGTTCCTTGAGAGCATCTAACCAATTTCATGATTCGTGATATAATCACACTGCCTAAATTTACTTTCGTGCCACCTCCATTAATTATGTTTGTGTTTCAAGATGCCCTTTTTGATGGTTAAAGTGCAAAATGGGCCTAGCACAGGTACTTTCCGACCTGAGAATTTTATGTGCTTGACCCAAAAGGCAGGTTGATTTTTTTATATTTTATTTTAGGACAAACAAAGGCACCTTCTGACCCAGTTTCTATGAGGTTGTTTGGCGTTTTTGAGAAACTTCACGTCTCCCTTCAACCTTTTTTTTTTGAACTGTTGCTTTGTTTTTTTTCTTTTCACCCTTTTCAATTGCATTAAATGAAAATTAAGAGTTGAGTCTTATTGGTCCACACCCCCAATTCCCTCACCCCTATATAAATGATTAAGAGGGTCTGAGTGACTTGTATGGAAGGAGTGTATCAATTTTTGCCATTTTTGGTTCTTCAATTTATCAATTGTAACGATGATATCTTTTCTTTTGAATAAAAGATTTGAGATATCAATTAGTGGTGGATATTATTATAGTAATCAACGTTAGGTGTCCTTCAAAATAGTAGACTTTAGAAAATTCATTTAAGAATTTAACAATATTTTTTGTCTCTTTATCTAGCTCAAAAATATCGTTCATAGAGTAAATCAAAGCATTTTGTCCTTCACTTTTGTACCCTAATTGCTCAACAACCATCAATGAATTAAGCTATCATCAGTAGAAATCAAATCAAAATTTGAAGACTGAGTCTTTTCACCAAGATTGTCGATGCTCAAAAATTAGTTTAGAAATCCACGTTGTCTTGTTTATCGTCCATTTTCTGCCAATAGTTTTGAATAAATATCTTGACAATAAATTTATCCTATCATTCACTACTTGTATCAAGGTCCTTCCAAATTGATCATCCACATTGAAAACTCTTAGATGACGATACAATGTCCTATATAATCCGTTCACCCTTCGCAATTTAGAAGTCCATATGACGTTTTCTCAACATAACAATCCAAATGTACATACCATTAGCCTCTGATTATCTTGTCATCATTAAAATAGTCGCAGGGAACTTCATAACACAATCGCGTCGAATATTTTTTCAAAGAGTGATCCTAGTTAATTAACTCAAGTGCTCTTTTTGGAGCTTGAGAACATGTGGAATCAATATTGAAGGCTATAGAAAATTAAAAAACGTTGCAAATTCATTGTATTTACCTGCCCCCACAATTTCCTCTCACTTTCAACTTGACATCCAAGCAACTAAGAAGCCTCAAAAAGTTTTGACCCCCATTGCAAGAGTCTTCGCGTCTCTTTCCTCTCTTATCTTTTATGTATGCTTCATGCATTTACTCGCAATTGAGTTGAATTGTCAAAAAGAAAAAAGGAAAGGTTGTGGAAGAACGCGAAAGAGATAAAGTCACGAACGTGTCTCCCCTTTTGCTTTTGTCAACATATTATGGAGTCGTGTTATGCGTTTTCACTTTCCTTGCGTTTACATGGGGCTACTTTCACAAGGAGTTGAGTGGAAGTTTCATTGTGTTCATCATTTGGACATGGCTTGAAAATAGCAACTCTATCCACGCGTTTTCGCTTTCCTTGCGCCTGTTGGTTTGAAAATTTGTCCTCACAACCAAAATGCTATTTTCGCTGCTAATCTACAACAAGTTCATTCTACAGCTATGGAAGGATAGGCCAAATCAAGAAAGGAGATAGCATTGGAAAACCCGTCAATAGCAGAGATCTTCTCGTTGGGAGAGACCGATGTAGGATGGGAATCAAACTAGAATTTTTATAACCGCTATTTGTTACTATCCTGATATATAGTTTCCTTATCATGCTAGATTGTCTTATTAGGTTTTTATAACTAAAAAATTACCCCAAACAGTCATGAATGCTTGGCTGAATGTGCAATCAAGTCTTAAATTTTGAGTTTGTGTAGTCAAGTCTTAAATGTCTTTTATTGAGTGCAATTCAGCCCTTTCGGCTAGCTCATGAGCAAACTTGCTAATGTGCATGTTGAAATCTATTTTTAATTTCTTTTTGCATGCACGGCTTTGACGCAGTGCTGATGTGGTGCCACGTCAAGAAAATTTAAAAATATTTTAAAAAATTAAAAGTTAAGAAAAAAAAAGTTAAAAAAAAAGTGTAGAAAAACTATTAGAAAGGACAAAAACTAAAGGAAAAAGAAAGTCATAGAGAGGGGAACCGTTGGTAAGGTTGTTTGAGGGTTTGGAGATGGTGGAACTGCCCGCCCCTACTTCGTCGTTTTCTCTCTTCTCGTTATAATGTCCATTAGCACAGAGAGCCTACACTTCCATTCTCTGTCCTTCATCCTCCCATTCATTTTAGTTGGCACGAACCTGTTATATATTCAATCAAATAGCTTGATTTTTTAGAATGTTATATAGATTCAATGAGCTTATAGAAAATGAAATATTTTTTTGTTGAGAAAATTTCCTAATAAGTTTTGAAGTTGACAAAACTATCCATGTATTGATTATAAGTCTAATAAATATCACATTAAGAAATAAATTCCTTTTTTTTCTTTATTCGCTAATAATACAAATAATTTAAGAGAATATATCAAGTTTGTAGTAGAGGTGAAATCTGCGTTTCCTTTTATCTCCATACACTTTGGCATTCCGAAATGAACTATGGAAAATACATAATCTTCTATCTAATTGAATAAACGAAAACTTGATCCTTATCCTCATTCATGATCATGCCCCTTGACTTTTCGATTAGATTTTTCATTTTTTTCCATAATCAGTAACTATTATTTAATATTCAAGAAATTTTTTGAATTAGATTGTTTTCCTTTCAAAAATCAACTAAAGCTTGTAGTAAGTGGACTCATTTGATAGCAGGATACCAATGTACAATAATATATATGTATATTCCAAAATAGGACATTTTAATGGAGAAGAATAGTAAAAAGAGTTGTAAAATGAGAGGGGATGGGGAGTTTCCTTCTGTTGGATTGTGTTTTCTTTTATACTCGTTAGAAAATTTCACCATGTATGGATTGAAGGGGGCTACTTAAACGGAAGTGCTACTATATATATATATATTAGCTCAAGGTAGTTAAAGGGGGCTCGGCTGTAATTAAAGCATCATTTTCATTGTCAGCAAATGAAAAATGATATATTTTAAGAAGAAAGGCTGAACTAATGATTCATACGTTGGCAATAAAATTATGTTGTTCGGTCGATAAATGAATGCTCACTTCGTAAAATTATACCATATATCTCAAAAAAAAAAAATACTTGAAGAACTCAACTTCAGTCCATTGCAACTTGCAACGCAGGGGGCCGTCAACTAGTTTGATAATAATGGTTTACTGCCTCAATCTTATGGATCATATTTTTGTTGCTACACAAATTCAGCACCTGCAGATATTTTTACATTTGTTTATCATGATCTTTAGGTTATTATCAAGAGGAAGTTTCATAGAAGGAGCGATAGGACTGGGAGGGATTTTGCAGATATCCTCTGATTATTTTTTCGTCCTTCGTTACCTGCATCGGGTCATTAACAAAGGAAAAAAAAAGCATATTTTATCGTCCTCAAGCCCTAGAAAAGATTCCAACAGATAGACCTCGTCGGCTTAGGTCCTAAAAGGACGCTATAAATTAGATTATTGTTGCTACAAAATTTCAACATCTCCAGATTGTTTTTATATTTGTTTGTCTTTTATAAATAAGAGGGACTGATCGGATTGAGAGGGACTTGGGCTTCGAGAGGCTTAATAATTTTAATAATATTATCTCATGATATTAGCTCATTGTTTAAAAAGTTCGAGCTAATGCGGTTTGATTTCGTCTCTACGTGCATCACATTTCATATTAATTTCATATTAGACCTGTACTTAACAACTGCACGAATGCTTCTATATGATTAGAAAAGGACTTCTTACGAGATCCTTTTTTTGCTGTTGCACTAATTTTCTCAATTATATATGTTTCCTGATACCACCAACTCCAGTTGCCCACATAAGGGGTAAAATGTGCAAAAAGTCATTAAACCTGTTGTAAGACGGTTAATTCAATTTTTAACTTTTCAATTTGACCAATTTAATCCTAAACTTTTTAAAGATATGTCAATGTAGTTCTTCCGACTAATTTTGATTACAGATCATTGATCTGGACGCCGGCCGTCCTACGTGGTCACCAATTTTCGGCCAAAAATTAGTCGAAAGAACTATATTGACAAATCGTCAAAAGGTTTATAACTAAATTAGCAAATCGTCAAAATATTTAAAACTAAAATGACAAAATTAAAAAGTTTATAACTGAATTAGCCGCTATACAATAAAGTTATGGCTTTTTTAGACAATTATCCCTCGCATAAGCAACGGTACATGCTTTAGTCATTCTCGTATAGCTGGACAAGGAACATCATATCTCGCCTCAAGATTGAGAATTTTCAATTGGAGATGCCTCTTCGGAGATTCTCCCTAGTCATCAGGCAATTTTTCACACTAAATTCTCCTTACCAGGACCATTTAGACTAAAAGGTTACCGGGTTGAGTGTTTTCCCCCACAAGTATAATGATGTGTCTATTTTTCTTTGACATGTGAAAGTTCCGATTTAAAGTCGTTCCAAGAATAAAAGCATGTATTTCTTATGGTTCTCTTTTCGTATTTAGCCATCAGTAAAATCTTCAAATTACATACGGAACAAAAATGTTAAAAGAGTATGCCTATCCGGCCGAAAAAACCTTAAACTTTTGTTCCAATAATAAAAGTCTTCCTCTCCGGTCTTCCAACTCAATTCTTCGACCGATTAAAAAATCATACCCCTTCGCAATCTGCAATATACTTCCTAGTTCTCTCCCCAACTCTGGCCCCTCTCTCTGCGTCGTCTCTGCATCTGCCGGCCTTCGATCTCTCTCTCGAGTCTTGCCTGAGCCGCCGTCCTTCTCTTAATCTCGCAGCTTGCGGCCTCGCCTTTGTCGGTCTACCTTCAATCAGCCCACTAGGTACTCTTTGGTTTGTTTTCGATTTCTTCGTCCAATGTTGCGATTTCGGTGTGCTGTGATTTGAATTTCTTCTTTTTTGATTTCTTCGGCAGTTTGCATCTCAATTGATGGCTGTGAGTCGTGGCTCAACATACCCACCACCTGTTTCTTTTTACTTTTGTTTTTATACTGCCCTCAATTGATGTCTTGCCTCAAGCAAACTCAATTGACAATTTTCGTTGATCTCGATTCTGTCTCTAGGTCTCGCTTGTCACGTGCGATGGCACCAGCCACTAACACATCAGGAATGGAGTTCGAGGTATTCCTTAGTTTTCGGGGGCCGGATACTCGGGACAACTTTACTAGTTGCCTCTATAGTGAAATGGTGGAGAAAGGAATTCGCGTCTTCAAAGATGACGAAGAACTCCGAGTCGGTCAGAAGATTGGTGGAAGCCTTTTGCAAGCCCTTGATGCCACTCAAATCTATATACCCATCTTCTCTAAGGGTTTCGCTTCAAGTCCATGGTGTCTCCGTGAGGTTGCGCATATGGTAGATTGCACTTCAAAGTCAGATGGGAAAGAGATCCTCCCCGTTTTCTTCGACGTGGAGCCGGATGATGTCAAGCTTAAAACCAAATTGTACAGAGATGCCCTGTCTGAGCATGAGAAGAAGTATAGCTCCCATGAAGTGAAGCGCTGGGGAGATGCTCTTGTTGAGGTTCCAACCAGAGTAGGTTGGAAGCTGGAACGAAAAGGGTAAGTTTTCCACAACTTTTTCTGAGTTATCAATTTTAACATAATCTATCAAGAACATAGCTAAAACCTTATTGGTCGAGTTATACCTTTAACGATATCAATCATTTCTAGGACTTTCACCTCATATTCAATCTAGTCTTCTGAGTCTGTAAGTTGAAAAAAGTTGATGGATATGTTATGTCATGGTCAAGTTGTTGCTGAGTGCTAAGTTAGCATCCTGATTGGTTGTCAAAAACCATAAAACAAATTTAAATAGCAAAATTAATAAATTTTCAACAAATATAGAAAAAGGAAAAGTGGAAACAACCGACCAATATTAAAGCTTATTCATTGTAGATCAAACATATTGATTTTGTATTACTAGCAAAATTATATGTTTGATCAAGCTCCTAATATTGGCTACATAATAAATAACTAAAGTTATTTGATGAAAATCAGTTTTCAACAATGAATAATTATTAGTTTTATGTTGATGAGGAAACTCCCGGATCAGGTCACATCTTCTCTACCATTAATAAAGGAACTATATAGACTGCTATGGATGGTGAATATTATCTACAAATCTCATGGCTCTCCCTCGTGTTTTAATGGTGCTTCTTGTTAGAAAAGAAAAACATGTGCAACATTAACAGTACGTTTTTTTTTTGGGTAAGATAACATTAACAGTACGTTTAGTTGCAGTAACAGCTATATGTTTTATAAATTTGATTTGAGGGGTATTTTAGAAATTCTTAGAATATTCCTCCTTTATTACATATGGGTGTGTAAAAGATTTATATTTTTAAAGAAAAATAGAGTGATAGTTATTAAGTTTTAACGTAGTAATTATTAAATAGATGGTTACTAGAAGCAATAATCTTGCATCACCCCCTCTTTCTTCATAACTAATTTGAAAATGGGAAAAGTTTAGTGGCTCTTTGATTGCTATCATGTGCACTTAACTTAAAAGAAGAAAACCCAAAAATCTGTCAGTCTGTCTGTCTCTCTATAATAGCGGTGGAGCTCACACCGCTTGACGCAACACCCAAAGCTTGGCTCGATATACCTAGCTAAGATCTCGATGGTTATTGATATTGAATCTTTAACGAGCCAAAGTCCTCATTGCTAAACTTAATTTTCATTTATTTAATTTATGAGTATGTAGAAGGAAAAAATAGTTATAAAGATATAATTAGATCTTTTCCACTCTTTTCTCTTCTTCAACCAAATATGAAAAGACCTAATTTCCTTTATTGCCTCTTAATCACTACATCCAAACTGAGTATTAGTGTTTACACCAAATCAGTGAGAATCTGGGTAGCAGTTAGTGTTTACACCCAATCAGTGAGAATCTGGGTAGTAACGGTAGATAATTCGAGCCCTTTACAATTAAGATAATTTTCATCGTGACTTGAGATTTTTATGTTTAAATAAATTAAATTTGTTATTTGAAAAACTGCCACCGTTTGTATATCGGTCTTGAGATAGTACGTTGTCATTATTTTCTCGGTCTAAATTCGTCTACCATTGTTGTCTAGCAGGTATGGGGAACTTATAAAATTGATTGTTCGAGAGGTTCTACTTAAGCTGAAGGGGAAGAACAGACCTCTTCCCGACCATCTAGTTGAGACGTATGATCTAGAACGTATAGAGGAATTGTTGGATGTTGACTCTAATGACCACATACGTTTTGTCATAATCCATGGGACGGGCGGTATTGGTAAATCAACTCTTGCTAGTGTTATCTTCAATCGATTTCGGTCTAAATTCAATTGCAGTAGTTTCCGTGGAGATGTCCAAAGTCATCGTATTTTAGACATGCAAAAGAAACTATTATCTGAAACACTTGGGTCGAACGCTGCTCAAGAAATCTACGACACCAATGACGGGATTGATCGCATAACAAGAGGACTTGGCAAAAAGAAAGTTCTAGTCGTTGTCGATAACATCGATGAGAAGAAGCAACTCGAGAACCTTGCAGGGAGCTGCGATTGGTTTGGTTGTGGAAGTAGGATTGTTGTCACACTCAGGGACCTAAGGGCAATACGAAATAAAGACAACCAAATGCGACCTAGCAATTACGTGGACTACTCAGTAAATGAGATGCCTTTTCATCAAGCAATTCAGCTTTTCAGCAAGCATGCTTTTAGAAGCAATGCTCCTCCGAAAGATTGCGACAAATTCTCAAAAGAAGTCATTTCATGCGTAGGAAGGCTTCCTTTGACACTAGAAGTCGTGGGTTCTCTTTTTGCCAACGTGGTCAAATCTGAGTGGGACAAGACATTGGAGGACTTAAAGCGAGCCCCATATACGGACATCCGACATACACTGATGATAAGTATCAACAAATTGGACAACATAGAAAAAGCCATATTCCTAGACATAGCATGTTTTTGCATTGGGGAGGATAAGAGTTATGCGGACTACATGTGGTGTAGTAGTGACTATTCTCCTCGTAGCGCGATTGATGTTCTTCTCCTCATGTCGTTGATAAAGATCGATGAGGACTATAATACATTCTGGATGCATGATGAAGTTCGAGATCTAGGAAGGTACATCATAATGGAAGAGAATTTTGAAGATGTTGGAGCGCGCCGTTGGGTACGGATTGACGAGAATACTCTAGACATATTGAGGAGCAACGAGGTGAAAGTTATTACAAGTACAAGATATGATCAATCCGGCAAAATCTTCGGTCATGTGCTTTAAAATGAGAATATCGGTTGATGGCCTGCTTTGTTTTCTAACATATAGAGAAAATAGAAAGCAACTCTTAAACAACAGAAGTATGTATTTTTATGTCTTACCCATGTCAAACGAGAAGAAAGCTAACGAGCCGTTTGGTTAGTTTGAATTCTTCATTTTTTGTTTCAGTGAGAATGATAATGAGTTCTTTGTTTCATTGAAAATGTGTTTAGTTTGTGAAAAGACAAAGGTATCAACACTGAATGGGACATTTTAAACATGCTTGGTTTGTCTTATTTTCAAGTTGAGAAGAACAGTAATTATTTTGTTACAACATGCGTTCGATCTAAGTAGTTCGTGGTCGAAAATGAACTAGATGCTGTTGACCGCTTGCATTGGTATTTGACTTCCTATGGTGCACACTCATCTTTATTCTCTACTCCTGCTGGCAGGAAAAACGAGCTGTACGAGCACTCAATTTGAGTATTAGTCATGACTTGACACCTGAAGAATTAGCCTGTTTGCCAAAGCTGAGATTCCTTGGAGGGGAAAGACTGAATTTCGTTGGCAACTTCAAAAATCTTCTTACTAATCTGAGATGGCTTTCTTGGCGTCATTGCCCATTGGATCTTTCAGCAATGAATCTTCACCTGGTGAATTTGGTTGTGCTCAACCTTTCAGGGAGCAAAGTTACCCATGACTGGGGTGGATGGAGGCAAATCGAGGTACTGACACACCTCACTTATGTCCACTTCGAATTCTATCAATTGACCTTTGCTATCTAGTTGTATGCTATATTCTCATACTTTTCGTTGGCATGGAATTGGCCCTTTTTTCTTATTGTAGATGGCAAAAAAGTTGAAAGTTCTAGATTTGACGTTTTGCTCTGAGTTAACCAAGACACCTGATTTTTCGAAGTTTGCCAAGTTGGAGAAATTGATTCTTTGCTATTGTTTGAGATTGTCTACGATTGATAGCTCAATCGGTGAGCTAAAATTGCTAAGTACTTTGAATATAGAGGGATGCGAATCCCTCCAAGGGTTGCCCGAAGAACTCGGTTCTCTAGAATGCTTGTCGGAGATTATCTTGCCCCGATTCAACAATCTGGTTAAGCTTCCTGAGACACTAGGAGATCTAAAATCTTTGACGAAGTTTGAAATTCATTGTGGTATAAACCAAGTTCCTCACTCTATTGGAAGGTTGAATCTCACAAATTTGGATTTGTCTTTTTGCAAGAATCTACATAAGCTTCCGGACTCTATTGGAGAACTAGAATCATTGGTCAAGTTGGATTTAAAGGGTACAGGGATTTCTATTCTCCCTTATTCCATTGGAAGGTTAAAGAATCTCAAGCATTTGCTTTTATCCAAATGCAAGAATCTACATGAGCTCCCGGACTCTATTGGGGAACTAGAATCATTGCTCGAGTTGAATTTAAAACTCTCGGGGATCTCCATTCTCCCTGATTCTATTGGAAGGTTAAAAAATCTCGAGCATTTGTTTTTATCTGAATGCAAGAATCTACATGAGCTTCCGAACTCTATTGAGGAGCTACAATCATTGATCCAATTGGATTCAAGACTTTCAGGCATTTCCGTTCTCCCTAATCTCATTGGAAGGTTAACAAGTCTCACGCATTTGTCTTTCTTTGGATGCAATAATTTACTTATGCTTCCAGGCTCTATTGGGGAACTAAAAGTATTGGTCCAGTTGGATTTAAGACTCTCGGGTATCTCTATTCTCCCTGATTCCATTGGAAGGTTAAAGAATCTCAAGAATTTGCTTTTATCTGAATGCAAGAATCTACATGAGCTTCCGGACTCTATCGGGGAACTAGAATCATTGCTCATGTTAGATTTAAAACTCTCGAGCATCTCCATTCTCCCTGATTCTATTGAAAGGTTAAAAAATCTCAAGGATTTGTTTTTATGTGAATGCAAGAATCTACATGGGCTTCCGAACTCTATTGAGGAGCTACAATCATTGATCCAATTGGATTCAAGACTTTCAGGCATTTCCGTTCTCCCTAATTTCAGTGGAAGGTTAACAAGTCTCGCGCATTTGTCTTTCTTTGGATGCAATAATTTACTTGAGCTTCCAGGCTCTATCGGGGAACTAAAAGTATTGTTCGAGTTGGATTTAAGACTCTCGAGTATCTCTATTCTCCCTGATTCCATTGGAAGGTTAAAGAATCTCAAGAATTTGCTTTTATCTGAATGCAAGAATCTACATGAGCTTCCGGACTCTATCGGGGAACTAGAATCATTGCTCATGTTAGATTTAAAACTCTCGAGGATCTCCATTCTCCCTGATTCTATTGGGAGGTTAAAAAATCTCAAGCATTTACTTTTATCTAAATGCAAAAATCTACTTGAGCTTCCGAACTCTATCGGAGAACTAGAATCATTGGTCGAGTTGGATTTAAATCTCTCGGGGATCTCTGTTCTCCCCGATTCCTTGGGAAAGTTAACGAATGTCACGCATTTATCTTTTTTCGAATGCAAGAATCTACATGAGCTTCCAAACTCTATTGGGCAAATGGAATTTTTGGTCACATTAGATTTACAATCCTCAGGGATCTCCCTTCTCCCTGATTCCATTGGAAATCTAAAGAGACTAAAAGTCTTAAAGGTGGCATACACAAAGATACACACGATACCTTGTGCTCTTGGACGGGTGGAGACGCTTGAAGAGCTCGATGTCTCATTTTGTCCGTTTCTCATGGATATCCCATGGGAAATGTGGAGCCTAACCTGTCTGAGGATCTTGAACTTATACAAGAGCCCAATCTCCACAGTGCCGAGAAAGATTAGTGATTTCTCTAGACTCCAAACGCTCAAAATTGCAAGCCACTGGCTTTCCCCTTTGCCAGAGCTTCCCTCAAGTTTGAAATGCCTAGTGGTTGTAGCTGCTGAATTTCCTGTTCTTCCTGACCTCTCGAGCCTAGTTCATTTGCATCATCTTGAAGTGCGTAAAGAACGTTTAACATTTTGGACCCCGAATGAGGTTACCTCGCCTTGGAAGGATGTGCAGTCCATCAATTGGCTTCCACTTAGCTTATCAACCTTGAAACTTCACTGTATCCCGCAATTGCTAGATATTTCTAACTTCCAAAGCTTGTTGGTTCTCTCTATCAGCGAATGTTTGATGCCACGCTTGCCCAATTTATTGCGCTTGAAGATGCTACAAGAGTTGCGGCTCAGTGACTTCCCCGAGCTAGTGGAGATTCCAGGTTTGGGAGAACTGGAATTACTGAAGTTTCTACACATTACCATGTGTGATGAGATCAAACAATTGCCTAACCTGTGGAAGTTGAGAAATCTACTGCGTCTTGAGCTAAAACATTGTGCAAAGTTGAGAGCCGTTGAAGGCTTGAAAGATTTGAAAAATTTGAAGAATGTGGAGATCAGATATTGCATTTCCTTGGAAAGGTTGCCCGATGTGTCGCCATCCACCAAATTGGAGACAGATTGGATGCCGCCAGAACCTACAGAA
The DNA here is from genome assembly GCA_031216185.1 of Syzygium aqueum. Lineage (NCBI taxonomy): Eukaryota > Viridiplantae > Streptophyta > Magnoliopsida > Myrtales > Myrtaceae > Syzygium > Syzygium aqueum. The sequence goes on from CM062238.1 coordinate 11,216,611, forward strand.
CACACCATTCAGCCGAGGAAGCGATTGCGACTTTCGATAGACTAGTAAGCAAGGTGGGCAATTACAGCCTTGTTGAAATTCTCAGGTTCGTTTTGATTGCAACGAAGGAAAGCAGAAGTTTTCATATCGGCTTTTATTTGCTAACCTGTAGAGCTGGCTTGGAATAAAGCCCAAGGTAGAGCTGGCGGCGAGTATTCAGAGTTTTGCGGCCCTGCACGCGGAATAAAAACCAAATTTGAGGCCTTGCACGCGGAATAAAGCCAAATTTGCATTCACCACTGACAGGAACTAATCCAGGTGTCCTCATGTCACTTCTTGAGCCATCTATTATAATTCTTGAGGATGTTAAGTTGATGTTTGCTTTCTCAAATTGAATTCTCGTGATGCATGAAGTAGTTATGCTTTACTCATTTCAATTATCTCTAATGGATGGATTATTACGTATGACTAGGCTTCACAAATATTCATTACCAATACCTATGATGTTGGGTGCATGAGCCACAATGGCATGTCTTAGTGTTTGTGGTTTTGCCATTGAAAGACTAAAATTATTTCCAATTGTCATCCATCACACATGCGATGAAACAATAATGCGGACTACTGCAATTACCAATTTCCAAATTTTATGACACATCAAGGACTAGGTTTGCATTTAGCGTCCCAAACAGCGATGGTTTACATTGAAATAATAATGCAAGTTCCCTAAATTCAGAGAGTGAATTGACTCAACATTTAATCCTATAGAAAATTTGAAAATGTTGCTGTAGATATGAAAGATTTACGCACAATGGCTCTTATGAAAAACCTATATGGGTCACATACTCTCTGTTTTTCGGTAAATTTCTTCAATAGATGATAGTTTTGAGACGAATGTGGGGTGTGATGCAGCGCATATTACTTATCCTTCATGGACTGTGAGCTGATTGATGAACTATGTACTGCGAGGACCAATCAACAATTAAAAATAACTACACTAAAAACTCATTTTTTGGTTTTTTGGCTAACCTAGTTCACAAGTGTTGTGTTTATATGTAGTTCAATCGGCAAATAAATCAACTCGAGATATACAAAAAAATATAAATAAAAACCTTTGCACTTAAATCCTTAAGCATTTGACTCGTAATAGAAGAGGCGCAAGTCTATTTTGAGATAATTAATGAACAACTGCTCGCGAAACATCACTTAATTAATTAAGAGGTTCCATTTGGCTTCGCCTGCTCCTTTTTCCTTTAGTTCTTGGCCCCTCTATTTTGTCTTTTTTCTTTTTTTGAAAAAAATGGATCGTCAAAATTACACCACACGCCTCTTTGTCAATAATGCACATTACATGTTTACCACTAAAAAAATAGAAAAGAAAAATGCAACACATTTGCCACTCACATGAACTACTCAGCTCTGTTTGTTTAGCAAAAGATAAACATTTTGGAAAATATTTTCCTAAATATGATTGTTTGTATTGCTTGAAATAATTAGTTAATGAAAAATGTTTTCATTATTAACAACAATTTATGTTTAAAATTTTCTCAGATGATGAAACTTCGCTCATATATTTTTGTAAGGGATTATTCTTAAAAAAATATTTTTCAAATCATTCATTTTCCGTAAAACAAATGCACCCTAAGTGTCCTTATGTCATTTCTTGAGCCATGTAATATATTTCTTGATGACGTTAACATGATGTTTTCTTTTCCAAATTGAATTCTTGTGATGCATGAAGTTATTATGTTTTATTCATTTCAATTATCTCTTAAGTATGAATTTATTATGTATGATAAAGGCTTAACAAATATTCATTACTAATATCTATGATATGGGTTGCATTAGGCACGACGGCATCTCGTAGCATTTGTGGTTTGGCCAATGAAAGACTATATTATTCCAACTTGTCATCCATGACACATTTGCCGAAACAACAATGGGTACTTCTGCAATTACCAAATCCACTTATTGAATTTGTGATTCCACATGGCCAATGAGTTGAATCAGCTATCAAGGACTTGTTTTGCATTTAATGTTCAAAACAACACACATTGACTATTTACATTGAATTAGTAATGTAATTACCCAGAACTGATCAAGCTGGGATGACCGTTTACTATCGAAGCAAAAATTGTTTGTTTGAGTCCGCTCATGATTAAAAGAGAGAGTAATCATCGATGTGAAATTGATCAAATTCTGAAATGGTCAAACTCAAGAAAAGGAATTGCATGCCCCGATCCAAACATATTTGCCATTTGAGCTGATGGCGAACTAGATTTACGTGGGCCAGGCCACAAGGTCGATGATCACCTATATGCATGATTGCCCTATTGAGTCTCAATATATTGGAGAGGTAAAATTAGTTTGTTGCACAAAAACATATTCAAAATGTCACGTGTCCAGCGCCGAAAAAAAACAAGGCCTTTGCAAAGAGTATTGTGAAATTAGCAGATGTCTGAATAATTATAAGTTTAGACCGTGGACGGCTTTGGGAGAGTATGACTTTAAACTCCAAGTGCGCATGGTTTTTGCATAGTCAGCTGCACCAGATTCGTCCCTTGACACAAGTTGGCTAAGAAATTGAAGGTCAACTTGGTTCATATGACACCCCCCCAAAAAAGTATTAGTTATATTCTTGTCCGGCTGTTTAGTATCAAGATTTTGCCTCTCCTAATCTACATAAGCATATTTTACCTTCTTTAGCATGCTCTGTTGTCTCAAACGCCATATTATACGTGCCTGCAATCAATAGCTTGCTCCAAGGGCAACTTGTATGGGATCATGTGCAAGGTGTAGAAGCTAAGTTAATAAAATCAGGCTATTTGTAAGTCTAGCGATAGAGTCCAGAAGCCCCGTATATTTGATTGTTTTGGCTGAAATAATCGTGTTACTGCTGGTATGTATTAGGGAGTGTTGTTGGTTCTCTTCTCATGATCATGAGGTCGTTTATGGTCATAGATACTCGGTACCGATGCTTAGGAAGCAAAATTGTGCAAGAAACCAGTTTCAAGACAATGCCATGAAAGCCGCCGATTGTTTTCCATTCCCTGGATATCATAGATGTTTGCTAAGATATCTCATCAGATGTTCCAGTTGTTGGGGGTCCTGTAGGAGTGCTAACTTTACGCTTTACCTCTTTTATCTCAGGCTGTGATGCATTCTTCCTAATTAGAACTTTACATGTTTGACAGGGATGTTGGACATTCCACTTTTCTATAAAATGCTAAATGTCAGTTGGCATTCCTAATCTATTGGCTAAACCACCTCGTTCTTTCACTCTTCAAGAAATTGATGACCTGACATCTCGCATCCAAAATGGTGGGGCAGAAGTTTTGGGTCGTAAAATAGTGCTTTAGCTGTTCTAGTGATGTTAATTTTGAAATGGGTTTTGACAAGCTTCGAAGTGCCGAGGCAGCCTAAGGAGTATATACAGTTACGAGCAAGAAATTGATTTTCCACACATGACTGCATGCTTAATCATGTTAGCGTCTCTGAATTCATTGAATTCACAAGCAATTATGAAGATGTACCTGCCGAAAACTTTCTTATGAGAACGATGAGATTTTCATGAGAATCACATCTTAGGTCCATGTGGGCATATATCTTTTGCAAGTCAACTTTATGGCGTCGTCTATGCACTGAAATGAACATAAGAGAGCTTGTTATCATTTCTACTTGCAGAGGTCAAGGCATTTAATTTATCAATGGCAGCTTGGAAACCCTACTACTACCATTACCCAAGAAAATGTCTTAATAAAGGTCTTTGCCTGAATTAATAGGACACTTCGCATGTGAAAGTATGTACAAGGTGATTACTTCGTCTTGGGCTATAGGCAGAAGCAAGCACTGTGGAGAATATCTTAGTTTCTGATTATCTTGTCTGGTCCTCATTAAGGAAAACAAAAAGGAAGTTAACAGAAAGAATGCAGAAACAGAGCGCCATACATCTTTGTTGTTACAGCTAAGATAATGACTTGCATTTTGACGATAAGTGGAGTAGTTTATGTAGTGACACCATCGTGAAATATATCAGATTTTCTTGAAAGTGATAGTTTTTTTTTTTGGTAAGGTTCTTGAAAGTGATAGTTTTTTTTTTTTTTGGTTAAAGTAAGTAGTATATAACTTTTCAACGCACTAATTACAAGGGGATGCCGAACACAAAAACCTCGTACCTGAAAAGACAAAGTGTCCCGACAGGTACAAAGGTGTTACGGCAAACAAAGAAAGCACAATGAGCGCTATACAACAAAAGCTAACTAGTAGCCCACAAAACAGCATCAAAGGCTCCACAGACAACTAGCCGAATATAGATTCAGAGATTCCCCAAGTGGCTTGAATCCTCCTGTTCCGATGAGTGTCGTGAACCAGCTTGAGGGAAAGGCCCTTGTCTTTAACAACCTTAATGAGATGGTGGCGGAAAGCAGGCAAAAAGAATGTGCTGTTTCGGAATAGTATATTGTTCCGCTCAACCCAAATGAGATGGCACAACGCCCCAAGGGCAAACCGAGATGCACGGTGGTGGAAGCTATTACCGCCAATGACACGAGAACACCAGCGAAGGTTCTCTGCCCAGGACCCATTACGCCAGGAAAGATGACAATTAGAAGCCCAAAAGTGTGCTAGGGAGCCCGTAACATCGCATCCAAAAAATAGATGGTCAACCGAATCCGGTCTTGTATGACAGAAAGCGCATGAACCTTCAGATATACGGTGGTAGTTCAGGAGTAATACCTGCGTGGGAAGCCTATGGAGTGTCATCAGCCACATCAAAAACCCATGGCGCGGCACTATATGATGGTCCCAGATGAACTTGTCCCAGGAAACCTCCTGGCCTTTCGCCCGAACCAATTCCCAGGCCGAGGTAGTAGAGAAATTCCCAGACGAATGACCCAGCCAGAGGAAATGGTCTGGCGTATTAGAGTTAAGTGCCGGTAGGGGAGAATCCCAAGTGTTAATTGCCTGCAATACATTCGACTGGAGCCAATCGGAAGAAATGAACTCATAGACCGAGGCCGAGTGAGGGATTCCAAAGGAGGTGCTCTTCCCATTACCAATTTGCCATTTGAATTGCGAATGGAACGCCTGGCGTAAATCCAGTATCTTTTTCCACGTCCAGGAGCAAACTGTTGGTTTGGACATCACCCAGAAATTCTTGGATTTTAGGAATGTGGAGTGGATCCATTTACACCAAAGGGACTCTTTGTCCGTGAAAAGGAGCCAAATATGTTTAAGCATAGCCGCTTGATTGCAATCAAGGAGCCGACGTATACCCAAACCACCTTCTTGCTTGGGAAGACATATCCGATGCCAGGACACTTTGGCTCCACCAACCCCTAAGTCAGGGCCTTTCCAAAGGAACTGCCTGAGTATCAACTCTATTCTCGCTTCCTGGTAGCCGAAACTAAATTCTTGAAAGTGATAGTTGATGTCTACTTGAAACTAAATTTTTTCTGCATCTATTTCCACGAAAGAAAATATGACATGACGTTTAGTCTTCACTTCCCTGCTTCCTTACATTATGTCGTGAATCCAACTGAATTGTGCACGTCTGTGCTTTGACAACTTTCAGGCTAAAGCTGAAGCTGGTTCTGCAACTCTCTCAATGGTCAGTCCTTTTCTTGGCCCTTGATATGTAGTCTGATCTCTTTCAAGAACAGGAAATCTGTCACGCCCCGAATCCTAACGAGCTCGCAACACCCCTCGATGGTCGATCATTGAATGCGACGTCCCAGGCACGTCGCCGACCCAACCCAAACATCAGAGATTTAGCACGCGCAGAAACAAATAGAAATGACCCGGACAATTAATAATGACAAGGGATAGCAATAGCACGAAACAACTGACTGTAATTCCTACACTTAGCAGACACAAACGACTTTCACAAAAAGACAAACTCCTATCTAGGTCACAATAACAGAACCACATTCCTCAAAAGGGACAATAGTTCGCAAACTTAACTCCTCTAAAAAAAAGGGGGGACTCAAAATACCAAGTGCTTGACTCGTTTTCGATCTTCGAGTTACCCTTGAAGCGTCTCCAGTCACTTATGGTCGCGGATCTGAAATGGTTATATAATAACCGTGAGAACGAGTCTCAATAAGCAACCTCCTATACCCCACGTAGGCCAATGCGTACCCAGACAAGTTGTACATGCAGTCTACCCCATAAGATATAAAGATTCACATTATTGTACTCACCTTGCCATTAAGCCCATGCTAACACTGCACGTTAGTCGTAACACGGTAATGCAATAATAATAGCTAAATAGCACATCGCAATTGCTCAAACGCCACCCACACTTACATGCAATTCACCTTACTAATTAGACCACACATTCAACCAGCCACTTCAAGCACACGCTCAACCAGCCAATCCAATCACACGCTCAACCAACCAATCCAATCACACGCTCAACCAGTCAATCCAGTCACACTCAACCAGCCAATCCAATCACACTCAAGTCGCATGCACGCGTCCAACCAACTTTCCTCTCACGGGCTCACAAGCCGCACGATCAATCAAACCAATGGCCGCCGTCAACACGTCCCAAGCCAAACCAATCATTTCGTACCAGTGGCCGCCGTCAACACGTCCCAAGCCACACAATCAATCGTTCCAATGACCGACGTAAACACGTCCCAGTCTATCACACCTCTAACGGGCCACCGTCAACACGTCTCAAGCCCGCATCCATTTGGCACATCGGCCAGTCATGCCTTCACACGGACCGCCGTCAACACGTCCCAAGTTCGTAGCCCTCCGATCGATCCGGGCTTCAAATCGACAGGCAAGCACACGCCATTCAATTCAGTCAATTTCACGTCAGTTACACCAAGCAATCCATGATCACAATTCAATCCAATTCACGACAAGCCACACCAACCCACGACTCGACAATTTAATCCGCCACATACGAACATCAAATTCACCCACGAATGCCACAACAAGCCAATCACTGATCCACCAATATTAGCCACTACTATGCACTCAAAACCATCTAAGTTGGCCACATACCATCATCCCATTTAAACATATTATCTAACCCAATTCAAATAACGTAACATAATTAAATTAAAACCCGCCCCAGCCGTTCTAACCCACGACAATACGGTCATTTAGCCCCCTTAATTAGCTACTAAATTAACCCCACAAACATCGCAATTCAATATAACAATCACACACATATGAATATTAACCCGAATCCACGTTTAATCCCTAAACCGATACTAATCAAACTCTAGACAAGTCTAATAATACCCAAAGTACAAGGTAGGGTTTAGGAAGTCACTTACATAAGTTTGGCCCGGAGAAAATCGGCTCGGGCCTAAAATGGCCCGAGTGAACAGTGTCGAACTAGGCGCGGGCGTGGGCCACACGGGCACGGGGCTCGGCCACGGCGATCGGCCATGGGCACAGCCCTCGGCCACGGACTCGGCCACGGGCACGGGCGCGGGCACGGGCTCGGGCGCGGGCATGGGCGCGGACGGGCGACGCGCCTGGTTGGACGGGCTACACGCCGGGCGACGGGCCGGCTGGACGGGCGACGGGCACGGCGATGGGCCACGACCGAGCGAGCGGGCGCGCGGCCGGTGCACGAGGGCCACGGGCACGGGCAAACTTGGCCACGGCCCGGGGCTGGCCTGGGCTGCTCGGCCAAGCTCGGACGCGGCCTAGGCGGCTGGCTGGCTGGTCGGTTGGCCGGCTGGCCGGCTGGGCTGGTGGCCGGCTGGCTGGTCGGTTGGCCGGCTGGGCTGGTGGCCGGCTGGCTGGCCGGCGAGCTGTGGCGGGCGGCAGCGACGGGAGGACGGCGGACAACGGCGAGCTGGTCTCGGCGACTAGCTCGGAGGGGAGGGGGAGACAGCCGGGGTGGTGAGGGCGAGAGGGAGGGGGAGGCTGCTGGCTGAGGGGAGGAACGGTGGGGACGACGGGGCCGGCGAGCGACGGGCTGGACGGACGGTTGGGCGGCGCCGGGCCGTGACAGGCGCGGCGGCGGCTGGACTCGACAAGCTCGGGCAACAGGCTAGGCGCGAAGGGAAGGGAGAGGGAGAGGGCAGTGGGTCGGGACGAGCTGCGAGCAGCAGCGGCGACAGTCGCCGGGCGGTGGCTGGAGGGCGGCGCGCGGCGACTGGACGGCGGAGGGAAGGAGGAGGAAGGCTGAGGCGGTGGCGACTAGAGAGAGAGAGAGAGAGAGAGAGAGAGAGAGAGAGAGAGAGAGAGAGAGAGAGAGAGAGAGAGAGAGAGAGCTGGGCGGGCTGAGGGGGAGGAAAACAAACCGACGGCGGTCGGGACGACAGTACCAGGCGGACTGCCGGCGACGGTCGGGCGCGGTGAGCTGGGTCGACGAGCGGTGGTCGGGCGGAGGCGGCGACACACGGCGGCGACGGGCTGCCGCACGCGCAAGGAGGAAGGGGAGAAAGGCAGTCGGCTCAGGGGGCACGGCGGCGGATGGAAGGCGCGGCGCGGCGGCCGAGGCCGGACGAGCTGGGCCACAGCGGACGCACGGCGGTGGTGACTGGTCCGGGCGGGGCAAGCAAGAGCAAAGAAGCCGAAGCCAGAAGCAGACCTGTCGGGGAAGAGAGGATCCGAAGAAGACGAACCAAAAAGGGAAGAGAGAGAGAAGAGAAGGAGAAGAAGAGGGAGAGGAGAGAGAGTGTGTCAGGGGGGGGAAAACTCAGTCTGCATGGCTGCGACGTGCATGCCGAGGGAGAGAGAGAGAGAGAGAGAGAGAGAGAGAGAGAGAGAGGGGGAGGAGGGTTCTGCATGGGGTCAGAAAGGGGGGGGGAAAGACGTGCGAGCGTGGGTGTGTCTGCATGGGGAAGGAGCGCACGCGGCAGAGGGAAAGAGAGAGAGAGAGTTCACGCACTTGAGTGCGATCCAACGATCGGAATTCGAATCCGAAAACGATCCTACGGTCCAATTAATTCCTAGAATATAATAAGAGACAATGGCCAGGAAATTTAAAGCAAACTAATCCGAGGGAGGTCTACTAGTCCAAATTCGCACCCGGTCCAAAATTCCACTATTCCTGGAAATCTCGACGCTGGCCACAATGATATCGACACCGTCCAATTTATTTCGTCCTAAAACTCCCGAAAATCGACTGCCAAGTTCGGGGCCTAAATAACGGTCAAATTTGATCAAGTGCGATTCTAGCGAAATCTCTAATTTAAAATGATAACCGGGAATGATCAGTTCCCGGGCGAGATTTTACTATAAGCACACTGACAAATTACGCGTTTTATAAATCCCAAAAATGGGTCGAAATTCGGAATGTCACAAAATCTGATAGCTATTTAATATGCGGACTCTTTTCACGTGCTCAAATAATGTGAAAATGAAATATGCAGGCAAATTGTGCTGTGAGGTTTGCCGATGCCTGCCTGCGTCGGTTGAAGGGCGATGCTGGCATTGTCAAGCTTAAAATCAGGTCCTGTCGCTCCTGTCGGTCCCCAGTAGGAAGGAAAAGGGTCAGTTTTGTTTTTCCACAACTTTTCGAATTATTAATTATAACATAATCCGTGATGCATTTTTTTAAGCTAAATTTTCACCGGTCATGTTATACAATAAAAGCTATCAATGATCTCTGCACTTTTGGCTCTTATATAATCTAGTCTTCCTTGAAACGAGAAGAAAGGGGAGGGGCCACTTGGTTGTTGAAATTCTTCGTTTCTTGTTTTCGTGAGAATGAAAACGAGTCCTTTGTTTCCTTATAAAGGTGTTTAGCCTGTGAAAAGACAGAAAAATCAACACTTTAAACATGCTTGGGTTGTCTTATTTTCAAATTGATAAAAGAAAAACGAAATTATTTTGTGACGACTTGCCTTTGATTTAATTAGTTTGGGGTCGAAGAAGAACTACTGACATTGATGACTACTTCCTTGGGTTATTGCTTTCTATGTTGCACATTCATCTTCATTCCCTACTGCTGTTGGCAGGAAAAATGAGCGGTACTGAGCACTCAGTGTGGTTGTATCAGTCATGACTTAACACCCGAAGAATTAGCCTCTTTGCTATTGCTGAGGTTTCTTGGAGGGGAAGGATGAATTCCGTAGGTGACTTAGAAAATCTTCTTCATAGTCTGAGATGGCTTACTTGGCATCATTGCCCGCTGCATCTTTCAGCGACAAAATCTTCATCTGGTGAATTTGGTTGTGCTCGGCCTTTTGCAGAGCAACATCACCGACTGACTGGGGTGTATAGAGGCAAATCAAGGTACTGACACACCTCGCTAGTGTTCCCTTCAGATTCCATCAATTCACTTCGTCTAGCTAGTTGCATGTTATTGTATTCTCATACTGTTCATCAGAATGCAATCTGCCTTTTTTTCCCAATGGAGATGGCCAAAAAGTCGAAAGTTCTAGATTTGATGTGGTACGAAGTGTTAACCAAGACTCCTGATTTTTCTGAGTTTAGCAAGTTGGAGAAATTGATTCTCACTTGGTGTGTGAAATTGTCTACATTTTTTTTTGTCATAGAAATTGTCTACATTGATAGCCCAATTGGTTTAGCTAAAACTGCTAAGTTAGTTGAATATTGAGGAATGTCTTTCCCTCAAAGGGCCACCCGAAGAAATCAGTTCTCTAGAATACTTGTCAGAGATTATCGTGCCCTGGATAGGCAAACTATTCAAGCAAACTCAAACACTAGGCAATCTAAAATCTGTGACAAAGTTTGATTCTAGTATCAGCCAACTTCCTCACTTTTTTGGAAGGTCAACGGTTGCATTTGCGTGCATGCTAGGGTCTCTATAAGCTTCCGGACTCTATTGGGAGACTAGAATCATTGATCGAGTTGGATTTAGAATTCTCGGGATTCTCTGTTCTTCCCGATTCCATTGAAAATCTGACAGCAGAGCCATTCTTACAGTGTAAAGGCCGTAGTTCTTCAGTGTTTGCGAGCCTACAGTCTTCTTCCAGAAGATTTTCATCAAATAATTGGAGAGACAGCAGACCCATTCTCATTAGCGATCGCGTGTTAGTGGGTTGTGGAAGGGTTGGTGAAATCGGGTATAAGCGGGGCTTCTGGCGGCAACCCGGGATTGCCTTTCATGGGGGGGCTTAATCCGAGACTGGCGCGTGCTCCGATAGGCCGTTTCCTTTGAGGCGGTAGCTGGGTAGGGCTCGGGTGTCAATCCGATTATCTTGTGCGGATTCGAACGTGTTGAAGCACTTGATCAATCACCCCATACCTGCATTTGACATCGCTGGGAGACAATTGAATAGCTCAATTTTAGGAAAAATCTCAATCGAACTTGTGATGTTGTCATTCTCAAACACGTATCCAAACGATTTAGGTGTACCGATTGTTCCTGTTTTTCCGTTTTACTTTGGATACGAGAGAAAAAGTTCGCACAAAGTTTAAGACCCTTCTAGTCATTTTATTTTCTTTACTTCTTGGCCTTTTTTCTTCCTTTTCTTTTGTTAGTAAAATGGACCAAAGCCGAAGAATCAATCAGAGATAATGGACCCGAAATCCAAGCCCAAAATATGTGATGTCCATATTTGCTGCCCATCAATCGAAAGACTAAGGAAACTTTCTCTAAGCAATGATGGAGGAACACATCACCCTGGGTAAATTGGATTGTTTTGAGGCATGGTGTAATGCCCAATTTGCCACCTCGCACATGGTGCCAGGGATGGAACTAAGCGTCCTTGCCTGCAATTAAAGGTATAGCTGGAAAAACTTCATAATTCGTAACCGATCAAAGGTATAGTTGGAGAAAGTTTTCTCAAATCACAGACAAGGAAGATATGAGCTTATCTTGTAATATCTTGAATCTCCTTTTTCGATAAATAAAATAATTGTAACTAGATCACTTCGAAATGATGTGCACGTCAAGTAAAAAAAGGGAAAGTACCAAAATATTCTTAAACCTTTTACATTGATATCAATTTAGTTTTAAACGTTTTGCATTTGTACCAATTTAGTTCTATTTGGTGTCAATTCAGTCTTAAATCTTTTGTACTGGTGTCAATTCAGTCCTAAACCTTTTGTCTTTGGGCCAATTCAGTCCTTCTAGCCAATTTTGGCTAGATTTTGTTGACATGGACGCCAACCGGCCGGTGGCCGATCACCAGAGCTGACGTGGACAACTTTAATAATATTTTAATATTTTTTTGAATTTTTATTTATTTTTTATTTTGTTCCATTTCTCTTTTTTTTTTCCTCCCCTTCTCCAGCCAGTCGCTGGACCGGCGATCGACCAAAGGCTGGCGCCGACGAGGTCGTGCCTCGCCTAGCCGCCGGCAAGGCTCAACCTCACAAGATCTGGCGAGGTCGTGCCTCACCCAGCCGCCAGCGAGGTCTGGCCTTGCCTAGTCGCTGGCGATGCTCATCCTCGCCAGCGACGGCAAAGGTGAGCCTCGCCATGGGGAAAAAAAAAATAATAAATAAAAATTCAAAAAAATATTTAAATATTATTAAAGTTATCCACGTCAGCGTCGATGACTGGTCGGTGTCCACGTTAGCAAAATCCGACCAGAATTGACTGGAAGGACTGAATTGGCACAAAGACAAAAGGTTTAGGACTGAATTGGTACCAATGCAAAAGGTTTAGGACTGAATTGACACCAAAGAAAAGTTTAGAACTAAATTGATACCAATACAAAAGGTTTAGGACTGAATTGGCACCAAAAAAAGGTTTAGGACTAAATTAATACCAATGCAAAAAATTTATGACTTTTTGGGCACTTTTTCCAGTAAAAAAAATCTGCTTTCCAGCAGTTAAATACTTTAAAGTTTGTCTTGCAAATATAAATAACCGAATATACTGGACTCAGATCATTGGTGCGGTTGGAAAAGAGAATGCAAGATCATTGAATTCACCTGCTCCCACAATTTCCTCTCATTTTCAACTTTAACATGAAATCACCATGCAACTACAAAGCCTCAAAAAGTTTCGACCCCATTGCAAAAGTCTCTTGTCCTCTTCATTACTCTTTCCTCTCTTATATTTTACGTATATTTCACCCACCTACTTGCAATTGAATTGCATTTGCGAATCGAAGTTGTGGAACAACACGAAAGGTAGAGTCATGCATTTGTGTCCCCCTTCGATTTTTTCCGACACGTCACTTCAAATTGTACCAGCGAATTATGAAGAGAACCCCTCTCTAATTTTTCTTTTATGTATGAAGGATCTTGAGGTTGGATGATTGAGACTTCTGTAAATATATACTTTGCAACTAATTAAATGACATTTGCATCTATGTCTAGTCATCCTTTAGCTATAGTAATTAGGTAGGGAGGAGTCCCTCTCACTTGGCTCATATTGTAAGTTATGCAGATTCCATTTGGATGACACGTTTTTCTAATTCAGTCTTTCATTTATTGTCTTCTTTTCTCTCAATTCCTACGGCACTTTGCAAAGCCATTTGTGAGGATACTTATTGTATCAGAAGCTCGTTAGTATTTTAAGGATTGCGCCAACGGAATTAGCAAATCAAGCAATGAGTCTTCGTGTCGACCATGCAGGCCTATGTCAGCTAGAGAAAACACTAACGTCAATGGTGCCGAGTATACTTAAAAACAGACTATTCAGTGCAAAGCTAGCATAATAAGTTGCTTGTCCACAAGAACTTCCCACTTCGGCTTGTGATTTGTCTCTCATGGTGGAGTTGGGCGTGTATCTTGTGGAAATCCTTTCTTTAATATATTTCTCTTAAATTAGATATGAGTCGAGATATAGTTCAATTGATTGAAATTAAATAAGTATATAATTCAAGTTAGGATGGTTCAATTGTTGAGATGGGACAAGGCGAAGATGCTAGATTGCATCCAAGACTTCGGAATCCCACCATAAGAAAGTTAATCCTCCAAAAAGAGACTTGAAATGCGAGGCATAAAAATAATAATATGCGGATTTAGTCAAGATAAGGTGGATTTAACCACTAAAGCTGAATATTTTATGTGCTTATTTGTCCTTCCATGTCTTGAATGGATCCAATTGGTGCCAATCTTTTGAATGGATCCAATTTGATCTTGCTTTGGGAGGGATAATAATTCGATTCGGACTTATCGGCAGATGCTAGTGATATTGTCCGTTTTGATGATGGCTCGCTTGCCTTGCACAATGTGAAAACACTTTATATACTAATTTGAGCTTGTGGGAGACTTATCTATCAACATAATTAGTTAAACATAGGCGATGGTGGGGGAAAGACCTATCTGATACCTAATATCCCCAAAACAGCTAGCAATGTGATCACATTTAAAGTGAGACTGGTTGATAATAATCTCAAGATATATTACAGATAATAGCAAGTGTTGATTCTACGCGAATCTGATAAATGATACCATCAGTACACAAGCACTTCTAACAACACTATAATATCCTCTCTTCTCAAATTACATATAGAAGCTACTTCACAGAGAATATAATCATAAATACACGACTTTTACCAACAAAAACAAAGCAAATATGAACACTAAAAGCAATAGATTGAGATATTGTTTGTTTCCCCCCAACTCCACTACTTCCCTAGATTGAATTTCTAGCCATCAAACCTCATATGACTGTTTAAAACTCAAATCCCTCAAGTAGTCGTTGATTCTGTCGTTAGTAGAAGTAGAACGTCTCTCTGCTACTTTGACACAGGCAATTCCCAAAACAGTAGTGCTACTTCTACTCTCAGTCTGCCATCTCTATTGCCTGCCCAAATATGGTCAACTACTCTGATTCAACTCTAGTGCTTTTTCCACGATTTACATGCCCTGAAGATAGCCATTAGACACCAAATTGAATTCGAATCAAATTGAAAGAGGTATGGTCTTATTCTCCAGCTGGTAGAAGCCCGTCACACGTCTTCCACCATGGAATGAGCTGCTTCTATCAGTGATCCAATGAGTATATCCATGCATGGAAGCTTCTTTTGCAAAGGCCTTGAAGGGCCAATGTCTACCAAGTCAAGGTCCGCATTCACATGATAAGAAGTTTCATAAAGTGGAAGACTTGAGAGTGTCTTCAACGGAAGAATCAAATTTTGAAGTCTTTCAAGTACTGTTAAGGTTTCCCTACCATATTTGACTATTTTAAGGTGAATTCAACTATGAATAATCAAAGCTCTTTATGTTATTACATGTTCTACAACTCATATGAATATGTGGACGTGCTACAATATATATATAGTAGCTCAAGGTAGTTGAAAGGGGGCTCGGCTGTAATTAAAGCATCATTTTCATTGTCAGCAAATGAAAAATGACCTTTTTTTAAGAAGAAAGGCTAAACTAACGATTCATACGTTGGTAATAAAATTGTGTTGTTTGGTTGATAAAGGAATGCTCACTTCGTAAAATTACACCACATATCTCCAAATCAAATACTCGAAGAACTCAACTTCAGTCCGTTGCAAAACTAGTTGGATAATAATGGTTTACTGTCTCGAGGTCCTACATCATATTTTTGTTGCTATACAAATTCAGCACCTGCATATGTTTTTTACATTTGTTTATCTCCATCATTAAGTTATTATCAAGAGGAAGTTTCATAGAAGCAAGCGGTAGGACTGGGAGGGACTTGGGCTTCGAGAGGTCTTCTAACTTTGATAATATTATCTCATGGTGAATTTTTTTCTGAAGGGGCCTCATTGTTTAAGAAGTTTGTCCTTGTGTGTTTGATTCCATCACTATGTGCATCACATTTGACGTTAATTTCGTGATAGATTTCCATTTAACAAACGCGTGAATCATTTCATTAGATCAAGATCCAATGAAAATAAATAAATTTGACAAAGAAAAAGGACAACTTATCGGATCCATTTTTGTTCTTTTGTTTTGTGTTTTCCTGAATCTACCAACTCCAGCTAGACGCATAGGCAACGGTGCATGCTTTTAGTCTTTCTCGTACAGCTGGAATGGCAAATTTATTTATTTTCATCGAGAGCTCGCGTACCCCCGCTTTGGCCGGCAAGTGGAAGTTTCATCGAAGGGAAATGCCGGCACGGGGTAGTTGGCCTTGAAGAGGCTCAACAACTTAATGATAATAACCAGTGATAAATTCTTCTAAAGGATCCTCATTGTTAAAAAAGTTCGACCAATCTGTTTGACTTCATCTCTATGTACATCACATTTCATATTAATTTCATATTAGATTTGTATTTAACAGCTGCACGCATGCTTCTATGGATTATAACTCTGACAATTTGACAAAGGAAAAGGACTTCTTCCCGGATCCATTTCCTTTTTCTTTTTGTTTTGTTTTGTCACATAATTTACTCAATTATATATTTTTCCCAATACCACCAATTCCAGTTGCCCATAAAAGGGGTAAATTATGCAAAAAGTCATAAATTTATTGTATTGCGGTCAATTCAGTTATAAATCTTTTGACGATTTATCGATTGATTTGAGGTCAAATAACCAAAAGCCACTAAGTCTGGTTTTGCTGACATTCCATCAATTCATCCTTTACGCCTTGCCCCGACTAATGAGCCATTTGCCCTATTCCGCCCTTGCTCCTTCTGCCTCTCCTTGCTTTCATAATAGTTCCAGATCACGCTTATGCCAGTAAACGATCTTGTTTTTCCTGCTTGTGACAATTTCTCCGCTAGCACTTCTGAATGACACCATGTTGTCATTTTTTGTAAACTTGTCAAACCGGTGGATTGAGTTGGGTTTGGGTCAAGTCATAACTAATCCGAAATTAATCCATATAACCCGTTTATAACCCATTTATTGCAATGCAAATTTTTCGATCTATACCCGACACGACCTATATTACTAAAACACTTCCATTTTTAATCCAATTTTTAAAAAATATTTCTTATAATTTTTTTTTTCTTTCTTTTCCTTTTTTTCTGAAAATTCGATGATATTTACTTCTTCCTCCTGTGACCGGCGGCTACCGGACAACCAGCAACCGCCAATGACCAGCAACTGGCGACCAACGATCGATGACTACCGACATCTAGTGATCATTGGCGACGATTGGCAACAGGGGACCAACGGCGGCAGCCATTGGCTAATGACCGATGATTGGCAAATAGGCATTGGCAAACTCGTGAATAGTAGAGTTCTTATCAGTGGGAGAGACCAATGCAGGATGGAATCAAATTATAATACTTGGTTTCCTTATCAAACTAGATTTCTCGTTTTAGGTTTTTATGAGGGAAAATTACACCAACAATCCTGAACGTTTGGTTGAATATGGAATTAAGTGTTAAATTTTGAATTTGTGCAATCAAGTCCTAAACGTTTATCAAGTGCAATTTAATCGATTCGGCAAGCTAACGACCAATTTGCTAACGTGCATGCCAAAATCTGACTTGGCGTTTTGTACTTTCTTTTTGCATAAATGGCTTTGATGTGGTGCTAATGTGGCGTAATGTCAGGAAAATTCAAAAAATTTTAAAAAATTAAAAAGTTTTGAAAAACCAAAATAATTTGAAAAAAATTGGAGACAACGGAACTGCCCCCACTTCGTCGCTTTCTCGATTCTCTTTATAATGTCTATGAGCAGAGCCTGCACTTCATTTTCTTTGTCCTTCATCCTCCTATTCATCCAGTAAAATGTTGAATAGGATAGCTTGATTTTTTAGAATGTCATGTCGATTCAATGAGCTTATGGAAAATGAGAGTTTTTACCTCCAGTCAGAGATGTAGACTGATTAAAGGGAGTAATTGTTCCTCCTGAAGATGTAGCCTATGACTCCTCCCTCCCTCCCTCTCTCTCTCTCTCTCTCTCTCTCTCTCTCTCTCTCTCTCTCTCTCTCTCTCTCTCTCTCTCTCTCTCTCTCTCTCTCTCTCTCTCTCTCTCTCTTGAGGATTCTAGAATATTTGCACATATATAGTCATCGTTTTTTTTGCTTTCAAAGAGATTAGCTTATACTGGAAAATGGATAGAACTAAACGCGAACCAAATCACGTGCAGGCATAGAGATATTTACCTATACAAGCTTTATATTGCTTGGTATTAAGTATTTGATTCTTTGAAAGCATCCAACCAATTTCATGAGTCGTGATATAATCTCACTGCCTAAATCTACTTTCGTGTCACCTCCTTTAATTGTGTTTGTGTTTTTCAGGATGCCCTTTTTCATGGTTGAAGTTGAAAAATGGACAACCCACCAGAGAATTTTATGTGCTTCACCCAAAAGGCAGGTTGATTTTGATTTTGATTTATTTATTTTAGGACAAGCAAAGGCACCTTCCGACCCAGTTTCCATAAAGTTGTTTGGAATTTTTTAGAAACTTCATAACTCCCTTCAACTTCGTTTTAAACTATTGCTTTGCTTCCATAAAGTATGCACAAGCGAGGGTTTCCTTGTTTTTTCTTTTCACCCTTTTCAACTGCATTATTGTCCTTCTCAAGTTCACATCGAACTCCCCTGCCTGATAATGATCGCCACATCAAGCTACTCTATGCATAGAGATTACTAAGTGAATCATATGCATATGCCCCTGATAGCACGTTATTAAATTATAGAGGCTCTTCTTGGGCACTTCTTATGGTTCTCCCTTTGTATTTGGCCATCAGTAAAATCTTCAAGTTACACCCATGAAGAGGACAGCTCACTTCTGTAACAAAAATGCTGAAAGAGTATACCTCTCCGGCCTCGAAAACCTTAAAATTTTGTTCCAAGTATAAAAGTCTGCCACTCCTGTTTTTTTAAAGTCGATTCTTGGACCGATTAAAAAATCATTACCCTAAAGATGCTAAAGTTGAATCACTCTACTTTCTAGTAGTAGTTCTCTCTCCCAGACCTGCGCCCCTCACCTCCCCTCTCTCTCTCTCTCTTTCCGCGTAGTCTCTACAGCTGCCGCCTTCGATCTCTCTCTCGAGTCTTGCCTGAGCCGCCGTCCCTCTCTTAATCTCGCAGCTTGCGGCCTCGCCTTTGTCGGTCTGCCTTCAATCAGCCCACTAGGTACTCTCTGGTTTGTTTTCGATTTCTTCGTCCAATGTTGCGATTTCGGTGTGCTGTGATTTGAATTTCTTCTTTTTTGATTTCTTCGGCAGTTTGCCACCTCAATTGATGGCTGTGAGTCGTGGCTCAACATACCCACCACCTGTTTCTTTTTTCTTTTGTTTTTATACTGCCCTCAATTGATGTCTTGCCTCAACCAAACTCATTGACAATTTTCGTTCAGCTCGATTCTGTCTCTATGTCTCGCTTGTCACGTGCGATGACACCAGCCACTAACACATCAGGAATGGAGTTCGAGGTGTTCCTCAGTTTCAGAGGGCCGGATACTCGGCGTGACTTTACTAGTTGCCTCTATCGTGAAATGGTGGAGAAAGGAATCCGCGTCTTCAAAGACAACGAAGAGCTCCGAGTGGGTCAGACGATTGGCGAAAACCTTTTGCAAGCCCTTGACAACACTCAAATCTATATCCCCATCTTCTCCAAGGGCTTCGCTTCCAGTCCATGGTGTCTCCGTGAGGTTGCGCATATGGTAGATTGCACTTCAAAGTCGGACGGGAAGAAGGAGATTTTCCCCGTTTTTCTAGATGTGGAGCCGGATGATGTCAAGCTTAAAACTGAATTGTACAAGGTTGCCCTCTCTAGACATGAGGAGAACTATGACTTCCATCAAGTGAAGCGTTGGAGAGATGCTCTTGTTGCGGTTCCAACTACAGTAGGTTGGAAGTTGGAAGGAAAAGAGTGAGTTTTCCACAACTTTTCCCTGTAATGGACATAATTTCTTAAGTTAAAATCTAATTGGTCTTGTTGTACATATAAAATATCAATGATCTCTGCACCTTTACCTCGTATTCTAGTTATTAATTCCTCTATAACTGTTATGGAGGTTGAAAAAAAGTTAATGCGATTGTTATGTTGTTAAGTTAGGTTGTCAGAAACCGTAAAACAAATTTAAATAGCAAAATGAATAAAGTTCAACAATTTAGAAAAAAGAAAAGTGGAAACAACAAACAGACAAATACTAATGCTTATTCATTGTAGATCATACTGATTTTGTACTACTAGCATATGAACTAGTTATATATTCGATCAATCTCTAAATATTGCTTCCGCATTAGGAATAACTAAACGTTGTTTGATGGAAATCAGTTTTCAACAAAGAACGATTTATTATTTTCATGTAGATAAGGAAGCACCCGGCTTAAGGGAACATCTTCTCTACTATTATTGAAGGAACTATATAAGTTGCTACTGATGGTGAATTTTATCTAGGGTTAATACCATGAAAAACCCTAAACTGGTACACTTGTGACAATTTTACCCCAAACTATTTTTTTGACCACAAAAAACCCCAAACTGGTACATCTGTGACAAATTTACCCCGAACTATTTTTTTGACCACCAAAAACCCCAAACTGGTATACTTGTGATAATTTTACCCTGAACTATTTCTTTGACCACCAAAAACCCTATACTGGTACACCTGTGACAATTTTACTCCCGGAACTAATTTTTTTACCACCAAAAACCCCAAACTGATACATTTGTGACAAATTTACCCTCTATTAGTGTCCGTTAAATTATATTTATATCACAAAAAATCACAAATTGGTAAACTTGAGACAAGCAAAGGGGTAAAACCCAAAATCGATACAAATGTCAATTATCACGTGTCATTAAACTTCACAATTTGAGTGTAAAATTTAGTGGAAACTAACGGAGGGTAAAATTGTCATAAGTGTACTAGTTTGGGGTTTTTGGTGGCCAAAAAATTAGTTCGAGGGTAAAATTATCACAGGTATACCAGTGTGGGGTTTTTTATGATAAAAAAAAATAGTTCGGGGTAAAATTATCATAGGTGTACTAGTTTAGGGTTTTTTGTGGTCAAAAAAATAGTTTGGGGTAAATTTGTCACAAGTGTACCAGTTTAGGGTTTTTCATGGTGTTAACCCTTTTATCTATAAACCCTCACAGCTTACCCTTGTGGTAAAAATGGTTCTTCTTGCAAAACAGGACCAAAAAGAAATTTTAAAAAATGCAAAACATTTGCATCATATTTAGTTGCAGTAATCGTTATTACATTACATGTTTTATGATTCCAATTTTAGGAGTATTTTGGATATTGGGATAATATTCCCCCTTTATAGCATATGTTATTCATGAAACCAAACAGTGTAAAAGATTTACAGTTTTAAACCAGATAGCGTAATTGTGATTAAAGCTCTGTTAAATCTCAAGATAATAACTTGTAAATAGATGGTTATATTCTGACCAAAACAAAAAAATAGATGGTTATTGGTTACTAGAAGCAGCCATCTTGCATCCCACCCTCAGTTTCTTCATAACTAATCTGAAAATGGGGGAAGTTTATTGACAACGTCTATGCTGTCGCTTGGACATTTGTCACGCATTAATTGGCTCTTTGCTTGCACACGTGCACTATAACTCTATATATATATATATATATATATATATATATATATATATAAAGATGAGTTAATTGATGCTGATATTGAATCTTTAACGAGCTAAAGGCCAATTTACTAAAGTTTACTTTCATTTATTTAGTCTATGAATAAGTAGAAGGACAAAATAATCAAAAAAATATTTTTAGATTCCTTTTCATTCTTTTATATTCTTCAATCAAACATGAAATGACCTGATTTCCTTTATTTCCTTTCTTGCTTTGTAAGCATACAAACAACGTTAAAATCCAATCATTCCTTTCTTTTGTTTACTCTCCTGCGGTCAGTATCCATATTACTTCCATTTCCTTCTTAACCACTGCATTGAAACTGAGTGTTAGTGTTTAAACTTAACCAGTGGGAGTCTGGGCAGCAACCACAGCAGCTAATTCAAGCACTTTATGTTTAAGATGATTATATTTGTAACTTAGGTTGTTACTTTTTATTGGATTCAAATTTGTTATTTGAATAACTGCCACCGTTTGTAAACCGGTCATAATATATTTAGCTTATCTTATTCAAATTGTATATGCTTGAAAGTTAGGAATACTACGTTGTCATCATTTTCTCAATCTAAAATGTCTGGCAGGTATGGGGAACTTATAGAATTGATTGTTCGAGAGGTGCAACTTAAGCTGAAGGTGAAGAACAGATCTCTTCCCGACCATCTAGTTGAAGTGGATGATGAAAAAGATATAGAAGAATTGTTGGATGTTGACTCTGATGGCGTACGTTTCGTTATAATCCATGGAACGGGTGGTATTGGTAAATCAACTCTTGCTAAGGTTATCTTCAATCGATTCTTGTCTGAATTCAAGTACTCTAGTTTCCTTGAAGATGTCCAAAGTCATGGTCTTTTAGAAATGCAAAAGAAACTGCTATCCGACACACTAGGCTCGACCTCTGCTCACGGAATCCATGACACCAATGACGGGATCCATCGCATAAGAAGAGTACTTAGCGACAAGAAAGTTCTGGTTGTTGTCGATAATGTGGATGAGAAGAGGCAACTCGAGAACCTTGCAGGGAGTTGTGATTGGTTCGGCTCCGGAAGTAGGATCATGGTCACAGTCAGGGACATACGCACAATACTAAATGAGGACAAACAAATGCGACCAAGCAACTACTTGGCCCACCCAGTAAATGAGATGCCTTTGCATCGAGCGATTCAGCTTTTCAGTAGGCATGCCTTTAGAAGCGATACTCCTCCGAAGAATTGCTACAATTTCTCAAAAGAAGTTGTTTCAAGCATAGGAAGGCTTCCTCTGACTCTAGAAGTCGTCGGTTCTCTTTTCGCCCGCACGGATAGATCAAATTGGGACGAGAAATTGGAAGACTTAAAGCAAGTCCCGCCTAGGAATGTCCGAGAATCACTGATGATAAGTATCAACAAATTGGACGCCACAGAAAAAGCCATATTCCTAGACATAGCATGTTTTTGCATTAGGAAAAATAAGACTTATGCGGACTACATGTGGCGTAGTTGCAACTATTCTCCACGGAGCGCGATTGATGTTCTTCTCCTCATGTCATTGATAAAGATTGATGAGTACAATTCTTTCTGGATGCATGATGAAGTTCGAGATCTAGGAAGGTACATTGTCAAGGAAGAGAATTTTGAAGATGCTGGAAAGCGCCGTTGGGTCCGGATTGATGAAAATACTGTAGACATACTGAGGAGCAACGAGGTGAAAGTTATTAAGAGTAGAAGATAAAATCAATCCAGCAAAATCACTGGTCATGTTCCTTAAATTGAGAATATCGGTTGATGGCCTGCTTTGTTTTCTAACTTATACAGAAATAGAAAGCAACTTTATGTGAACAACAAAAGTATATGTTTTCATGCCTTATCCATGTGAAATGAAAAGAAAGCTAACGCTCCATTTCATTAGTTAGATTTCTTCATTTCTTGTTTCGGTTATAATGAAAATGAGTTCTTTGTTTCCTTGAAAAGGTGTTTTGTCCGTGAAAAGACGGAGGAATCAACACCGAATTGACATTTTAATCATGCTTGGTTTGTCTCATTTTCAAGTTGAGAAGAACAGCAATTATTTTGTTACAACATGCCTTTGATTTAATTAGTTTGGGGTCGAAAAAGAACTGCCGATATCGTTGACTACTTGCATTGGTTTTTTGCTTCCTCTGTTGCACACTCATCGTTATTCTCTGCTGCTACTTGTAGGAAAAAAGAGCTGTACGAGCACTCAGTTTGGATATCAGTCATGACTTTACACCTGAAGAAATAGCACATTTGCCAAACCTAAAGTTCCTTGGAGGGGAAAGACTGAATTTCGTAGGCGACTTCAAAAATCTTTGTCCTAATTTGAGATGGCTTTCTTGGCATTATTGCCGGTTGAATTTTTCAGCGACGAATCTTCACCTGGAGAATTTGGTTGTGCTCAACCTTTCACGGAGCGACATCACTGATGACTGGGGTGGATGGAGGCAAATCAAGGTACCAACACACCTCACTCATGTTTGCTTCAAATTCTATTAATTGACCTTCATAGTCTCAATACTTTTTGTTGGCATTTAATCCGCCTTGTTTTTCCACCGTAGATGGCGAAAAAGTTGAAAATTCTAGATTTGACGGGGTGCACTAAGTTAACCAAAACACCTGATTTCTCAGAGTTTGGCAAGTTGGAGAAATTGATTCTCACAGCGTGTTGGAAATTGTCTACGATTGATAGCTCAATTGGTAAGCTAAAACTACTAAGCACTTTGAATATCAAAGGATGTTCAAACCTCACATGGTTGCCCGAAGAAATTGGTTCTCTAGTATGCTTGTCGGAGATTATTATGCCCAAGCATGGCAATCTGTTGAAGCTTCCTGAGACACTAGGCAATCTAAAATCTTTGACGAAGTTTGAAGTTATTGGCCATAATCTATACGAGCTTCCGGACTCTATTGGGAAACTAGAATCGTTGGTTGAGTTGAATTTAGAATTCTTGTGCATCTCCGCTCTCCCTGATTCTATTGGAAGGTTAAAGAATCTCAACCATTTGATTTTATCTAAATGCAAGAATCTACTTGAGCTTCCGAACTCTATTGGGGAACTAGAAGCATTGGTCAAATTGGATTTAAAGCTCTCAGGGATCTCCGTTCTTCCTGATTCCATTGGAGGGTTAAAGAATCTCAAGTATTTGTTTTTATCTGAATGCAAGAATCTACAAGAGCTTAGAGACTCTATTGGGGAACTGGAAGCATTGGTCGAGTTGGATTTAAAGCTTTCGGAGATCTTCGTTCTTCCTGATTCCATTGGAGGGTTAAAGAATCTCAAGTATTTGTTTTTATCTGAATGCAAGAATCTACAAGAGCTTCCAAACTCCATTGGGGAACTGGAATCATTGGTGGAGTTGGATTTAAAACTCTCAGGGATCTCCATTCTCCCTAATTCCATTGGAAGGTTAACGAGTCTCACGCATTTTTCTTTTTTAGGATGCAAGAATCTACTTGAGCTTCCGAACTCTATTGGGGAACTGGAAGCATTGGTCGAGTTGGATTTAAAGCTCTCAGGGATCTCCGTTCTTCCTAATTCCATTGGAGGGTTAAAGAATCTCAAGTATTTGTTTTTATCTGAATGCAAGAATCTACAAGAGCTTCCAGACTCTATTGGAGAACTAGAATCATTAGTTGAGTTAGATTTAAAACTCTCGGGGATCTCTATTCTCCCTAATTCCATTGGAAGGTTAACGAGTTTCACGCATTTTTCTTTTTTAGGATGCAAGAATCTACTTGAGCTTCCGAACTCTATTGAGGAACTGGAAGCATTGGTCAAGTTGGATTTAACGCTCTCGGGGATCTCCGTTCTTCCTGATTCCATTGGAGGGTTAAAGAATCTCAAGTATTTGTTTTTATCTGAATGCAAGAATCTACAAGAGCTTCCAGACTCTATTGGGGAACTGGAATCATTGGTCGAGTTGGATTTAAAGCTCTCAGGGATCTCCATTCTCCCTAATTCCATTGGAAGGTTAACGAGTTTCACGCATTTTTCTTTTTTAGGATGCAAGAATCTACTTGAGCTTCCGAACTCTATTGGGGAACTGGAAGCATTGGTCGAGTTGGATTTAACACTCTCGGGGATCTCCGTTCTTCCTGATTCTATTGGAGGGTTAAAGAATCTCAAGTATTTGTTTTTATCTGAATGCAAGAATCTACAAGAGCTTCCAGACTCTATTGGGGAATTGGAATCATTGGTCGAGTTGGATTTAAAGCTCTCAGGGATCTCCATTCTCCCTAATTCCATTGGAAGGTTAAAAAATCTGAAGCATTTGCTTTTATCTAAATGCCAAAATCTACATGAACTTCCGGACTCTATCTGGGAACTAGAATCACTGGTCATGTTGGATTTAAAACTCTCGGGGATCTCTGTTCTCCCTGATTCCATTGGAAGGTTAATGAGTTTCACGCATTTGTCTTTTTTTGGATGCGAGAATCTATTTGAGCTTCCAGACTCTAATTCCATTGGAAGATCGGAGAATCTCAAGCATTTGCTCTTATTTGAATGCAAGAATTTAAATGAGCTTCCGGACTCTATTGGGGAACTAGAATCGTTGGTCGAGTTGAATTTAAAACACTCGAGATTGGTTCTCCCTAATTCCATTGGAAGGTTAACGAATTTCACGCATTTGTCTTTTATTATAGGAGATAACATACTTGAGCTTGCACGCTCTGTTGGTGAACCAAAATCATTGGTCAAGTTGGATTTAAAACTCTCAAGGATCTCCGTTCTCCTTGATTTCATTGAAAAGTTTACAAATTTAACACATTTGTCTTTTTCAAGATGCATGTATCTACACGAGCTTCCAGACTCTATTGGGAAATTGGAATTGTTGGTCGAGTTGGATTTAAAGTTCTCAAGGATCTCCTTTCTCCCTGATTCCATTGGAAATCTAAAAAGACTAAAAGTCTTAAAGGTGGCATACACAAAGATTTTCACAATACCTTGTGCTCTTGGAGAAGTGGAGACGCTTGAAGAGCTCGATGCCTCGTTTTGTCCGCATCTCAGGGATGAAATCCCATGGGAAATGTGGAGGTTGATCCATTTGAGGATCTTGGACTTAGATGGGAGCCCAATCTCTACAGTGCCGAGAAAGATAAGTGGTTTCTCTAGTCTCCAAATGCTTAAAATTGCAAGCCACCGGCTTTCCCCGTTGCCAGAGCTTCCTTCCAGTTTGAAATGCCTTGTGGTTGCTGCTGGTCGATTCCCTGTTCTTCCCGACCTCTCGAGCCTAGTTCATTTACATCATCTCGAAGTGCGTGAACAACGTATGACACTTTGGATGCCGAACAATGTTACCTCGCCTTGGAAGGACGTGCAGTCCATCAATCGGCTTCCAATTAGCTTATCAACCTTGAAACTTCACTCTATTCCGCAATTGCCAGATATTTTTGACTTCCAAAGTTTGTCGGTTCTTTCTATCAGCAAATGTTTGACGCCACGCTTGCCCGATCTGTCGCGCTTGAAGAGGCTGCAAGAGTTACGGCTCAATGACTTCCCCGAACTGGCGGAGATTCCTGGTTTGGGGGAATTGGAATCATTGAAGTTTCTGCACATTACCATGTGTGATGCGATCAAACAATTGCCTAACCTGTCGAAGTTAAAAAAGCTATGGCGTCTCGAGCTAAAAAATTGTGCAAAGTTGAGAGCCGTCGAAGGCCTGAAAGAATTGAAAAGTTTGAAGCTTGTGGAGATCAGATATTGCAAGTCCTTGGAAAGGTTACCTGATGTGTCGGCTTCCACCAAGTTAGACATAGATCGGATGCCGCCAGAACCTGCAGAACACACCATTCGGCCGGCGAAGCGATTGCGACTTTCGGTGGACTAGAACAAAAAGTGGGCAATTACAGCCTTATTGAAATTCTCAGGGTCACTTTAATTACAACAAAGGAAAGCAGAAGTTTCATATCGGCTTTTATTTGCTAACCTGTAGAGCTGGCTTGGAATAAAGGCCAAGAAAGAGTTGGCGGCGAGTATTCAGAGTTTTGGGGCCCTGCACGTGGAATAAAAACCAAATTTGCGGCCGTGCACGTGGAATAAAGCCAGATTTGCAACACATTCACCACCGACATGAACTAATCCAGGTGTCCTCATGTCACTTATTGAGCCCTATATTATATTTCTTGATGATGTTAAGATGATGTTTGCTTTCTCAAATTGAATTATCATGATGCATGAATTAGTTATGCTTTATTCATTTCAATTATCTCTGTAGTATGGATTATTATGTATGACTAGGCTTAACAAATATTCATTACCAATATCCATGTTGTCGAGTGCATTAGCCACAATGGCATGTCTTAGTGTTTGTGGTTTTGCCAATAAAGGACTAAAATTATTTCCAATTTGTCATCTATCAACAAGTGATGAAACAGTTATGGGGATTACAGCAATTACGAAATCCGTCCATTGAAATGTTGCCTACGTGATTCTACACGGCCAATGAGTTGTATCACGATATCAAGGCCTATGTTTTTCATTCAGCGTTCAAAACAACACACATTGATGATTTACATTGCAGTAATAATTTAATCACCCAAAATTTTAATCCCACGAATTTGATAAATTTTAAAATTTGATTGTACAATATAAAAACTTTGAAACTCAGTTACACTTTAACAATAAGTTTTACGACTTCATATGCACTAATATCAAAATAATTTTAAGACTTGATCGTAGCGCTGGAATGTGAACACGATCGAGCAGACAAGCAACCCAATCAGGAGCAGTAGCTTCATGGAGGCGGGGAGTCGGAGAGTGGACCCTTGGAGCAAGCGGTGGATGAGTCCCCATTCACAACCCATCCTTGCAGGGACCCAAGTAAGGACCACCGCAGATCAGGGTTGTTGCCCAGAAACGTATTGTGATTGATATAGCTGAACTGACCGGTTGCGTGGCACCGGGAGTTAAAGTAGCGATCCTGGGAGCGGCTGGAGGGACTGGACAGCCTCTGGCAGTGTGGATGAAGATTAACCCGCTCGTCTCTGTTTTTTCATCTGTATGATGTTGTGAATGCTCCCGGTGTCACCGCTGATATATCAGCCACATGGATACCGGTGGCATGAGTCCCCCACCCCCCCCCCCCCCACCCCCCATAGTTAATTCGCTTGCTATTTGCTGAATCTAGGATGAACGGAATTCCTAGGCTCTATATGAAGATGGAATTTGATATAGTTGATCATTTTCTGGGGATATTGTTTGGATTACCTTTCAGATGAGTGAACTCAGTGTCGTCGAGTATGTGGATCATTAATGCGTCGGACTAATTTGTTGCTTCTGTTATCAGGTTCGTGGATTTCTGGGACAGCAACAACTGGAGGAATTGTCAACATAAATGCTGGAAGCGTCAGAACCCTTTGTGAAGGAATTGCCTAGTGTTGCCCAAAAGCTATCCTTAATCTGATTAGCAACCCTGTTAACTCCACAATTCCCATTGCGGCCGAAGCTTTCAAGAGACATGGCACTTATGGTCCAAAGAGACTGTTGGGTGTGACCATGCTCGACGTAGGTAGAGCCAATACCTTTGCGGTACATATCGCTCCTGCTTCTACCGTCTTGCTGATACTATCAATAAGCATCGAGTATCTTTACAGAGTACGGAGTATCAGGTTGTCAGCTTTGTATGAGCCTACAAAGATAGAAGCATATTTTACCTTGTTTATCGCCCTCTTTTGTCTCAAACGTTATGTCTTGCGTACCTGCAATTGATAACTTGCTCCAAGGGCATCTAACCTTTTCCCGCCTTTCCAAAAGATATCTAAGTGGACATGGCATTTTTTATAATAGGCTAATGCCTCATGTATTGGATCATGTGGAAGGTGTAGAAGTGAAGTTAATAAAATCGGGCTATTTCCTAGTCTAGCAGCAGAGTCCAGAAGCCCCGTTTGTTTGATTGTTTTGGGTGAAATATTGATGCAACTGCTGTTGTGTGTTAGTGAGTGTTATTGATTCTCTTCTCATGATCAGAAAGGTTGTTTACGGTCATAGATACTTGGTACTAATGGTCAGGCCGCAAAATCTGTACAAGATAGCAGTTTCGAGACAATGCCACAAGAGCAAACAACTTCTTTCCTTCCCCCTTCTTTCCTTCCCCATGATATATTGTAGGTCTTCGCTAAAATATCTCATCAGATTTCCGATCTATTATGTTCCTTGAAGGCAGAAGTACTCGGTCTTGATCCTAGAGAAGTTGATGTTCCAGTTGTTGGGGCTCATGCAGGAGGACAATAGTACCTCTTTTGTCTCTGGTTTGTGATGTACTCTTCCTAATAAGAACTTATATGTTGGACAGCGAGGCTATTAGAAATTGCACTTTTCTGTAGAATGCTAAATGTAGTTGGCATTTTCAAAATCTGTAGGTTAAACCACCTTGTTCTTTCACTCCTCAAGATGACCTGACACCACGCATCCAAAATGGCAGCACAGAAGTTGTCGAGGTAAATAAATTTCGATTCATTGATTTAGATGTCAATTTTGGCAGTGTTGCCATCTTATCACATTCCGTTAGTCTCCAGTTTTGGGTTTCAGGTTGTATAATAGTGCTTTGGCTATTCTAGGGATGTTCATTTTGCTAAGGGCTTGTTGCCAGCAAGCATTTTTGTTTCCCAGACACGACTGCATGCTTAATCATGTTAGAGTCTGTAAATTCTTATTATTCACAAGCCATTTGGAAGATGTACTCTGCTGAGATGTTTCCTTACGAGAAGGATGAGATTTTTGCAAGAATCACTTTTTAGGTCCATGTGGGCATATATCCTGTAACGAACATTAGAGAGCTTATTATCATCTCTACTTGCAGAGGTCAAGGAATTGGATTTACCAATGCCACCTTGGCAACCTATCCGCTACCACTACACAAGAAAAGTGTTGGTAAAGATCTTTGTCGGAATAAATGGGACCCCTCGCATGTGAAATTATGCACAAGGTGATTGCTTTGTCTTGGGCTATAGGCAGAAGCAAGCAGTTGTGGAGAATATCCTAGTTTCTGATTATTTTGTCTGCTCCTCATCAATGGAAACAAAGGCAGGTAACAATAACGAATGTAGAAACAGAGGTCCATACATCATTTGTTGTTACGGCTAAGAGAATTTCTTGAACTTTGTTGATAAGTGGAGAAGTTTCATGCAGTGAGAGAATTGTTGAATATATCAAATTTTCTTAAAGTGATTGTTGATGTCTACTCGAAACTGGATTTCTGCATCTATTTCCACAATGAAATTATGACATGAGATCTTAGTCTTTTTTTCTCTGTTTTGGTCGAATACATGACATCTTAGTCTTCACTTCTCTGCTTCCTTACATTATGTTGTGAAGCCAACTGAATTGTGTACGTCTGGGCTTTGACAACTTTCATTCTAAAGCTGGAGCTGGCTAGGCAACTCTCTCAATGATCAGTCCTTTTTTGGGCCTTTGAGACGTAGTCTGATCTCTTTCATGAACAGGAAATTTGATAGCTCTTTGATATGCGGACTCTTTTCACCTGGTCAAATAATGTGAAAATGAAATGTGCAGGCTATGGTGCTGTGAAGTTCGCAGATGCGTGCCGGCGTGGGTTGAGGAGCGACGCTGCCATTGTGGAGTGTGCTTTTGTTCCTTCTCAGGTTCGGTGCCTTGAAAAAACTTAATAAGATCCAATACTTTTACTTTTCTAGAATTAAAACTAAAATGAACAATGATTTTCTTTATTGCTGTCCCTTATTTTCAGGTGACTGAGCTTTCGTTCTTTGCGTCCAAAGTGCACCTCGATCGTACTTGGGCCGAGGAGGTTCTTCCCCTTGGCCCACTGAATGAGTCCAAAAGGTCTGGAGTTCTTAATAATCTCGAAATTTTTGGGTCTGCTTTGGTTACATCAAAGGACGATGAAGTTTCTAATTTCGGCCTTTGTTTGTTAACCTGTAGAGCTGGCTTGGAAAAGGCAAAGAAAGAGTCAGAGGAGAGTATTCAGAAGGGCATTTCATTTATCAAGAAGTGAGCGGGTTAAAGGAGTGGCCTTTTGCAACGAAAAAAGATGTCCTCTTCATAGTTTCCGGTTATTTTCTACTCAAAATTGGTTATTGGGAATAACTGGTTCGGACCTAGGCATATCAAAAGTTTATTCTACATAGCTGACGCAGAAGAAACACACAGGTTTTTTCTTTTGTTGAATGTAACGTACTCACTGGTAACTCGTGTAACAACAAGGCGGACGGATGTTTGACTGTCATCTTTCTATGTCCGTCCTTCTCGTTTCGCGTTTACATTGTGCCGACTTTCTTATGCTCCTGCATTTCTTGCATATAACGCACTCATTGGTAATTTGTGTAATAACAAGGTGGATGGATGTTTGTACGTCATCGTTCTATGTCCATCTTTCTCGTTCCGTGTTTACATTGCCGACTTTCTTATGCTCCTGCAATGTTGCCTCCAAGTAGCAATATCAGCTGTGCGATGCCACAATAAGCAAATGATAGACAGAGGGTGCAGAACAAGCTGAAGCTTGTGTTGGGTAGTTTGGCAGAGGGAGCTGAAACTATCATTTGGACACAAAAGCACAAGATTCAGAATTTTCAATTGGAGATGCCTCTCTGCTGATTCTTCGTAATCATTAGCAGCAATTGCTCACACCAAGTTCTCTTTACGTGGACCATTTAGACTAAAACATTACCTTATTATTATTTTTCCATGAAAAAGCAATTGATTTGCTGAAAAAAAGAATAAAAAAGCTTTAGAACATCATCTTGAAGTTGGACGGACGGGCCTCATAAAAGTTGCTGCTTTCTCTGGCTAATGGCTAGTTTGCTCGGTACCGACTGACGACGAATGAGCATTGCTTCAAGTTAAAAGATCATTCCAAATGGGGTTAATATCATCAAAAACTCAAAACTAATATATTTGTGATAAATTTACTCCAAATTAATTTATTGACCACTAAAAACCCCAAACTGGTACACCTGTAACAAATTTATCCTCCGTTAGTTTATATTAAATTTTATTATCGACACGCAACAGTTGACAAATGTATTGATTTTGGGTTTTATCCTCCATTTGTCACAGGTGTACCAGTTTGTAATTTTTTGTGGTATTAATTTAATTAATGGAAACTAACGGAAGGTAAATTTGTCACAAGTATACCAGTTTGGGGTTTCTAATGGTCAACAAATTAATTTGGAGTAAATTTACCACAAATCTACTAGTTTGGGATTTTTTATGGTCAAAAAATTAGTTTTTGATAAATTTGTCACATGTATGGGGTTTTTCGTGATATTAATCCTTCCAAATACATTTTGCAAGTCTTTTCTTTTTGACTCGTGAAAGTTGTGAGTCAAATTTGTTTCAAAATTAAGAGTGTGCTTGTTTCACGTAAAACATGAAAAATTATTTTTAAAGAAACTAGTTAGTTTTTATTTATTTGGTGCCATGCTGAAAAGGTGAGACTGAAAAACGTCTTTGCGTGTTGGGATCTCATTTAAAATAATGATTATTGAATGAGGTGAAGAAGCGAGCATTTGTTAAGACACTTGTTAAGTTTGGGAAAATGATTTTCTCTATCTAGGAACGGGAGTACATTTTCCTAATTTTAAGTGTAGGCATTTTCTTTGACTGTATATATTTTTTCGTTGACCGATCATTTTCCAGCAAACTAGGCACGTGGCAATTCGGAAAACTAATTTGTAAAAAGCTCTTTCAATTAGACAAATGTACCCCAAAAAGTGTGCATTTCATTTGTTCTCTTTTTGCATTTGGGCAACAGTAAAATCTTCAAATTATACCCATGAGGAGGAGAGCTCATATCCATAACCTCTTCGGCCCAGTAAAACCTTGAAATATCTTAAGGTTAAAGCACTCTGTACTTTCTAGTTCTCCCTCTCCGATCTGGCCCCTCTCTCTGGTCTCTACAGCTGCTCCTTCGGTCTCTGTCTCGAGACTTGCCTGAGTCACCGTCTCTTCTCGTCTCTCTCGATTTCTCAGGTTGCGGACTCTCCTTGGTCGGTCGGCCGTCCGTCAATCAGCCCACTAGGTACTCTCTGGTTTCGTTTTCGATTTCTTCGTCTATGTTTTGATTTTGGTGTGCTGTGATTTCAATTTCTTCGGTTTTGATTTCTTCGGCAATTTGCCATTGCAATTTACAGCTGTGAGTCGTGACTAACCATACCCACCAACCGTTTCTTGTTTCTTTTGTTTTTAAGCTGCCCTCAGTTGATGGCTCGCCTCAAGCAAGATCATTGACAATTTTCGTTCAACTCGATTCTGGCTCAGGTCTCGTTTGCTACATGCGCGATGGCACCAGCCACTAACACATCAGGAATGGAGTTCGAGGTGTTCCTATGTTTCAGGAGACCGGATACTCGGGACACCTTTACTAGTTGCCTCTATCATGACATGGTCGAGAAAGGAATACGTGTCTTCAAAGACGATGAAGAGCTCCGAGTCGGGCAGAAGATTGGTGGAAACCTTTTGCGAGCCCTCGAAGACACTCAAATCTATATCCCCATCTTCTCTAAGGGCTTCACTTCCAGTCCGTGGTGTCTCCGTGAGGTTGCACATATGGTAGATTGCACTTCAAAGTCGGACGGGAAGAAGGAGATCCTCCCCATTTTCTTCGATGTGGAGCCGGATGATGTCAAGCTCAAAACCGAATTGTACAGAAATGCCCTGTATAAGCATGAGGAGAAGTATGGCCCCGATGAGGTGAAGCGCTGGGAAGCTGCTCTTGTTGAGGTTCCAACTAGAGTAGGCTGGAAGCGGGAAGGAAAAGAGCAAGTTTCCACAACTTTTTCCAGTTATTAATTTTAATATAATCTGTGAAGAGTGAATCTTTTCAAGAATGTTATACATTTGAAAATATCTCATATTCAATTTATCTTCAAGTAACTATAATTTCTCTGTATAATTGATACTGTAGTTGAAAAAATTTAATGCGAATGTTGAAGTCATTGTCCAGTTGTTGTTAAATGCCAAGTTAGCATCCTGCTTGGTTGTCAAAAACCTTAAAACAAATTTATATAGCAAAATATAGAGTTTACAACAATTTAGAAAAACTTGTTAAATGCTAAGTTAGCATCCTGCTTTGACTAGCCAATGCCACTTATGTTCATCTATTTAATATAGAGATAAGTAAAATGGAAGTCCTAAAACTTGTCATGAAACTGTAATTGAGTCATAAAACTTTTAAAAAGTGCACTGAAAGTTCGAAAACTTATCACGAAAATGCAATTGAGTCTTAAAATTTTCAAAAGTGCAATCAAATCTTAAAACTTATTAAGTGGGTGCAATCAAGTCCTTTTATTAACTCCGTCCAACTTGAAAAACGGAAAATACTAACAAGTTTTAGGACTTGATTGCACTTTTTGAAAATTTTAGGACTTTCAATGTACTTATTAAAAGTTGTACTTTTGTAATAAGTTTTCAGACTTCCAGTACACTTATTCCTTTAATATATGAATAAGTGAAAGGACAAAATAGCCATAAAGATATAATTAGATTCCTTTCCACTCTCTCCTTTTCTTCAACCAAACGTGAAATTACCTTAGTTCCTTCATTTCCTTTCTTTTCTTACTCAGCATACAAACAACAATAAAATCCAATCATTCTTTTCTTTTGTTTTCTCTCCTGCTGTTATTATCCAAATCATTTCCATTCCTCTTACTCACTGCATCCAATATAAGTGTTGGTTGTTAAACCCAATCAATGAGAGTCTGGGCAGCATCCAAACTGAGTGCTTGTGTTTTACTCAACCAATGGGAGTCTGGGCAGCAGCCACGGCAGTTAATTTGAGCCGTTTATAATTTAGATAATTTTCATTGTAACTTGAGATTTTTATGTTTAAATGGATTCAAATTTGTTATTTGAAAAACTGCCACAGTTTGTAAACTGGTCTTACATGTTTAGCTTATCTTATTCAAACAGCACATGCTTAAAGCTAGAAATAGTACATTGTCATCGTTTTCTCAATCTGAATTCGTCCACCATCGTTGTCTGGCAGGTATGGGGAATTTATAAAATTGATTGTTCGAGAGGTTCTACTTAGGTTGAAGGTGAAGAACAGAACTCTTCCCGACAACCTAGTCGAAATGGATGACGAAGAAGATATAGAGGAATTGTTGAAAGTTGACTCTGCTGACAGTGTACGTTTCATTATAATCCATGGGACGGGCAATATTGGTAAAACCACTCTTGCTAGCATTATCTTCAATCGATTCCAGGCTAAATTCGATTGCAGTAGTTTCCTTGAAGATGTTCGAGACTTGTCCCAACGTCATGGTCTTTTACACGTGCAAAAGAAATTGTTATCCGACACACTAGGCTCAACCTCTACTACCGGAATTAATGACACCAATGATGGGATCAATTGCATAAGAAGAGGACTTAGCAACAAGAAAGTTCTGGTTGTTGTTGATAATGTGGAGAAGAAGCAATTCGAAAACCTTGCAAGGAGCTATACATGGTTCGGTTTCGGAAGCAGGATCATAGTAACAGTTAGGGATAGAAGGACAATACCAGATGAGGACAAACAAACGCAACCTAGCTATTACATTGACTACCGAGCAAAGGAGATGCCTTTGGATCGAGCTATTCAGCTTTTCAGCAAGCATGCCTTTAGAAGCAATACTCCCTCAGAAGATCGGCACAATTTCTCGAAAGAAGTCATCTCAAGCATAGGAAGGCGTCCTTTGACTCTGGAAGTTGTGGGTTCTCTTTTCGCCCATACAGCCAGATCAAAGTGGGACAAGACATTAAATGACCTAAAGCAAGTCCCGCCTCGTAACGTCCAAGACACTCTAATGATAAGTATCAACAAATTGAACAACAGAGAAAAAGCCATATTCCTAGACATAGCAAGTTGTTGCATTGGGGAGGAACAGACGAATGCGTATTACATGCGGGATGATTGTGGATATTCTCCCCACAACGTAAATGAGGATCTTCTACACATGCCATTGATAAAGATTGATGAGAATGATAGGTTCAAGATGCATGATGAACTTCGAGATCTAGGAAGGTACATTGTCAAGGAAGAGAATTTCGAAGATGCTGGAAAGCACCGCTGGGTGTGGATTAATGAGGATACTCTATACATACTAAGGAGCGACGAGGTGAAAGTTATTAAGAGTAGATGATATAGCCAATCCCACAAAATCTTTCGTCATGTGCTTTAAAATCGAGGATATCGGTTGATGGCCTGCTTTGTTTTCTAAGTCGCGGTTTTATAGATGAAAATCTTCATTTCTTGTTTGGGTGAGGATGAAAATAAGTTCTTTGTTTCTTAGAAGAGTTGTTTAGCCTGTGAAAAGACAAAAAAATCAACACCGAATAGTACTTTTTAAACGTGCTTGGTTTGTATTATTTTCAAATTAAAAAAAAAAGTGATTGTTTTGTTACGGCATGCATTTGATTTAATTAGTTTGGAGTCGAAGAGGAACTATTGATACTGATGACTCATGTTTATTCTCTGCTGCTGCTGGCAGGTAAAGCCAGCTGTGCGAGCACTCAGTCTGTGTCTGGATATTAGTCATGACTTCACACCTGAAGAATTAGCTTGTTTGCCAATGCTGAGGTTCTTTGAAGGAAACAAAATCAATTTGGTAGGCGACTTTAAAAATCTTCTTCCTAATCTGAGATGGCTTTCTTGCCAGTTGGCACTTTCGGCAACGAATTTCCACCCGGTGAATTTAGTTGTGCTCGATCTTTCGTGGAGCAACATCACCCACGACTGGGGTGGATGGAGGCAAATCAAGGTACCAAAACACCTTGCTTGCTTATGTTCGCTTCAAATTCTATCAATTGACCTTTGCTATTTAGTTGTATGCGACTGTATTCTCACTCTTTTCGTTGGCACGTAACTAGCCTTATTATTCCACTGTAGATGGCGAAAAAGTTGAAAGTTATAGATTTGACACACTGCGAAATGTTAACCAAGACACCTCGTTTTTCCGAGTTCAGCAAGTTGGAGAAATTGATTCTCGCTTACTGTGTGAACTTGTCTACAATTGATAGCTCAATTGGTAAGCTAAAACTGCTACGGACTTTGAACATCCATGGATACGATTCCCTCCAAGGCTTGCCTAAAGAAATCGGTTCTCTAGAATGCTTGTCGGAGATTATCATGCTTGTCATTGATGACCAATTCAAGCTTCCTGAGACACTGGGCAATCTAAAATCATTGATGGAGGTGGGCATTGAATTTAAACCTAATACCAGCCAACTTCCTCACTCCATTGGAAGGTTAACAAATCTCACACATTTGTGTTTGGTTGATTGTAAGAATCTACATGAGCTTCCAGACTCTATAGGAGACCTAGTATCATTGATCGAGTTGGATTTAAAATCCTCGGGGATCACCGTTCTTCCAAATTCCATTGGAAATTTGAAGAGGCTAACAGCACTCAGGGTGAGTCAGACAGACATACACGCAATACCTTGTGCTCTTGGACACGTGGAGACGCTCGAAGTGCTCCATGCCTCGTTTTGTCCGCATCTCATGGATGTCCCGTGGGACATGTGGAGCCTGACCCGTCTGAGGATCTTGGAATTGGATGGTAGCCCAATCTCTACAGTGCCAACAAAGATCAGCGGTTTCTCTAGTCTCCGATCGCTTACAATTTCAAGCCACCGGCTTTGCCCATTGCCAGAGCTTCCCTCGAGCTTGGACTTCCTAGTGGTTGAAGCTGCTCAATTCCCTGTTCTTCCCGACCTCTCAAGCTTAGTTTGTTTAGAGGCTCTCCAAGTATGTCGAGTACATCCAACTATCACATTTTGGACCGCGGACTAGGTTATCTCACCTTGGAAGGACGCGCAATCCATCGATCGGCTTCCACGTAGCTTATCAAGGTTGCGTCTTCACTGGATCCCGCAATTGCCAAATTTTTCGAACTTCCGAAGCTTGTCGCTTCTCCATATTGGCGGATGTCTGACACAACGCTTGCCCGATCTGTCGTGCTTGGAGAGGCTACAAGAGTTATGGCTCAGTGAATACCCCGAACTGGAGGAGATTTCAGGTTTGGGGGAACTGGAATCATTGAAGTTTCTACACATTAGTGAGTGTAGTGCGATCGAGCAATTGCCTAACCTTTCGAAGTTGAAAAACCTACGGCAGCTCGAGCTAGATGATTGTCGAAAGATGAGAGTCGTCAAAGGCCTAAAAGAATTGTATTCTTTGAAGAAGGTGGAGATAAAAAATTGCATGTCCTTGGAAAGGTTGCCCGATGTGCCAGCATTCACTGAGTTGGAGACAAATTGGACGCCGCCAGAAGCTGCAGAACACACCATTCAGTGTGTACCATGCCGGCGAAGCGATTGCGACTTTCGGTATTGGAGGATAAATAAGCCTGAAGCAGAATGGATCATCCCAAAAGTGCTGGTACTTTCGATTAAAGCACCCCATGTCCAGGTTCCAACTGGTGCCGTCCTAAGGTGAGAGGTTTAGAAAAGTGTGGCAGTTTAGCCTTGTCGAAATTCTCAGGTGCGTTCTTTATTACATCAAAGCAAAACAGAAGTTTTCAACACACATTTGAGGCCCTGCACGTGGAGCAAAGCCAAGTTGACAGCACACATTCACCATCGACATGAACTAATCCAAGTGTGCTAATGTCACTTCTTGAGCCATATATTGCGTTTCTTGACGATTTTAATGGGATGTTTAACTTTTCAAATTGAATTCTTGTGATGCGTGAAGTTAGTATGCTCTATTCATTCGGATTATCTCAAAAGGACGAAATTACAATGGATGATAGGCTCAACAAATATTCATACCAATACGTATGATATCGGTTGCATTAGGCACGATTGCATCTCCTAGTGTTCGTGATTTAGCCAATGAAAAACTAAAGTTATTTCCTAATTGTCGTCCATCACGCATTTGATGCAATAATAATGGGGACCATTGCAATTACCAAATCCGCTTATTTAAGTGTTGTCTACGTGATTTAGAGAGTGATCCTAGTTAATTAACTCAAGTACTCTCTTGGAGCTCAAGAACATGGAATCAACATTGAAGCCTATAGAAAATATAAAAGCGTTGCTAGAGATATGAAACATTTACATATAATAACTCTTATGAAAACCCTATATGGTAACGGACTATTTATTTTTGTGGTTATGACTTCTGTCTTCCTGCGATTTGGAAATAATAAGACGTAGTTACAAAGTAAGCTATTGTACACTATTCATTCGATTGTGCTTTCCTCTGTCTCGAATTGGAGGAAACCAGCGTTCCAATTAGTGAGTTACAAATTTAAACACCACCCCACATTTCGCCTTTATTAAGTTTACATGTGAGTCGTGCCCATATTTTGTAACCTACCAATCAAAATCATAATTGGAGAAAGTTTCCTCCAACCACGGATAAGGAAAATATGACCCTTATCTTGTGCTATTCTGAATCTCTTGTTCGGATGAATGAATAGATGTAACTAAATCACTTCGAAAAAACATATACATCACACATTTTGGACCAAGGAAAATCTCTAGTTTCCAGTAATTGAATACTTACTAAAGTTTGTCTTACAAATATAAATAACTGAATAGAGTGGACTTAGGTCATGGTTGGTTGCAAAAGAGTACACAAATTCATCATATTTACCTGCCCCACAATTTCCTCTCATTTTCAACTTTATATTAAAATATCCAAGCAACTAAAATGCCTCAAAAAGTTTCGACCCCATTGCGAAAGTCTCTTGTCCTCTTCATTTCTCTTTCCTCTCTTATATTATATGTATGCCTCACCCACTCACTCGCAA
The DNA here is from genome assembly GCA_031216185.1 of Syzygium aqueum. Taxonomy (NCBI): domain Eukaryota; kingdom Viridiplantae; phylum Streptophyta; class Magnoliopsida; order Myrtales; family Myrtaceae; genus Syzygium; species Syzygium aqueum. Next base: position 11,256,627 of record CM062238.1, read on the forward strand.
CTGAACTAAATTGTCAAAAGAAGTCGTGGAAAAACACGAAAGGTAGAGTCGCGCATGTGTCTCCCCACTTTTGCTTTTTTCCCAACATATCACTTAAGATTGTACCAGCGAATTATGAAGAGATTCTCTCTTTATTTTTTTTTGTTTTTTTGCATGAAAGAATCAATGATAGGAACTTCTGTGAATGTACACGCAGTGCGTGGAGTTTTCATGCAATGGATCATGCTAAACTTTACAGCTAATTGAATGAGATTTGCACCTATGTCTAGTTATTCTTTAGCTATAGTATTAAGGTAGGGAGGACTAGGAGTCTCTATCACTTGGCACAGATTATAACTTACATTGATTCTATTTGGACAACATGTGTCGCAACCTAAAAAATTCCTTTTCTCATGCTAATGGATTATTAACACTAAGCTTAACTCGGGCCTTCTCAAGCCCTACCAATTCGCAACTTAGGATTTAAGTTCTTAACGTATAAATGTTTTCATGCTTGGAGTCGCCACTAATCTATTTATGGTAGGTCGATTAGAAACCTAAATAAAACATAGGGAGATATGTTTTATTCCTACGAACCAAAGATTCTAAGCTCAGGGACTTGGTTACGCTAGATCTAGTCCAACGCTCTTTCGGTACCTTTTTTTTCAAAAAATGTTTTGGCAGACAGTTTGGATTCATTTTAACTTAGTCACTAGAATGTGAGTTAATCATACGGGTGCGCAAACCACCAAATTAACACCCAATAATTAAAACATAAAATAAATTGCGAGATTAGGAGAATTACTTATCTCGAAGCAACGTAAGCATTTGCATTGTTAGCTAGAAAATCACATCAACAATCCTAATATAATTTCTAATTAACAAGCAGTTCACTCAATATTTTTTAGATTTTCACTTATTTAAATGAAAGCTAACCTATATGTAATGACGTGTAAAATTTAACATGCAATTAATGCAGCCTAACATGAAAACTATATGTCATGCGACGACATGACATAATTTTAATGACGGACAAATGATTTATTTTTGGTAATTTCAAATGAAATTCGGAATTAAAAATTACTCAAATTAACATGCAATCTATCCTAAAAATGATCATTTAATCTATCCTAAAATGACTTCTTTTTGGTATTTTTATGTAAATTCGAAATTATTAAATATCCTAAATAATCCACTAAAATTAAAAGAATCTTTAATTTAAACTAGGAAATATGCTACCCTAAATCTCAATTTAAATCAAATAATTATCTTATTCTTTTGGATATATTTAAGATTCCCTAAGCATGCAAAATTTATAATTTAAATCCTAACTAACATATTTTTTTTATTATCTTTATTTGAAAGGAAAACAATTAAATAAAGATAACAACCACATTCAAACAATCCACGCAATCCGCAAGATTCTTCTTATCAAATTCAAATTAGGCAAAGCAATCAAACTAACGGTCATATTTACAGGGTTATAGATATCGATGGAAAGCTGATTGTTTAAATTTGGAAAGCAAATAAAATCTATTATTGTATCCAAGTGATTATGGATAAGATAACGATTTTCCGTATCGCCGCGTATCGTATCGTAGGAATAAGGTCAGATAGTCATCCAGATACGTTGCCAAATTAGGAATAATTCCTAATTTTGAGTGTTTTAGAATATTGCGGATATCACAAAATTATCCTAAGATATCTAGCAATCCACACAATATTTACTAAATATTCAAATTATTCAAATTAGGAATCTAAATATTTTGAAAATATACCGGATAGGGATTTTTACCTTATTTGCGAATTACTTTCCAAATTTGAATCACGTGGATCAGGACGGTGTAGCTGGCGGTGGATCACAAGCGGCTCGGCCGGCGGGCTGCTCGACGAAGGGTTCTTAATGGGCTCACGGTGTGCTAGACGGTGAGAGCTACTCACCGTGGTGATGGTATTCGGTTCGATGTGTACTCCATGTAGCCACGACGATGATCAGATCGGCGAGGTGAACTCCACGAACAGGATGCTGTCAACAACGGGACTTGGACTAGATTGATGATGGCGTGAAGGCCAAATATCAAGCCGCCAAGTCACAGAGATGCGGAGTTGTCTTTTCTTGCACAAAACCTCTGCTTTTGCCTCTTTCTTTCCAATGTGACGTCCTTACCTTTTGTGTGGGCGTTGGTCTCTTCCTGCGCTTCCCTTGGCGATTCAATGATAAAGAATGGAACTTTTTTTAGAACTCTTTCCAACCTGAGTCGGGGAACGATAAATGTTATGAGACGGTGGCGCTACGTAGAGAGAGTTTGCCAATGTTGTTTCTCGCGGACATGATGGCACTGGATGGGGAGAGCTAAACGGAGAGTGGAAGCTCGAGAACGTGTGGCCATGCTTTACTCCCGAAAGACGCCCTCCGTTTTTCAGTGTGGCCGAGTATTCAATTGTGGCCACTCGTGTGTCTCTAGAATTCTGAAAATTATGAGAACTCCCTTTGATTGATGGGTATAATCATATATTTATATCGCAACCCTAGGTTAATTGGTCGGGTTTTCTAGTCCTAATGGGCTTAGGCTTAGACTTTATCCTTTAATTTTTATTTAATTCCAAGTTGGTTGAATTAATTTAGGCTTTTATTCAATTAAACTTGATGGGCTAATTTAAGCTCAAATTAAGATAACCAAGGCCTTTTTGACGTGTGATTTTCGGCTCCCAATCCCTTGTGTGAGCCAAGTGCTCGAGCTCGATTTACACAATGAATTTTTAGCTTTCTCGCCACCGCCGGTCCGATGCGAAATGCAACTAACCTATATGAACTTTAAATTATATGCTATGCAATTGTAATATTTTTGTTTATGGGTTAAAATTTAATCTCTAACTTTCTATGCAAAGCATCATTAAGTGATCAATCGAAATTTAGGTGTCAACAACATATTTTCTAATTTAATGTTGCATTTACTTTGTCTGCTTTTATCTCGATTTCGAAGGCATTTGGCAGAGCCATTTAAGTGAGTACACTTATTGGCTCATGCGCTTGCCAGGATTTTGTCAATTTATGCTGATGGAAATCGAAAATCAAACGACAAATATTAGCGTCGATCATACACGCATGCGTTAACTAGAGAGAACACTGACATCAACGAGCGTTTAATACACTTAAAAACAAGACTGTTTGTACAGTGTTGCAGCTTTATTGGGTGTCTGGCAAATTTTTCGTAGTTGTAGGAGCTTATTGCAGCATTGTTTTTCAATGATTTCAATTCCATGTATTTCCTTTCAATGCAGATTTTCAATTCCAATGTCAAAAGGGTTCATAACCCTAGTCAAAGGGAAGAAGCAACATTAAAACTAGGTCTGCCATTTTACCAGTACCGTGGACTTTGCACTTTTCTCTCTTCTTCTGCTCATGATTCGCATTTATGTCCGACACCAAGATCTTCCTTCCCAATTATATATTGCTCATTTATATTCACGGCGCCATTCAATGCCCACTCTCGTTCGCATAACGTGCATGCGCGGCAATTGAGTTATGTACCCGGAAAGTTGTTTTCATCATAGGTGTATTTCTTTCGTGAAAAACTTTTTGATGGAGAACAATGTTTTTCGTTAAAATTATTTTCGAAGAAATGACTGATTTTTTATCGTTGGTGGTGTACCTGAAAATGAGACGAATTTTTTTTCAATTCATAGATGTTACTATCTTTCAAAAATATAAGTCCCATACCCAAGTGAAAAATTATAAAATCAAATGATGATTTAGACCAATAGACCCACAACAAATTGAGCGATTATATGTGATTGAGCTAATGTTAGAAATCAATTTGAAGAGAGATGAAACGGCTGAAGAGAAGGGTAGACCAGTTGAGAGAGGGAGTGTGGATTGAAGCTCTATGCGAACATGCGTGTGGAAAAGGAGCTTATTAAAACGATTCTTCTTTTTAGGATGGAGAAATCACTTTCCTCAAATTTAAGTATGCTTATTTGACTTGACCGAAAAGTCTTTTCCATTGACTATCATCCACTTTCAGCAAACCAAGCACAAGAAAATTTAAAAAATCATTTTGTAATAATCATATGCATAAAAATAAGAATTAATATCACAAAAAACCATAAACCGGTACACTTATCACAAATTTACCCCAAAGAAATTTTTTGACCACCAAAAATCCCAAATCGGTACACTTGTGACAAATTTACCCCAAAGAAATTTTTTGACTACCAAAAACTCCAAACTGATACACTTATGACAAATTTATCATCCGTTAAATTAGATTGATACTACAAAAAATCACAAATTGATAAACCTATGAATAGCGAAAGGGTAAAATTCAAAATCGGTACATCCGTTAACTATCACGTGTCATCCAACCTAACAATTTGATGGTAAATTTAACGGAAACTAACTATGGGTAAATTTATCGCAGATGTACCAATTTGGGGTTTTTGGTGATTAAAAAATTATTTTGGAGTAAATTTATCACAAGTGTACCAGTTTAGAGTTTTTTGTAATTTAATCCTAAAAGCAAATACCCCCTAATTTCGCTAGATAATTTAAAGAAAATCATTGCTACTATATTCTGCCTCACTAATACAGAAGTAATCATGCTACGTGGACATTGATCCACTTTCTTCACTGTCTTCACCCATTTCTCTATCCCCAATGTTGCCCCTTGTTCTCCCTTTCTTCCTTTTTTTTATTTTTATTTTTGACATGCGTTTATCTGTGTCTCATTTAATTCTGTCTTTTCTTTTTTTCCGGTGAAATTATTAAACTAGGGAACTTATGGGAGAGACTAATGTAGGATGGGAAACAAACTAGAATTTTTATCTGATTAACCGGTATTTGTTGCTTTCTAGAAAATTTGTGTTCCTTAGCATTCTAGATTCTCGTTTTAGGTTTTTATAGGAAAACTGTGCCAATAGTCCCAAACGTTTCTCCAAATGTATAACCAAGTCCTAAGTTTTTTATTTTGTGTAATCAGATTTTGAACATTTCGTATTGGATGCAATTTGGGGCACGGATGATAATCATTTCATTCTCCGACCCAGTTTCTAGTCAGAAATAAATTTTTCTATTGTTATTCCCCATATAAGTTTCTGAGCGAAAAAGTAACGCTTGATAACGATACAAAATTTATATTCCCAGATTAGAAATTCGTTTGATAGCATCGATATAAAATTTGAACATCGGCGGGCGGAGGCCGGCGACAAAGGCAGAGGTGACAGTGGCAAGCAGCGGCGATCGACAGGAGGAAGCAACCGGTGGCAAACAGGCATGGGCGGCAAGGGCGAGCTCTAAGAATAATTGTTATTTCTTTTTCTAGAAAATTAGAAAATTTCTACTTCTCATTGTCATTCCAAAACTATTTCTCGACTAAAAATTTGTACCGGAAATAAAAAAATGAAATTGTATTACCAAATGGATTTCTATCCCAAACCCCGTTCTTAGAAACAAAAAAATAGAAAAACAAAGAAATATAATAGTTATTATTCGCGCCTTTAGTCCATCACAAGCTGGACTTGTTCCTCATGAAAATGTAGTCATCTTTTTTTTTCCCCTTTGGAAGAGATCAGCTTACACTGCAAAATGGATGGAGCTAAACGTGAACCAAATTATGTGCATGCAAGCACGAAGAGATATATGCAAAAATGAGTTTTATGTTGTTTTGGAATTGAGTAATTGATTTCCGATAGCAATCCAACCAATTTCATGAGTCGTGAAATAATCACACTGCCTGTTAATAGGCATGCGGCCTTACTAGTAAAGGGATTAGGAGGTGGGGACGCTAATATTATAGATGCGGGGGTTCGACTCTCACGCTCTGCAAAAAGGCAAAACATAAATCTGAATATGAGAAGAGTTAGAAATATGACCGATCAAAAAGAAATAATCCCACGGCCTTAAATTACGTTTGTGCCACTTCTCAGACAAATATGTTTGTGATTTTCATGATGCCCTTTTTCAAGGTTAAAGTTGGAAAAATGGACCGACCCGGCAGAGAATTTCATGTGCTTCACCGGAAAAGATGGGTTGGATTTTTGCTCGTTTAAAGACAAGCACAGGTACGTCCCGCTCAGGTTCGTGCGTTCCGACCTAGTTTCTGTAAAAGTTGTTTGGCATTTTTGAGAAAAAAAAAACCAACTTTATGTCTCCCTTCAACTTTTCTACTTTTGCTTTGCTTCCACAAAATAATGCAGACTAAGTTCTTTTCTTGACTTGGTGGATTATTTAATTTTTTTTGTAAATATAGCATTAAGAATTAAACTTATTCTTTCATTAAATTTTGGTCGGTTGAAGCTGACATGTTGATTAGGCTGACCGAAAGTTAATTTTAGAGACAAGATAGAAAACTGAATTATGGCATGGCCATTGAAGCGTGTGGTCACTTTCCAAAAGGCAACTATTGCCCTTGGGATACATTTGAAGCCTACTAAAACTCTCAAAAAATACAAGAAAATCGGAACAATAGAAATTAAGTCCGAAAGAAAATATTTATAATAAGTGGAATGCACCAATTGTTATCTGCAATTAGGCTACTAACAGCCGTAATTGTTCATAATTCGAATTCAATAGATGTAAAAATAAGTAAAGATTGCAAAAAAAAAAAAAAGAAAATGAACACTTGTTCAAAACTCAAGCCCAGGACGCCCAAGTGCTTTGTCAAGATGAATAATGACGTAAGCCCATTCAATGCTCTTAGACAATCAGTGAGTCCCACACACTTAAGCAATAACACTGTATCTTTCTATTGACTTTAGGATGTGGGACTTGTCCCAAATACTTTCAACATTACAAACTATACTTACAAAACCTATTGAAAATCCAGTTGACTTTATAATCGATTATCGATCCTATACTGTGATAAGCGCAAATCAATCTTTTATTTTGGCATCGATTTTCCACATCATATTTTTTGTTGGGAAATTTCCCAATCAAGCCTAAATCTTTTTGTGTGGATATCAATTAAGTTCGAAACTTTTTTTAATTTTTACCAATTTAGTCATAAATATTTGCACGAAATGACAATGCAATTCTTTAGCCCAATTTTCTCCATAAATTGCTAAAGTGGCAATGTGCCATGTAGGGTGGCCGGGGGACGACATCACGTCATCGTTGAGTTTATTATTTTTGACGTGAAATTTAATAAATAGAAATAACCGAAAATCTGTTCATGAACAAGCATCACAAAGGAAAATAATCTACATTTCACTGTGATATTTGTTATTGCAGAAATCGCCACCCTTTTTTATAATAAAAAAAAGAGGTTATTATTTTTTTTAGTGGAAAAAAAGAGCTTATTAGATATGGCAAAACTTTGAGAAATTATTCAACGAGCTTGGTATATATTCCAAAATGCATCTAAATTGTCGGGTGCAGTGAGATTAAGATTCATCACATTTATAGATGCGACATTTCATATTTGACGGTCCAAATTCATACATGCATACATATATATATATATATATATATATATCTTTCTCACTGAATAATGGCTTAAAATCAATCAAGTCATTGCCGAACACGCCATACAAACCCCAAAACCCACCACAAAATATTAATAAACACAACCAAAAAAAAAGAGGACGTTTGTCATGGACCTAGCACACACTTCACTTGTGAAACCAAACTTTGCCTAAATCATGTCATGCCCTAAAATATAGGACTATCCAAATGATTTTTCGTGAGGCTAATAAACTCCCATGAAATAATTGTCGTGTCATATCATGTCATGCTTAAAACTCCCGATTTTAATTTTTTCCTGCTTTTTTACTATATTTTTAAATTCCCAATGAGATGAAAAGGTGTTACCATTCTAATTTGCGTAGTGCTATTTACACGATAAGATGAAAGTTAAATCCCCCCATGATAGCATAAAAGTGTAATTTAACTCGACGTTTTGCAATATAAAACCTAAAATGAGGGAAGTCCCAAACTTTGTTAAAACTTATATCTTCATAAGTTTGGTTAAAAAATTTCAAGTTTGGTGATAAACCAAACCTAAAGTGATATAATTGTACACTATTGTAGCACAAAATACAAATCCATGTACCGTATTTCATATTTACGAAAGGACTAATACTAGGCACACAGGCTGGGTAACATTTTTTCTACACATGCCGCATCTAACACCATTGATAGTAGTAACTTGCTAATATTCAAATTACTCATATCAATGGTGTTAGACATCGGATGTGTATAAAAGATTTGCGCGGTCGTGTACCGAATGTTTAATCTTTGTAAAAATGCATTTCACATTCAATCAAATACAAACGGACTTGCGAATATCCAATTTGAGATTTATGCAAAAGAGGAGTCAGAAGAAAAGTGGTTTAATTGCCTTTTTTCGGTACAATAATAACCCATGAAAACTAAAGCTTATCACATCACTCGTTGGAAAAAGGAATTACTAGTGATATCAAGGAAGAGAGATTATCAACATTCTTCAGGATTATAATATAATATCATATGGTCATCTATTGTATCCAAAACCAAATCAAATGCCTCACCCCCAACAAGCTGGTCAATTTCATCTTAAAGGGAAAGGCGGTGGTAGTGGGAGAATTGAATGACCAAATTGAACCATGTCCTCTCTTGCTTCTGCCCTAGGGCAAAGTGTTGCTACCTTAGCTAACCAACTGACCTCTCTTGCTGTTCAATTTTCGTTCATGTAGGCCCTTAGATATTCCAAACTGCATCTACATTGTCGGGTGCGGTAAGATTAAGATCCATCGCATTTATGGATGCGACATTTCATATTTGACGGTACAAATACATTTTGATAAATAGACATTTTATATTTGGCGGTCCAAATACATTTTGATATATATGTATACGCACACCTTTCCCACTGAATAAGGGCTTGAAATCTTTGGAGGGAAAGCTGCTCGCTCCCACACGATCAATCAAGTTGCCTTTGTCGAGTCATTGTCGAACACACCATACAAATCCCAAAACCCACCAGAAAATATTAACAAACACGACCCAAAAATAAAAGAGGACGACGCGGGATTTTTGTCATGGACTTAGCACACTTCGCGCACGGAACCAATCTAGCCTAAATCATGAAATCAAAGGATGTCGTGCTCTAAGATATAGGGCTACCTTCGAACGATTTTTCGTGACACTAATAAACTCTCATAAAATAATTGTTGTGTCATGTCACGCTCGAAGTTACCGGTTTTAGATACAAGGTTTGTCTAAAAAGATTGCGTGGTCGTGTACCTAATATTTATCCTCTGCAAAAATGCATTCCACATTGAATCAAATACAAACAAACTTGAGAAGATCCAATTTGAGATTAATGTAAAGAGCAGTCGGAAGAAAAGTGATTTAATTGTGTTTTTGGTATAAGAATAACCCATGAAAACTAACGCTTATCACATCACTCAATGGAAGAAGGAATTACTTATGATATCAAGGAAGAGAGATTATCTACATTCTTTAAGATATATTATTGTATGGTTTTGTCTTGTATCCAAAGCCAAATCAAATGCCTCACCCAACAAGCGGGCCAATTTCATCTCAAAGGGGAATGCCAGTTGTGGTGGGAGAATTAAATGACCAATACAATAGGACCATCATGTCCTCTCTTGCTTCTGCCCAAAGGCGAAGTGTTGCTACCTTAGCTAACCAACTGGCCTCTCCTGCTGTTCAACTGTGATTCGTGTAGGCCCTTATAGAAAACACAAGTCCCTTCTTACCAAAAAGACGAAATATAAAATAGACCAAGTTAGAATAAACTTGGAAACCAGCCAATGACATCCCCCCAACAACCTAAAAGTCTTGGTATAAAGCCCTGAAAAATAGAAACTGGGGAAGTCATGGTTGTTAAAACTTGAAACCTAAAAGTGCCTCACTCCCAATAAACAAAATGTGTATGTAGATCAGCACTCACCCACTGATGTCCCTTTCAAGAGCCATCTAACACCAATTTAAAGCTTACTGTACTGACTCTCCTCCATCACTCACCCTTGATGTTCACCTCTGTAAACTCAGTTTCTGCTGCAGAGGAGGCTGCACTCACAAACTGTGCCATGAAACAGGACACACAGGATTGATGAAGACAAGGCACCATAATTTATAAAATCAAGAAAAGAAAATTTATCAATCCTGCTGTACAAAAGAGAGAGAAAAAAAGAAAGAACTTCAAACATTTGAACTCCTTAAAGTTAGAGCACCCCCCCAACCACCCAAAAAAGGAAAAAAAATCAGAAAAAAGAAGACAAATTTATGAAAGAAAATGCTAACCCAACTCATTGAAAACCTAGAGGGGTAAAAGAAAGAACACTCCCAGCAAAACAGATCAAATGCTAAGAAGATCCACCGGGGGCGATTGCGGCACCGGTTGTTGTTGCTCCTTCCCGTCTTTCGTCACCGAAGACTCGAGTGCTGAGCCTTGTGGTGGCAAAGACTGCGGTGCTACCGCATCTCCCTTGGCCGAGCCCGGCGGCCTCGGACGCTCCGTCAGGATCTGGACAACCTCTCGCATCGTGGGGCGCTCCACCGCCTGTTCCTCGACGCACAGCATCGCGACGTAGAACACGTGCATGGCCTCGTGGAGCGGAACGGACGGTAGCCTCAGATCGAGGATTTTCTGGACCTCCTCCTTGTTCGAGTTCGTCATCTTTCGCACCCACTGGACTATGTCCACTCCGTCCCCAAATTCTCCAACCGGCCTCCTCCCGCTAACTAGCTCTAATAGAACCACCCCGAAACTGTAGACGTCGCTCTTCTCGTCCACCTTTAGAGTGTACGCATATTCTGCATACATCAAACAAAGAAAACAACTATTGAAAAACCGTCCAAGCAAATCAGAGAATTAAACAAGCACCAAGTCAAAGGTTAGTTGACAAATTTCGCTAAATCAATTGACAAAGGAGGTACTAAGAAAGCATCCGGATTTGAATTCACGAGTTGGTCAGTCCAAATGGTCCTTGTCAAAACACTAGGCCACAGTAGCGGATAAGATGTCTTGGTGGTTCAGGCCTTGAGGGTAGACCGTCATATAATTCATGTGCTATGAAAGCTGTATCAATCTTTACTTTCGGGCTGTCGAAAAGGATTGATTGTCAATTTTTTAAGTTCCAAGAAGAAAAAATAAACAATTCATTGGAGACAATTTCTTGTAACATGGACATGAGGGTCAAAAACAGGCATAAACACAGGAAGAAGCTCGAGCACACATATGTTACCTAAAATTCAAACAGTGACAGTAAAATCTCAGTCAAGGGTCAGCTCAGCAAATTTTTTTGATTATTGACCAAGTGAATCATAGCCTCTAGTACAGATCGAGTACTTTCATTTCACAAATCAAACAAAACATCTATCATAACAATTTGTGACTAAATTTCAAGATCGAAACGCACCTGGTGCTATGTACCCATATGACCCGGCAATAGCCGACATGCACTCCGATGTACCCGAGTCCTGTAGGAACTTCGCGAGCCCGAAATCGGCGACGTGAGCTTCGTTATTCAGGTCGAGGAGGATGTTATTCGACTTCACGTCCCGGTGGACGATCAGCGGCGAGCAATCGTGGTGGAGATAGCACAGCCCCTTGGCCGACTCCACGGCGATCTTGTACCGCGTGTCCCAGTGCAAGTGCCCGCCTTTCTTGCCGTGCAGGACCTCGCCGAGGCTCCCGTTGGGCATGTACTCGTAGACCAGCAGATTCGTCTCGTGGTTCGAGCAGAAGCCGAGCAGCCTCACGATGTGGCGGTGCCGGATCCGCCCGAGCGTCTGGATCTCTGCGTTGAACCCGTGGTCGTGGGATGACCCCCGACTCATCGCGGGGAGTCTCTTCACGGCGACCTGGTCGCCGTTGGGCATCGCCCCTTTGTACACTATTCCAGCCCCGCCCTTCCCGATGATGTTGTCCTCCTTCAGGCAATCCAGGATGTCATCACAGGTGAAGTCCAGGCGCTGGAAAGCAGTCAGTTTCCACGCTCGGGACTCGCCCGCCTTCTTCAGCGACCGGGCTTTGATGATGGCGGCGATCGCGAACACGATCGAGCAGACGAGCAACCCAATGACAAGCAGTAGCTTCAGGGAGGCAGAGAGCGGACCCTTGGCGTGCGCTGGATGAGTCCCATTCCCGATCCCGTCCTTGCAGGGACCCAAGTAAGGACCACACAGACCAGGATTGCCCAAAAACGATGTGTAATTGAAATAGCTGAACTGGCCAGTGCCCGGAACCAGACCAGAGAGATTGTTATATGAAAAATCGACGGATGTCAAGCTCTGCATTGTGGATATTGAGGTAGGGATATTGCCAACGAGATGATTCCTCGACAGGTTCAAGTAGTTCAGTATCCTCATTCCGGTGATCTCGTTCGGAATCTCGCCGGAGAGGTCGTTCCGGCTGAGATCGACGAAAGTCAAGAGCTTGCACCGGCTGATCTCCGGCGTGACTGGGCCCGAGAACTTATTGTGGCTGAAGTCCATCTTGGAGAGCTGCTGCAACTGCCCGATCTCGGCCGGGATCGGGCCCGAGAACTTGTTGCCGTCCAAGAGGAGCTTCTGGACGCCAGAGAAGTTGCCAATGCTCGGCGGGAGAGACCCAGATAGCTTGTTATTGGAGAGACTAATTTGACCAAGCTTCGCAGCAACAGAGCCATCGGTCACAGGGAACTCACCCTCGAGAAGATTGTCCTGCAACTCGACCTGAGAGAGCACGGGGAGCCCGAAGAGCCCCTTTGGGATCGACCCGTTGAGGAAATTCTCGCCCATTCGGATCCTGCTCAGAGACTGGCACTCGCCGAGCGATTCCGGGATCGGGCCGAACAAGAAATTTCCGAGCGTGATCAATGTGTGGAGCTTATTGCCCTTGCACATATCAGGAGGCAGAGTGCCGGTCAATTTGTTGGAGGAGAGATCAAGAAGCTGGAAATTCCCGTTCCCTCCGAGCTTCTCCGGGATGCTTCCGGTGAAGTTGTTCTCCCACAGCTGCAGCACCTGCAGCTGCGGCAATTCGCCGACGAAGTCGGGTATAGAGCCGTGGAGCTTGTTCCGGAACAGGTTCAGGAGGGTCAGGTTCTTGAGCTCGGCGAAGGAGGCGGGGATTTCGCCGGACAGCATGTTGTTCGACAAGTCCATGGACTTCAAGCTCTTCAGCTGGCCGACCTCCGGGGTCAGAGGCCCGGAGAGCGAGTTCACCTGGAGGAACAGAGTGTCGAGCTTCTGCAACCTGCCGATCTCCGGCGGGATTTCGCCGGAGAGCCCGCAGCTCGCGGCGTCGAGCCGGACCAGCTCCGTCAAGTTCCCGATCTCCGGCGGCAGGCCGCCGACGTAGCTGTTGTAGTACCCGATGTAGAGCTCCCGGAGGCTGGTCAGGTTCCCGATCTCCGGCGGCACGGCGCCCGCGAGCTCGTTGCCGGAGACGGCCAGGTACTCCAGGGACTCCCAGCGGCCGTACTCCGGCGGGATTTTCCCGGTGAAGAAGTTGCCGCCGAGGTGGAGGTGGCGGAGGCTGGGCAAGTCGACGACGGTGAGGGGCAGCTCGCCGGTCATGTTGTTGTTGTAGAGGTCCAGGACCTGGAGCCGCTTGAGGGCGGAGAGCTCCCCGGGGAACGTGCCGTTGAAGACATTGTTGGAGAGGTTGAGGAGGCGGAGTCCGGAGAGGGCGGAGAGCTCCGGGGGGACGGGGCCGGAGAGCTGGTTGGCGGCGACGGACAGGTTGGAGAGGAGGCGGAGGTGGGCGACGTCGCCGGAGAGGGTGCCGGAGAGGTTGAGGCCGGAGATGTCGAGGGCGACGACGCGGCGGCGGGGGTCGCAGGCGACGCCTGGCCACGTGCAGTGGCTGGTGGAGGCGTTCCAGGAGGCGAGGGGGGAGGAGGAGGAGGCGGGGTCGCCGGTGACGGCGGACCTGAGGGAGAGGAGGGCGCGGTACTCGGGGACGGCGGCGGAGAGGGAGAGGAGGGGGTGGCGGTGGAGGTGGAGGAGGAGCAGGAGCAGCAGGAGGAGGCGCATTTTGGGCTGCTCACCGTCCGTGCAAAGGAGCTCCAAGGCTGTCTCTCTCTGCCCCTCTCTCTCTCTCTCCACTCTGGTCACTCTGGTTCTAGAGAGAGAAAGCTCGACCCTTGTCCTCTGGTTCTAGAGAGAGAAAGCTTGGGGAAGGAGGAAGGATGGAGGAGGTGGTTTGGGAGGGAGTGGGGGGGAGACAGTGAAGGGCAGAGGCGGAGAGACCAGAGAGAGTTGATTATATTGTGCCAAATTTTTTTTTTAAATTGGATTAGTTTATTTTTGTCTTTATTTTTATTTTATTCTGTTTTTTGTGTTTGGATAATGATTTTTTTCGTTTTTTTTTTTGGGGGGGTGAGAGTGAGAGAGAGTCCATTTTACAGATGTAATGCAGTTTTGAGGGGAGGTGAGATATTTGTGACTTTCACTATCAAGGGGCAAGAAAGGAAGATGAAAAATTGTGTTTATTTCTTTTTTATTTTCCTCTCCTGAACTTTTCTTTGTGAGCGTGTATTTTTTTTTTCTGTGAGCAAGGATCATTATTTTTCTCATCTTCTGTGGGGAGAGCTGGTTTCCGCTTGATAGGTCTCGCTTTTTTATGTTGCGTTTGGCGTGACCGAATGGAATTTGAGCGATCAAATGGAATGAAATCGAAACTTTGATTTTCTTGTTCGATAGTTTGTGAAAATGGAAAGGGATGGAACGAGAATTCTTCCGTTTGGTTATAAAAGAAATATTATAGGAATGAAGCGGACGAGATGCAATAGATTTAGATATGCTTGCAATTCTTCGAACGATAGCATTGTTACAATATGATGTAACCCTAATTTACTAATAATATAATATACCCAATATTGGGCTAAATCATAAAAACTAATTTATAGTATGACAATTGAGATTAAGTATTTCTTAAAAGATATATTTATATTAGAATAATTATTGCAGTTAATTTTCAAAATTTCTAGATAAATTATCGATATCGATAACTGTAAATATAATCGACCAATTCAATCTAATAGTTCAATCCAATACCCATAAGTACTTTTTTAATTAAACTGCTAAACATATTCCTATTATATTGTAGTATAAGGCTAGTCAAATAGTTTTGATATAATAATAAATCATGATACCAAATATATTTTATTATTGGAATAAATTATATTTAATTAAGTTATCAAGTGACTAATTAATCAATTAATTTTACATTTTAATTAATTATTGAATAAATATGCTTTCTTAATCTTTACTTATAAAATCAGTTTTAAAAATATAAATACAATAATCAATCACGATCATTATTATTTTGCTATTCAAATTTAGTAATGGTACTAGCAGAATTTCATCAGTTTTAGCTTTTTATTAATTGATTATCGCTCTTTTTTTATAAAATGTCGGTGTAAAATTGGAATTGAATCGTGATTCCTTCAAATCCTCTACAACTGGAATGGGCATTCTTTGTTGGAACGCCATTCCATTTCTAAAAAAAAAAAAATCCAACCAGACAAGTGTGCAAAACAATACTTATTCCTTTGAACCAAGCACAATGTAAGTTCCTGTCTTATTTTTTCCCCCTGCTTTTGTTTTCTTAAATTATATTGTTGAGTTTATGATTCATATAAATCAATTTAATGAAAACCTAAAATAGTTCATCATAAAATCATGCACTTGGAATGACTTTCGCAATGTGATTAGGTAAATTGGCTGAAAGGACATGGTACTTCCATTTTCGAGATAAGTACGATAACTAATTATTTCAATGTCGTTATTTTTCTTTAAAAGAAAATTATTTTTTATAAAATTTAATTGTATTTCTTTGGTAAATTTACCAAGGGCTATATGAAATAGCGATCCTCCTATTCAACTACTTCAACCATTTCCGAACACCTCGTGGCATTTCGGGCCGTTAGAGGATTCGATCATTTATATATGATTCGATTTCTCGTGCATGGCCCTCTTTAATTCTAACGGGTCTTGAAGATTGAAGAGGTCTTTTTGGGTCCATAACCTAACTAGTTATATCCATGAAATTGATTTGGTTATTTGCTCCTATTTTTAGCAAGTACTTGGATCTTGAATTACCCTATGAATCATCAATCAGATGGATAGATGTTTCGAAAAAAAAATTCAAGGAGAAAGGGATCCTTTCTCTCAATATGAGTTGATCATTAATGCTAGGATCAATCGCACCGCCTGACAATAATATCATAATATTCCAATTTCTCACCCTAAACTCGATATTCGTACAATAATCTCATAAATGGTTCATCGACGGAGTAATTTGAAAAAAGAAAAGAATAGAAATTAAAACAAGCTTCTGTATTTCAAAAAGATAAGTTAGAAGATTAATAAGTTTTCCTGATAACTAGATTTAGAAAGTAATGAAATAAAAGAGGGAGAAAGGGGGGGAAAACTAAGCTATATGAAATCCTATGTTTGCTTGGGAATAAGAGGAAAGATAAATTATTCTTTTTTAAATGACAAAAATCAAATAAAAGATGGATGGCTTGGAGCTTCTCCCTTGGTACACCATCTTTATTAAAGAAGGTGTACTTTAAAGTTGAGGAGAAATTCCAACGCGAGATACAAACAAGCCACTTGAGTCAAATAACCCACATCACTCCCATGTGCTTTACGTCATTTTCCCTTAATCTTCGTACGGAAAACGTCGTTTATCACTAGTTGAAGCGCTTAATGTGAGAGTTAATCAACACGTAAAGATTTACACATTAGTAGGAGAGGAGACACCATAAATAGTAGGAATCGATAGTCGCCGCTACTTTTGAACCCTAACGAGTTTTTTTGTCAAATTGAGCAACAAAATCACAAAGGGTTATGTCATCTTTATGTTTGTCGAGAAATTATTGCATGAGCATAGTACGTGATGTATTGCAGTAAATGTGAATAATTAAAAGGGTTAATACCACGAAAAACCCTAAACTAGTACACATGTAATAATTTTATCTCGAACTATTTTTTTGACCACAAAAAATCCCAAACTGGTACACACGTAACAAATTAACCCGAACTATTTTTTTGATCGATAAAAATCCCAAACTGGTACACTTGCGATAATTTTACCCCAAACTATTTCTTTGACCACCAAAAACCCCACACTGGTACATCTGTGACAATTTTACCCCCGAACTAATTTTTTAACCACTGAAAACCCCAAACTGGTACATTTGTGATAAATTTACTCTCTGTTAGTATCCGTTAAATTATATTAATATCACAAAAAATCACGAATTGATAAACTTGTGACAAACAGAGCGGTAAAATCCAAAATCAGTACATATGTCAATTACCACGTGTAATTAAACTTAGCAATTTGACAATAAAATTTAACGGAAACTAATTGAAGGTAAAATTGTCACGTATGTACTAGTTTAGGATTTTTTGTGGCTAAAAAATTAGTTCTGGGGTAAAATTGTCACAGGTAGACCAGTGTAGGGTTTTTGAGGATAAAAAAAATAATTCGGGGTAAAATTGTCACAAGTATACCAGTTTAGGGTTTTTTGTGGTCAAAAAAATAATTTGGGATAAACTTATCATAAATATATTAGCTTGGGATTTTTCGTGATATTAACCCTAATTAAAAACGATGGGTCTCACCGGATTTAGCGGTCAATGTTCAGTTAGTATTTGTACTAGATACGCCCGAATAATTTCTCTTGCTTTGCCTCATCCTTCTAATTAATGTCCCACCCTTCTCCTCTTCTTCGCAGAAAGAGGGATGAACTCATTCAATCGACCGGCCTTTTTGCTGCATCATTCAAATCTGACAAAAATCATGTTTGGACATTTAATTAATAACCCATCCAATAATCAAAATGACAATTAATTCCGGATTTGTGGTGCGTATTTTCGCAGCATTACGACTCGGCCCGTGGCCACTTTGGTGCGCGGTATACAGTTTGAATAATTTCAATTTTTGAGTAGGAGGTGGCCATGGGGACACCCCTAGGACTCAGAAAATCAGTGTCCACAAAAGAGCAATTAATGTCAAATTATTTCACCATTATTATTGCGATAATTCATTGCAAAACTATAACAACATGGATTTCATAGGTAGATCGAATTGAATGTCCAATTATTAGCAGGTTCCTGAATTTTTTTTCTATGAGTCTAAAGGCTAAGCCTAACTCATGCTAGATTGTGGCGCCAATCATAGTTTTAGCATTAACTCTCTGTTTTTTAATTAGCAGTAATTTTTTTAAAAAAATAAACCTCAGCTGCTAATTATGCTTTAGATTAATCAGAGCTACCAATAGAAGCATTCCCCACATTTTCTTTTTCTAAATTATGTACGAGGACAATGTCATATCGAAAAAGTTAATCTTACTAGTGTTTGAGTTTAGTACTAGCAGTCATTTTGTTGAAAATTGAGCATATCAATCTTTTACTTTGCCATATGATATTTGAATTTAGTACTAGCATGCCGGCTTCGGAGATAAAAGTGGGAGCAAAAATTGATAGAAATCGATCAAAATGAGAAGGAAAATAAAGTGCCTACAGTTAAAGTTTGAGAGGTGGAAATAAAAAAGAAACTAATGTGTAGCACTACAAACCGACAAGAAATTAAAGTGCGGGACAAGAAATGACAAGGAAATTCAGTGCAATGCCTAAATTAAAGGGGAAATTAAAGGTGTATGAATGGAAATTAGACGTGGGAAAATTAAACATAAGTGAAATTGGAACTGAAATCGTATGCAAGTGATAGCTCAAATGGAAATGTTGTATGCAAATAGTACAGCTTTTTTTCTCAAGTTACTTCACAAAATGCGAACCTAACATGAAAGTTAAAACTAAAATCGAACGGCATTGCGAAAAGCACATACAAAAGATCCGATAAGTGTTTTTTGGCATGGGCTGAGTTTTGCACTTTCATGACGTTTCTTGATCCTCGATGAGTTGATTCGCTTCTTTCTCAACTTTGCCATATGGTATTTGAATTTAGTACTAGCATGCCGGCTTCGCAGATAAAAGTGTGAGCAGAAATCGATGGAAATCGATCAAAATGAGAAGGAAAATAAAGTGCCTAAAGTAAAACAGTTTGAGAGCCAGAAATCAAAAGGAAACTAATTGTGTAGCACTAAAAACCAACAAAGGAATTAAAGTGCAGGACAAGAAATGACAGGGACATTCAGTGTGATGCCTTAATTAAAGGGGAAATTAAACATAGGTTACATTGGAACTGAAATAATACACAAGTGACTGCTCAAATGGAAGATCCAATAAGAGTTGTTGGCATGGGCTGAGCTTTGCACTTTCGTGACATTTCTTGATCTTCGATGAGTTGATTTGCGTCTTCCTCAACTTCCTGGGCGGCCATCCCCCTCTTCTCTTTCCTTGCACGATCGCCAAGGAGGGTTGTCCAATATGAGTTTGTAATCACTCAATCAAACCAATTCAAGTTCTTGGGAACCACCGGGGGGGATAAAAACTAAGTTTTCCATCAAGCCTTTAAGGCACGGATGTTCAAGGGAAATTTGCCATCACATGCCAGACTTTCCCTAATTTTCTGAAGTCAAAAGGCGCATTTTATATTCCATTTTAGAGCACAAAGTCAAAAGATGAGTGCCCGAGCTAGCTTTATAAAGCATGCCATTTGATGTGTGGATAGTGAAGCTAACTTTAGCAAAAGATTAAATCATGCAAAGTCATGTCACATAGTTTCTCATTATTGGAACCAAAGCCTCGGATGCTTCGTGCTCTTTCTCCTTTCACTCGACTAGACTACACTCAATTGTACATTCTTTTCAATTTTTTCCCCTTAATTATATGACCATATATTATCATTTTCCTCATGCCAAAATGGGTGCACAAAAAGGTTGGGGTCGCGGTCAAAGGCACTGTACACTAGTCACCACCCACTCCATACGAGTTTCACAGTACTTGTATATCTAAGTAGCACATCAAGATCAAAGTTGTATGGAAAGCAAGAGAGAAAAAGTGACTTTTCTTCATCTTTTGGTATGGGGCCGGCTGGTGTGGGGCACTCGAATGATTCTGGATCACACCAACTTTCATTGACCATGCTATTCGAAAAGAACCGTAGTTGTTATCAAATTGATTCTCCTCCAAATTTTAGGCTTTTTTTTGGCATTTCGCGAGAGGCATTATTTCGCCCTTTCGAAGGTCTTTTCCCTACTTTTATGATGGGAAAGTGCGCACGTAGAGAGAAACATCTTAGGCACGTAAAATACGCTGCCGACCACTCAACGGTTAAATATGTTTGAAGTATCGTGTGAGTTCATTCTAGCTAATCCAATCATTCGAGCACTTGATCAGTTTTAGCGTGGTGTAACGTTAATAAGCCGCTTTGAATGGGGTTATCATTAAAACATTATACTCTCTATACACCGTATCAAAAAGGATTGTCTTAAAATGATGGCATCGCCATTGCGTATCTATACTTTGTGTTTTATATCGTGTCATGAGAGCCTGTATAGTACACATCGAGCGATTTTTGAGTTTTACGACATTTTGCACTCAGTTACGTTGAAAATGCATAAGATTGGAAAGTACGGGAATTCTATACTTAAGTCGTTAGGAAACGATTCTAAACACTCCCCTACACGAGTAAGCTGATCCTTGCACAAATAACACGGGATGTGCACGTAGCCACATCAACGAGAGAACCGAGCAAAACCAGAAAAAACATGTAGCTGAACAACGGCAGCAATTACCGCTCTTGTCTTCTCCTCGTATTCACATCGGCACCACACCAATATCGTCCCTTCCTACCGTTTTCACTTATAAAAAAACAATTTGGGTCTGTTTAGTAACTAGTTTTTTGTGTTCTTTTGTTCTCCGGAATAGAAAAAAAACGGTAATATGTTTAGTAATATCAATTAATTTTTTTATTCTCCGAAATAGAAAAATAGCTAGGAATAGATTTGAAACATAAATAAGAAGTTAAAAAAATTCTACTTTTCTGTTCCTAAAAACAGGAAGAGAAACGATAGAGAAACAAGATTAGCTCTCTCTTTCTTTTTCACAAGATATTTCCATACTAAACCCTAAATCGTAAACCCTAAAACCATAAACCATAAATCACGTATCTTAAACCTCAAAACCCTAAACCTTCCTTAAAACCCTAAACTCTAAAGCCCTATACACTAAAGTAAACACTAAAACCACAAAACTGGAATCCCTAAAATCCTAAACCCCAAATCCGAAACACTAAACCTTAAACCCAAAAACCGCAAACCTAAAACCATAAAACCATAACCCTAAATTGTAAAACTCCAAACCCAAAACTCTAAACCCCAAACCCAAAACCCGAATCCCTAAAATCATAAACCCCAAAACCCAAACCCTAAAATCCGAAACACTAAACCTTATAACTCAAATCCTAAACCATAAACTCCAAACTCTAAATCCAAAACCCCATACCTTAAATCCTAAAACCCTAACCCCAAACCTTAAAACCCTAAATTACAATTTTCTTGACCATCACCCGGTAATTACTTTGTCTATAAAGAGTAATTTTATTTATGATTATATTAAGGTAATCCAATTCTATATCATAATATATTTTGATTATATGTCTAGTTCGGTTTTATCTAATCAAGAATTGTTAAGTCTCCACTAATATTTTTATAATTAAATGAAAAAATTGGGACTAGAATTTTTAGGGTTGTACCAAACGTATTTATGTTATTTTTCTTTTTCGGGAATAAAAATTTTATACAGTTACTATACGCGTTCCTCTACTTAGAAACTCGTCTAGCTATATCTAAATAGAAATTATTCCGAGCAATAGAAACATTACCAAACGGACACTTACTACTCTCATTAGTCGACTATTCACGAGTTACAGCGGGGGGAAGTTTTCAAAAGGATTCAAGAAAAAAATATTTTAAAAAATCTCCGAGACGCGAAATTTTTCTGACAATCAGACCTTGTATCTAAAAAATTGAAAGGGCTATGGCTCCAAAAAAAAAAAAAAATTGCACCCACACATCATCACGTATCATCTCCACTTAAAGGAATCCGCAATTTGCATCCCCAGTCTTTGCAATTTTCCATATCGATTTGCGTTTGCAAAATTCCTTTAATTAAGAGCCAACGGGAGTGTGGTCCTGCCGGTAAAGGGACCAGGGGTCGGGTCGAAGAGTAATGGGTTCGGAGTTCGATTATTACGAGCACCGTACACAAATGTATTCGAAAGAGATGAGTAAAAAAACAAAGAAACGGAAATTATGATTCTTTTCTTGTTCAAGAAACCAATGATATTCCTGGTGGGGCACGGGGCTGGTCAATTGAGGTTCGACTGGGACTAGTGACTGACGATGCAGAGAAACGAGAGGAACTAGTCGCTTTGCATCATTTTGCATTTGCAAAGAGCCAAGCGGTAAGCCGCGACCGGCGAATTTACGCAATCGGCCCTGCGAAAACGGCCAAGGGCTTTTTCGTGCGGGACGCCAGAAGGGACACGTGGTCCCCCCCGCGATTGTCGTCGGGGACGGGGAGGTGAAATGACCGAACAGCCCCTCGCCGCGCTTTGACCGTAATGCCCATGGCCTCGCGGAGCTGTTTCACCGTTCGATGGCCCTACGGAGTACGGGCTACGGCTACTGCTTTCCCCGGCGCGCGCGCGGCCCCGAGGGTTGTGGCGGGTGAATTGACCGGAAAGCCCTCCGGCGCAGAAGCTTGAACAAATTATTGGGACTTTTGGGAAGGGTGATGGAGATGATGGTGAAACCATTTTTGGCTTGTTTCTCCCAAAAGAGAGTGGGGGCTAAAACAGGCGTAGAGATTCGACACTGAGACTGTAACCAAAGTAAAAATTATGTTGCTACGGCTTTCAAATGGTGTATCCATGTCTGAGAAAATCGGCCGATTGCTTAAGCTGGTTTTGTCCGTTTTGAGTGATTGAAAGAAAATGATTCGGCTCTTTTTATTTTATTTAATTATCTTTTTACATGTCTTTAAATGCGCTTATCTTTTTTTAGAAGAATAGAAATGAAACTTGTAAATCCCGACGGCAGTTCACAACATTTTATCGGCGGAGGCTGCAGGGTAAGGATAAAAGCGCCTTTAAAGCACGTATACTTCTTTGCAATTATCGTGTCATCACATATACTATCTAAAGACAAACCCGATGCAACTACAAGGAATTCGATGTTGTTGGATTACGAATATTCAGTTTTCTTTTGTATATCGGGTTTCTCTCCAAATACACAGTTGAAACACAATTCGCGAAAAGATCTTGTTAATTAGTGTTCACATGCTTCAAAAAATATACCATTATCATCGATGCATTGGAAATGATAATATTTCTTTATTTTAGTGTTTAACAAGTATCTTCAGGGTACACGTTAATAAAATCTTCGCAACGTAAAATGCCGATGAAAATTTTTATTTAACTTCATACTCCAGAGCTTCACACCTTCACAACAATGCGATTTGCTTTTCATTAAGTTTCTTTTTATTTCCTGTTGTAGTAAAATAATATCTTGACTATAAGCTTTTATTCACCATAAAAAAGTAGACAATCTACAAATGATCTTGTCAATCCCAGATCACCCATTTCAACAAACTCTTGCATGAGGAGTGTTTTCCTGGCTCGCTAAATTGGTGCAACTCTTCCTCTACCGCGCGCAGCTGAAAATAAAATATTGAAGTAGATAAGATTAGGTGTCTATCTAACTTATCATATATTTAGCACAACTTGCTAACTTTCAAGCATATAAAATATTTGGTGACGAGGAAATTCAATGCATCTCTTCCTTCTAATTTTTTAATGGAATAATAATGATGAGTTTAGTGTCTCTGAGTAGGGCTTGCAATTCGCGTCGTGTTAATCATGCCTTGTTAAAACAATGGTATAATACAAATATGGCTAGTCCAAACACAACTCGTTTAATAAATTTGTCAAACTATCTCGAAACGAACACGACACGCCTAATAAGACGAGTTACATGAAACGATTAATGCGATAATAAAACGTGTCACTTGTTAGGTGTTGACGTGACACGATATGTTGACTTGCTACAGATATACATTTACATGTATAAATGATAAACAAGTAATACACGTCAATACACAATAAATTGTGCCAAACACATTTCTAGACAATATAGTTAATTGCGCTTTACTTTCTAAAACATGATTGGATTAGTTTTTCCATATGTTTAATGAATTTTGTATTTCTACAATCTTTTTATTTTACTATCTCTTTTTAGACATTGATTTAAATTTTTTTAAAAATATTAATAATTAAAAAGTCATTAAACATGAGAATTAAATGTGTTAAATTTTGTCTAGTTTTGTCGCATTGAAAAAAATGACACGCTAACACGTTAACTTAAATGCGCCAATCCATATTTAGACAAGTTAAGAGGATCAATGTGTGTAAGACACGATTTTTATAGCGTCATCTATGACACTAACCTGCTCATATAAATCCCAAACCCGTTTAATTGTGTGTGATGTCATATTGTGTCATGCAAACGAATCGTGTCGAGAACTGCTGGCCTTGTGTTCAAGTCATTTAGCTAAGTTCATATGGAAGTGCTTTTGAGATGGGGAATTCCTTGGTGTACTTTTCTAAACAAATCCGTCGAGTTTAATTATTTCGACATTCTTAAATTGAAGCAAATGTATTTAAAAAGATGGTGGCTTTTGCTATAAATCAAAATTTAACAAAATCATCCTTGAAAATAATGAAGAGGGCCAGATAACACATTAAAGATGTAGCAAAATGAAACCCTCATGCTATGTTTGTGGTATTTATTTTCTCTAAACTAAGTGCATAATCTACTCAAAAAAACCCACAAAAAATAAGGGATCCATACGCACAAAATCTAAAGCACATCGATCTAAGAATAGTTGCAGCAATCATCTTGCATGCCCTCTATTTTAATCATCTTAATGGACGCATTTTTCAATCATTTTTGGGGGTTAAATTATATGCACGTTGACTGAGATGGAGTGGGTAGAAAGATTCGGTTTGAATGGACCGACCCAGATTTTAATTTTAGGGCAAAAGAACAACCGCTAATCAAAACATCAGAAAAATTTAAAAATAAAACCCTTAAAACTTCACTCAGAACTAGGAACGAAACTTGGGGCTCAGCTATCGAATTCACGAGCCCGAAGCAGCTCCACCCCAGAAAACACGTTGTACCCCATTCATCAGAACAAAGTCGGAGTTCGATGTCTCGATGGATGTTCCTTTTGTGCCCTCCCGTTTGGACTCCACTCCTCCAGCTTTCCTTGAGATCGTAAATGCTTCTCTCTTTTTCGTGTTCCTTTCTCTTGTTTCGTGAAAAAAAGATTTAACTTTCTATTTTTCTGCCTTTTTCAATCTTTATTGTTTCTTTACAGCACAAACACAAGTCTCTAGGACAGTGAACGTGTGTCGATCGCACGTACATCATGTGATAACAAGAAAAAGAAGTGTTTTTTCTAGTTCATGTGCACGGTTTAGGGCATGGGGACATGGGGTGCCCCCTACAATCTTTGAGCTTAGATCACATAACCTAAGTAAGCTTGGATTGGAAGTCGGAATGGTATGCATGAGTGTTGTGATGATTTGAAGTGAGATCTTAAAGTAGTAAACGGACATACTTATTATCTGTGTAATCCCATTTTTATTTTGGTTGATCCTAGGGTAGGGCGGAGGCTGGATAATTACTTGGAGGTCCGTAAAACACCATATTAGCCCTACAAACTGATCAAGGTCTAAGTTTTAGCCTGTGTAGGTGGCTCTGACCTAGTTTTCATATAATTTAGTGAAATTTGAACGAACGATCTTTAATTTTTAAATTGAAAATCTTTAAATATCTTGACCGACTGAGTCGATCACCGAGGTTACTTGAGTAATCTCCAATCCCAAGAGACTACACTTAATGTCTTCTGCCATAACCACGATATCCACTGCCACTAAACAATTTTAGAAAATTAACACCCATTGACTTCTTGGCTGACAACCATTTAATGGCACCTGGCCCCTATACATATTCAGCAAAGGGAGCTTCTTGTGTTCATCATTACTGATCCCCACTTACTGGATCATTAAAATAAATTATTCAATGATATCTTCTAATATGAGGAATATAGCTGGTGAGGACTGGTTGTTCGTACTGTATATTTGAGCGTGCCATGCACGACATTGCTATTTCAAAGTGAAAAACTGAGTGTCCCTTTCAGAGCAATACTTTAGAATTTTACAATGCATATCGCGTGAAATTGGGTATTACACATATTCCTACCTAACTTGACAAAAAAGAACTTTCTAAAGAGTGTTTTGTGATTTTGGTACTATTTGCTTTACTGCCAATTTACATGAATTTAATTATATAAGGTACAATATAAAAAAAATTTTGGTTTATTCCTCCCCCATCAACTTGGGGTTTGTGTACGGCAAATCTTGAACTTTGAAAAGTTACATTTTACCCTCTTGAACTTGCTTTTCGTTATACTTATCAACATCATTCGTTATGCATGTTAGCACGTGTCATGCACATGTTTTACCGGGACAAAGTCTTATAATTGCAATTTTAGTCTGTTTGTTTTTTGGTAAGGTAAATTTTAGTCTGTTTAATTCATAAAGATTATAAAAAATAGAAGATAAGAAAATTACTGATTCTAAATGAATACAAAGAAAATAATTTCTATAAATGAGAGTTTAAATTGACTCGAAATCGAAGAAAAGTTGCAGCCCCCTTGAATGGCATGGGCATGCCACATGCTACGAAGATATTAATGGTGTTAATAAGTATAACAAAATGCAAGTTTGTGGGGGCGGGGGTAAAACCTAACTTTTCTAAATTTTTTGTTTAATGTGGACTAATGGTAAATGCGATGGGGGGCAAAATGAAATGCAACACATTAGAGTCCGTTCTACAAATATCAGCTTGGATGGTTGCAATTTTTTATTTTTTCGATTCAACGATGAAAAACTCAGATCCTTACCAAAAAAAAAAAAACTCAGTTGTAAGAATAGAGTCAATAGATTCCGGCACTATTGTAATCTTTCTCTGTGACATCTGAGATGGGGGTCTACGTCTTTGGACTTTGAACAGTTTTTAAATCTTGCCCGAACGACTAGTTGGCCCATGCAAATAAATTAAAACTCTGCTAAAAGTATAGGGAATGAGGAAGATGATTACACAAGCACTAAACTTTCACAGCCTGCAAAAGCCAATTCTCTTTTGTCTGCTTTTCCTTGCGTTGTCTAGGGAATCATCACATTATGCAAAAAACTTTACTTTATGAAACCCAGCAATTGAAATATTCGAAACCTCAATAGTCATCACTAAAGCTACAGCCAAATCCAGCAATAATATTCTTAAATTTCTATCCTCTTGCTCCCCACATGGGCCTCATCATCGATGACCCAGTCGAGCTCTGTCAACACATCGAAGAACACACTCATCATTTTGACCAAATCGAAAGGAGGAATCGATCGAGTGCTTCCTCAACATTTCCATCATGCAGCAACGGCTAAAGTGGATTGTTCAATTAGTACTTCCTCTAGTAGATTGTGTGGTGCAGATATAAATAAAATGCTTTTGTGAAACTGCGGTGCATTGAGGAGCAAAAGCTGGTTTTGGCCTCTTGCCCATAATTTCCACGTCCATCATTATTACGACGCTCTCTAATGCGGAAAAGATTGTTAAAATATAAACTTTGATGAAATGATGTTTCTGCGTGTTGCCGAACTCCACCAGCCTTTGCCTAGGTTGGCAACTCGTGTCATCGTAATCATACTTGTAATTCATGTCGATTTAAAACATCTTGATTTTAATTCTACATGTCAAGTAACTTAATTAAGATGAAAAAGTTTTAATTTGCGTCAATATATAAAGTTAGTGCATCGTGCTGTATCATATTGGATTTTCTCCCTGTAATTTGTGTTGTACCTTGAGTCGTGCAAACGGTTTGAGCCCAAAATTTACCAGGCAATAATTGAAGGAATCTATCCTTAAACCATGTGCAGTAAATGTCTAGGGTAACAAATTTTTGACTGCGAATCAGCTTAAGTGCACGAGAGTTCAATTTTCTTACCATTTTTCGCTCCCTACCAGGAAAAAAAGGGAGAGAAGCAATTTTATGGAATATATAGGATCATTATGTTGGAACATTTTCTAGTTGTTATCATATGTTGTTGGAACATTTTGTTCAGCGGTGGAGTAATATGGGCACCAATTTCTCGGTTACATTATATTCATGTGTATAGATAATATTTATTATTTTTTTTAATTTAAGATATGCTAAGGTGGTTCGACACAGGCCAAGGACACAATCACAGGTGTCTACCATATTCAGTCCATAATGATCGTCTTCACATTGCAACTTCATACGGCGATCTGTACATAATAATGTTATGTCCCTTTCCTAGGGTTTGATGGTCCATCACCTTCTTCTAGTTTAACAAGCATGTATATTCTATTTAAGGAGCTATCGAAGCAAAACCGAACAATATGATGCGATTCCGTTCTGTTTGAACTCGGTTCGTTCTGGAACAAGTTCATTGATTTGGTGCCCTAATCATTGTATGTTGATGTCATGGAATCAAATTAAGTATGTGCTAAGCAGTTGAGACAAAATAAGTTTAGAAAGACACCCTTAAACGCTAGTAGATTCCTTGTCCCCAGGAATTTCATTGGTGGTCTCTGGCCACCTAATATGATTTTATGAGATGATAGATTGAATGAAGTATTATACAACAATCCAATCGGTATCATGCTTTCATCTCACTCAGGTTGGCCGCATAGCACCATACGAGGAAAATTGTTCAATCAGTCCTGAACATATTATACGGATGTTAATTTAATCTTAAACGTTTTAATTTTGCTAACTTCATCTTAAAATTTTCGATGAAAATCACTAACGTGGTTGTATGTCACATAGAATGGTCGGCGATGACTTGACCGCTATGTTAGCGATTTCCAGTCAAAATTGATCGAAATGATTACTTTGAAATTTCGCACAAAAATTTAGGATGAATTAGCAAAGTTGAAAGTTTAGGATTGAATCGGCATCCGTATAATAGATCTATGACTAATTAGGTAATCTTCTCATACTGTATGTATATCTAATTTGGGATGTGTTTGTTTTGTGGAAAATGAATGATTTGTGAAACAATTTTCAAAAAATGATTGCTTATATCGTTTAGAAAAATAAAATAAATAGAAACTTTTTTCGTCACCCATGAAAATGGAAAAATTACCAAAATAGTCCTAAACCTATTGCAATTGTGCTAATTCAATCCTAAACTTTTTTTTTATACCAATTCAGTCCATCTGACCAATTTTGGCGACTGGTGCTGATGTGGACGTTGTCTGACACTGACCAACACTAATGTGGCAAAAAAATGTTTTTTTTTTCTAATTTTTAAATTAATTTATTAATTTTTTTCTTTCTTTCTTTTTTCTCCTTTTTCTTCTTCAACCTCTAGCCGGTCGCCGGATCAACAATCAACTAGAGGCTAGAGCCGGCAAGGTCAAGCCAGCTGGCTGCTAGTGAGGTCGAACTCACTAGCACCCGGCGAGGACGAGCCTCACCAAATTTGGCAAGGTCTTGTCCTCGCTGGTCACTACGAGCGAGGCCGACCTCGCCCAACAAGCGATGGTGAAGATGATTCCTTGCTAGCGACGTTGCTGGGTGAGGCCGTCGGCGATGTCGTCCTCGCCCAGCAACATCGCACTTGGGGGAGGCCAACCTCGCCAGCGGCTAGTGAGGATGAGCTGCACTAGACTTGGCAAGTTCTTGTCCTTGCCGGTCGCCCTCAACCAAGCCAAGCTCAGCGCCAAGAGCACGGCGCCTAACACCAGGAACAACCCGACCTTGTCTTCCCAGATGCTTCTCCGATTGAACCCGTAATCGCTTGGCGGGCGCCATGTCTGCTGCTAGATGGTGTGAGGGACGTCCAGCACGATCATGATCGGGCTCCTCCTCTGTTGCTCGGGCAAAGACGGGGGCTGCTGCACGTGCCCCGCATTGCCGAACTTCGCCGCTTGGACTCAACGTAGGTGGTTTAGCGAGGAGGCAAGGCAAGCAATTCGGAGAGCCGCGAGGAGGGAGGGCATTCAGCTTCAACAACATTGGGCTGGTCGAAACCTGGACAAGTGTGCGCCCAACCATCGTACTCAAAGAACTGGACCCCAAAACCCTCGGATACGAATGGGAAAACCCAAGCTTCAAAACATCAACCGGAAGGCCAAAGGTGCGAACTTGAAAGTTGCGCCTACTGTAGATCGGAGCCTCAACTTGCTAGAACCCATGGTTGCCGGATCTGGCGAGGCCGACCTCGTCGGCCCTAGCCTCTGGCTGGTTGCTGGTCTGGTAACCTGCTAGAAGTTGAAGAAGACGAAGGAGAAAAAGGAAAGAAAAAAAATAAAAAATTTAATAAAAAAATTCTAAAAAAATATTTTTTTGTCATGCTAGCGTTGATCGGATGGCCGGCGTCAAAACGGCATTCACGTCAGCATCGGATGGCCAAAATTGATCGGATGAACTGAATTAACACTAATGTAAAATGTTTAGGACTGAATTGACACAATTGTAATAAGTTTAGGACTATTTTGGTAATTTTCCCCACGAAAATAGTTAGGCATAAATTGTTATTGATAATGAAAATATTTTTCTTTAACTAATTTTTCTAAACTATATAAGCAATCATTTTTCAAAAAATATTTTTTAAATCACTCATTTTTTCACGAAACGAATGCACCTTGATTTTTGACTAATCCACAATGACTTCACGTGTATTATCTATGCGAAGTGCCTCTTTTTTTAGGATGTACAGCAATTTGAGTAAGTTCTTTTGTACTTAATATATAGTGAGGTTAATAATTGCAGAAGGCATGATATGTGTTTAACTTGTTCATTGAAGTGTATCTGAGTTTTTGTGTTGACATTCTGAGGACGCGATGTTTATCTTCTTGGAGAAGAATTCTCAAGGTAGAGTCCATCATTGTGCAACAAATTGCTTGGAAATTGATGCCGTTCTCCTAATGATGCCCACTGCGAGTGGAAACCAATTGTTGTATGTTGAATTTATCTACATATTTGGCTTGAAGGATTAGATGCTCCAGTCAAATAGAGCATGTTACGATTGGTTGTTGTAATGCGATTCACCGTACTGATTCTGAGAAGAATCTAACGGGGAAAGGATAGTGTATCAGCTGGCTCACCGGGCTCCGTACAAGCTTATCCTTGGCCAAGAAAATCATTACCAGTTATAATGGTTGTCAGGAAGATGTCATAAGTGTTTGTGAGTAGGTTTCTTGCCATGTTTTCCATATAAAAGAGAAGACCTCCTTATGATTATGAGAAGCCTGTTGGGTAAAAAATATGTCCATGTCCGGTGTCTTATTCATCATTCATGTGAATAAGGGTCTTAGTTTCTTCTATAACTAATAGGAGGAACGACCAGCATATTGATTGATAATTTACAAACATGAACATTATCCACGTTTATATTTAATTAAGTTATCATATCGGTGATGTCCATAACTTATAATCCATCAATCAAAGACATATTTAGTAACGTGTGCTGTTCATGATATTATGTTGAATGAAAATGTTGCTATTCATACTTTCGTGTGTTTATTCACTGAATCGGCATCCGTACAATAGATTTAGAATTGACTAGGTAATATCACGTACCGTATATATATCTAGTTTGATTTTGACTAATCCACAAGGACTTCACATGTATATCTATGTGAAGTGCATGTTCTTTTGAGCATATACAGCAATTTGACTAAGTTCTTTTGTACTTATTATATAGTGAGGTTACTGATGTTACCTTGCTTATATGATTAAAGAGCAACAGATGCGGGATTGATTCGATAAAATGTGGTCCCCCCTTTCTGAAGACACAGAAGCACCACATTGTTGACTTCCTTCTCAGGAATTTTCACTTAATCCAGGGAGCAAAATAATTTGGTTAGCTGGTATATTCTCCTAGTTCTAAAGACTCCTAGTGACGCTGCCGGTGGCACGGTCGCATGTGAGCTTAGAAGTGTGATTTTTGTCCCATCGGGATGAAGTTTGAAGATTGCAGAAGGCATGATATGCATTTAACTTGTTCATTGAAGTGTATGAGTTTTTGTGTTGACATGACGCGATGGTTATCTTCTTGGAGAAGAACTCTCAAGGTAGAGTTGATCACAGTGCAACAAATTACTCGGGAGTTGATGCCGCTCTCCTGATGATGCTCATGGGAAGTTAAAACCAATTGTTGTCTGTTGAAGTTATCTACGTTTTTGGCATGAAGGATTAGATGCTCGAGTCAAATAGGGCATGTTACGAATGGTAGTTTTAATGCGATTCATTGTACTGATCTTGAGAAGGATCTAATGAGGAAAGGATGTTATGGTGTTTCAGCTAGCTCACCAGGCTTCGTACGAGCTTATCCTCGGCCAAGAAAATCATTACCCATTATAATGGCTATCAGAGTGGACTTCTCAAGTGATATGGGCAGATGCCATGAGTGTATATGAGTGGGTTTCTTGCCATGTTTTCCATATAAAAGAGACGCTCTCTCCTTTTGTTGTTATGATGATGAGAAGCCTAAGAGGTCAAAGATATGTCTATGTCCGGTGTCTCATTCATCATTCACGTGAATAAGTATAAGGGTCTTAGTTTCTTCTATCCTTGATCGGAGGTCAAAGATATGTCTATGTCCGGTGTCCCATTCATCATTCACGTGAATAAGTATGAGGGTCTTAGTTTCTTCTATCCTTGATAGGAGGAAAGACCAGCATATTGACTGATAATTTACAAACATGGACATCGCCCACGTTTATATTTAATTAAGTTGGCATATGAGTGATATCCACAACTTGTAACCCACCAATCAAAGACATGTTTAGTTACGTATGCTGTTTATGATATTATGTTGAACAAAAATGTTGCTATTCATACCATCCGCCTGGGTGGCGTTGCTGGAGAGGGTACTCTTCCTCTCGCAAAAGATTGAGTGTTCGAATCCCGGGTGCCGTAGGGTGATTTAACCGGTGCACGTGTGTGGTGGCTAGCACGTGTCGCCCCCATGATTTATTTTCCGGCTGTCAGCCGTGCGGGGGTTCCTTGGGTTATAAAAAAAAATGTTGCTATTCATACTCTCATGTCACATGTTTATCACAAAATCGAGTTTCCGGAAGAAAGAGAGAGAAAAGAATATGTCTCTTTAACTTCAATATTCAAAACATTAATCTCATTCTTTTTCCTATTAGCAACCTATAAAAGTCCATCTCCATTGTTCGATTGATTGTAGTGATGAATATCAACTTCCTAGGATATTACATATTATGTTATTTATTTATAAAAGTAATTTAGCTACTATCTGTCGAAGTCACTTGAATGCACGTTTAAAAAATATGACACTAAAGTGATCGCTTATAATATTTTGGCACTAAATTAATCGTTCGTAAATCTTTGGCACTACACTTTTTAACTCTGGAAATTGACAAAACGATGTGGTAAGCTAGAAGCAAAATCTCAAAGCAAATATCCTACATCATCACCGTTTTTCTTTACTTTGTTAGACTCAACATTAAAATCATGGGTTGTATCTCTCTATCCAACTAACTTCTTTGAAAGTCATAGAGCTATTTACTTTCCTCCAAAAACAAAAGGAAGTGAGCAAAATTTTCTTCTCCTCCCATCCCTTACTTTGCAGCTTGCTCCTTCTCTTACCTTGCTCTATTGTGAGATCGAACAACAGAGTTTGGAGCCTTTGTGAAAATGGATTACGAATGCTTGGGCACGTTTGTGAGCCTATTTAACCACATTTTCTCAATTCGTGGATCGACGTTATTCATCGCATAAATTCTGTGCACACAATATTACATTTTTAGTGCCAAAATTTACAAACTATGTATATAGTGTAAAAAATGTACGAATGATCGCTTTCGTGTGAAAACATTTTAAGAACATCCAGTTAAGCAACTCTGACGAGCCCTCACATTAAAAACAATGGCATGCCGGATTTTTTAACAGAAGTCAAGTCGTTGGAGTCACTCAAATGATTGTTCTATAAAGATTGAGACACATAAAATCATCATTTAAAAGGATCTAACATTCAAGTGAGCGGCACACAATAAATGTTGCACCAATACCGTCTAGATCCCTCGATTCCAAAATCATATTTTTTCCCACTTTCCTATCGTGCCCTGTTCTATAGCTGCAAGCTGCACATGCCACGAATGGGTAGTTTGCTTTTGGAACCCACTACGATCGATGTTGAAGCGACCACTCGACACAACATGCATGCCATAAACCGGATAGGATGTCGTGTGGCGAAAGAAAAGGAGAGACCCCCCGTGGTCCAGACTCCCCCAGAATGAGAGATCCCCCATGGACCACAAATCATTTCTGGTGTAAATATAGGCGATGGTGGTCCTGAGAGCCCAGATTTTCCTTATGAAATTAAAAATCGGGGAAAGAGCCTATCCGCGCGACTACCCATTTGAACGAGCCCAAAGTGTTATGCAAACATTGTGGACCGTTTCGACTCGAGCCATTGCCGCTCAGTCTACATGGAACCCCGAATGTCCGAGAGGTTGACTTGACGAGCCCATTACCATTACTTCAGCCTTATTTGATTACGTTCGGAAAGTTGGGTACTCTCTTTGCGCAAATTAGCAAATGTTCAAGACACAGTTTGACAGAGATTCGTGCATGATATGGCTCGAATTTGTGATCTCACATGAAACGAGCTTTCCTTCTTCTCTTTTTTATTTGTTATGTGTTTTTTTTTTCGTGTTCTTATTGAGGCCCATCAAGATGTGGGCTTGCTGAAACTGCTAAACCTTATCCCAGTTGCAGTAATTGGATCCGCCGGTCATTATTTCAGGTCTACTGATATATCCCTGCGTGTCTGAATGTCAAACTTCAATAAATCCACTGGAATTCCAATAAATATATTGTTGTTTTGCCTTTTAAGTTTAAGATCTTTCCCCTTTTTTCCTCCATGTCTTAAAATTGGAAATCGATCAGCAAAAAATTTGGAATTGTCAACATCAAGCATCGTGTCTTGTCTTCTTGCTTGTTTGTCAGGTCACCTTCCAATTTGTCTCGATTTGAACATGCTTTCTGTCTAGCGGGCTTCTTCTTGTCTCCTCTTACCATCGCACATGTTATGCACATGTTGAGGGTACTTGGGTGATCCTATCCCAAGCCGAGAGATTGATCCGTATATGGTGTTCATACAATCCAAAAGAGGTCATGGGCATTTGGCTATGCTTGGGAAATTGGGGAAAATAGGGGGAAATAAAGATTTGAGTGGAAAATTTTAAATAATTTGAGAACGGAAAGGATATAAAATCAGAATAGCGGAGATTTTCTTGCCATTTTCCTTTCCCAACCTGGTGCCGAACCTTACCATGTGGTTGTTCCTCCCTACTTTTGATTTTGTGAAACGATTGGACGCTTAGCTTTGTCTAAAAAATTAGAACAATGCTAAACATAGTATTATAGAATCGGCAAATGAAAAAGTGATATTGTCGACTTCCATAAAATATTGGATATAATCTATCCGTACAGTCTGCCACATCGCTTAAATGCACTACTAGGTGGATCGATCTTCTTAAACCTACCATTACTTGTAAAATGATTGAGAAACTCCCAATTTCATCAAAGGACATACCTAGTTGGGCTTCAAATTGGTCAGTCTCCAATCGCTCCTCCCTAAAAGTACGCTATATCTCCACTTGATCAAGCCCATCTGCTAATGGGTTGATAATCCTCCAACATAGACACATGGGTCATATGACATCAGTCGTGGACTCTCCCTCCATCATAACTCTTTTGAAATTTAGGACCCATATGAGTTTTGAGACAATGAAATGGGCTAAATTTTAGCTCTTGAACAAACCCAAATCCTCAATCATAACCCTTTTGAAATTTAGGACCCATATGAGTTTCGAGGCAGTGAAATAGGGCTAAATTTCAGCTCTAGAATAAACCCAAATTCATTCCTACCTTATCTCTAGAGTCCCTGACTATGTGTTGTATCTTTTACTATATGAAGGGGGAGATCCCCCTTTGGCCTTTCTCACTATTCTTTAATTTAATTTTACCCAACTTTTAATTGGATAAAAAGTAAGACATAGTCTCCATTGCCTTGCGTGGGTAACTGTCTTCCAGTCCCCCCATTTTAAACTTATGTTTGTGTGAAAGTTTTTCTTGAAATCATGTCATCTCATTCCCATGAAATGTCATTTTTACATCATATTGCTACCTTAAGGAACAAAATAATATTTTCCAACTTCAATACTAGACATGGTGACTATTAATGAAAGTGTAATCGAATCCTAAAACTTTTAAAAAGTGCAATTAATTCATAAAACTTGTCAAATCGATTCAATCAAGTCTTTCCGTTGATTGCACTTTTTGAAAGTTATAGGACTCGATTGTACTTCCGTGACTAGTTCGATAACTTGATTGCACATTTTGAAAATTTTAGGATTCGATTGCATTTTCGTGACAAGTTTTAGGACTTAATTGCATTTTGTGAAAGTTTTAAGACTCAATTGTGCTTTCGTGATAAGTTTTAGGACATCCACTATACTTATCCCATAAAATTATGATGATCTTATTGTGTTATTTTTATTTAGGCAATAATTACTGTCTAATTTCGTCAAGATCTCAATATTTAACCGCTTTGAAATTTCTCTTTTTTTGACATTTTGTGCATGTGAGTTCTTAACATTTTTGTCAAGGGCCTATCGGCGCGACTACCCATGTGAACGCATGTCCCGCACATGTTGCGAACCATTTGACTAAACCCATTGCTACTCAATCTATTTAGAGTTCGACTAAAGTCATTGCCACTCAATCTATTCAGAACTCAAATGTCCAACTTGACAAAGATCGTTCATGATATGACTCGAATTTATGATCACATAGGAGACATACTATTTTCTTTACCGTGGGCTACCGTGGACCCAACATTATCTTCTCATTTGTGGGCTTGCTGAAACTGCAGTACCGTATCACCTGTAGTAATTAATCGTGCCCGTCATTATTTTTGGTCTACTGATCTCCCTGTGTGTCTGAATGTCAAACTTCAATAAATCCACTCCAATTTTGTATTGATTTGAGCATGCTTTTTGTCAAGTGGGCTTCTTTTCTCCTTCTGGGCAAGAAGAGAAGGAAAAGGCTTTGTTCTGGCAATCCAAGTTTTCTGAACTCTAGTGTGGTGAGACAATTTGTAATGTCAGGTATATAGGGGAATCAAAGTGATACAGAAAACAACGATGTCCTGTTGATCCAATACAAAAGAGATCGTCGGTATTCAGCTATATCCCACGATCTGGTGTTATCCCTTTCCGTGTTTGTTCCTCCCTACTTTTGATTTGGTGAAACGTTGGTCGCTGACCCTTGTCCAAAAAGTTAGAACAATGCTTGAAATAGTAATATTGTTTTACAAAATTAGTATATAGAAAGTGATTGACGAATTCCATAAATGTTGGATATAA
This sequence comes from Syzygium aqueum, assembly GCA_031216185.1. Classification (NCBI taxonomy): domain Eukaryota; kingdom Viridiplantae; phylum Streptophyta; class Magnoliopsida; order Myrtales; family Myrtaceae; genus Syzygium; species Syzygium aqueum. The sequence goes on from CM062238.1 coordinate 11,294,013, forward strand.
TTCATTTACAGTCCGCCGCATCACTTAATGCACTATTTGGTGGATCGACCTTCGTAAATCTACCAATACTTGTGAAAGGAATGAGAAACTACCAACCGCATCAAAGGACATATCTAGTTGGGTTTCAAATTGCTCACTCTCCAATCACTCACCACAAAATGTTGCCCTCCCTAAAAATATGCTAGATCACCACTTGATCAAGCCCATCTTCTAACGGGGTAATTATCCTCCAATGACACCGGTCGTGGACTCTGCCTCAGTCATAACTTGTTTGAAACTTAGGACCCATATGAGTTTTTAGCCCATGAAATTGGCCAGAAATCTTCAGTTCTAAAACAAACCCAAATTTCGTCCTTCCTCATCTCTCAAGTCCATTTTATTTTGTTTCTATTAGGGGGAGATCACCCTTTGGTCTTTCTCACTAATCTTTAAGTTAATTTTTGCTAATTTTTTTTTGGTAAGGGTAAGTAAATGTATAACTAATCACAAACACCAGTACAACTTAAAGCTAAAGGTATCCACGACCCGACTAGGGCATAATTGTTTAAGTGGGGTCTAGGGACCTTAGCTGGATCTATACAAAAGCCAAAGGCGATACAACAAATCAAACAAAGAGATACACCTTAGGATGATCCTGAATTGATAGCAAAGATTGCAGAAGATATTCCCCACTCCCTTTGGATCTTACGGTTCAAAGGAGTATCAGCTATTATTCCCATGGACATCACTTTGTCCTTCACCACTTTAAAAAGTAAAAAATAGTCTCCATTGCCCTTGGGTAGGTAACTGTCATTTTGAACATCATATTTCTAGCTAAAAGAGCAAGTTAATATTTCCAACTTTAATCCTAGACGTAGCGTCTATCGATGTTCCATGAAACGGCTCACATGTCACAATCATTGGAGTGTCATGGAGTCGCAAGTAGCGCAAGCTGTATGCTGATAATGTATAGTGACAAAAGCATATTGTTGTCTTTGGCGAATGCAGGTTATAGCTTGAACTTTGTGCCTTACAATGCTCAATACTCGAGCTCAACTTCAACTTCTTGTTCTCTCTTGACATTAGCCTCGTTAAGGAAACAATCTTACCCCCAGCACTCTTATGGATTGACCTTCTTTAATATTTTTTGATAATTCAAGAGCACGGTTGAGAAGCTTGATTCGCAAAGACTCATGGAACACCTTACACCCCCATGAATTGGTTAAGTTCAAACTTGTGGCTAGTGCAGGTAGTCATGATCCAGACTAGTTTACACGCATGTAGGATTTTAATGGGTGCCCTACATTTCTTGAGTAAAAAATTCTCAGACACTCCAACCACCTATGTCAATCTTGGGATTTGGGATAACCCTTATTTTTAATGGTTAATATTACAAAAAACCTCAAACTGGTATATCTGTAATAATTTTATCTCAAACTAATTTTTTGATCACGAAAAACCCCAAATTGGTACACCCGTGACAAATTTACCCCAAACTTATTTTTTGAACACCAAAAACTCCGAACTGGTACATTTGTGATAAATTTATCTTTCATTAATTTCCATTAAATTGAATTAATACCATAAAAAATCATAAACTGGTACACCTGTGACAAACGGAGGGTAAAATATAAAATTGGTACATCCGTCAATTGCCGCGTGTCATTTAACAATACAATTTGATAGTAAAATTTAACGGAAATAAACTAAGGGTAAATTTGTCATAGGTGTATCAGTTTGGGGTTTTTGGTGGCCAAAAAATTAGTTTAGGGTAAAATTGTCACGTGCATATCAGTTTGAGGATTTTCACGGTATTAACATTTTTTTTAATAAACCACCGAGGTGTGCTAAGTTTGTTGCACAAATGTCAGCCTGAAGTACACTTAGGAAAGCATCCAACGTTCTTAATTGTAGATACAAAGTACATAGTGTATGTGTGATATCTACATGTAGAATTGGTCAAAGGTGTGACAATTGTATGTGCGAGATTTATATACAAAATGTGGTACGATTTTCTCTAATAGATACTCGTTTCTCACCGAGAAAATCCTACCCGTTCAAATTGACTTTTTTTTCACTAGCGGTGCACTTTATAGAATTTTATTAAAAAAGTAAGCCAATTTTCAAATAATTAAGCAAGCGTATTTTATTAATGTCCTCATTTTTCTCATGAAATAATATAATTTTGAAATCTATATTTTTTTTATTGTCTTTGATAGATGAGTAGTTCTACACATTTCTATACTCCTGATCGGAAAATATTTGAACTCACATGACAGAACTGTAAATTCAAGCAAAGCAAAACCCAATTATAAAGTGAGAGGGGCTGGAAAAGTGGACTCTTTTTCAGCCATATCATATATCTTCTTTGCTTAAAAGATTTTTTTTAGAGCACTTATGAGTACGACTGTCACAATTAATGGGAGATACGTCGAAGTTTAGCCGCGGCGTCACATATGAGAAAAACAAAAAGAAAATTTCGGGGACCAATAATTTCCTCCTAAAAAATAATAAACGTTGTTTAATTCAAAGTCTTTGTCGCAGTCCACTAACAAGGCCCTTTACACATTCTTTTAACACGCCACGCGTTGGTGGACCTAGTCAAGGTTCTACTTGGATTACATTATTTTATTGCATTCTCCTAAACTTTTGGACGAGCTTTCTTTGTCATTTATTCAGAGCAAAAAGAAAAATAAAGAAAGAAGAAAAAGAAAAGCAAATTAAAGAGGTTTACTTTTCATGAAACTGAATGATTAGACTATTGACTCACCACCGTCCATAAAAAGACTAGAAAGGCTTAATCTTTTTCTTCTTTTCTATTTGGGTCAAAGAAGAGAACTTCAGCTTGAAAGTTCAACTTGCTCTATGAAACGTGTTTCAATGCGAAACTTCATAGTTAATCAAACGCAAATCCTCATAGAATACACAAATTGCCTCAACAAATTGACACATCCAAGTATTGATTGTACTTTACGCTGGGTGGGACTATTTGACCGGACTTTTACTATTGAATCATCGTCCAATTTTATATATATATATAAACACACTCATTATAAATTGCCATTTATGTGGTACGATACTTTGTATAGAATGGACAACCTAATTTCTACTGCAATGTGTTATGATGCGGATTGGTTACTTGAGGACCAATACAGAAGCATCCAACAAAATTAAAGTACCGATGGCATTTGATAATGGGAAATAGGGCACACGTTGCTTATTTAGTTATCTTCAAATAATGTTGTTCATTTTGCTGGTCCGCACTGTTTTCTGCATTATTTCCCCTTATGAACGATAACAATGGGAGCAAATTGCTACTAAAATGGTTGATCCGGTAGTAAAAGCAGTCACATGAGATCCGGAGTTTGATTTGCGTTTTGCACGAACCTCTATAGCAAAGAACTACGCAAACAAGTTCCCAATAATATGCACAAGAAAGAAAGAAATCTAACAAAAATAGTTACGGTTACATAAATCAGTTACAATCTCACCAAAAACTCATACAATCTCATGATCCTTTTTAATCCTATCAAATTCAAAATGGCATTAGGGAAACCATCTAAAGTTTCAAGAAAAAGCAATGGAATCATAAGGAATTAAGGATAGGCCTTTGCGGGAAGGACAACAAAAAAATTAGGAGAAGACATGGACAGGATTACAAGTGCTTCAAATAAGATGCTTTAAAAAAACAGTGAACTGTCATGCTCAATTTGTTTAGTTTGCTTATGGAAGACATCATTTCGTGATACACAAATTATGCATGTGAGAGAGAGATCGGCTCATAAATAATATAGATTGTTGCGACCGACCTCCCGTTTTTTTTTTTCAAACAAGCAAAAAAGGTGGGTTCGCCTAGTACGTGCTAAGTCTAGGTTCGGAACTTAACTCGGGCTCTCCCAAACTCATACCATATCGCGACTTCGGGTTTGGATTTTTAACCTGCAAGTGATTTATATCAAAGAGTCGCTACTAATCGATTAAATGTGGGTCGATTAGAAACCCAAATAAGGTGATGGGAGAATCACCCTTTTCTTACAAGCCAGAGATTAACTGAGTTCGGAGACTTGGTTACACTAGTTGGATAACTAATGTCCTTTCTGTACCTTTTTACTTTGTTCATTTCTGAAAATATTTATTAGGCAATTTGAATTGATTTTAGGACCCTTTTCCTAACATGTGAGGTGATCAAACGAGTGCATAATTATAAACGATTAGCAGTCAAGATAGATATGTAGCATAAGGTTCTAATCCTAACTAAGGCGACTAACATTTAAAACAAAACAATTCATGCAATTATACTCTAATTAAAAAAGATGCATAATAAAAATACAATGGTCATAACATATAGAATACTACCACATAATCCTATTGGCCAATCTAATTTAAACATGGCAATTTATGGAATTATAACAACATGCATAATAATACAATAATAAATTAACACATTCAAATATACCACATAATTTAAATATTAAAAAATAAAAAAGAAGTAAATACGGAAAGAGAAAAAGAAAAAAAAATTCAAAATTTTTTTGATTAATTTTTTTTAAAAATATAATATAATATAATATTTAAACCAGGTCGGGTCGACGGGTCCGGGTCAGTTAGATTCAACCTGGGTCAACGGGTCCGACCCAGGGCGTTGACCCGGGTCGGATAAGCTGATCCGGGTCGGTCGGAACCGACCCAGGTTAGCGGATTCGACCCATGGCACTGACCCGGGTCAGATCAGTTGATCCGAGTGGGTCGGAACTGACCCAGGTCAATGGATTCGACTTAGGGCATTAACCCGGGTCAGATTAGTTGATCTGGATCGAGTCAAACTCGCATGCACAAACACGCGGGAGCGCCGATAGAGCCAAAATTGGTCTTCCGCCGGCCAACCTAGATTGGCATCGATCGAAAATCCGGCCCCTGGGACCAGCACCAAGCTTCACTGACTATCAAGCTCACTGTCCGGCCACCTACTCGCCGCCCAGCGAGCAAAACTTACTCAGCCTCATTGAGGCATTTTATTGAACGGTTGATGCGCGCAACAAAAACCGATGGGTTTCGACCTCCTCTAGCGACCCGGTTGGCTCCGGCAGTTGCGGCTCATCTTCGATAGAGAGTGAGGATCGAGACTAAAGATGGTATGGGCAGGGAGTCGCGCGACACGGCCGGCGTGAGTCTCGGCCAAACCGGGCCAAAAAACAGAGGAAAACAGAGGGGTGTCTTGGCCGGGAGAGCTCACCGGTCGACGGTACGTCTGGGTGGCTTTTCCGCTGCTCCGTGGGCGATGGCGATGCTGTTGGTTCTCCTTCTTGCTCCGGCGGGCTTTCGGTTTGCTCTCTCTCTCTCTCTCTCTCTCTCTCTCTCTCTCAAATGGCCGACCCCCTCTCAGTCTCTCTCTCCGGCTTTTATAGTCGGCAATGACACGTCTTCTCTGCCCCATATGCATGCTGACGACGGCCTGCACCGACCTACTCTGGCCCGTGACTTTCGTGGCCATTTAGGCTGGTGTAGAGGGGGCGCCAGTTCAGTTGAAGACGAGAGGAAGAAGGGGAGAGGGAGAGCTCGTGAAATCGGAGAAGATAGGACTGGCCTTAATGGCTAGTCCCATTGGCATGCTTCCTTGGTGAACTTCTGACATGATAGCGACGGCGCGGAGGACCTCGGCTGTTCGTCTCTCTGCAGCCGGGAACAGGGGTGAACAGGAGAGAGAAAGGAACAGTCGGTAGAGGGGAAGAAGGAAGAGGAAGGGGCTTGGCCGGGCCAGGCCCAGCCTATGCGGGAAAAAGAAAGGAACAAAGAGAAGGGCGGGCTGGGCCCAGGCGGGGGGGAAAGAAAAAAAGGAAAAAACGGAAAAGGGCTGGGGCCTGTGTGGGGAAAAGGAAAAAGAAAAGGGCCGGGTCGACCCAGCCCAACTCGAATTTTTTTTTAATTTTTTTTAAAGGAAACCATTCTAATAAACCCTATTAATACAAAGTCCCTAATTTCTATATGCAATGCATTTAAATAGAAATATTTTTTTTAGGAATTAAAGAAAATTAACTCCTAAATTTTATGTAATTAATTTTAGGCAAATTAGAATAGTTGTCAACATAGATGGTATTATAGTCCGCTTACCCATTCCACAGTGGCGGTGGCGGTGGTAATGGTGCCAACTTAATTGCAGGCAACAGTCATGACAGAACTAGTTTATTGAAGAATACCAAATCGAGAAATTGTGTGAATTTGGAATAGGATGTTTTTATTTGGACATTTGTCCAAAGTGGAACGATAGAGTTTTCACATTATAATTGTCGCGACCCTTAAAATTTTTTTATAAATTTCTCGAGCTAATGGATTATTAAGACTAATCTTAACTCGGGCCCTCCCAAGCCCTACTAATTCGCAACTTAGGGTTTAAGTCTTTAACGTGCAAATATTTTCATGCTTGGAGTCGCCACTAATCAATTTACGGTAGGCTGATTAGAAACTTAAATAAAACATAGGGAGATATGTTTTATTCCTACGAACCAGAGATTCTAAGCCCGTGGACTTGATTACGCTAGATCTAGTCTAACGCCTTTTCGGTACCTTTTCTTTTCAAAAATATTTTGGCAGGCAGTTTAGATCCATTTTAACTTAATTACTAACATGTGAGGTGTTCATGCGGGTGCGCAAACCACTAATTTAACACCCAGGAAAGCATTAAATAAATTGTAAGTTGGGAAGAATTACTTACCTCGAATCCAGCAAGCATCTGCATTGTTAGCGAAAAATCATACAGACAATCCTAATATGATTTCTAGTTAACAAAGCAACTCATTCAATTTCTTTTTTTTTATTTTCACTTTATTAAAAATGAAATTTAATCTACATGCAATGACATGCAAAAATAACATGCGATTAATGCGACCTAACATGCAATCTACGTGACATGCGACGACGTGTCCTAATTCTAATGATGGGCGAAAGATTTATTTTTTGGTGTTTTTCTTTAAGGGAATTCGGAATTAAATGAAATTCGGAATTAATGAAAATGCCTAAAATAACATGCAATCTAAAATGACTTCTCTTTTTTGGTATTTTTTATTAAAATTCGGAATAGTAAAAATGTCTAAATTAACATGTAATCTAAGATGACTTAATCTACCCTAGAATGATTTCTTTTTGGGATTTTTGATTAAAAATTCGAAATTATAAATTACTTAAATTAAAATGCAATCTATCCTAGTAAAACATGAAACAATTCACCTTTTTTTTGGGTTTTTTTTATGAAAATTCGGACTAATAAAATAACGTGAATAATCCGTTAGGATTAAAACAATACCTAATTTAAATTAGGAAACATGCCACCTTAAGTCCTAATTTAAATTAAATACTTATCTCATCCTTCGGGATATATTCAAAAATCCTAGACACGCAAAACTCTAATTTATCTAGCTAATATTTTTGAATTTTTCTATTTTATTTGAAAAAGAAAAGAAAGCAATTTAAACATGGATAGCAACCACATTCAAAACGACCTCGCGATCCGCCAAATTCGTTTCAAACTCGGATTAGGCACGGGAATCAAACTATCGATCATATCTATAGGGTTATAGATATTGACGGAAAGTCGAGTATTTAAATTTGGAAAGCGAATCAAAATCATTATCGCATTCAAGTGGTTATGAATAGGATAGTGATTTTCCGTATCGCCGCGTATCAGACCTTAGGGTTAAGGTCGGATAGTCGTCCAGATACGTTTGCCGAATTAGGAAATTTTCCTAATTTTGAATATTTCAAAATATTGCGGATATCTCGAACATTATCCAAATATATCTAGATATCTACCAGATTTTCATGCAATATTCAAAGAATATTCAAATCATGCAAACTAGGAAACTTAATATTCTGAAAATATATCGGATAATGACCATTACCTAATTTGAAAATAACTTCCAAATTCGAACTCGGATCGAGCTCGGGCTTGCGGATCGGGATCGACGACGACAACACCGGTGACACCGGCGGGGATCACCGACGAGGTGCTCGGTACGGCGCAGCTGGTGGCGGCAGGACTCCGGGTACTATTCCGGCGACGATGGCAACACTGAGGTCTCCGTGCATGGCAACACCGGTGGCTTCGGGCACTGTTTCGACGGGAAGGGGCAGCACCGACGTGGCTGTGGTGCGGCTCCGGGCGACGTCGATAGCGGCGGTGCAGCTCCACACGGCGGCAGCAGGCAAGAACAGCGGGGCGGTGCGGCAGGGATAGCAACACGGCGGCAGCGGCGTCGACGTGAGGGGTGTTGGCGGGCGGCTCTGGAACGGCGGCATGGACGTCAGCCTGAGGCGGAGAGAGGCTGAGGCGGTGGCGTGGCTGTGAACGGCAGCTCCTCCGGGCGACGGTGGCGTCACGGGACGGCGGCTGTTCTGAACGAAGGCAGGAGTTCTTGGCATGGCAAGGCAGGGACGGTGGCTCCTCCGGCGAGGGGTAGCGCGGCGCCAACGGAGCGACGGAACCGGCAAGAGAGGTGTGGTTGGCGGGCGTCGGTGTGCGGCGAGGGCGGCGCGGCGCGGCTATGGTCGGCGGTGTGGCGTGCTCCAGTGGAGGCGCGGCGCACGGGGGCGGGCGACGACGTGCGATCAGGGGCGGCAGCGGTAGCCCTCCGGCACGGTAGTGACGCGCGGTGAGAGGCACTGCGGTGACCGACCCTCTCTCTCTCTCTTACTCTCACTCTCACTAAAATCTGATCTGAAAAAATATGACGTCCCCTAATTCTGACCTAATAACATGTTTATACAGTATCAATCTAGGTCAGATTAGATGGGCTTAATGTCCTAATGGGCTTAGGCTTGGGCTTAGGTCTAATTAAATTAAATGGGCTAAATTAATTTGGGCTGAATTAAGCTCAAAACATAATGGGCTGAATTAAGCTCAAATTAAAACGACCGAACCCGTTCGTCTTGAAATTCCTGGCCCTTGCATTCCGAACGTATCGAGTCTTGTTCGATGAAATTTAAACCCGTTCGCCATCGCCAATCCGATGCGAAAAAATGCAATTAAGTTAAAATAAATCTAAACTATATGTTATGCAATTTAAATATTTTTGTTTAGGGGTTAAAATTTAATCCCTAATTTTCTATGCAAATTACACTAAATGGTCGGTAAAATTTAGGCGTCAACAATAATTGATGAATTTATTAAATTATTGATTTTTTCATGGGAAAAGGACACTAAAAGTGTCAAAAGTTGTGTACGACGCTCACTTTAGTGCCAAAAATTATTTTCGAATCACTTAAGGGCCACTTTTTTTTAAAAAAAGTCACTTAAGTGCCGACTTTGATCTAGGTTGCTGAAAATCCGACGTGGCCATATTTTATTAATTTATCAGTCCTAAGTGGCTTGCCAGTGTGCCCAGTTAGCATATAACCCTTAAACGACGTCGTCTAAAAATTGTAAATAGTGATAATTTGAGTGACAAATTTTATTCAAAGTGATAATTTCAGTACCAGTCGTTGTTAAAAAAACGATTACTTCAGTGTTAGTCAGATTATGCGACATCGTTTTGGATGTCCATGTGGACTGGATTTTTTAAAAACTACGCCAAGTCATATTAAAAATTTTAATTATAAAGGTTAGGTAATCAATTTGGTCGGAATTGACACTTAAATGATCGTTTTTTTTTCCTATTTGGCATTTAAGTGATTAAAAAAAAAACTTTTGGTACTAAAATGAGTGCCGTACATAACTTTTGGCACTCCTAATGTTCTTCTTCCATTTTTTCATTGAGTAAATGATCTTTTAATATCATTTATTCATCAATTATGTGTTATCATGTTGTAAGTAGTTTTGATTGATCATAATATGGTTTATTTGTGCACACACGTTGTTATATTAGAATAATTTAATAAACAGAATCGCTCTACAATAACTAAACGACATAAGGATATATTCCTCGAAGGGTGAGACGTTTGTACTTACAAAATATAACTTGTCACGTTTAGCTATGCATATTAATAAAATGAGAAAAATAATGTTCTTGGCAACAGAGGAGATGCTGGTCTTGAATTCGTATTCAAATGTTCACGGACAAGTACATAACTGCACATTGATCACTCATGGATGTACAAGAAATTAAAATACAAGTGGGAAAATAAGATCATACATCACCAATATTCAATTCCTAGAAGCGAACAGAAAGACACAGCATCTCTTGAAAACGACCCAAAAGCTGATTCGACCTTATAAAGAAGATATAACGTAACGTGCCAGTTTTCTCCTCTCCACGTAACCCCGCAAAAAGTAAGGGAAAAAACCCACCTGCAAAATAATAGGAGACTCCAGTCCAAAAACGAAAGCCAATAATGTTTTGGCGTTCGCGAAGAGTTGGTGTCGTCTGATCAGAGAGAGTGATTCATGGGCAACCTTTTTTTTCTCCCCCATGGTCTCAAAAACAGTTCGACCCAATACAACGGAAATGAAACAGATGACCTGTCATTATTAGGGTTTTGTACGTTGTTGCTCGCCAGCTTCTGACGAGATGAGAATTTTGCAGGAGATCACATGAAATCCAGAAGAGCTTGACGCAGTTTCCTCACGAGATCCCCCATCTTCATGCCGAACTCCACGTCCATCTGCAAGAAATTTTCGTTTAATAAATATAGTTTATTTTTTCTTTTGCTCCGAGCCAACTACAAATACAAGGGCAGGAAATAAGAGAAATGTCGAGTGCATTAAGAAGTTTCATGAAAACCCATTTAATTTTCATCGGGTCAAGAAATAAGTTTTGGGTCCTATGAATTAGATAAATAATTAACTTGGTAAATTTAGTAAGATATCTTTCTACATAAAACATTTCTCAAAAAATAAACAAACAATATGGTGTTAAAGCTGGGAAAAATTGAAGAAATTACGGTGTTATATATAATTACCTGAGCTAGGATGGTAACATCTTGTATGGAACTTCCAAAGGGTAGAACAAAGCTATTCGTAACAGTTAGGTTCAATTTCTCTATTTCACCGATCATTTTAGGTATAAAACCGTTGCGCTTCTCACTGTGGATTTTGATGAGGACGCAGTTTCCGGAGACTCGCGCCTCGATTTCCAGGAGCGAGAGTCGCTGGTCACTTTGGCTGCAAGAGTTATCATCGGACGACGAATACGTGTCATCATCCATGGTGAGTTGGACTTCTTCACGATGATGACCGACTCCACGGTCTTCGTTGCCACCTCCTCCTCGAGCGTCTTGACGCGTTGTTGAAGCTCTTTCAAGTACTTGATGGCATCCTCGAGGACGGAAGCCTTGTCCATCTGAAATAAGCAGTTAAAATTAATGGTAGAATATTTATGGGTCGCACAATTCTTTAACGACGTGAAAATTATTTTGAAATGGCTCCCCTTAATCAGGGATCAAGAAAGATATGGGAAATTATTAGTTGCGTGCATCTACTTTAAGCTAGTATTAGCCCATCAGTGGATTTTCCCTTATCAACGATTGTGGGTCATCGACATTCTTTTCTTCACATACATTAAGTTGGCAAACTTAGAGTTTCGGTCATCTTACCAAGTTTCACGTCACATGATGAGCATCAAGTTTAAGTTGTAATCTTTTGAAACAAAATAACTAAACCATTGCCATTATGGCGTATGAATTAATCGCGCGTGGCATAAAGTGTTCGAGAGAATCTACTTTTAGAGAACCCCACATATCAAGAAAGCATGCATTAAATCCTCCACTTGGGCAAGTGGAACTCTTTAACACATGGATGTGTTGCTTCTCTCTCGCCGGGTGCTAACAACAAAACTAATCTGTCCTAATCTCTAGCTTAATCCCACCCATTAATCATACATCCCCAATAATTTCCAAGCTTTTAGGACTTGTACCTTCTTAAGGTTGGGAATGACGGCTGAGAGCGCGATGAAACGCTCGCTGAGCTTCTCACGGCGCTTCCTCTCAGCTAGCACATGATCTTGTGCGCATACCGGCGTTCTGCTTGTCGCGCTGGCGCTTTTGATCTGTGGACCCTCACAATTTTGGATTTCATAAGTACCTTTGACACACATCAGAGGGAGACAAATATTATTAAGAATATTTAACAAGAAGAGATTTTCGAAGTACTGATTTCACATATACACTACGGTCTCTTCCAAAACTTTACCATAGAACGGATTGGATATGGCTGGAGATGAATCGGGGTTCCCGAATGGTATCAAGTGGGAGTCAGGAGACCGAGACGGGGATGGAGACGGCGCTATCACCTCATTGTGAGTCATTGTTTTGTGCTCCATCGTGCGAGGAGAGTTCCAGCTCTCAGTCTTGAGCTGTTTACGGGGCCTCTCGGTGAACGCTTGAGGAGTTTCGACTGACGGCACGGCAAAACTGGGCATCCTCTCAGGGCTAATATGAGGGAGTGGATTGGATGGAGATGAGTTGGAGTAGGGTTCTGAAGGAAAATGTGGATAGAACAAATCAAACTCATCATCAAGCGAGAAGGAGGAATTGAGTTGTTGCTGATGATGATGATGGAAATAAGCTGCATCTTCAACCGTCTGTGGATATGCACCCCAAAAACGGGGGAAAAAAAAGAAGAATCAACATGTGATTGAATTTATTGATCGGTACGTCTATATTCGAAGAAATCTAATCATGGAAAACAGGAAGGAATATTACTTGGGGAAATATTCTCGGCGATAAGATCTCCATTGGATCACCACCTCCTTCTTCTTCTTCTGGGTACTCTAATCACCCTGAACACAAAACGAAGAAGATGACATTAACTAAAAGAAAAGAAAGGAACAAGTCGTTGTTTAGTTCTATACTCGATGTTGGATCTAAAAGAAAAGATTACTATCAAAAACGAGAAAAGAGAAAACAAGGTAATCACCTGTGAAGAACTACAGAGAGAAGGAAGCTTAATTGAGCAATGGTGGACCTGAAGGAACACTAGTTTACTTTATATGCGCGCGCCCCCACGCGTTCTCGGCGATGATGCTGACCTCGCACGTGCGAAATAGTCGTCTCCCTTTGTGTGCTGGCGTCTGTTCACACGGGGGAACACGGCTCTTCTATCTTCTGCCTTCCGTATAGTTTTGAATTACAATGGTAGTAAAAAATTTCTCATAATTCTTGCTCACATACTGGACAGGTGAATCAATATTAACAATAGATGTCTTCTTGAGCAAAATTATGTTCCAAAGTCCAAAAAAATTTCTCTATAATCTGAACATGACTTCATTGGTTTGTTTACGGTATAATATTGTTCGTTCGAGTTGTTACAAAATTGTTCACTAGTGCTTTTGTCTAAACTTTACATGATTTTGACCAAGGTGTAAACCTGGTCACAATTTCTTTGCATTCAAACTCATTTTATCTTTCACAGGAAAAATATATGAGGGCATGGTTCACATATTTGACATATATGCAATCATCCAAACCTATGAGACTATAAGCATCTTCCCTTTTTTTTCTCTTTCTTTTGATACTCATATCTTTCTATAAGGGCACGGTGCCCATATTCTACATGTGTACAATTATCCTAACACATGAGATTACGAGCATCTTCTCTCTCCCTTTTTCTCTTTCTTTTGATCTTTTTTAGTCTTCATGATTATAATATTCGAAGGAAGAGGCAAATTAAATCTTGAATGGAACTTCTAGCCAAATACACATATGATCGATTTTGTTTTTGTCCTATGGAAAAAGTAAATTATTTTCTTCACATTGCATGCAAGAAATAATACAAAAGTAAATTTTTAAAAGAAAGAAAAAGCTATAGGAAGTGACAACTATGGATACTTCTTTTTTTTGATCGAAACAACTATGGATCCTTAGTTGCCTAGAAAGTGTGGTCAATCAAGTTGAAAACGTCTGTTTTTTTGGCAAAGAGGGTGCGGAAAAAAGACATTTGGCTAGACATGTAATGTATGTTTGAGCCACGAGTGCATTTTATTAACAGACATCCTAACAAATTGAGTCAGCAACAATTGCATCCCTTGGAGCTTTTCATGATGCATTCATTTCTTATCTGGACTGACTTATTTAAAACTAATCTAAAATGGTTTTGTTTCTTTGTTGTAGGTTCGTTGAGACTCGATTTTCAAACTCAAAAGTGGGAGACTACTTAAACACATCACGGCAGTTAGGGCGTGAATGACAACATTTCTCATTCCTGGGCCTATTTTTGGCTAGAAATTAAAAAATTTATTTCTCTTTCTCGGACAAGTTTATGAGCAAAAAATAGCATTTGATAATAACACAAAATTTCTGTTCCTGAAGTAGAATTGATAAGTTATTCTTAAATTTCTGGTGGCAAGCTAGCGAGTGGCGGCGGCTCGTCGGCCGTTTAGTGAGCGGCGGCGGGTGGTGGCGGCGGACGGCAGGCGGGCAACGAGCAATGGCGGGTGGCGAGAGGTGGTGGCGAACGAGTGGCAAGTGGTGGCGGACGGCCTGCGGGCAGCAGCAAACAGTCGGTGAGCGATGTTAGGTGGCCAACGGCGAGTGGCGAGCGGCGAGCAGCAAGTGGGCGATGGTGGGCGACAAGAGTGAGCAAAAAGAATGAGTTGTTATTTCTATTTCTGTTTCAGAAATAGAAAAGTAGAAAATTTTAACTTCTCATTTTTGTTCCAAATCTATTTCTGGGCAAAAATTTGTCCCAAAAATAAAAAAAATAAAATTATTTTACTAAACAGATTTTTGTTCAAAACTTGTTTTGGGGAACAAAAAAAATAGAAAAACAAGAAAACAAAATGGTTATCATTCGCGTCTTTAACAACCAATTAGTAGCTCAGCATCTGGGAAGTGTTTTGTTTCATTAAAAAAATTTCAAGGAAAACATTTTCTAAACTTTCTAATATTTGGAACGTTGAAAATTGTAAGTAATTAAGCCGAAACGCATTTCTAGTGAAAGAAAGTACTTGCACTTAAAATTAAGAAAACGATTTCTCCTTTCTAACAGGAGGAAAACGTTTTCATGCTCACAATCAAACAAGAGGAAATCAATTACTTTCCTTGAATTTCCATCGGCATAAAATTTTTCATGAAAAAAAAAACCCATGTCATTATCAAGTTCCAAACTTCCAAAGAAACCCCTAACAACCAATTGTGTCTAAATCTTAAATGGTTATTAATTAAAAATAGCAAGATATATTCTTGCATTCTGCACTGAATCTATATAAGATTTTTGTGAAAGAAGGAATTGAAGGGTCAGACGAGATATTATG
This sequence comes from Syzygium aqueum, assembly GCA_031216185.1. Taxonomy (NCBI): domain Eukaryota; kingdom Viridiplantae; phylum Streptophyta; class Magnoliopsida; order Myrtales; family Myrtaceae; genus Syzygium; species Syzygium aqueum. Next base: position 11,309,168 of record CM062238.1, read on the forward strand.
CACATTCAGGGTAAACCAAAGAGAATGTCTCATGTTAATTTTAAGATGAATTAATCTGTCAATATCACATTATCAAGTGCATATAATGTCAGATAGATTAATAAGATATTGGGTAGATTTAATACGATTAAAAAAATAACTGAGCCAGATTAGACCCTATAAAAAGTAGTAATTTCCATGTTATTCATTCAACAAGTTCCAATTTTCACGGATTGTGGGAAGACATCAAATAAAAGCACTCCTGAATACCATCTGGGCTGTCTTAACCGATGATCAATCAAATCGGTGAAAGCTGACTTGGACACCTAACACATAACGAAATAGTTAAGCCACCATGTTGCACCAATTACCACTGCACGTCCCATGAACAAATTAAATCAAACCCCTATATGTAGATCGGGATCTTATGATAGATTACTTCAAAATTGCTCTGTTTATAGAAACCAAACATAGTCTATTCGTTATACTCTGTCTATAGAGTATAATTTGATTTCAAATGGACAAGTTGCTTTTCTCTTTTATTCTATCTCTGCTAAGCTGGAAAACGGCCTCTCAACCAAGAGGATAAATCACCCACCTGTCAAGCCTTATTTTCGAGTTGCATTTTAAAGCAATTCTAGTATTTCTTTCGAACTTGTATTTTAATAATGGGAAAAAGCCTCTAAAACCCTCAAATTATGTCAACAATGACACATTTATCATAAAATTTTTTTTGTGATCTCAAAAAACCCAAACTTGTAATTGTATGACACATTTACCCTACTTTAATATTCCATCAATGAATACTGTTAAAAATCTGTCTTCATGAACGGTGATAGGTGGATATTGTTGAGAATGGCGCTTACATAGCTTAAGTGAAACAAAAACAGCGTCGGTTTGACTGAAAAATCATCTGACTGAATTTTGATGGATGATAAATGTGTCATGCAAGTATAAGTTTAGAGTTTTTGATGTTATAAGAAAAAATTTAGGGTAAATATGTTACATTGGGTATATTTTGGGATTTTTTATGTAGTAAAAAAAGTTTATGGTAAATATGTCATAGTGGACATCATTTGGGGTTTTTGATGGTTTTTTTCCTTTACGTGTGTTTGTTTAATGGAAAACTCAATGATTAAGGAAAATGATTTCCCGGAAAGCATTTTCCAAGAATACAATTAGTTTTTCTTTGTTTGGTGAAATATAATCGAAATTGTTTTTTGATGTATGTATTTCATTGGAAAATGATTTCAATCTCATGACTTTATCTTAACCAAAAAAAAAATCTAATTTTTAATTATTTTTTATTTCCTTTAAAAAAATTAGAATTTATTATTATTAATTTTCTTTTTTCTCTTTTCCTTTTCTTTTTTCTTTTCTTTTTCCTCCTTCCTCCGTTGCGACTAGTCGGCGACAGCCACAGGCGAGCTTGAGGCTCGTCGGCCTCGAGCGAGCTGTGAGCTCACCAACCTCGGTCAAGTTTGGCTCACTTGGACCTGGCGAGCCGTGAGCTCGCCGACCTTGACGGAGCTCGAGCTGGCGAGCTGTACCCTCACCTGGATCTGGAAAGCTCGTCCTTGCCTGAGGTTGGCCCGTGCTTGTGGCTAGTCATCAGCTGTTGCTAAGGACGGTGACCAGCAAAGGGAGGAAGAAGGAAAAAGAAAGAAACGGAAAAAAAGGAAAAAAGAAAGAAAAGAATAAAATATTAAAAAAATTCAAGACAAGCAAATTTGGAAAGTGTTTTAACCTTCTTAGATTATGGAATTTACTTTCCTAAATTTATACATGAAAGTTTTCCTTGACCAAAAGGTGTTTTTGGTTGACTAATCATTGATTCGGTGAACCAAATGGATGAAAGTCCGGAAAATAGATTTTTAGAAAACACTTTTCTTCAAACAAACGCACCCTAATACCTGCTTTGAAATTAAAGATTATGAAAACTTATATACACATTTACAAGTCTACACTTATATGTTTGAATAAATTTTAGTGGCTTCGTGTGATAAACAAATCAAGCAACATGTGCTCCAAGTTTTAGAAAAAGTAAAAGTAAAAAAAAATTAATAACATCTCCAAATCTTGAGAATGTAAACCATTTATTTTGAAAAAAAACTATTTATTTTGAAGAAAAGGATAATGCATATCTAAATTTTTCTTGTTGGCAATTCGATTTATATTGGTGAGATTTTATGAGACTACTGCAAACTTTTCTAAAAGTTTGAGCTATTAGATGAAATGTGCAATTTGATATTTAATAGTTTTTTTCACACCCTCTTCCGCTTAGTCTGGTCTTTTTGCCTATTATAAGCGTGGCAATATATAACTAGGGAGGTAAATAAAGACCTGAAAAGATTCAAATTCATGACTTTCTACTATGATACCATGTGAGATTTGATAGAACCACTACCAATTATTTTAAAAGCTTAAACTATTAGATGAAGGGCGGTTTAATATTTAATATTTCCACCCTTTAGGCTTAGCCAAAGTTTAGCTTACGCGTGAGAGGGAGTGTTAGAATAATTAAATATTAAATTACGCATTTCTCTAATAACTTAAGCTTTTGGGTTAAACTTTATAATAATATCAATCTCAATTATAGGATAAATTATTCATCTAACCATTTGTTTAGGGTCTTTCATAAAGTGACCCTCTGTAATTTTTTTTTTCTGTCGGATGCTCCCTTATACTATTAGAATCCGTGAAAGTGCCCTCCACTAAATTTTCCTTAAATTGTGTTAAAACTAACATTTATAGGTCTTCTTTTTTTTTTTGGTCGAACAACATTTACTAGATTGTCAATCCTCAAGTTGAACTAAATTTATTTATAGAATTGTCTCGATATTTCAATAATAAGTACAATATCTTTTAGTTACTCTACTGGAAAATCTGGAGGATTATTTAGTATATTTTCAATCGACAAAAACATGTACCCAATAAAAAATTAAACGGAAAAAATCTTTGTAAATACTAATTTTACCCTAACATAGATGGAAAACGTTTTATTTACCAATTTTGAGTACATATGGAGTTATTGAATGAAAACAAGTTATAGGCCGGACATTTCGCAGATGATTTAAAGTACATATGTTCAACACGTAATTTTCACTCTCAATTTACCAAGATTCAAATACGGTAATTTCAGATTTAATAATCACCTGTGCCAAGCAAAGAGGATCAGAGATTTGCAACTTATATTATCCTCTGACATCCAATTTAAAAAATCTGGCAAAGAAAGTGGCCATTAATAATACATATCGTTTCTTCAAGAGAAGTGTAAAGGCTAAGATTTGCTTGATTTCTGCTTGTCCTCCTAAAATAACCTTTGTTTCTTGTTTGGGTAGCTTTCTATTATGAGCCATCTCATCTTATTTTAATCAATACCACATGTGGCATCAATATCGGATAATGAAAGGCCAATGAGATCATCTGTGACCAAAGAGGGAAAATTCTTCGTCCCCGTACTTTCACGACATGTATAATTTTCCCTTTAAGTCATTTCATTGTCGGTTGTTGCTTATTGAACTCCACCACTGTAGCATTTGCGGCCTCATTATTGTCGGCTTATTTTTCCCAGACAAGTCCAAAAGCAATGGCTCTCAACGGTGTAATTTGTCTCCCGTTGCATTGGTCCGTACACGGGTGTGATTGGCTGACAAAATAGGGTTTAACACGTCTCACGTATAGTTAAATGAGTGAATTCTTGAGATAGTCTCACGTAAATGTCAAAAGGAAGATTGTTTAGTGTTAAATTCTATCGATAAACAATGAAATTATATGACTGCTCCTATCAAAAAGTGAAACTCTCCACCTCTTGATGATAGATGTGATTCACTAATCAATAAATTTAGACAATTTAGACAAATGGTGAACTCGGACATCATTTTCATAGACTATACTTATGTAGGTGGACTTTGTGGTCATGAAAGCAATCCGATTACTAACGATTGACCCGACACATGATTTGAGCAAAATTGCTGGAGCTTAAAGAAAGTACAAATTTTGACGAGTAAAGTCTTATTTCCTCTTTTAAAAGCACTATACGGATGAAAAGAAAAAGGTTGATAAAGACATTCTAATGCATCATGCTGACATGCTTGCATTTTCTTATGGAAAAATTGTCCAAAAAGTCATAAATATATTGCACTTTCATCTATTTAGTTCCAAACTTTTTAATTTTGTCAATAAAGTCATAAACATTTTCATATTTTGTCAATTGAGTCAATCTGATTAATTTTGACTAGAAATTGCTGAGATGGATGTCAGCCACCCTACGTGGCATGGTCAGTGCTGACGTGGATAATTTTAATAATTTTTAAATAATTTTTAAATAAATAAATAGTTTATTTATTTATTTTTTCTTTTTCTTTTCTTTCTTTTTCTCTCCCTTCTTCTTCCTCCAGCTGGTCGCTGGGCCTGGGTGATGGTTGACGACTGGCCAAAGGCAACCACCAACAAGGGTTGCCCTCACCTAAGACCAGCGAGGGCCGACTTCGCTCGAGGTCAGCGAGGTTGAGCCTTGCCCAAAGCTGGTGAGGCAAGCAAGGTTGCCCCTCTCTAGAATTCGGCAAGGGTGACCTTGCCTGAGGTTGGCAAGGGAGACCCTTGTCAGTTGTTTCCTTCGATTGGTCGCCAGCAATCACCTAAGTTGGGCGACTATCTAGAGGAAGAAGAAGGGAGGAAAAGAAGAGAAATAAAAAAAAAATTGAAAAAAAATATTAAAATATTATTAAAATTGTCAACATTAGTGCTGATTGTACCACATATGACGGCCGGCATCCATGTCAGCAATTTCTGGCCAAAATTGGCCAACTGGACTCTATTGGCAAAACGTAAAAAGATTTATGACTCAATTAACAAAATTAAAAGATGTATGACTGAATTGACAAAAGTGCAATATGTTTAAGACTTTTTGGGCAATTTTTCCATTTCCTTATATTATCAATCATAAGCTCCATGGAGACAGATTATACTATTGTATAACCTAATATCGAATTTCTTCAATTGGTTCAAATAGCATTTTCGCGATGGCAAGTTTCTTGCCTTATTTAGACATGGATGTTGGAATCCTGGAGAAGGTTGTTACCCAGATTGAATGGCGACATTTGAGGAAATATATGGTCCCGTATAATGATTAGTGGATAGAGTATCATGCCTTAAAAAACATCATGTTGTCTATTGTATATGTTTTCTTCACTTACTTCAAATAAAGTTGCAGCATCCGCTAGACTATTTGTGATTTGACTCCAATTTGAAGGTGTTACAAGAGAACTATTCTTTATATCCTGCCAACAAAAATGACACTCAAGTACGGTGGCAATTTTTTTTAGAAGAAATAAAAATTAAAGGAGATATATCAGAATGGTTTTTAGATGAGAATGCCGATTTACATAGGTAGCGAATGATAACTATTCTGTTCTGGAATGAGTTCCTGAACCAGAAATAGATTTTTCTAATTCTGGTTCCTGGATGAGTTTCTGAGAAAAAAAACCCGTTTGATAACGATAAAAATTTCTATTTCTAGAACAGAAACCCGTTTGATAACATCACAAAATTTCTATTTCCTGAAACAAAAACCCGTTTGATAGACAATGGAAAATTCTATTTCTAGGAACAGAAATCCAATTTTTTTAGAAATGGTATTAAAATAATTAAAAAAATTCGAAAAATTCATAAAAATCTCCAAAAAATTCAGAAAATCCCAAAAAATTGAAAAATTCCAGAAAAATCAACAAAATGTCGAGAAAATAAAAAAAAATTCAGATTTCTGGATAATATGAATTTTGTTGACTTTTTTCAAAAAAAAGAAAGAAATCAAAAATTTCAAAACTTCACAAAATTGCTTAGAATATCTGTAGCCTTTGAGTAAAATTTGAATTTTTTGAGGTGCCCAAAAAAATAAAAAAATTTCATTAAATGACTTAGAATACTTGTGGCCACCCACTTTTTGAGTAAATTTTAATTTTTTTGAGATGCCCAAAAAAATTTAAAAAAATTAAAAATTTCAAAACTTTACAGAATGGCTTAGAATACCCGGGGCAAACCATTTCAAGAGAAATTTAATTTTTTTGAAATTTTTTTAGGTGCAAAAAAAAAATTAAAAAAATCAACAATTTCAAAACTTCACTTAATGGCTTAAAATACTTATAGCCACTCACTTTGAGTGAATTATAAAATTTTTGAGGTGCTCAAATGGTATTTTTGATTTTTTGCTTTTCTAATTTTTATTTCGTCACCTAAAAAAAACATTAAATTTCACTCAAAGTGGGTGGCCACAAGTATTCCAAGCCATTTTGTGAAGTTTTGAAAATTTTAATTTTTTGGCACCTAAAAAAATTAAAATTTCGCTTAAAGCAGATGGCCACATGTATTCAAAGACATTCTGTGAAGTTTTGAAATTTCTGATTTTTTTTAATTTTTTTGGAAAATCTCAAAAAAATTAAATTTATCTCGAAATGGGTGGCCACAAGTATTCTAAGCCATTCTATGAAGTTTTGAAATTTTTAATTTTTTTTTGACACCTAAAAAATTTAAATTTCCTCAAAGTGAGTGGCCACATGTATTCTAAGCTATTCTATGAAATTTTGAAATTAAATTTTACGTTGGATTCGTAACGTTACGTACACTCGCACACAAATTCCAGTCAAATTAATGCAAATGGCCAATCACTGGAACATGTCTTTAGCATTTAACTATCATCGCTCTTGATATTTGCTCTCAATATTTGTCAGTATGCATCATTCCTCATAATTAGGGGTGTGCAACGGGAACCACCCGGACCGGGACCGGACCGGACCGGTCGGTTCTGGGCGGGCTTAGGGGGTGTTGGTTCGGTCCCCGATTCCCATTTTTGGAACCGGTGGATGGTCGGTCCGGTTCTCGGTTCCATGGTGAGAACCGGACCGACCGGACCGATAGGACCGGACCGATCATTTATGCATATTTTTTTAAAATTAGCTAGTTATTTTTTTTATCTTTTCAAGAAATTTATTTGTTATTACTGACTTGCCAATTTTGTAAGCCATCAAGCTGCTGCGAATGGGTTGACTTTTTTATTTTTTGCCTCTCTAATAACACGTGTTTAAATTAGGGGATGTATATTTTTGGAAGTCCACATGGGACATATATTTTTTTTTACAAGTATTTGATTCATTTGAACCGAACCGGACCGGTCGGTCCGGTCCGGTCCCCAGTTCCAAGACTAGTCGGTCTGGTTCACGGTCCCAAAAATTGGGAACCGGTCCTCTCGGTTTAGTTCCCGGTTCTTGGATGGGACCAGACCGGGAACCGATCACCCCTACTCATAATATCCCAAATGCTTATGGAGAAAAGTAAACCAAACACATCACATTACAAGAGCCAATATAGTAGGAGATCCCAAAATACCACATCACATTACAAAGAGCCAACATAAAAAATCCTCAAATACAAAATAATAGAAATACATTAGAAAAGTCGGAAACACATTTTCATGGAATCTTCGCCATATTATTATCAATTGCCAATTGATTGGCAATTCTTTTCCTAGGCATGTTGATCTCCATATCCTCCTCAATCGATGTATCGTCAATAACCTTATCTTGTGCACTTCCAAACAAGTACTCTGAATCACCATAGTGGGAAAAGTTCTTATCTATCTTGTCTTGATCACGGATGTAATTATGAATAGCACAACATGCAATTACAATACATGACTACTTTTGAATTGAAAATGGAGACATGTGTCTCAAAATGAAAAAGCGATTCTTTAACATCGCAAATGATCTCTCAATAACATTCCTTAGTGAAGAATGTCTGTGGTTGAATAATTCTCTTGTTGTTGTTGCCTGCCTCACTCTACCCCTAAAATCATTAATATGATACCGTTCCCCTTTGGAATGAGTAAAAAATCCCGGAGCTGCAGCATAACCAGAATCTACCGTGTAGTATTTGCTTAGCAAAAGGTATTCATATATTAATCATGATTCGCAAATGCAATACAATTATAAAGAAAATTATCCCTTAAAAAACAAGCAAATACCTGGTGGAGGTCGAGGAAATTGTAAGCAATGTGTCTCGAGTGCTGCCGAGAGCACCCGACAATCGTTGGCAGAGCCTTCCCAACCCGCATACACAAATATAAATTTCATATCAAATGAACAAACACACATCACATTCTGAGTGGTAATTCTTTTCCTGCCTCTAAATAGGATATGTTTCGACACTGGTACAGAAGCATGAATGTGAGTGCCATCAATAGCGCCTATGCAGCCCTGTCATTTCAGCAACCCCTTGCATTATACAAGATTATCAACAAAATGTAAATGATGGTGTAAAGGAATGTATGCAAATCCTACCTTGAAGTAAGGATTATATTTAGGATTGATAAGAATTTTTTCTGGGACAACATCAAATGAAGGTGGTACGATAATTTCTCTTGTCAAATTCAGAACTGCTTGCATCACTTTAGCAAAGTACTTGCTGATAATTTGTCCCGAATGTTGGAATCTCTCACATAAATCTTTATTCGAGTTCATGTGCGAAATCATAGATAAAAATAACCCAACTTGTTCGTCTACCCTAATATATCGACTATCTGCCAACCAACCTCTTGCCTTCATTAAATCACAAAGGTTGAGAAAAACATGCCTCTCCATTCGAAAAACTTCATATACCCTATCTGAATGTCCATAGAGAATCTCTCTCATCCATTCAGGCCCTGATAATTTACTGTCCCTAATAGGTTCTCTCATGTGCATAGACATGTTCATCAAAACAGTACACATTCATGCTTTCAGTATATTAAGTTCAAAATCATCGAAGAGTTATTCAATTGGTTCAACTGATGCTATTGGACCATTATTGCTGCTACTTTCACCGCCCTCCATATTACCTATGCCCTCGCACGAAGAACACAAATACACCAAATAAGTCAGGAATCAACAATAGCCATAATGTCATCATAGTTCCATAATTAACAAGAGCCACGTCATCATAATTGCATAATTAAAAACAAACCAATTACATCATAGTTCCAAAAATAAAAACAAACCAAAGTATCTCAAGGACACAAGTCATTAAATGAAAATAAAGCAAACATGAAAAAGTCATCGTAGTTCTCAACATCTATTCAAAGAGATTCAAGAAGACCGCATTTCCTTTCAGGTAAAGATAGGATGAAACCCTCTCTCCAGTTGGCACTAACGCATGCTTGGTTCATAGATTTGTTGTAAAGATTCTGCTCTAAGTCAGGCATGTCATTTAAGATTGTTGACACCTAAATTTTACCGAACATTTAGTGTAATTTGCATAAAAATTAGGGATTAAATTTTTTAACCCCTAAACAAAAATATTTGGATTGCATAACATATAGTTTAGGTTCACGTTAGTTTTATTGCATTTTTTTTTTGCATCGGATTGGCGACGGCGAGCGAGCTTAAAATTCATCGAACAAAAATGGGACGCTCGGGAATGCAGGGGCCGGGAATTTCAAGTCGGACGGGCTCGATTGTTTTAATTTGAGCTTAATTCAGCCCATTTAATTTAATTAGAGCCCAAGCCCAAGTTTAAGCCCATTAGGACATTAAGCCCATCTATTCGACCTAGGTTAGAGTTATAAATACATCTTTTAGGTCAGATTTTAGGGGGAGGTGAAAAAAATTTAGATCTGAAATTTGTGAGGAATACGTGAGAAATAGAGGGAGAGAGTGAGACAAGCTTCGTGGCCGTGCGCCGCCCCTTGCCGCGCCGGACCGTCACCGTCACTCACCCCTCACCGTACCGCCACGCCGATGTTGCTGTCTCGCCACCGTTGCTGTGCTCTATTTTCTTGCTTGCGTTGCTGCTGCACTTCACGCCCAGATCAGAAAAAAAGGGGTCAACATTCCAGCGAGAGTCTTGTCTGCCGCTACTTCCCGAGCGACGACCTTCAACGCTGCTGCTTTTGCTCTCTCTCTCGCCACAGAAGCCCGAAGACGCCTTGTTGTGTTGAGTCCCCTTTGGCGTCAACGTGGACGACTGCTACTTTTCTGATTCTTCACCAACGCTACTGCTCCTCGTCCACTTCCTCCCAGAATCGCTCACTCCACAGAGTTTATTTAAGGAAACTCAAAACACAAAAGTTGTAGATCTACGAGTCCTTGATCTGTGGCTTTTGGAATCGGGTCAATCCGACATGTATTGAGGAAGTTACACCCATTTTTCCGGAATCGTGCAGTCTTGAAATTTTCTGTTCGGAGTCACTCGCCCACGCACGCATCAAATCCACCGAACAACCTTGCCGGTGTTGCTGTGCATCGTCGGTGTCGTCGTCGCCGTCCCGTCGTCGCCGGTCGTCCCATTCCCGATCCGCAAGCCGATCCCGATCCAATTCGAAATTTGGAAGTACTTTCAAATTAGGTAAGTGGATATATTCTGAATATTCTTTTCAAATATTTAGATTCCTAATTTGGTGTGTTTGAATATTTTGTGATTATCGTGTGGATATTTAGATATCTTAGGATAATGTTCTATATATCCACAATATTTTCAAATATTCAAATTAGGAAAATTTCCTAATTTAGCAACGTATCTGGACGACTATTTGACCTTAACCCTAAGGTCCGATACGCGGCGATACGGGAAATTATCATCCTATCTATAATCACTTAGATACGATGATGAATTTCATTAGCTTTCTAAATTTGAACGATCGACTATTCGTCAATATCTATAACCCTATAGATATGACCGATAGTTCGAATTTTGTGCCTAATCCGAGTTTGAAACAAATTTGATGGATCGCGTGGATGATTTGAATTGATTGCTATCCTTATTTTTTTAAATTTCTTGCTTTTTTTAAATAAACAGAAAATTCAAAAATATTAGCTAGATTTGAATTAGAATTTTTGCATGTCTAGAATTTCTGAATATATCCCAAAGGATGAGATAAATATTTAATTTAAATTAGGACTTAAGGTGGCATGTTTCCTAGTTTAAATTAGGTATTGTTTTAATCCTAACGGATTATTCACGTTATTTTTTAATTCCGAATTTTTAAAGAAAATCCCAAAAAAGAGTCATCTTAGGGTAGATTAGGATAGATTGCATTTTTTAAATTTAAGTAATTTATAATTTCGAATTTTGCCAAAAATCCTAAAAAAGAAAACATGTTAGTGACATAAGTTAAAATGGATCCAAACTGCCTGCCAAAATATTTTTGAAAAGAAAAGGTACCGAAAGGGCGTTAGACTAGATCTAGCGTAATCAAGTCCCCGGGCTTAGAATCTCTGGTTCGTAGGAATAAAACATATCTCCCGATATTTTATTTAGGTTTCTAATCGACCTACCGTCAATAGAGTAGTGGCGACTCCAAGCATGAAAACATTTGCATGTTAATAATTTAAACCCTAAGTTGTGAATTGGTAGGGCTTGGGAGGGCCCGAATTAAGTTCAATCTTAATAATCCATTAGCCTGAGAAAATTGATAAAATTTTTTTAGGGTGGCGACAAAGATGGCAACAACGGCTCCCATGGAGTCGGGGTTCTCGGGTGGGGGGGCATGTGAGGTGATGGAGCCACTTGTTGATTGACTCGCCTTGGACTTGATCATATCTTGAATGGCTTTGCAGGTGTTGGCAATATCATATGTGCTACTCTTTCTCCTCCTCTCGGAATTTGGAGTCCTATTCAACTTGTGATTCTCACAAATTTTCGTGGCACTCACGTCAGGTGTGAAGACTCCATCACTAAGTTCGTTTGGATCACCTACAAAAGCACCACCACCATTGTCACCAGCACTACCATTGTCTTCCCCCTCCGATACCACCAAGTGTTCTGCATTTCCTATTGCGTAATCCCCAGTAGCATATGTATCGCCAAACACGATACACAGATCGGGATATTGAGGAAACCCATCATTTCAGAATTTAGCCCATTCGATGTTATCCTGCAATTTCAAAAATAGTGACATACGTCAGCAACATAATCGAAACATACATCCACAACAAGAACAAAATGATCCAAAGTAAACTGATACCTTGATGTGATCATCCCATACACTTGGATCCTCCACAATAACCGTTTTGTTAACATGATCCCATCCAATCCAGATTGTGAAAGAAGCTTCTTATAATTCGCATACTGTCTCCTCAATTTGTTTGTCCTGTTCTTCAACTGAACTATAGTAAACTGGAGTGTTGTTTGTTTATTGAACTCGGTAACTATGTTATTCCACCCTACTTTGTTGTAGGTAGTAGTGGTGCGATTTCCTCTTTTTACCTCTTCAACCATTAAGCTTACAAGCAAATTGGTTAAAGGCTCAGTCCACTTTGCCACAAATACCTCTTTTTGAGAAGCCATTTACCTTTAACTAGTTGAACATCAAATGAAGCACATCATAGGGTGTACCAATTCCAATGCATAAGATTTGATGTAAAGAGCCATATCATCTACAATTTGAACCGTCCGATGTACATGTGCTTTAATGTTGAGTGTTCTGATAGATAATTAGCACTAACTTTATTGTTTGAGAAATTCAGAAGAACTCAATAGAAGTGCAAATGATGTAGGAGTATACTGATATATTCAGGCAAAACTTCGTAAATGGAAAAAAAAAAAGAAAGTAAAAAGCTAGGCTTTATTTGCTAAGAACACCTGAGTAGCTAGAGAGTGGAGAAAAGTTCAAATGGCCCTCCCGAGTTCTCCTTTACTTATAGGTGCAGCAGCTTATACCTAAAAAATTCAAGTGTAACAAGCAAAAAAAAAAAAAGTCATTGTGTGATAGTCGCAAGATTTGAATTAAGCAAAAAGCAAAATGTAAAAACTTATCCAAACACACCCTTAAACTTTATGCTTAAGTCACCTTAATTCTTGGCCATACATGACAAACTTGAATAATGACATACCCAACAAGCCAACACCCAATGTACTTTAGCTATCAATCAATACCAAAACTTCACACTATTGCGAAAACTACATTAGAATATTTCCCTTCCTCCAGCGCCAAAAAATAGAATAACAAAGGGCATGTATCCTCCAAAGATGCCAATACAGAAGGAAACACTACCACTCCCACAAAGTAAAACATTATGCTAGGACAGCACAAAAACAAATGCAAATCCAAAGATATTCGAAAAATGAAACTGCAGCCAAAGAACTGATGCTGATATTTGGAAAATGAAACTCATTCAATGTTGTGGGCTACACTGGAGATGCTCTCATCGAAGGATGCCGTTGACATTGTGAGCCCTCCATCTTGCTGATGCGCTCTCATCATCCCTCTTTCCCTCCCAACTTTCTTTCAAACATAGTCTCATTGTCCAGTCATGTACACTAGAGATTGGACCATGTCTAATTCCCAAACTAGGAAGCAGCAACAATTAAATCTAGTTTTTCCAATCTCGTCCAACTAGAAAATATGCATGCCGAAATTCTGCAGTTCTTTAAAGTTCCGGAGGCAATGAACAACCTGCTGGTGTTTTTCGCCAACATGCCATCTCTAGTTGCCAACCGGTGCCAAGCTTATATTTGTTATTCTTAACTCTCACTCTCCTAAGTAGCATAAGTCAAAACAAGCCCATAAATGAAACAAAGGGTGGGTTCTAGTAGAGCCATATACAGTCCTACATAAAGCCACTTTATAAACAAGAGATCGGAAATAAAAGATCTTATCATATCATATCAGTTACAACTTTTCATCCTAGTAACCGAACCGCATAAACAAGAGGAGTCAATTGGCATGCCGGAGCAAAGACCAAAATATGTGCATATTAACAGAAGTGGCAACATACTAGAACGGCCAGATCTCGATGCCCCTAAAGAAATAGCATTGATAGCCTTTTTTTGAAAGCTCATCAAAGCAACAATATTCGCACTATGGAAAACAAATATCGGCAGAACTTAAAAGGCAGACCAATTCACAGTCGTGCTCGCTCTGGATTCTGCATCAAGGTGGCAACACAAAAAATTTCTCCCTTTCCCCCCTTTCTGTGAAGTGTGAACCTCCTCAAACGTGTCATTTTCCATCTGATCACTCCCACAGGTGCTACTCTCTAATGAGAAGCAGTGCCTTACCCCCCCTCCCCCAAAAAAAAAAATCAGGTATGCAACTGCATCCTATCGAACAGCAGCGCTCCACATATCGCATCCTAAGGCTACAGGTCCATTCAAACCGACAACAAGAGAGCCCAATCACAAGCAAACGCCTCCAGACTGCCAATTCCATTGACAAACCCCCCCCACTCTCCCACACACACACACACACACACACTCTTACACAACACGAGATATCGCAGCATACGATCTCAACCAAACACCGCAAAACCAGAGCCCTCGAAAGAGATGGCAGAACAACCACTCACGCTAATCAAATTCACATCAGAGCAAAACCTCACACGATCACCCGTACCCCATCCGCAGAAACAACCGAACAAAACCAAATCGACCCGAATTAGCACACCCCCGTTTCACTTCAATCCGAGAATCGAAAGGCGAGAAGCGGCACTTACCACGGCTTTACCAGGGATCACGTATTGCCACGCCATCAGATTGACCGTGCCACCGGGCAAAGTCTCCTGCTTCGCGATGAAACCCTAGAACACAAACGAAGCCCCACAAAAAAAAACCCATCGATTAAAATCCACACAAAAGCCAAAATTATATCGAGCAAACACACCAATTTCAAGACGAGAATCGAAGGGGGGCCTCGGGGATGGGGAGGGGGGGGAACCCCGAAAGGCGTACGGACATGGGGGTGGTTCTTGCATACAAGAAAACCGGACCCAGGCAGCGACGCGGAGACCCACGCCCGCCCCGGCCCGACTCGACCCGCATACCCTGGACGCCGAAGCCCGCGCCGCCACCAAGCCCTCGTCCTTCGCAGGTGAATCGGCCGCCGGAAACGCGAAGGGGGCTCGCCCAAATGGGAGACAAATGCCGAGAGAGAGAGAGAGAGAGAGAGAGAGAGAGAGAGAGAGAGAGAGAGAGAGGGGGAAGCTGAGCGGCCTCGCCCAGGTTTGGCGGTCGACCTCGCCGTCGCCCAGATCTGGGCGATGGCAAGGTTGACCGCCAGCCATGGCGAGGCCGAACCTGACCCCCCGATGAAGGCGATTGGAAAATCTAGAAAAGAGAGAGAGATGAGAGGAGATCGGAGCTTACGTAGAGTAAGAGCGAGCGAGTGAGCGGCCGTGGCTTCCTCTTGGTCGGAGCGAGTGAATGAGCGGCTGGCTTCTCGACGGCGATAGAGACGAGATGAGCTTTGTTTCAGACGAGAGAGACGGGCAGAATGAGTTCCTCAAAACCGGTTCTGAGTTTTGTTCAAGAAATTGAAAATCAACTTTTTTTTTGTTCTAATTTCTAGTTCAGAACCGGTTTTGGGACAAAAATTTGTCCCTGAAATAGAAAAATAAATTTGTGTTACCAAAAGGGTTTTTGGTCCAAAACTGATTCTGGGAACAAAAAAATCAGTTCCAAACTGAATGAGAATGGTTATCATGCGCTACCATATTGGAATTGCGAGAGATTTATGCGAAAACACGATATTTCATCTTTTTAAATTATTATTTTTTAGATAAAAATGTGATCATTCATCTTATAGAAAGATGTTTCGTGCAATGTTTAAACGGCGGTAGTGGCCGTCATACAATCAAACTTAGGGATAACAATGAGCAGGGGCGGGAGAATAGATTGCATCCCCATTTGGAACAAGTTTCTCTGCCATCTTAGTTTCGATAAGTTTAGAAATTTTGACACGTGTTCGTAAGAAATTAAAAAAAGCATTAAGCTTACCGGTTTAACAAAAATAAATGGCAATGTATAGAAGAATCGATTGCGATAGTTTGTTTTGGAAGGCTTTATCACACAATAAGGGTGCGTTTGTTTCACTGAAAACTACATGATAAAGTAAAACAAATTACATAAAAATCATTTTCCTTAGTTTTCCTTTATTTGATGATATGAGGAAAATGATTTCCTTCTTGCTAGAAAAGAAAGTCACTTTCTCTCAATCTAAGCTTATTTTTTTCATTCTATAGAAAACATTCCGTAGGTTGATTAGTTTTCCGTCATACAAGCACTGAAAAGTTGGAAAACAATTTCTTAAAAATAGATAGCCTTCAAACAAATGGACCCTAAGACTAGAATAGAATAAATATTTGGTAACGATATATAAAAATAATAGAAAGAACTTAGGAATTCAGAAGTAAGTAATAAAGACAAGGGGCGGGAAGCAAACCTCGTGCCATCCTCTACATCAAAACTCCTCCTGTGTTGGTTCATGCTCCCCATAGGGACTAGTACAATCCACATATCTCCGCTTGAGCGGTGAAGTTGTCATCACTCATCAATCCTAATTCTCTCCTTTCGTTCCCTGTTCTTTTATGTAGTCAGAGAGGCTGGCAGAAAAGAAAAATCACATTTGAACATCAGACATTATCTATGATTTTTCACAAATCTTTTGTTCCCTCTTGCATACGGACCGTCCCCCTCTCATTGTTCTTGAAAAATATAGGAATTACCCACGAAGTAAATGAGGTATAAGTATCTAATAAGATTTATATTTAAATTCCTTCTGAAGTCCAACCGGTTGCCATGGACTTGTGAAACAAATAAGGAGTCACTATTGCACCATTATTTATTGGAACAACAGTGCTATCCTCTTGTTCATTAACAAAAAAGACGTCTACGCTGATTTTTCGTCATTGGATATAATCTTTTCTGTCATTTTAAGTAGGTTATTGCATGACATAAGTTGCAATTTTTTGGACCTCATGCACCGTCCATTTGCCATAGATTAGGGGTACTAAACTACATAAATTAGGACGAGATACTAAGGTCTGTAAATGATCCTACATTGAAGTAAATAGATTGCTGTGTTTTATACATGCTGGAAAGAAATACGCAAGAGGAACTATCATCAACGTATAGGAAAGAAATTGTGCGCCAAAATTGACAAGATTCTTAATTTTGGAGATCGATAATATTATATGTGCTCGTCAGTTTATTTTGGTAAGCACCTAGAGTTTGATATAAACATGATAATTTTAAATTGGCATTATTGGTGATGCTGCATGACAACATGCATGCGCCTCTTTTCATCACCAATCAAAAGTGAATGAAATCACGTGATATTAATATAATCGAATTGCGTCAGTCCTTTCAAATGGCTTTTACACTTAATTGTTTCAACCAGAGAGAGACTAAATTGCCACAATAACAATTGCATCAATGGTTAACCACGGCGCTGACAGCAATAAAAATTGCTTTTCCTTGTTTTAATATTGTTTTGGGATAAAAACGCAGCATCATTCTTTTATGGACTGAAAGGCCCTCATCTGCGTAATGTGTCATGTAGCATAGACCTGTTTTTTTTTACCAAAGAAATATGTGTAAGCCCTCAAGGTTGGTGCCGCAAGTGGCGGCTCGTCCTAAACCTACTTGCTTGAAAACTGGAGGTCACTCATCGCTGCGTGCATGCTTCTCTAAGTCAGAGCTATCTCCACAGATTAAAATCTGAACTTAACCGATTCACGAAACTGTGATATAGACATGTGCTATTGGTGTGATGTAAGCACTACACGTTATGTCATCAATTTTAAATAAATTTTTATCGAATTAAATTTCTATAACGTGAATACTTTTATAGATTGTAAGCAATTTATTTTTTTTCTCTTATAGAGCTTGAGCTTGGGTGCCTGCATTGTTCAGTGTCTTGGCCCAATTCTATCCCTGCGAGCGGGAAGAAAGATGGAAGGGAAAGTGCATTATCATACGATATTTATTCAATCAAGCAAGTTGAAGTTTTGTAGCATGGTTGCTAGCCAATCCGTCTGTCAATCAAGGAAGCAAGCCAAATCCCAAGGGTAATCGGCCCGGGTGCCAAGGTCTTGGACCTAGCCATTGAGAACCCAAGCTCAGCCATCGGGATCTCGGGTACTAGGCCACGACCGCCGAAAACCCTAGCACAAGGGCCAAGGTCTACGACTTGACCTCAAGGAACCGGGCCCAATTGCTAGCCTCTAGGACATAAGTATCGAGGACCTCAGCCAAGGCATTAGGGACTAGGTCCCGACCTCGAGGGACTTGGGCCTCATTGCCAGGGTCTTGATCAAAGGAGCTGGCATATACTAGGGCGTGGCCGCCAAGGATCCAGGTACGGGCACTAACATCTAGCATGGCTATTGAGGACTTGGGTGCAAAGTCAACTACCCAAACGCAGCCCTAGGAACTTGGCATGGACACCAGGGTCTTGGCCTAGTCTTGACGGACTTGGGCCAAACCTTTCTTGACCCGAGTCCAGTCGGTGATGATTTGGGCTGAGCACTAGAGACTTGGGCACAAGAGCTGAATACCCGAGCATGACCCCTAAAGCCCAAACCTAAGCGCTACTAACTTATGAGCTAGAGCTGGGTACTCGAGCTCATCCATCGGGGTCTTAAACCTTAGATCAAGGGACTTGAGTACGGTCGTCAAGGAACCAAGCTTGGCCTCGGCCTAGGCACTAGTACTTGGGCATTGGAGTTGAGTACCCAAGCAAGGCCACCACGTACCCGGGCACAAGCATCAATGACTCTAGAGTAGGAGTCGGCTACCTAGGCACGAGCACCAAGGTATTGGCCCCAACCTTGAGTGACTTGGGCCAAGCCTTTGTGGTCCACGGCCTAGCCACCGAGTAACTGGGTTCAGTTATGGACTTGGACTGGGGTGCTTGTGACTAAAACGTGGGAGATAGGTAACTAGGCACTTGGGCATGGTTGTTGGGGACTTGGACATAGGCATCGGGGTCTCGAACATAACTGCTAGGTCTTGGGTCCAGCCTCTATGGACCAGGGCAAGGCCTTGATGGACTTGGGCTCGGTCGACGGTGACTTTGGTGTGAGAGTTGGGTACCTGGGCACAACCTCCAAGGACCTAGACATAGGAATTAGAGTCTTGGGTTTGGTCTCAGGGAACCTAGGTCTAGCCTTTGTATAACCGGGCCACCGAGGAACCTGGCCTAGGTTCCCAAAACTTGGAAGCTAGAGCTGGATACCCGAGCATGGCCATAAGGGACATGGCCATGGGCACCGGTGTCTTGGGCCCAGCCTTTAGGACCCTAACCCAGCCATCGAGGACCGATGTTTAGGTGTTGGGATTCCCATGCCCAAGCATCGATATCTAATGGTATTTTGAAAAATAATTTCTGATTGATGAGATCACTAGTTGAATTGAAGCATAGTCTTTCCGTCGATAAGGAAAATCATTGATTCATTTCCCCAAGAGATCTAAATGGTAAAAAATAAGAATGTCTTGTCCGATGGAAAATTTACTTGAAACAAATACAGCTACCATATCCATTCGGTCTTCTTCTTGTCCTTCGTTTGTAATATTCCAAGCTCAGAACCCCGACTCAAACACGCCGCTTTACCGCAAGTTATTACATATTAACCCAAACAAAAAACAGACAAGGTCCTAAATTCTTCTATGTCACCACAAAATCATCCTCGTACAAGAATAAGCTTAGAAAACTAATTCCACCTATATATATATTTATATTCCAACCTTATATACACACCAAACTCAGAAAGGAAAGTGCAAGTTTTTGTGGTGTACTTGAATACCTCGAACTCCACGGTCAAAGTATTCAAAACATGCAAAACTATAAGTAGGTTAGCCTCACTGTCGAGTAAAACGATGGCTAGCTTAGTAAGTAATTTAACAATTCAATCAGTGCGTGGGACATGTCAAAAGATGCGTAGAGATTGATCAGCATATGTTTTTCTTAGATCGATCAGTAAGTAATACAACACCTCAAGCGGGCTTTATTTTCTCTTTTACCACGGCGCATGCCATGCACATTTTGTGGGTATATAGATGAACTTAGCTCGAGCTACTTAGAGACCGTTTGCACAACAAGAAATCGATCCTTATATGGTAATGTTAATTACATTTGACTCGGTTTATGAGGAGTATTATCCAGCTCGAATGTGACTTGTTTGGATTTTGGGCAAATTCGAACTCAATTTAGGCATATATTTTGTTCCAATACTCAAGTGTGGTGGGCACATAATTAAGACATACATGAAACTTATTTGCGTATGAAAGAAAGTTGAGCCTTTATTCTGGCAATTCAAGTTTTCTAAACTCTAACGAGGTGAGGACTATTGGTAAGGTTAAATATTTAGGGGAATCAAAGTGATCCACAAAACAATAATGGGAGGAAAGAAAATTTAAGTGGAAAAATTTGAATAATTAAAAATTTCTGTGAGAACGGAAAGGATAGAAAATTAAAATATTGGAGATTCTCTTGCCATTTTCCACTCCCAACCTGGTGTCATCCCTCACCGTGGTTGTTCCTCCCTATTTTTTTTTTAAGGGATATGTGTACTAAAAGTCATAAAACTTATCGCGAATGCACAACTGAGTTCTAAAACTTTCAAAAAGTGTAATCAAGTTCTAAAACTTGTCAAATTGATAAAATCAAGTCCTTCCATTAACACCATTAATTTAGATAACGGAAAATGCTAACGTGAAAATTTTTAATTATTTTCTCTCTCTTACTTGGCATTTTTTGTTATTATTTTATTTTTCCAAATATTATTTAAATTAGATTAAAAAACTAAAAAATAGGTTAAAATTTTATTTAAAAAAAATCTGAAAAATAAAGAATGGCAGGGCTCACCGGTGGGATGCGGCCACCACCCATCGCTTGAGGCCGCTGGCCCCTCCGCTGGCCCTGGGTGAGGGTGGCTGGCTTGCCTCAGTGCGCCTCGCCCAAATCTAGGTTGAGTGCCTGGATTTGAGCAACGCCGGTGCCTCCCCTGGTATGGCGACCCTTGCTAGGCCTGGGCAAGGGCTAGTGTCGTCAAGATATGGGCACCCAACACTGGCCCTCAACCCAATTCTAGGCGAGCCTTGCCGGCCATCACCTAAGGCTGGCGAGGCCTTGCCCCGACCTAGCGAGGGCGAGGCCTCGCCCAGGGATAGTGAGGGTCGCCAGCCCCAAGGGAGGACTAGGGACGCCCAAATCTAGGCACAAAAAATCAATGTTGTTTAATTCAAAATCTTTATCACTGTCCAATAACATGGCCCTTTTAACATTCTTCTAACACGTCACTCATTGGTGAATGTAGTTGAGGGCTTCATCTTGATCCTTGTCCGATCCTTGGGGATTATTAGGATGTAAAACTTCGAAAGAGTATTCCCTCTTTTCGGGAATGACAAAGATACAAGGAGAACTTAAGGGCACAAGGTGTGTAGACATTAACACGTTAAAATAAGAAACGCATATGTGGAGTTTGTCGTCACTGTAAATCAAACGGACAAGCTGTAGAGGCCCTGTGGGAGCTTCAGCTCCTCTTTTGTGGTAATATTAACTTAATCGAACACCAATAATTCATAAGAGACCCCCGATACTTCATTGCATCATCCTAAACTTTTTGGACGAGCTTTCTTGTCATTTATTCAGAGAAAACAAAGGAAAAAAACCAAAAGAAAAGAAAAAGAAAATTGAAAATTGAAAATACTATTGTCTTTTCGTGAAACTGAATTTTTAGACTAATTGAATCACCGTCCATAAAAGACAAGAAACGCTTCTTCGCTTACTTCTTTTCTCCCGGTCAAAGGACAGAACCTTTGCTTGAAAGTCCAACTTGCTCTATGAAACGGTGTTCGATGCGAAATGTCGCAGTCAATCCATGCGCAAGTCCACATTGATTGCACGAATTGCCCCAACCAATTGACAAATCGAAGAAAGGATTGGACTTTATGCTGGGCGTGACTATTTGACTTTATTTATACTAATGATTCACCGTCCAATTAAAAAAGCAACTTCATTTCCCAAAAAAGAAAAAGAAAAAGAAATCGGGTCGCTGAAGATCTTTCGGGTTGAAGGAGAAATTTCCTTTGATTTTCATTGGTGAGACGTACAATATCGAGAATCAAAGTGTGGACAAATTGATTCATTATAAATGTGAATATAGTTTGAACTAAAATTTTTAACACACAAATATATATATATATATATATATACACACATATATGAATTTCAAAGTAGACTTCACTTTTTGTCATATTACTTCGTAAATTAATTGGATGCATGGGTTTCCTCCGCCAAGATGGGTATTTTTGTTGTTTTTGGACAGTCCGATATCCCCTCGCAACAACATTGCGTACCCTTATTCGGTTTATTTAATTCTCATATGGACATGTTGTATTACATGAACACATTGAAATTCACAATGAATAAATATTTCTTTGGTGTGATACTTTATATAGAATGGAACAAATAAATTGTGTGATATTTGATTCTAATCAATAAAAAGTTATGGATCTAATGAATTGTATGATATTTAATTCTGCTTTGAGAAGCTTACACCCAATTCGTTGTTATGCATCAGTCATGGACCCAATGGTGCATATATGTAACATATTACTTAATAGTGCTATATATGGTATTATTAGTCCACTGACTAATACCACGGTGGTGGTGGTAATGGTGCCAGCTTCATCGGAGCTTGCAGCCAAGATAGTACTAACTTATTGAAGAATGAAATTGTGTGAATTAGGGATAGGATAACGTATATACTCATGAGATATGACTTGTCACCTCCAACTATAAATACAAATAGGATAAGAAAAATAATGCTCATAGCAACAGAAGTGATGCTGATCTTGGATTCACATTCAAATATTGACAGACGAGTACATCACTGCACATTAATCAACCATCGATGCACAACAAATTAAACAAAAGTGGAGAGATAGGATTGTACATCACAAGGATTCGATTACTAGAAGCGCACTAAAAGACAAAGCGCATCTCTTGAGACAGACTCAAAAGCTGATTCGACCTTATGAAAAAGAAAACTTGAGCGCCACTTTTTTCCTCTCGAAGAAACACCACGTTCAAAATCAAGTTTTATAGAGAGGAACCCCTCTTAAAAAAAATTCCTGGAGACTTTCCTTACACAGCAGGTGGGTATTTTTGAACGTGGTCAACGGGTCAATCACTCAAAAACTAAGGGGAAAAAAACCCACCTGCAAAATAATAGTGACTCCAGACTAAAAAGCCAATGCTTTGGCGTTTGCAAACAGTTTGGTGTGGTCTGACCAGAGAGAGTGGTTCACGGGCACCTTTCGTCCTCCTAGAAGATCTCAAACACTTTGAACCAAAAAAACAAAAAGGAAATGGAATCAGCGGGTGTTATTATTAGGGTTTGGTAAGTTGTTGCTCGCCAGCTCCTGATGAGATGAGAATTTTGCTTGAGATCAGATGAGATCCAGAAGAGATTGACGCAGATTCCTCACGAGATCCCCCATTTTCAAGTTGAATCCCACGTCCATCTGCAAGATATATTTTTTTGGTTGATGGTGTAAAATATAATTTAATTTTCGTTTGCTGCAATATGGTGTTAAAGTCGGGAAAAAAATTTGAAGAAACTATGGTGATAGGTATAATTACCTGAGCTAAGATGGTAACATCCAGTATGGAACTCCCAAAGGGCAGGACACAACTGTTCACGACCGTTAGGTTCAGTTTCTCTATTTCACCGATCATTTTCGATATAAAACCGTTACGCTTCTCACTATGGATTTTGATGAGGACGCACTTTCCGGAGACTCGTGCCTCGATTTCCGGAAGCGAGAGTTGCTGGTCAATTTGATTGCAGGAATTCTCGTAGAACGAAGAAGACATGCCGCCATCCGTGACGAGTTGGGACTTCTTCACCACGACGATCGCCTCCACGGTCTTCGTTGCCATCTCCTCCTCGAGTGCCTTGACGTGTTGTTGAAGCTCTTTCAAGTACTTGATGGCATCCTCGAGGATGGAAGCCTTGTCCATCTGATAGATACATATGGGCCGCACAATTCTTTAATCACGTGAAATATTTTGAAATGGTTACCTTGAATCAGGGATGAAGAAAAAGAGAGGAAATTAAAAGTTGCGAGCATCTAATTTAAGTTGAATTTAATCTCGAGATTATTTTGTAGCAGCGCATTTGTAAATTTTTTCTTAACAGTGATTGCGGGTCTTCATAATGATTTTCTTCACATACATCTAGTTCGCAAACTTATGGTTTTGGTCATCTAACTAAGTTTCATGTCACACGATAAGCATCGAGTTTAAGCTGTAATCTCAAAACAAAACAACTAAGCCATGCTATTATAGCGTATGAATTAAGCGTATATAGCATAAATTTCCAAGAGAAGCTACTTATAGAGAACCCCGTATATCAAGAGAGCATGTACTTTTAAATTTTCCACTTGAGCATGTGGAACTCTTCATGTGTTGCTTCTCTATCATCATGTTCTAAAGACTAGACTAATTTGTCCTAATCTCATGCTTAATCCAACCCGTCAATCATACACTCCCAATAATTTCCAACCTTTTACGGTACGTACCTTCTTAAGGTTCGGAATGATGGCTGAGAGTGCGATGAAATGCTGGCTGATCTTCTCGCGGCGCTTCCTCTCGGCTAGCACATGCTCTTGTGCGTGTACCGGCATCCTGTTCATTGCGACGGCACTTTTCATCTTTGCTTCCTCACAATCTTGGATTTCATAAGTACCTTTGACACAAAACAAACAAATATTGTTATGAATATTTAATGAGAAAAGGTTTGATTCAGATTTCAGATATGACCAAATGGTGTCTTGCAAGACTTTACCATAGAACTGATCGGATCTGGCTGGAGATGAATCAGGGTTCCCGAAAGATATCAAGTGGGAATCAGGAGAAGGAGATGGAGACGGAGGCGGCAACATTGCTGTGTTGCAAGTCATCGCTTTGTGCTCTGTTGCGCACAGAGAGCTGCGGCTCTTGGTCTTGAGCTGTGTCCGGGTCCTCTCCGTAAGCGCTTGAGGAGTTTCAACAGATCGTGCGGCAAAACAGGGCATCGTCTCGGGGCTAATAAGAGGGAGTAAATAGGATGGCAGCGAGTTCGAGCATGGCTCTGAAGGAAAATGTGGATGGAACAAATCGAACTCATCATCGAGTGACAAGGAAGAGTTCAATTGTTGCTGCTGATGATGGTGATGGAAATAAGCTGCATCTTCAACCATCTGCGGATATTCACCCCCAAAAAAGGGAAAACTAGAAAGAATCAACATGTGATTTGAATGTATCGATCGGTACGTCTATATTCAAGTAAATTTGATCACGGGAAACCAGGAGTGTTACGTCGGGAAATATTCTCGGCGATAAGTTCTCGATCGGATCACCACCTTCTCCTTCTTCTTCAGGGTCCTCTAATCACACTGAAGGAGAAATCTATACTCAATTTTGGATTTACGTGTATGCAGAAAGACTGATTAGAGTTGAAAACATTCCAGTACTTCGTGCTAATCGAGGGAAGGAACAAGGAAAAAGAAAACAAGTTCGTCACCTGTCAAGAACAAGACAGAGAGAAGCGAAGCTTAATTGCGCAATGGTGGACTTGTAAGGAATACTTGCTTTCATATATATGCGAGCGCCCGCACGCGTTCTCGGCGAAGACGCTAACCTCGTGCGCGCGAGTTATTCGTCTCCCTTGCGTGCTGGCTGGCACCGGTTCCCATTGGGGAGAGGGCTCTTCGATCTTTTTCATTCCTTCAAGCTTCGGGCACACACAGTCTTCTCTCTCTCCCTCTCTCCAATAATCCGTACAATCAGAAATATTTAATTGTGCCGACCTCCCTCTCCAGTAAATCCGGTACAACCTGAAAGTTTAGTTGGGTTTATATTTTATATATTCTTGTTAACGGCTTAACTTGAAACAATCCTTAATCACACTTAACAATGAACATGCACTGTTTTTTTTTTTGACGAGTGCCCGGAGGAAACCCGTTAAGAAAATCATATTCTATGTGATCCTATTTCTTCGATGGGCTAAGAAAGTCGAAATAAATGACTAGTATTGATATCTCATCAGATATTACTTTTAAGAGTTCCGCACAAGATGAAATATTTTGTTCGAGCCATAACTACCACTCATTCTGTTCTATGATAGTGTCACGTAGGACGGCTGGTATCAATGTGGATAATTTTATAATTCTTCGAGATGATGTCCGAATGACCACCCTTATTGACCATCGTCGGCCATTGGGTGAGGGTTGACTGGCTCTTGCCTATGACCGGCGAGGGTTGATTGGCAACCCTCACTCGGCTTGGAAGAAAAAAAGAAAAAGTAAGAAATAAAAAATTAAGAAAATTTTAAAAAATATTATAAAAATTGTATACAATAGCACCAACCATTCTACATAGCATGACTGGCTTCCATGTCAGCGATACGTGGCTAAAATTGGCCGGATGGACTCAAATAACAAAATGTGAAAAATTTTTAGGATTTAATTGGCAAAATTGAAAGGTTTATGACTAAATTGGTCAAAGTGTAATAAGTTTAGGACTTTTCGGACAATTTTTCCCTAACATCTTTGCATTCAAACTCATCCAAACTTGACTAAGGGCATGGTCCACATATTCTACATATATGCATTCATAAAATCTCGAATGGAGCTTTTAGCCAAATACACATCTGATGGGTTTTGTTTTTGTCCTTCTGGAATTTGGAGAAGAAGCTAATTATTCTCTTCATATTGTATGCAAGAAACTATACGAAGGTACTTTTTTTTTTTTAAGATAACCCAGATGGGAAATTAACTATGGATCAATTAGTTGCCTAGAAAATGTAGTCAAGCAACTTTTAAAGGTCTCTTCATATTGCATGGACGTTCAATGTAAACCAAAGTTAACGTCCCAATTTGTTTTATTTTCAATTAATGAACATGTCGAATCACACTATCAAGCATCTGTAATGTCAGATAGATGAAGAAGACATTGGCAAGATTTAATCCGAATAAAAAATAGGGTTAATATCACGAAAAACTCAAAACTGGCACATTCGTGATAAATTTACCCTAAATAATTTTTTTGATCACAAAAAACCCCAAACTGGTACACATGTGACAATTTTACCAAAAACTATTTTTTTTACCACAAAAAATCTCACACTGGTACACCTGTGACAATTTAACCCCAACTAATTTTTTGATCATCAAAAACTCCAAACTGATACACCATTGACAAATTTACCATCCGTTAGTTTCCGTTAAATTTTACTGTTAAATTGCTAAATTTAATGATATGTGGTAATTGACAGGTGTACCGGTTTGGGGTATTACTCCTTTGTTTGTCATAAGTTTACCAATTTGTGATTTTCGTGATATTAATCCAATTTAACAAACACGACGCAGGGTAAATTTGTCACAAATATACCAGTTTAGGGTTTTTGATTGTTAAAAAATTAGTTTTTAATAAAATTGTCACAGATATACCAGTTTAAGATTTTTTATGGTAAAAAAATTAGTTTGAGATAAAATTGTCACAAATGTATCAGTTTGGAATTTTTTATGGTCAAAAAATAATTCGGAGTAAATTTATCACATGTGTATCGGTTTTGAGATTTTTTGTGGTCAAAAAAATAATTCGAAATAAAATTATTATAGATGAATTAATTAAAATTTTTTTATGATATTAATCCTAAAAAGTAGGAGGGCCTGATTAGACCCTATAACAAAGAAGCAATTTCCATGACATTCCTTAAACAAGTGTGTCAACATAATTTTACAATTATTCTGGGATTGTGGGGAACGGAGGAGACAGATGAAAACAAAATCCTGAGTACCATCTTGGCTGTCTTTTCCGATGATCAATCGAATCACTCAAGGCAGACGTGGGACACCTACGCCGTGACGAAATGGTTAAGCTACCATGTGGCACCAATTATTGATGCACGTCCCAGTAAAGAAAGTACATTAAATCCTAGTTGTAAATTAGGATAGGAAAAAAATTACAAAAAATTTCAAATTATATCATTTGTAATATATTTATCCTAAATTTTTTTTTGCGACATAAAAAACTCCAAATTGTATTATTTATAACATATTTACCCAAATATACTTTAGTCCATGAATATTTTCGTCTTTTTTGCTTTTTTTTTTCTTTCCAACTAGGGCGGCCCTCGTTGCTTCAGGAGAGGGTGGCCCTCGCCGGAGTTGGGCGAGGGCCACCCTCGCTCGCCTAGGCCAGGCAACCCTCGCCCGACTCAGGCGAGGGTCGGGTGAGGGTCGCCCTTGCCTGACGCTGGTGAGGGTCGCCCTTGCCTAAGTCGGGCAAGGGCCGCCTTGCCTGGGCGAGCAAGGGCGACCCTCGCCCGACTTTGGTGAAGGCGACCCTCGCTAGACGTCGGCGAGGATTGCCATCGCCTAAGTTAGGCGAGGGCCGCCCTCACTCACCCAGGTGAGGCGACCCTTGCTCAACATCGGCGAGGGCTGCCCTCGCTGGATTTGGTGATGGCCACCCTGGCTCAACGCTGGTGAGGGTGGCCCTAACCAGATTCAACAAGTGCTGCCCTTGCTCGATACCGGCGAGGGTCGCCCTCGTCAGAAAGGAAAAAAAGAAAAAGCAAAAAAGGCGAAAATGCCTATGGACTAAAGTACAATGGAGTAAGTGTGTCACAAATAGCATAATTTAGGGTTTTTGATGTCACAAAAAAAGTTTGAGGTAAATATGTCACAAGTGACATTATTTTGGATTTTTGATAATTTTTTCCTATTAGGATATAACAATAGATTACTTTAAAATTGCTCAGTTTATAGAAAATAATTATATTCTATTGTTAGACCCTATTTATAGAGTATAATTTGATTTCAACTGGACAAGTTGCTTTTCTCTTTTATTTTACCTCCGTTGAGCTGGAAAACGGCTTCTCAACCAAAATGACAAATCACGTACCTATCAAGAAAAACCAAAATGGTCATCTTATTTTTGGGAAAAATTTCCCAAATTCTCTTTTCGTCATCAATACCTAAGCTTGCATTGGTGATCCAAAAATACCTTCCATTACAGTTCCGTTCAAGACGGCCATTAAAATCCAACGTGACGACTTGTGTGGACAATGGTAGGCAAATGGAGCTGACGTGACTTTAGCCTAGTCTAAAGCGATGTCGTTTCTGTTTAGGAAAATCACACGAAAAAGCCTAAATTTTTCCTAGTGTAACACTAGTAACTCAAATTTTCGTAATGTTACCAATACGTCTAACATGTATTAGTGACTCAAAAGTACTTCTTGTTACAATTTCATCCAATACGACTGACAAAATCTAATGTGACGGCTTGCATGGACAACTTAGGCAAATGAAACTGATGTGACTTTAGTCTAGTGCAAGGCCACGTCATCTCTATACGAAAATTTTACCAAGAAGTCTATACTAAAATATCTTTTAGTTAATCTTTCCCTTGCACTTTTAGTATTGTAGCTTAATTTGCACGGTAAAATCAGTAGGGATTATTACGCGTATTTTGCATCGACATAAATATGTACCCAAAAAAATATTAAACGGTGAAAATATAGGTAAGTGCTTTTTTGAAGATACGTAGCTATCCGTTGAAAACAAATTATAGGAGGGACATTGCACAGATGATATGAAGTACATTGGGTCAGCACATAATTTTCACCTTAAGTTATAAGTTTATATCTCCTTTCGAGGAAAATAAAAATTCACTCTCTTTTCGAAAATTTAACTAGTCTCCTGCATTATATAAGAGTTTTATAGCAATGTTGATAGATTATTTAGATATTAATCCATGCCTCCATATAACTTGTTATGATTTTAGAACAAGTAGCAGTAGTTTCATAAAATTTCATATGATATCAGAGCAGTTGGTCCCGAGTAAGAATATTTCCGGGCCTCTCATTTGCATAAGAATATCACATGGTCCCACCAAAATCTTTTAGTGTTATTTTAGAGTTATTAATCAACTATGCCAGACAGAGAAGATCAGAGATTTATATTCATATTATTTTTTTTGGTAAGGTAAGAAATTTTATAACTTTTCATAAAACCAAGTACAACCTAAGGCTAAAGGCAATTATATTCATATTATTTATGACATCTAATTATAAAAATCTGGCAAAGAAAGTGGGCATTAATAAAACATGTCGACTCTTGAAGAAAAGGGTAAAGGCTAAGAATATTTCGGACCTCGTGACAGGTATTATGCTATATAAGGAAAACGATAAGGTTTGCTTGATTCTGCTTGTTTGAGTACCTTTATATTATGAGTAATACCATTTTATTTAATTTGTTGCACATGTGGGATCAATATGACATAATAAAGGGCCGATGAGATCATCTGAGCAGGATATCGGATATTAAAATTGTTTCAACTCTCCACACTCTATAAGCATTTTTATTATTCCAAGAATAAGTTTTTCTATACTCTAGAGATACTTGTTAACAAACAGATATAAAATAATTATCTTGCTTTTATTAATTTATGCCCCGCGGTGGCATAATAGGACAAATTCTTTAGCCCTGCACTGTCACAACATGTATAGATTTCCCATAAGTCATTGCCATCGATTTATTTTTGGTAATGGCGTGGAAAATCACCAGCCTAAGCTTGCAAAAGAAGTATTCGTGTTGTGTCATTTAAGTGTGATCACAAGTTCAGGCTCAATAACTTAAGTGTGACAAGCTCCATTACTATAGCTATTAAAATGTCTAATTCAAAATTATAAGTTAGTAGATGGAGGGAGACTACATTTATATAAACATCATATAAATTCTATAAATAAACGAAATTGATATTTTTACATTCCTCTCATGTGCAAACCGGATGAAGAAAGATTTATAGAATTTGACAAATGGGAGGGAGGGCTCCACGCGAAATAAACTAAGGCAAAACCTGGCAAACTGGTTGTGGCTGCTCTCGAGAATGAGGATTGTTGGACGAAAACCAAAGGACTTGGAACAGCGAACGTTGCTAGTCTTAGTGTCAAGATAGAAACATAAGGGTTCTTTCTTTTCTCTCTTTTTTAAGATTAATGGTAAGAAGAAAGATAAAGTTAGGGTTTTGATTTGGGTATCATCTTAGTAGCGTTGTAACGTGTTAGAATGCCCAGTCTAAAAGGTTATATCAATATATGGAGGAAAAGTATATAAATTTTATAGACACAGTTGGATGCTCTACCGGTAGCATTGACAGCCTGGTCTTTGTTGGTTCATTTGACAAAAATTACATCAGACAAATAGAATTCTAGAAGTGCATCACACAATTGTTTTTCCAAAGCAAGTTCTAGAGCGATGGCTCTCATTGGCGTAATTTGTCTCCCGCCGCATGTAGTCCGCACATTTCCAGATGGTGCAATACTTTGATACGTCTCATGTGTCATTCTCATAGACTCTACTTATTTAGGCGAACTTGTCATGAAAGCGATCCAACAACAAAAAGTCGACGT
Source organism: Syzygium aqueum (assembly GCA_031216185.1). Taxonomy (NCBI): domain Eukaryota; kingdom Viridiplantae; phylum Streptophyta; class Magnoliopsida; order Myrtales; family Myrtaceae; genus Syzygium; species Syzygium aqueum. The sequence goes on from CM062238.1 coordinate 11,340,358, forward strand.
GTACAAGATTTAAGTAAAATTGTTGTCTATTGAAAAAAGTATATATGGGATGGCTGGCCAAAATCAAAAGAAAAAAGGTCCTGTGATAAAAATATAGGAGGCAAAAAAATATTAAATATAAGGGTTAATACCATTAAAACTACAAATTGGTATCCTTAAAACACATTTACTCCAAATTAACTTTCCCCTCACAAAAACTTTAAATTAGAACATCATGATATATTTACCCCAAACTAAAAGCAATCCTAAATTAGTACTCGTTGACACATTTAATCCAAATTAACATCTTACATAAAATCCTACATGATACTCCTGACCCAAATCTCCCATCCATTAAAATGTATACGTGTCAACACATGTAGATTTTCCATATCAAATTTATCATTCTCGTGGTTTTGCAGTTGTTTGCCATATGTGTTGACACTTATGCATTTTAGTGGGTATTGGATGGAATGCTAATGGAGGTAGATTTGGATTAAGGGTACCGATTTTTTTTTTTTATGAAATGAAAGTTAGTTTGGGGTAATTGTATTATAGAGCACTAGTTTTGGGTTTTTTGTGAGACGAAAATTAGTTTTGGGATAAATATGTGTTTAGGGTACCAGTTTGATATTTTTTATGAAATGGAAAAAATCGACGAAGATAAAAAAGTGCGTGCAACAAATATCTAAAAATCGACGAAGATAATAAAGGTAAAGGAATCGCGAAAAATTTATGAGATAACACGATATTCTTATCTATCTTTTTCAAGTGATGTTTTTGTAATGAAAAAGGTCATCATTCATCTTGTAGCAAGACCTTGCATGCAATTTAAAAAGATTGGGGTTAAAAGTTACCTTGGTTTGATAATATTGATGGACTCTATCAATCACCTTATATGTCCTATCTACTCATTAAGAGTAGAATAGAAGAAATTTATGACGTATATCATATATGGTGGCAACATATAAATAGAATATTAAGAGATTAGGTATGTGGAAGTAAGTAATAAAGAGGAGAATAGTTGCGGGGCAAAAGTAGTCACATCCATCCTTACCCCAACCGGATTCTTCTATATACTCCGATACTTGTCCTCTTGGCTCTTGAATATACAATTTGAGGCATAAAAGTGTTAATAGAGGTTGGTTATAGTAGATATTTAACTTTCACATTTACTTTTTTTCTTCAAATTATCAATTTCACACGTACCTAGTATTTACATAATTATACTTGAACTGGTTTTTTATATATAATTAAAGGGAAAAGTAACATAAGCTGCGTGACATATAGATTTTTCAAATTTGTGGAGGGCATGAACTTTACCATCTCATTCCGTTATACTTCTTTACTATATAGAAAGCAAACTCAACAAGAATTTCAACCTCTAAACTTTGTTAAAATTCCATAGAAAAGTACCCCATGTCTTTTCTTTCAGAGGCGAATCTGTTTTTAATTGTCCTTGAATTTATAGTCACTAGCAAAAAAAAACAAAATTAGCCCAATTGTTGTTGAATTGTGGTGCAGCTTCACAATATTATAGGTTGTTTGTGTTTCTTTGTTTTATTTTAATGCCAAATTAGTAAATTGACCGGGACATCTCGTCTCGAAAAATGTGAAAGCTTATGTTGGACTTTAACTTCTTGGAACCTTTATGAAGTCAAATCATGAGGAAACAATTTCTCACAAATCCCCTATTTCCGATATGGATGGCGACGAAACTTAGGAGGTAAGATAGTCCGTACACAAATAGAGGGCAAGTCTCTTAGGAACTTCCATGGATTTCTAGCAGATGGGAACACATGAAACATGACAACTGTATCTTATACTTTTTTTTATATTTTTATTGTTAAACATAATAAACAAAGCCAATCATCTTTTTTTTTCCTGCTCCTTTCCTTCTATATTTGGCCAAATCAGCCCAGTTGAATTGGAGCCAACTAATTAGCAAGCAAAGTTGAGGGACGAAGGAATGTGAGACAGCTCCGCAGGGATGACTTTGAAACGAGGACAACCAATTATTGAAGAGTCATCTAGAAGCTCGATCGAGGGATTTATTTCCCAAGAAAACTTGAATATGACAATAACACATTTCCCAACATCCCAACATGTTGGCGGGTAGTCATGACGAAGTATTTGTGTATTTTGTCACATTTTGTGTTGATTTATCACGAAATGAGATTAAACTTTATGAATTGAAGGGCGGAGGGGGACGATCAGCGTTAATTTCTTGCATGGGTATAACCATAATAGTTCATTATAGCAGTATAATACTTGTCCGTTGCCAACTTAGTTATATACTCACTGTGGAATGTTCAATTTGAAACTTAGTTACTCGGCACTATCCAAACCCTAAGGATCGAGGTTGGCAACTTCATTATAGCAGTATAATACTTGTACGTTGCTAGTTCACAACTCTTTTTGCACGATGTAGCATAGTCTAGAGCAAAGGACAATCAAAACTTTGCTCATATCGTAACTTGAATTTTATAATTATATTGTTTGTGGTAACCTTATGAAAATTAGATTGTGCACTTGATCACTAGGCCAACTACGTAAGGTGCTTGGCTACTCCCCAGGACACCATATCGTGGGCACTACATAACTCAAAAAAGATGTTTCAGAAAAAGACGACAATAAACCACATAGGGTTCGAACTTATGATCTTTTCCATATCAATTGTCAAATATTAATGTGAATCATTTAGGGTTCGAACTTATTGTGTAGGTACGTGCATGATATCAAAAAGCGTGAAAAAGAATTTAACAAAGAAAAGAGAATGCATAATTTATGTTATTTTCAAAATTTGATTTACATTCTTTCATTATGCTGAGTTTTAATTTAATCTAACAATATGTGAGAGATTTTTGACATGACGCGGTTGTGTTATTGACACATTCAAATGACCATTTGGCCTATTATTTGACAAACACATTCGGTCATCTTATATCAAGTGGATAGTATGTGCTTTTTATAAAACTTTTTTGTACTAGTTTGAGGGTGAAAATGCCTTCAAGATAATTTCAACTCTAAACTTTTACAGAAAAAAAAATTCATGAGAACCCACAGTTAATATCAAGATAAATTAGAATTCTATATTATATAAAGAATCGATTGAGCATAGACGTGATTATTTCAACAGTGACATTTTGGTGAAAGTTGTACTTCAGGAATTTCTTTTACTCTAACGTAGCAATTATTCTTTTAGGGAAAACATTAAGGCAAAATGGTACACTGATTTTTCTTAATTAGATATAGTCTTTTGTGTCATTTTAAGTAGGTTATTGCAAGACATAAGTTGCAATTTTCGGACCACATGCGCCGTATAATTTGCCATATATAGGGGTTACTAAAATAAATAAATCAGAAGGAGATACCAAGGTTTTTAAATGCTCCTGCATTGAAGTAATTAGATTGCTGTGTTCATACATGCTAGAAATAAAAGTTACGCGAGAGCAATTATCATTAACATATACGAAAGAAATTGTGCGTCAAAATTGACACAGGCGATTTCTCTATTTTGGAGATATTATTTTATTATATGTGCATTGTCATGCATCGATAAGAACAAGGTAAATGTAAAATGGCACTATTGCTAATGCATAATTATATCATGCATGCGTGTCTTTTCATCATCAATCAAAAGCGAATGGAATCACGTGACATTAATATAATCCATTTGCGTCGGTCCATTGAAATGGCTTTTACAAGCAATTGGTTTAACCAGAGAGAGAGGCTAAATTGCCACAATAATCATTGCATCAGCAATAAACCATGACGCTAACATCAATTAAAATGTCTTTTCTTTGTTTGAACATAGTGTTGAGAAAAAAGACGCATAGCATCAACTTTTCATGGACTGAAAGGCATGCTGTAACATCAAAGGTATTTATCTGCGTATTATGCCCCATGTATTGTGTATACTTCGACTTTTTTTTTTGAAAGATACAAATAAACTCGTATGAAACCTCGAGGTTGCGAGAATTTCTACCTTAGAAAGACCAAATGGTGATCCCCCCCTTTAAAATAGTAATAGATACATCAATAAAATTATGGACTTAAGAGACAAGGTAGGACGAATTTTGGGTTTGCTTTGGAGCTGAAATTTTGGCCCTGTTTCATGGACTAAATTTCATATGGGTCCTCAATTTCAGATGAGTTATGATTGAGGCAGAGTCCACGACAGGTGCAATCGATCCATCGATTAGTGCATTTAAGTGGCGTGGCAGATTATTAGTAGATCATATCCAACATTTAATGGAAGTTGGCATTATTACTTTTTCCTATTCTAGCTTAAGCCAAGGCTTGACATGGTTGTAACATTTTAGACAAGGCTTGGCGTCCAATAGCTATAAAGGGTGATGCTCTATCCTTTCCTTACTTACAAAAACTATGAATTATTCAAGTTATTCCACTCAAATAAATTCCACCCAATTTTTTCATTTTGATTCCCCTGAGTATTTGACATTACACATAGTCCTCACCTCAATAGAGTTTGCGAAACTTGAATTGTTAGAATAGAGGCTCAACTTTTGAACGAGCTTATTTCACTGAAAACTTCACGATAAAGAAAAATATTTTTCATGAAAATCATTTTCATGATAAATGGTTAATTTTCATTTGTTTGGTGATTTAGGAAAACTGATTTCCTTCTTACCAAAAGAGGAAGTTGTTCTTCCCCAATTTAAGCCTTTTGTTTTCAGTCCATGGAAACATTTTCTATAAATCTATTAATTTTCCATCATCCAAACACCGAAAAGTTGAAAAAAAACTGTTCGGGAACAATTTTTTTTTGAAACAAACAGACCTTTCATTTATGCCCAATTGCAATTTTGTGTATGCCTTAATTATGAGCCCACCACATTGGGTAGTGTGACGCAATATAAGCCTAAATTGTGCTCAAGTTAGCCCAAATATCAAAATAGTCTAATTCGAGCTTGATAATACTCCTCATGAACCGAGTCGAATATACTCAAGAAAAACATATACGGATCAATGTCTTCGCATCTTCTGACTTGTCCCATCCTTTAATTGAGGTGTTGAGTTACTTACTGAGCTAGCGATCCTTTTAGCCGGTAGTGAGGCTAACTCACTCATGGTTTTGCATGCTCTGAGTTTGGTCTGTTTATAATGTTGGAGTTTATATATTCGGTGGAATTAGTTTTTTAAGCTTTTTACCGGGGTGATTATGCTTTGATATTGAAGAATTAAGGACCTTGAATTTATCTTTTTGGGGTTTATTTGTAATTAATTTCGTGGTGAAGGAGCGTGGTTTGAGTCGGGTTTGAGCTTGGAGTGTTACGAAAACGACCATAAAGGACATAGAAGAAGACCACATGAAAAGATATGGAGTATTTTGATCTTCTGAATCCCTTCTTTAAAAGAGCATTTTGCATATTAAAATTTTGGTGCACACAGTTACCTGAGATGGAAAATAGAAGATTGCGTTGGTTCTTTGCAATTCTTTTTTAATAGTTCGAGGCACAAATGCAAAGATTCGACTACATGGAGAACCATATAAATAATATTTTGTAATCCTTATGAATCGGTTAAGTCCAGATTTTGTTTGATGGAGATAGCCTTAGAGAAGATTGCATGCGGTAACGGGTGACCTCCAGTTTTTAAGTTGGAATTCTCTAACACTCCGCAATCAATCACCTTCAATTGATTCATTTGAAAGTGCTTGCATTTGTGGAAATTGTAAGGGCCAACCTCTGGCCCCACTTGCCGATGATATTTTAACCATTTTGGGCCGTAGCTCTCACGGTTTTGTTCCTCTGGATTTCGCTCAGAAAAAGCCTCGTTGGTAGTTAAGATTTGTGCTACACCTTATATAGCACATCGCTTCACACCTTATATAGCACATCGTTTCACCTTCCCAAGGCGATGTAAAATTCAATTCATTCCTGCCCCTTTCGCCATTCTCAAGGAGGAGCCGCACCCCCATCCCTCGTAGGACCGGATCGTTACATGCCCACTAGCTTTTGCTTGATTTGTCCTCAAACCACACACTTCTGGCTAGGCTTAGCTCTAATACCATCGTAAGGGCTGAAATTTGGCCCCACTTGCCAATGATATTGTTCGCTTTGGGCCGCAACTCTCACGGTTTTGTTATTCTGGGCTTCATCCAGAAAAGTCTTCGTTGGTAGTTAAGACTAATGCTATACCTTATATAGTACGTCACTTCACCTTCCCTAGGCATTATGGGATTCGGTTAATTCCTACCTCCTTCACCATCCTCAAGGTGGAGCCGCACTCCCATCCCTCGCAGGACCGGGTCATTACAGAAACCCTAAAGTACCTAGCCGCACGAGAGTTTCTGTCTCGAGTGAGATGATCTTGATCTCATAAGAGTACTCTCAGGCACAAAACCCCGTAAGTGGGAAGTGCATGTGCTTTTCGAAGAAAGCCGCCATCTATTAGTACACTTTTTGGATTTTCAACTGGCCCATTGTAACATGGACTCCAATAAATGGCAAATTGGGTTGTTAAAGCCTAAAGGAAAAAAAAAAGCGCTCCCTGGAAATTGGACAATTTATCCCCCCCAACTCCTATGGATTTACTTTGTTCAGAAACTATGGTTTTATATTCCCCAACTTTCCTAAGTGAATGAGAAGTATATGTCAAGACAAAAGAAAAAAACCTTCAGGTTTAAAAATATTTATTTGTTTCTTTGGAAACAAAAAGTCAAAGTCTACGCATACACGGCATAATACGAAGGCATTTCAAACCAGTTAAATGTGAAAGCCAATGAAAGGACCGGCGCGATTTCGATTATATTAATATCACGTGATTCAGTTCGCTTTTTGATTGATGATGAAATAGACACGCATGCATGTTGTCATGAAGCATTAGCAATAATGTCGTTGTTAAAATCATCTTGTTCTTATCAAACTCTAGGTGTTTGCTAAAATAAAATGGCAATGCACATATAACATAATGACCCCTTTATATGGCAAATTGTCGGCACATGTGGTCCAAAAATTGCAACTTATGTCATGCAGTAATGTTAACACCTAAATTTCGACGATCCATTTAGTGGTTAATTGCATAGAAAATTAGAGATTAAATTTTAACCCCCAAACAAAAATATTAAAATTGCATAGCATATAGTTTAGGATTATTGCATTCCACATCGGATCGGTGGTGGCGAGAAAATTAAAATTCATCATGTAAATCGAGCTCGGGCACCAAACGAGACTCGGCTCACTCGGAAGGCAAATGTCGAAAATCACACGTAAAAAGGGCTTGATTGTCTTAATTTGAGTTTAAATTAACCCATCAAGCTTAATTAAATAAAACCCATATTAATTCAGCCCACTTGGAATTAAATGAAAATTAAAACCTAAGCCCATTAGGACTAGAAAGCCCGACTAATTAACCTAGGCTTGTGATATAAATACATGATTATATTTCATAATTTAGGGGCTCTCATAATTCTCAGATCAGATTTTTTTTAGAGAGACACATGAGTGAATCACGAGAGAGAGAGAGAGAGAGAGAGAGAGAGAGAGAGAGAGAGAGAGAGAGAGACCGGCGATGCCACTGCCCGTGCCGTGCCGCCACTGCTGCTCCCGCATCGCCGCCGCAAGACCGCTGCAGGCCCGCCGTGCCGCGCCTCACCGCAGTCCCTGCTGTGCCAAATGCCCTTGCCCTCCGCCGCGCGCCACCATCGCTGTCACCACCGTTGCCCTCCGTTGCACCCCCACCGCCGCTGCACGCTTGTCGCCGTGCCACCGTTGTTGCATGTCACCGCTGCGCCGGGCGGGTGGCCGTTGCCCTACACCGCCATTGCCCGCCTACACCGTCGTTGCTCCCTGTCGCGTTGCTGCATAGCCGCGCCACTGTCCTCGCCGCGCCGCTGCTCCCGACGCCGCGCCATCACTCCCTACGCACAACCGGTCACTATCCCGATCCGTTGCAAATTCAAATTTGAAAAGAAATCTGCGAATCAAGTAATTATCTTATCTTGAGTTGACTTGAATACTTTGTTACCTAATTCGTGCTTATTGATATCTAATTTTGCATATTTGAATAGTAAGCAATATTTCAATTAGGATTTATTTCCTTTATTGAAATCTTGGATATCTATTACTTATCAAATTTGGATAGAATTTAGAATTTTCAAAATCTTTTGAATATATCCAAGATATTTAAGAAATCGAAAATTTTTCAAGATGTGATCGATTAGAAAAATTTCCTAATCCGCAACCGCACACATGGAAATAAATCTATCTATCAGGCTTTAGATAGAGTTATTTCCATAGCGGGTATTTCGAATTTTAAGATCGATCAGTCAGGCTTCAGATCGAAACTTAATTCGAAAGATTTAGCGGTTATATTTTTTTTAACTAAAATTTGTGATTTGAATTTAAACTCGAAAATACAAAAAAAATTTCATAAAAGAAAAGCCAAAAAAATTAGATGCAATTTGAATTGATTTTTTTTAGAAAGATAATTTTGCATGTTTAGAATATATCTAGATGATTTTTTTAATAGAATAGGACAACCGAGATTTTCTAGAAAGATAAGATAATTTCTAATTCAAATTGGAGATTAGAGTAATTTATTTCCTAATTTAATTAGATATTATTCTAACCTTGATAGTTCATTTCGGGTTGATTTTAATTTCGAATTTCGATAAAAAAATACCAAAAAGATTGCTCTAAAATAGGTTAATTTCTTTAGTTTAAAATTGCATATTTAGATAATTGGCATTTTTAATTCCGAATGTCATTTGGAAAAATACAAAAAATAATATGTTCGTCATTAGAAATAGGTCACGTCGTCGCATGATATATAGTTTGTATGTTAGGTTGCATTAATCGCATGTCAATTTTTGCACGTCATTTTATATAGGTTAGCTTTCATTTAAATAAGTAAAAATCAAAAAATTTATGCACCTTTGAATTCTAAGTCAGGATTTATCAAAATCGTCAAATTGAGTGTTTTACTTGAAATTGGTACCGAAAGGGTGTTAGGGTAATCTAATGTAACCAAGTCCCCGGATTTATAATTTCTGGTTCGCAGGAATAAAATAGTACTTCCGCTATTTTATTTAGGTTTCTAATCAACCTACCTTAAATGATTAGTGGTGACTCCCATTGAAAATATTTGCATGCTCACAATTGGATCTAAGTTGCGATTTGGTAGAGTTTGGGAGAACTCGAGTTAGGTTAGTTAATTTAATTGATCTAATAATCCATTAGCCTAAGATCGGAAAACCCCGATTTTTTTAGGTCGCGACAAGTAACCTACTTAAAATGACAGAAAAAGATTATATCCATCGATGGAAATAAGCGTAGCCTTTTGCTTTAATGTTTTTCCCTAAAAAGGATAATTCTCGAACAATTCTACCGTAAAAATTGCTGGAAATAAATAATAAAGAAATTCACGTTAAACCATGAAAATGAAATATAACTAAAGTGAATATCACAAAAAATCATGAATTGATACATCCATGCCATATGTACTCCATAATAATTCTTGTGTAACAAAAAAAATCCCAAATTGGAGTATCCATGACAAATCTACCATTTGTTAGCTTTTGTCCAATATCTCGTTAAATTGTTGACATTGAAACACACATAGTAAGCAACTCGGATAATTGGCATAAGATATGGATCCGACGTGGAAATTCAACATAAATGGGTCTGTTAGACGTTATTGTTTGGGAAGCTAGCTAGATTTGATATAGTGTCCTATGGGGGAAGGCCAAGTACATAGTGCAGTTGGTCTGGCGATCGGGTGCTCAATCCCTCTTTCATAAGGTTACAACAAAAATAGTTATAAAGTTCGAGTTATGTTATGAGCAAACTTCTGATTGTCTTATACTGTAGGGCTCTTGGACTCTGCTACATCGTGCAAAAAGAGCTGTGGACTGGCAACGTGAAAGTCCACATGTTGGCATGATAGGTTCGTCAACCTCGAACCTTAGCGTCTAGATAGTATTGAGTAACTAAGTCTCAAATCGAACGTTCAAAGTGAATGCATGACTATTATGGTTATACTCATGCAAGAAATTAGCGTTGATTGTACCACTCCACCCTTTAATTAATAAAATTCAATCCTCATTTCGTGATGAATCAATGAAAAATGTGATGAAGCACACAAAGACGTCGTGATGACTACCCGCTAACATGTTGGGATGTTGGGAAATATGTTATCGACATATTCATGCTTTCTCGGAAACCAAATCCCAAGATGGAGTTTCTAGATGACTCTTCAATAATTGGGTGTCCTCGTTTCAAAGTCATCCCTATCAAGCTGTCTCACATTCCTTCGTCCCTCAACTTTGTTTGCTAATTACCAATTCGTCGGCTCCAACTCTAATGGGGTGGTTTGGCCAAATATAAAAGGAAAAAAGGGAAAACAAAAAGATGTTTGGCTTTGTTTATTATTCTTAATAATACAAAAAAAAACTTATAAGATAAGATTGTCATGTTTCATGTGTTCCCGCCTGCTAGCAACTTTTGGTAGTTTCAAAGCGACTTGACTAATTTGAGCACGGACAATCCAACACTCTATATTCGACACTATATCTTAACAAAAGACATGGGGCATTTCTTTTTATGGAATTTTAACAAAATTTTGATGTTGAATTTCTTGTCAAATATGCTTTCTATATAACAGAAAAGTACAAGGCAATAGATGGTAAAGTCGACGACCTCCAAAAATTTGGAAAATACATACATCTTGCAGATAATGTTGCCTTTTCCCTTTGATTATATATCAAAAAAATTTCAAGTATAATTAGTTAAATAACAGGTGTTTGTGTGCATATATATATAAATATCTACTACAACCAACCTCTATTAACACTTTTATGCCTCAAATTGGATATTCAAGAGCCAAGTGGACAAATATTCGAGTACATAGAAGAATCACAAATAATATTTCATATGTATGGTTTTTTTTCTATTAGAACTTGAAAGAAAGAAGAGAGATTTAGAAACGATTAGTGATGATAATTTCACCCGCTCAAAACCAGATATGTGCATTGCTTTTGTCCCTGCATCGGGTGGGAGTAGGGATGAATGTGGCTATTTTGCCCTGCACCTCCTCTTTATGCGAATCTTGCTTTCCATGTACTATATGTTAAGGAAACTACTTAATAGATTTTGAAGTTGACAAATTGTCCATGTGAATTCTGTAAGTTTGATAAATACTCTAAGGTATTTTGATCCAGGTAGATATGTTCTAGAAATGGCAATTCCAATACTTTGAGAGAACTAAACTTTTTGGACACTTAGACTTTACGATGATCAAAAGGAAAACCTCAAACTTTACGGGAACCAGATCGAGAAGTTCAGACTTTACTGTAAAAGTCACTCAGACTTTATATTAAGCAAATGAAGAACTTCAGACCTTACTTTTGAAAGGTTCAGATCTTACTGAAAACCTACACTGACTCAAGTACTGTATGTGAAGTAAGAACTAGAAGTTATTTGGATCTGAAATTACTTAGAACAAATATAACAGCTAGTGATTTGGCGTGAATTTAACAGAAAAGAAGTTTTGATTGACCTAATCTTAAAAAGCTATAATTAATTGACAATCAAACATTAAGGTAAGTATATATCTCACAACGGATAAAGCCCTATTTATAGAAACCAAGATTCTGATTGTGTGAGCAATCAGATTCAGCGGGATTTAGATTTTGTCAACCAATGGCTACGTAATCGATTTTATAAAAATCTATTAAAGTTGAAGATTAGAAAATGATCCTCTAAAGACTGTCCAATGGTTAGTTTGAAAGTAGAGGAGTAAAAAAGAAGATTAATGAGGAGCAGAAGGTAGAGAATGAAGTCAAGAATCAACAAGTCCAAAGCTTGAGCATACTCCAATTCTACTACTTGTCTTTCTTGAGCCAAACACTGAGACCATGAGGGACATTTTGTAAAAGTAATTGTATGAGGTAGAGAATTCTATCATTTATAGAGTGATATTACTCAAAACTTGTAATCCTTTTTGACACATAGTGGAATCCAGCTAATAGGTTGTCAGTGTGGGAAAATGGACATATGATTGATTTAAGCCGAACCACTATAATTTTTTGTGTGCAGTTTGTCTGTCCCTAAACTCTTATTCTATCTTTATTACTGCACTCTAGCATATTGTCTATAAAATCTGCTCAGAATCTGAATATCTTTCAAACTTTAATCTTGATCATTTATTTCTGCTTTAAAAATTGATCAAAAGTTTTAGATCACATATTCACCCCCTCTAGATGATCCTTGTTAGCTACGTCACTATATATATAGATATATAACTCTCCTTTTTACGGTAAGGTATAGTAACTTTCAAAGGGTAACATACGTTAAGACAACTTATTAGGCCCTTTTTTAGATAGGATGGATAAGATAATTGATATAGTCTGTCAATCTTATCAAGGCAAGACAACTTTTAACGTCAATCTTCAGAAAAATTGCATACTCGAAGATGAACAATAACCTTTTAATCAAAAAAATAATAATTAAAAAAAATGAGAATATCTTGTTATTTCTTAAATCTCTCGTGATTCCTATATGTAAATTGGCATTTTCATGTAACAACCATTCTAATGTATTTCCTTTACCTTTTGGTTCTTCTTCTTCTGTTTTTTTTTTGGTCGAATTTTGGTTATTCTTCAAATTATAAAAAGATTGTCGCACGTACTTAGAGTGTCATTTCCGGTAATAGGATATAAAGAATTGTTCCAATGTGACAACTTCAAGATAGAGTCAAATCACGAATCGTCTAGCGGATGTTGCAACTTGTTCTTAAGCAGGTGGAAACAGCATATACAATAAGACAACGTGGTTTTTTTAAGGCATGATACTCTCTATAAACTAATCATTATGGGACCATCTACTTCCTCAGACGTCGCAATTCAATCTGTGTAAACAACCCTCTTTTAAGATTCGAAAATCCATGTCTAAATAAGGCAAGAAACTTACCATCCAAATAATGTAAATTTGAACCGACCGAAGAAGTTTAATATTTGGTTATATAATACTATAACCTGTTCCCACGTAACTCGGGATTGATCATGTAAGGAAAACGCAAGCATTTCGTCATGATGCATTTGAATGTCTTTATCAACCTTTAAAAGAGTAAATAACACTTCACTCTATCTTTCTTTTTTAACGCGGGGGAGGGGGGGGGTGGGAGGGGGGGAAGTTACTTTCTTTAACCTGCAACAGTGTTACTTCAATCGTACCCAATTGATTTATTGTAGTCAGATCGGTCTCATGACTGGAAAGTTCACCTACGTAAGGTCTATGAAAAAAGGTCCAAGCTCATCATATATTTCAATTGTACAAATATATAATGATCTACCATTAAGAGTAGAGAGTCTCACCTTTGATAAAAGTGATTATATAATTTCACTGTTCTTGATAGGATGGAAAAGCGACTTCATTTTGGACTAGACTAAGGGTGCGTTTGTTTTACGGAAAAATCAATGATAAAGAAAAATGCTTTCCGAGAAAATATTTTCTAGGAATATGATTAATTTTGCTTTGTTTGGTGATATATGATCGAAAATGTTTTTTGATGTTTGGATCTCATCAGAAAATGATTTTCATCTCATGACTTCATCTCAAGCTAAAAAAAAAAGAATTTCTAATATTATTTTTTATTTTTTAAAAAATTCGAATTTTTAATTTTCTTTTTTCTCTTTTCTTTTTCTTTTTTTCTTTTTTTTACCTTTTCTTTTCCCACCTTCCTTCGCCGCAACTGGTAGGTGATGGCCACAAGTGAGCTTGTCGGGATTTGGCGAGCCTCAAGAGAGCTCCAACCTCGTTGGCCTCGGGCGAGGTGGAGGCAGTGAGGTTGAGGCAAGGTTGAGGTGGTAGGGTCAGGCCTCACATGAAGCTGGCGAGGTCAAATCCTAGGAAGGCTTGACCTCGCCCAAGGCCGGCAAGCTTGAGCTTGACAGGTTTCGGCAAGAGTCAAGTTTGTCAGCCTTGGGAGAGCTCGAGCCTCGAGCTCGCCAGCATTTGACGGGCTCAACCTCGCTACAACAAGACTGGCGAGACTCTAGCTCGCCGGGATCTAGCAAGCTCGGCCTCGCCTGAGGTCAACCGTCGTCAAGGCTGGCGACCAGCGGAGGGTGGATGAAGGAAAAAGAAAAAAAAAAGAAAAGAAAAAAAAATATTAACAAATTTAAGATAATTAATTTTGGAAAGTGTTTTCACCTTCTTAAATTAGGAAATTCACTTTCCTAAATTTGTACATGAATTTTTACCTTGACCGAAAAGTATTGTCGGTTGACTTATCATTTTTTACAAACCAAACGGGTGAAAGTCCAAAAAACGGATTCCGAAAAACTATTTTCCCTCAAACAATTGCACCCTAAAACTATATTAGGTCCACATCAGCTCCATTTGTCTGCGGTTGTTCACACAGCCACCACGTCGGATTTTTAATGGCCGTTTTTGACGAATTGTGACAAAAGGTTCTTTTGGATCACTGGTACAAGTTTGGGTTATTAGTGACCTGATAAAAAGCTTGGGATATTAAGTTTAGGTTCTTGGTAATTTTTCCCAGAAAGAAACAACTTTGCTTTGGACTAAACTAAAGTCACGTAAGATCCACGTTAGCTTTGTTTGTCTACCATTATCTATGCAAGCCACCGTGTCGGATCTTTACCGATAGTCTTGAACAAAGTCGTGATGAAATGTATTTTTGGGTCACTAGTACAAGTTAGGGTATTGGTGAATGAAAAAAAGTTTGCAGTATAGATGTCACATTTAGGTTTTTTCATCTAATTTTTTCTCAAAAATGAGATGGAGCATTTTGGTTTTTCTTGACAGGTGCGTAGTTTGTCTCTTTGGTTGAGAGGCCACTTTCTATCTCAACGGAGTTAGAATAAAGAGAATAGCAACTTGTCGATTTGAAATCAATAGACAGCGTAAAACAAACAGACTATGTTTGTTTTCTATAAACACAGCAATTTTGAAGTATTCTATTATTAGATCCTGATCTACATCTAGGATTTGATTTAATTTGTTTAATGGGACGTGCATTGGTAATTGGCGCAACATGGTGGCTTAACCATTTCGTTACGTGGTTGGTGTCCCAAGTCAGCTTTCATTGATTTGATTGATCATCGGTAAAGACGGCCCGGATGGCAGGAGTGTTTTTATTTGTCTTCTTCATACAATCCGAGAAAATTGGAGAATAATGTTGACAGATTCGTTGAATAAATAATATGGAAGTTGCTACTTTTTTTATAGGGTCTAATCTGGTCCAGTTATTTTATAAGTCGTATTAAATCTACCCAATATCTTCTTAATCTAGCTGACATTATATACACTTGATAATGTGATTCTGACATATTAATTCATTTAAAAATCAAAATGGGACATCCACTTTGGTTTACTCTAAACGTGTATCTTCCGTCAATTCCTTTCTTCACGAAAATCTCGTATAAGATTCAGTGCAGAATGCAAGAATATTTCTTGCTACTTTTAATTGAAAACCATTTTAGATTAGGACAAAATAGGTTGTTAGGCGGGGTTTGTTCGCAAGTTTGGAAATTGAAATGACACTTGGTAGATCCTAAGTTACTAATTGGTTGTTAATTGTTTTCCTTTGTAGTTTTGGCATAGTATGTTGGAATTGACTTTTTTTTTTTTAATGTAAGTATTATAAATCAGATGAAATGCAATAGTTTAGGGGCATCCCCAGCATTATAAATAGTGCTAATAATTCAAAAAGATGGAGGTAGGAAGTTTCTTACAACATTTGTCTGGGAATGTCTAATTTTTTGCGCTCGATCTCTTACATTTTTACATACTTAGCTAAAAGAATATGGAAGTCAGTTGACTTGTTTTGAAATCGTCTGCTATTACATTCCATCCAAATGCAATATATGGTTGCTAGGAAGGACAACTTGAGGAGTCTTGCTACCAAGTCTTTGCCCTTTGTTGCCCTAATTATTCATTGAGGTTCTTCATTCCATCCTCCTAATTATTCATTGAAGTTCTTCATTCCATCCTCCTAAAGGGCGCTTAATCACATGTTGTGCTAGGATACAACGCCATATGCTACTTGTCCACTCATAGTGGAAGAACAAATGTATTCTATCTTCAATACCAACCCTATAGAAATTACACTAGATATCAACTGAAGGCATCCATTGTGCGATGATCCTTGTTGTAGGTAGTCTATCTCTGCAAACTAGTCAGCCAATAAAATTGGCTTGTCGCGAGTAAAAGATTTTACAAATAAGATTGTAGGGTGAAGTGATTAAATTTTTATCTCATGTAGTTTGAAGTGTCTCGCGTTCGAATTCCCTAGTTGTCCTTTAATCTTAGGAAATCCTAATTCGTCTATTACGTTGGTTCACTTGTTCCAAGTGTGGATAACTCCAATTTTATTCTAACTTGCATTTGATGGTGCGATGGTGTTGAGCTTGTTCACAATGAGTAGAAGTTATAACTCAAACGGAACATCCGACCGCATGTGTGCAAAACCCTTATAATGTTTAAGGAGATATCAATATCTAGTTGTTTATTCAACCTTTTTACACACAAAAAATAATGTAGAATAGGATTATATTAATAGGTATGCCAGTGCACTTGTTAATTACCTAAAGAAAGAAAGATTGTCATTTCCAATGTATTGTCTCTCTCGTATTACTCTTAATCAATATATTGAACATGACAATCTGTCTTTATTAAGTATGGTAGATGAGTGTTCCGAGACACTTGTTGACAAGATCTTATAAAACATTAGAATGTCTAAGTATTTCCGATTATAGCAGATTTATTGGGGAGAGAGAGACCTATAGCACAACTAAACATTTTCGACTCACAAAATGAGAGAGAGAGAGAGAGAGAGAGAGAGAGAGAGAGAGAGAGAGAGAGAGAGAGAGAGAGATTTATGGTTGTGTCTGAAACTTGACGGAAGAGCCATCTCCCACATGTGAACAGGAGCCAGCTCGCAAAGTGAGACGAATATTTCGCACGCGCGAGGTCGGCATCATCGCCGAGAACGCGTGTGGTTGCTCGCCTATAAATAAAAGCAGCTGTTCAAGTCCCACCATTGCTCAATTAAGCTTCGCTTCCCTCTCATTCGTTCTTCGCAGGTGATGACCTTATTTCCTTTCCTCTTGTTTTAACCGTCAAGTAATATGGAGTACACAAGTTTCTTTGACTGGATCAATCTTGGACGAGGGCTTGTTCCTAACTTTCCTTTTAGTTAATGTCGCCGTCTTCGTTTTTTGTTCAGGGTGATTTGAGGACCCGGAAGAAGGAGGTGATCCGATGGAGATCTTATCGCCGAGAATATTTCCCGAGGTAATACTCCTTCCTGTTGATCGTGATTAAATTTCATTGAAAATGAAAGCACCAATCAATATATTCAATCTCATGTTGATTCTTCTTCTTTTTCCCTCTTTTGGGGTGAATATCCACAGGTGGTTGAAGATGCAGCCTATTTCCATCACCATCATCATCATCAGCAACAACTGAACTCCTCCTTCTCACTTGATGATGAGTTTGATTTGTTCCATCCATATTTTCCTTCAGAGCCGTGCTCGAACTCATCGCCATCCTATCTGGTCCCTCCTATTAGCCCTGAGGCGATGCCCAGTTTCACCGTGCGATCCGTCAAAAGACCTCAATCATTCACTGAGAGGCCCCAGAAACAGCTCAAGACCGAGAGCTGGAACTCTCCAAGCACACCGGAGCATGGAACGATAACTCACAATGTGTTGACATCCCCATCTCCGTCTCCGTCTCCTTCTCGGTCTCCTGACTCCCACTTGATATCGTTTGGGAACCCCGATTCTTCACCAGCCATATCCAATCTGATCTACGGTAAAGCTTGCAAGAGACCAAAGCCTCATGTGAAATCAGTACTTTGAAAAGAGGATTTTTTTCTCAATTAATATTCTGAAGGATATTTGCCTCGTTCTGATGTGTGTCAAAGGTACTTATGAAATCCAAGACTGTGAGGGACCAAAGATGAAAAACGCCAGTGCGGCGAGCAGGATGCCGGTACAGTCACAAGAGCACGTGCTAGCTGAGAGGAAGCGCCGCGAGAAGATCAGCAAGCATTTCATCGCGCTCTCAGCTGTCATCCCCAACCTTAAGAAGGTACGACTTGTAAAAGCTTGGAAATTATTGGGAGTGTATGTTTGACGGGTTGGATTAAGCATGAGATTAGGACAGATTAGTTCAGCTGTTAGCACCAGACGAGAGAGAAGCAACACATCCATGTGTTGAAAGAGTTCCACTTGCCCAAGTGGAAGATTTAAAAGTAACTTCTCTCAAATTATTTATTCTATGTACGCTTAATTCATACGCCATAAGCACATGGCTTAGTTGTTCTGTTTCTAGATTACAACTTGATCTTGATGCTTCTCGGGTGATGTGGAACTTGGTAAGATGAACGAAACCCTAAGTTTGCGAACTTGATGTATGTGAAGAAAACAAAAGGAAAAAAAATCCACAGAAGTGCTAATACTAGCTTGTACTAGACGAACGCACCTAATAATTTTCTATATTTTACTTCATCCCTAATTAAAGAAAACCATTTCAAAATATTCTCACGTTGTTAAAGGATTACGGGTCCCATTAATGTTATAACAATGATGTTAATTGCGTATTTCAGATGGACAAGGGCTCCATCCTTGAGGATGCCACCAAGTACTTGAAAGAGCTTCAACAACGCATCAAGGCGCTCGAGGAGGCGGCGGCAAAGGCTGTGGAGTCAGTCGTTGTCGTGAAGAAGTCCCAACTCGCCATGGACAATGACACATATTCTTCGTCCGACGAGCACTCTTGCGGCCAAATTGACCAGCAACTCTCACTCCCGGAAATCGAGGCACGAGTCTCCGGAAACTGTGTCCTCATCAAAATCCACTGTGAGAAGCGCAATGGCTCTATATCGAAGATGATCGGGGAAATAGAGAAACTGAACCTATCTGTCGTGAACAATTGTATCATGCCCTTTGGGAGTTCCATATTGGATGTTACCATCTTAGCTCAGGTAAATATATATAGCACCACAGTTTCTTCAAAATTTTCCCAACATTACATTAATTATTTATCTTCCAAGAAATATCAGATGCAGAAATAAATCTGACTAAAATCACCAAGTTAATCATTTATCTAATGCATGGGGCTCCACTTATTGCATGACCTGATAAAAAACGACCACTATCTCTTAGTATATGGGTTTTGGTAGAATTTCTTATTGCACTCGGCATATCTCTTAATAAATTATATTTTGCGCCATCAAACAAAAATATCTTGCAGATGGACGTGGGATTCAGCTTGAAAATGGGGGATCTCGTGAGGAATCTGCGTCGAGCTCTTCTGGACTTCATGTGATCTCCTGCAACATTCTCATCTCGTCAGAAGCTGGCGAGCAACAGCGTACAAAACCCTAATAGCAATACTTCATCTACTTCATGTGATCTCCTGCAAATAAAGGGTGCCCCTGAATTACTCTCTCCGATCCCGACCCCACCAAACTCTTCGCGAACGCCAAAACATTGGCTCTGGTTTTTAGTCTGGAGTCTCCTACTATTTTGTAGGTGGGTTTTTTCCCCTTATTTTTTGAGTGGTCGACCCGTTGACCGCGCTCAAAAACACCCACCTGCTGTGTAAGGAAAGTCTCCAGGAACTTTTTTCAAGAGGGGTTTTACAGAGAGGTCTGACTTTTTCAGCTGAGACCTCTCTCTCTCTCTCTCTACAACTTGATTTGGCATGTGGTCTTTCTTGAAGAGAGATGGAAAACTGGCACTCCATTTTGTTTATTTGTAAGGTGGAATCAGCTTGGGAGTCGTCTCCAGAGATGCTCTTTGTCTTGTTGTGCGCTTCTGTGAGTTGAATTCTTGTGATGTGTGTAATCTTATCTCTCCACTTTGTTTAAACTTTTTTGTACATCAATGAATGATTAATGTGTAGTGATGTACGTGTCTGTCCACATTGGAATATGAATACAAGATCAGCATCTCCTCTGCTGCTAAGTCCATTATTTTTCTTATTTTATTAATATGTATAGTTAGACGTGACAGGTCATATTTGGTGAGCTCATGCATGACAACTTTACTAATTTAAAATTTATGATTTACTTTATTTTTTTCTTGGTTGAAGAGATTATATTGTATTAAATAGTTACGTTATTGAAGACTATATTTAAGATAGGGTTAATACTGCGAAAAATCTCAAACTGGTATACTTGTGATAATTTTACCCCAAATTAATTTTTTTACCACAAAAATCTCTAAATTGGTACACCTGTGATAAATTTACCCTAAGTTTATTTCTGTTAAATTTTACTGTCAAATTGCTTTGTTAAATGATATGCGGCAATTGACGAATGTACCAATTTTATGTTTTATGCTCCGTTTGTCACGGGCGTATCGGTTTATGATTTTTTGTGTTATTAATTCAATTTAATGGAAACTAACGGGAGGTAAATTCGTCACAAATGTACTAATTCGGGATTTTTGATGGTCAAAAAATTAATTTTGGGTAAATTTATCACAGGTATATCAATTTGAGATTTTTCATGATAAAAAAATTAGTTTGGGGTAAAATTATCACAAGTATACCAGTTTGGGATTTTTCATGGTATTAACCCTTTAAGATATTATATTCAAAGCAAGCCATATGAATTAAGAGTATATTTGAAGATACTTCTTTTTTAAAGTTTAAATGGAAAAAGAGAAAAATCTTGATATGCTTTTCTTATTTTTTTTTGGCAATTTAAAACTCCTTAACAGCTAACAGCTAGCAGCTAAATTCGTGGGAAAACAACAAGGCATCCTTAGCGGTATCCCGAAAATCTCCCTCCATCCCTCCCCTAGACGTAAAGTTTGGGTAACTTCCCAAAAGTTGAATCTTTATGCAATTAACCATCAAAATTACACTCGAAATAAGTCCTTGGCCAATTATTTTAGAGAAACAAAAGTAATGATACCCCGGTAAAGTTCCATAATTTCTTAAGCCATATCAATAGGTAATTAGCTCATTAAATTTACTACCCTTTTTGTAAAATTGGGATATTACAACTTCTTTTGATAACATTGAAATAGATGGGTAACTTGAAACTTTATATCTATAGTATTAATGTGTGATGAACATTATTCTACATTTGTAATATGAATATGTAAGAAAATAGCGTGAATTGTACAATATAGAAAACTTATTCATGCAAATGGTATATAGCTAAACATTTATACTCACACTTTTATAGGGACAACTATATGCAAAGTCCTAAAACTTGTCACAATAATTTACTCAAGGTCTAAAGCTTTCATTTTGTGTATGTCGGTCCTAGAAGTTGTTACTTTAATGCGCTTAAGCTCTTCTGTTTGGTGTTTCAGTTTGGGATCTTTCACTAAAAATCCACGTCACACTCCTTATCATCTAATTGTTTGCCATGTGTGTTTCCACGTTAGCTATTTAAATGATGTTGGAAGAAAGCTAATGAAATGTTTTTGTCATGTTTAGGATTTGTTGTGACATGAAATGTAGTGTTGGCTAAATGTGGCATGCGTGCACCAGTATAAGACTTTCGATGACACAAAAATTAATTTGGAGTAAATGTGACACGAATGTACCAGTTTAAATTTTTTATAGTATTAACCTCATTATTAAGTACCATTGCTTCTTTAATTTTGTTGGAGGCTTCTATGGGTCCTTGAGAAACCCATCCGCATCATAACACATTGCGTTCCAAAAGTTTTGTCAAGTTTAAACAAAGTTTCCTTCCCCACAAACTGTTATTCCTTGTGAATTCCAATGTGTTCCTGTAATACAACACTTTATAACAATTACAACAAATTGAATATGGGTAAAACATGTTATCACGAGCGGAGATTCGTCCCTTGAAAAATAATAGGAAAAATTGCCAAAATAATCCAAAACATATTTCTTTTGTGCCAATTCAGTCTAAAATATTTCAATTTGGCTAATTTAGTCCAAACCTATTGCACTTATACCAGTTCAGTCTTACACCTTTTAATTGTACTAATTTAGTCATAAACATTTTGATAATTTGCCAATTTAGTACAACCTTTTGACGATTTGTCAATTTAGTTATTCGGGCCAAATTTGGCCGGAAATCTCTAATGTGGCGGTCTGTTTAGCACTGGTTGTCCTACATGGCACGACTGGTATTGATGTGGATAATTTCTTAAAATTTTTGTGAATCTTTATATTTTCTTTCTTTTTCCTAACCTCAGGCCGACAAGGTTGCTAGTCAATCCTTGCAGGCCAGTGAGCAAGGGTGGTGAACGGGTGAGGGTTGCAGCCCTTGCCTGGTTCTGGGTGAGGGCGCCCCTTGCCCAAACCAAGTGAGGGTCAGCCAGCAACTTCGCTGACCTAGGGTTAGAAAAGAAAAAGGAAAAGAAAAGAAGAAAAAATAATAAAAAATACACAAAATTATTTAATAAATTAAAATTTTGTCTATATTAGCGCCGGCTATGCCATATAGGATCATTGGCCTTAAGTAGAATTTCACTTGGGCAATTTTAAGCCAAAATTGCCCGGAATGACTAAATTGGCAAATCGTCAAAAAGTTTAAAACTAAATGGCAAATCGTCAAAAGTTTTATGATTAATTTTGGCACAATTGAAAGGTTTAGGACTAAATTAACACAAGTGCAATGCGGTTATGATTAAATTGGCCAAATTGAAAAGTTTAGGACTAAATTGACACAAGTAAAATTGGTTTAGGACTTTTTTTTGGTAATTTCTCCATATCAATAAAATACCAATCCTATAAATAATTGCTATTGGAAACCCACACATCTAATAAATTTATGAGATGGTAATTGAAATATGTCAACCAAAAATTCATTTTAAACTAATCAATTTTCTATGATTCTCGATATTGTAACCCAGTGAGGATCCAAGGAAATTTCTCCTTCAGCCTAAAAGATCTTCAGTGACCCAATTTGTTTTTCTTTTATGGGAAAATAAGTTCCGTTTATAATTAGACGGTAATTCAATAGTAAAAATTCAGTCAAATAGTCTCACTCATCATAGAGTACAAACCTTATTTGTATTTGTCAATATAAGATTTTGTGAAATTACTACTCACCATCCTTAAAAAATTTAAATTATTTAATGAACACGTGATTTAATTTAAAATATTTCGACAGTCAATATGTTGAGGAAATTCGTCGCTTTGTTTGACAAAAAAGAAGTAGAAAAAGTTTAGCATTGAAACACGTTTAATAGAGCAAGTTGGACTTTCAAGCTAAAGTTCTCCCCTTTGACCCAAAAGTAGAAAAAGACAAAGCTTTTCTAGTCTTTTTATGGACGGTGATTCAATAGTCGAGTCATTCAGTTTCATGAAAAGGCTGAATGTCTCTCCGTTAATGATGGTGGCCTCCACTAAGTGGAACTCTCTGATTTGCTTTACTTTTTGGTTTTTTTTCGCTTAGACTAAACGGCAAGAAAGCTAGTCCAAAAGTCTAGGAGGATTGCAATAAAATGACCCAATCCAAGTGCAACGTTGATTCAGTCCACCAATAAATGGCGTGCTAGAAGAACGTTGAAAGGGATATGTTTAGTGGGACTAGCGATAGAGACTTCGAATTAAGCGACATTTATTACTTTGTAGGACGAAATTAGTCGTCCTCCAATTGTCTTTTTATGTTTTGTGCCCACTCGTGACCGCGGCTAAACTTGGACACATCTCTCATGAATTGTCAGCGCTCCAAAGAATTCTATTAAGAATAAGGACTTGGGATGTAACTTTTATGGCGTGAATATGTAGATACCTTTGATGAAGCCAGTGAGTTATCAATTTCTTATGTTAGATAACTATTTGGGTATACATATAAGGTTCGTCAAGCGGGTTGGCTTGGGTTGGGTCCGATTTGGGTCTGGTCAAAATGATCTGTTTTGATTAATTATTTTACAAAGCAAATGCATTGATTCATTGCCCGACACATATCTAACCCAACTCAAGATCTATTTTTAGCAATTTGGGTATGGCAGGATGTGTCTTTCAGTGAGATTCTGCCTACCTTGTTGATTGGGTGGGATCTACCCTCTTTTGACAATCAACATGTCCGTGTACCTCGTTATAAGGATGCAGTCATGACGTGGACGTGTTATAAAGACGTAGCTACGAAAGACGAACCCCAGAAGAGCTTTTGCGATAAAATGTTAAAAGACGAAACAAAAGGAATTGAAGCTCCTAAATATACAGTTTTCTTCAAACTTAGAACGAATAAATTGGATTACAAACTGTTCAGAGCTTGATCTTAAAGCAGATGAAGCTTCCATGAATGTAGGGGTGATCAGTTCCCATCCTGAAACCAAGAACCGGACCAAAGGGATTGGTTCTGGTCCGGTTTCCGGATAGGCGAATGAGCCGAAAGCTCTCTCATTTCATCATCAAGCTCTGAAGATGTGAGTTCGGAGAAAGACTTTAGAGTTCGATTATATTCTTGAGGTGCTCTCTGGATGTCGGAGCCGCCGCAAACTGCTGCCGTTCATCTCCTTCCAGCCGTGCCATGTTCTCCTCTATATCGCAGCTGGGAGGCTCGAAGAAGTCAGATCATGCTCGATTCTCCACAATCGGTTCCGATATTCGTTGGTGACATTTCCAGGACATCCATTCTCTAATTTTCTCTCTGGCCGGAGTTAGAATCCAGTTTTGCAAAGGTAAGAACCACATGCTTTGCTCTCAGTCATTTTTTCGAGCGAAAACAGAGATCGAGGTTCCAAATGGTGTTGGTCTGAAAATCTGCTGTGGTTAACGCCGAGTTGATGATTGGAGTTCCTGTTAGCGGTAATCGTGATAGTTTGAAACGAAGTTGCTGCTTTAATCCTGTGTATAAGCTACCTGATCAAACAGCTCGCCACCTGCTCGATTAAATTCCTGAAGCGTAGTAGCATGCCGTGTTTCGGTATTTTGCTGATTGCGTGACTGTCCCTTGTTTGATTTCACGAGTCCTTCATGGCATATCATACTTGCTTGCCTCAAAATTATACACTACCAATTGTTGTGAAGGAAGGATTAGAGCTTTTTATTTTTTATAGATTTGTAAGAAAAAAAATCGATCCAGTTCAAGTGGGTGGTCCACACGTGGAATCGGGAACTAGATCGAAAATCACCGATTTTAAAAGATTGGAATAAGACCGGTGCATCTAGGAACCGCCCAAAATTGGTCAATTTGGTCTGGTCTAAGCAATTCCTCCTTTTGCACACCTTTTAATGAAATGGACATCTTTTAAGGACGTAGTCATGAGACATAAACGCCAATCAATTGCAATACAAAACTGTTCAGATTAAACTTTTTTGTTAAAAAAGGTCCATGTGTGTGGGTGTCACATGAAAGAAGTCCCTCATGGGGACTATCGTATAATGTAGAGTAATAAGCATATCATAGTTAGCCCATGTCTTATTAGCTTAAGTTTTTTAGTGAAGTTGAGTGCAATTGAATATGTTGTGAGTTTACATTGGAGTCTAATAATCTAAAATCTTTGGAACTGCCCAAAACTGTTCAATTTGGTCCGGTCTGAGCGATTTCTTTTGCTCACTTTTTAATGAAATGGACATCTTTTAAGGACGTAGTCATGAAACATAAACACCAATCAATTGCAATACAAAACTGTTTAGCTTAAACTCTGTTGTTAAAAAAAGGTGCATGTGTGTGGGTATCACATGAAAGAAGTCCCTCATAGGGAATATCGTATAATGTAGAGTAATTAGCATATCATAGTTAGCCTATGTCTTATTGGCTTAAGTTTTTTAGTGAAGTTGAGTGCAATTGAATATGTTGTGAGTTCGGATTGGACCCTAGTAATCTAAAATCTTTGGAAAATTGTCCAAAAAGTTTTAAACATATTGTACTTTTACCAATTCAGTCATAAATCTTTTTTAATTTTGCCAATTGAGCTTATCCGGTCAATTTTGGCAAGAAATTGATGACTTGGATGCCAACCATCTTACATAACACGACCGGTACTAACGTGGATATTTTTAATACTTTTTGAATCATTTACTTTTTTTTTCTTTTATTTTCCCTTTCCTTTCTTTTCTTTTGTCTGTTTTTTATATTGCACCTCTAGCTAGCGAAGTCGTCGACCCATGCCCTTGCCTAATGGCCGTCAAGGGTCCCGAGCCCCTCGCCTATGGCCAGAGAGGGTGTCGCGACCCTCACTTGGATCTGGTGTGTGCCTCGACACCTCACTGGCCACATGCGGGGGGCTTGTGGCCTTTGCCTTTGGTCGGCGAGGACTAAGACACCCTTGTCTAGACCAAGTGACGCCGACTGTTGCCTATGGCCGGTGATGGTCAACCAACGATCCTGCCGGCCAGATATGTAAAAAAAAAAAGAAGAAAGGAAAAAAAAAGAAAAGAATAAAAATAAATAAAATAAAATAAATATTAAAATATTATCAGAAAAATATCCACGTTAGCATGTAGGTGCCACGTAGGATTGCTGGCATTCACATTATCAATTTCGGGCCAAATTAGCCAGATGAACTCAATTGGCAAAACGTAAAAGGGTTCTCAATTGGTAATATTAAAGGTTAAGGACTGAATTGGCAAAAATATAATAGGTTTATGACTTTTTGAACAATCCTCTAAATCTTCTACAACTCCAATCCGAGGAGACTTCAAACGAGGACTCCCCCACCCCCCCCGGAAATATTGAAACTAGATTCAGTTATAGGAGGAATTAGAGGAATTGCTATGTTAGACTATTAACATGACAACCGTGCAAAATATTTGATTGATATTCTTGTTCTTATTACTTACGTGTACTATATTTAGCATTGGACTGCGTCAATTTGTATGGTATTTAAGGTAAAGGGAGAATCCTAATTTTTTTAGATAATAGTCATCGACTTGAGTCTAATTTTGTTTGATTAAATCCTAAAACCTGTAAAATTCATCCACTTGACTCCTATTTGTTCCTTTAGTTTTAAGTGGATGGAACGTTTACATGGCATTTTCCTTTTTGATTTCATCTTTTCTTTTTAGCTACGTGGTGCAGATCTGATGCCAAGTGGATTCCACAATGGAGAAAGACCACAAATTAAAAACAAAGAAAAAAATAAGAGGCGGAGATAGATTTTTCACTATCTAAGTCACCACCCTTTCTTTTTGGCATGCCAAGCGGGAACATCGCAGTTCAATTTAAGGAATCCCAACGGCAAGAACAATGAATCAACAAGTGCCTGACAATGTTGCGGCTGCAAATCCTTCATAGCACAACGACAATGATAGGGCTGTACACTCTGATTCTTCAGCCGCTCAGGCAGCAGTGGAGGAAGCCCAACGAGGGAATGCTACCGTCTCGAGGGTTCCAACGGATGAGCAAATGAGGGAAATGATGCCAAATCCTAATGTGGTTACAATCATATGAAGGTTGTATGAGGATCAACAAAATGACTTGGCAAACTACATCGTGAGGCACATATCTGATGTGAGAAAAATGGCCGTCATTGCGATCAACAACTTTGTTTCGTGGCCGTGATCATCCAACCAGCCGTTTCCACTTCAATGGAGTCTTCTTGTTCTAGGGTATGTCCCTTCAACCTCTAATTAGTTTAATAATATTAATAATTTAGGTCAAGTATGTTTATCCTAGAGCACCAGAAGAAGATAATGACATTTATATGCTTGTATGGTGACTACAGATAGTGTGAGTGTGTGTGATGTGATGTTGGCGAACATTCACATAAAATCACATAAAATCACATAACATATTATAATGGTCCAGCTTTATTACCAAGTCTACATTTACTCTCTAGATAATAAGCAAATGTTATTCCTTTCATACGATAGATCATACTATCAGGACACAATGATTGCTATTACACTTGTACACTCGATTTTGTTGCAAATTCGAAGTAGTGTTGTTTTGCCGGAATTGTTCCCGCGACGAAATACAATTCACCAGAAGTCGTTCTTTGGTTTTTAATAGAAGGAAACTGGGTTCTGTGGTGACTTCTGATAGGAGATATCTAGGCGTGAACAAAGAACTTGCTTGTTTTGATCAGTAACGTAGATTCAAACCGTGACAAGTTCTGATCAACAAGAACTTCAAACTATATAAACAATTCAAATAGATCCATCCAGTTGCTAACTAGCAGCATTCGAACTCCGTTGACACCGTATTACAAAACTATTGTGCTCAGAACATAAATGACTACAACTAAAGAAATTGAAAGTACGGAGCTGGAAAGTAAAGATAATTGAAAGATAGTATTTTGATTGTATGTTTGTTGGGGGGGGGGGGGGGGGGTTTCTTGCCTGTCGAGTGGTATTAATACTGAGAGCACGATAACCGTTCCTCTAATGCCATCTGCCAATACCTACCACTCATCCCATCTTTACCGTTCTTTGCATGACATCTATCCACTAACCATTTGTTTGACTTGGTCCTGGCTTTGACACATTTCCTTCCCCGTGAGATAACTGTCGTCGGCACCACTCTATTTCGACACTTGTCATTTCGTAAAAAGTAACCATCATCAATCTTATTTTATTCTAATACCTGTCCTTTTGTAAAAAGTAACCATCATTGATCCTTATACTGACACCTGTCTTTCTTTGCGAGATATCTATCATTGATCTTATTTTGTTCTGGCGCCTGTCCTCCCAAAAAGTAACCATCTCCATGTGCATTTCTTGTCGACAGCTTTGACAGCCCGATTTTCTCATGACAATCTTCATCGACGATCTACAGTACTAAAATCGAGCGGCACTCATTCTCTATGACGTTAGTCTTTTCAATTTCAAATTCTTAAATTTCCTGCCGAGACATTCTAGTAATTGCCAGCTATCTATGTCATAATTTTGATAATTAACTTTTACAGCTCATGTCATCCTTCGACAAGCCACATATATTTTGTCACTTTGCTCATCCTTTTTATATTAGACCGTCGACAATCTAATTTATTTATTGGCATCAATAAGTGTAAACCTGTTACAGAAAGTATCATATCAAGAGCAATGATACTTCTTGATTTTAGATAGCCAATTTTGGAAGCCAAAGATTGATTGCATGGGCGACAAAATTTACGAGAACTTAGATTGATTGACTTCGATGGCTAAATTGATCTGCTCAACAATTGTCCAATGGATAGTTTGGAGATTGATCCTTATGAAGATTGTCCAATGAGAAGATTGAATGCTGAGGAATAGAAAAGGAGATCAACAGGATGCCGAAGAAAGAGAGAAATTAAGAGTGCAAAAATCCAAATACAAGGAAAGCTGTACACCTTTATACTGTCTTCCTTGTATAGAAATTGTAATCTTTTGAGAAGTGTATCACCGATATAGTTTGTGTTTTAGGTGTGAGATAGTGGCATCCATCAGCTTGACTATGAACAGAGTGGCACATTCTAATGTAACTACTCAAAGATTACTAGTGAAATCTAACCAATAGGCTATTAATCTGGCACATTCTAATGTAACTACTCAAAGATTACTAGTGAAATCTAACCAATAGGCTATTAATCTAGGAAAGTGAAAGTAGGCTTATATTAAGACGAGCCACTATAAAGCTTTGAGTGCACCTTTCTCTATCTCTCTGCTCATATTCAATACTGTCTTATAGAAGCGCACTGCACTAACTAATATAACATGTTCCTACGCATATCAACTCGTTGGTTGAATATGATCTTATGCTTATATCAAACATGACTCTTTAAATTTCGCAACATTTATTCAAGTTTATTGAAATCACCTATTCACCTTTTTCTAGGTGATACTTTTAACCAACATCAACGCTGTCTTAGAAACATTTGCACCTAGTTGATACCAGTTTCACGTTGAAAATTCTTTAATGCACCACAATCAATAGTGCTAAGCCCGAGGGTTTATACATATTTATTAAATTATTTGGAAAAAAAAGGTTAAAGTCTATGGCATAATACGCGCTTGATGTTACGGCATGCCTTTTAGTCGATAAAAGAATGATGTTGCGTGTCTTTTTCCCAACAATATTCAAACAAGGAAAAGACATTTTCACGAATGTTGCCTTAAGATTGACGCAATTCGATTATAATAATATCACGTGATTCCATTCGCTTTTGATCGATGATGAAAAGACACACGTGTATGTTGTCGTGGAGCATTAGAAGTAATGTCTTCTTAACATTATTTTGTTCTTATCAAACTCTAAGTGCTTGCTAATATAAACTGACAATTCTCACATAATATCTCCAACATAGAAGAAACGTCTGTGTGGATTTTGACATGCACATTCTTTCCTACAAGTTAATTGTGTTTTCTTACATAATTTTTTCCAGCATGTATAAAACACAGCAAATCTGTTTACTTAAATGTAGGAGTAGTTACAATCTTTGTTGTTTCCTCCTAATTTATTTATTGAAGTACCCCCCATTAAAATTCTTCTTCACGCTTTTTGAAACCATACACGTACCAACACGATAAGTTCGAACCCCAAATGATTCACATTGACATTTGAAAATTGATAAAGGATCATTAAGCTCGAACCCTAAACGATTTACACTTATAGCGAAGGATCGTAACCCAAACCTCCATGAACGATTTTCATCTTTCTCTTTGAGGGAGGAAATTGTTTGATTAGTACAAAACCTATTATACATATGCCAATTTAATCTTAAAATGTTCAACTCTACCAATTTATTCCCATAGCTTTCTACGAAATTTCAATATAATCCTTCTGGCCAATTTTCGCCGGAAATTACTGACATGAAATTGTGCCACGTAGGATGGCTGGCGATGACTAGACCACCATGTCAGCGGTTTTCATAAAAAATTGACCGGAATGACTATATTGGAACTTCGCGCAAATATTTAGGATAAAATATCATTATCATAAGGTTAGGGACTGATTAGGTATTTTTTCCTATTTTAGGTGCCTTGTTTTTTGTTGGAGCATCTTTTTTTGGGTCATAAGTACCCATGATATAGTGTCCAACGGTGCCAGGCCAATCACCTAGTGCAGTTGCCCTAGTGATCAATTGCTCAATCTATCTTCCATAAGGTTATCAAGAAAAAGTCACAAAATTCGAGTGAAGTTAATTTTTTATTGTCCGATGTTCTAATGCCTTCGGACTCCGCTACATCGTGCAAAGTGAGATATGCTGCTATAATGGACTCGTTAATCTCGAATCTTTGGGTTTATATGGTGCTAAGTAATTAAGTCTTCTCAAATTGAACGTGTCACAGTGAGTATGTGACTACCATGGCTATACCCAAGGAAAAAAATGACTCTTGTCGTCCCACTCCACTCTTTTTTGATAAATCAATACAAAATGTGATAAAACTACACAAATATGAAATAATGACAACCCACCAACAAGTTGGGATGTTGGGCTTCTAGATGACTCCTCAATAATTGGGTGTCCTAGTTTCTAAAGTCATTCCTGGGTAGCTGGCTCTCGTTGCCTTGTCTCTGAAATTTGTTTGCTAATTAGTTGGCTCCAATTCAAATGGGGGTGGTTTGGCAAAATACAAAAGGGCAAAAGGAAAATATTTTTTTGTTTGGCTATGTTTATTATTCTTGATAATAAAAATAACTTATGAGATAAGATTGTCATGTTTCACGTGTTCCCCCTGCTATGACTCGATGGAAGTTTCGAAGAGACTCGGCCTTTATTTGAGCATGAACGACCTTATCTCTTTAAGTTTGGTCGTGATTTATATCAAAATTAGAAGATCTGTGAAAAACTTCGTGATTTGACATCAAAAGATTCCCTAAAGTAAAAGTCAAAATAGAGCACTCCACGTTTTTCGAGACAAAATGTCCCGGTTATTTTTCCAATTTAGCCAACTACTACTACTAATAAACAACCTATAATTTTTTTTTTTTACAACCTATAATAGCGTGAAGCTGCACCAAGATTCAACAACAATTGGGCTAGTTTCGTTATTTTTTGCCAGTGAGTTTCTTAGGCGATACTAAGTTTACTAGATATTGTCAAAAATGAAGGAGCGCAGTTCATAAGTATTTTTGCGAGGGCTAAACAGATTTTACTTTTGTTTCAATTTTAATTGAATAGGAGAGAAAGAGAGAGAATTAGAAATAATTAGTGATGATAATTTCACCCGCTCAAGCACAGATATGTGGATTGGTCTAGTCCCAATGGGGTAGCAAAAACCAACATAGGACGAGTTTTGATACAAGGGTTCAACTCGAGAACCAAACCTGTTAAAAAGTGCAACTTAATATGTGAAGAGATAACACATGAAGATAAAGAGTTGATTAGGAGTTGCACGTGAAACTTGAATAATAAGGATGGATGCACATGCTAAAAAGCCAGAACTTAATTATGATATCATGTTAGAAACCCAAAAGGTAAAGCTAATAACTTGAGGAATACCACATAAATATCAAGAGCATATAAATCTCGTTGTCAAGTGATGTGAGATATTTTAACTGAACTAAACTGGCCATAACTGACTCGTTCTAGGTCGGTTCACATAGGGATCGGTTTAGTTTCCAAGTTGGCAACCGGTCTTGACCTTCTCAGTTCTATTCTCTAAACTTGCGAACCAGCCGGACCAGTTTTCAGATAGAATTGGTTTTGAACCAATTCAAATGAACCCTAAACTGTCTCAGATCTCTTATGTTTTTTTCTAGTTCTCAGGTTTCTCACTTCTCATTTTCAAATCTGCAGCTGCCCCCACTCCCCCCCCCCCCTCTCTCTCTCAAATCGGCGGCTTCCTTCTTGGCTTGCTATGCACAATCGTCAATCCACTAAAGACAGATTTTTGAGATGGAGTACACTGGTTTCATCACTTTGCTGTTTGTGTAACTCTGCGGATGAGGATAGGAACCACTCACGTTTTGGATGTCCAATCAGCTTGCATATTTGGAAAGCAATTTTGCAGCTTCATCTTGTTGATAGAGTACACCGGGGGTTGGGAAGTGGATGTAGAATGGCTTGTTCTTCTTTCGAAGGAAAAGCTTTTCCTAAACTGCTTTTTAAGCTTTCACGGAATACTTTACAAAAAAATACAAAAACAAAGATAGGGTGGTTTTTAAGTCGACCCTAAAACGGGCTTGGAATTGGTCGTTACTATCCTCGGCTAGGGTTGACCAGTTCATTTCCCGACTCCAATTACTGGAAACCAGCTTTGATAGGGTAGGTTCTTGGTTCTTAGTCTAGAACCAATCAACCCCTACTCTTTATTAAATCTGCTAACAAATTCTAGAAGTATGTCAAAGTGACCGATTTCCGGATTCAACGAACTGGCGTTCATCCAGGTGTAGAACTCTTGCAATCGTCCATGCCATTTGTTATATGGAAGATCATCAATGTTAAAGGAAGCCCGGAGGTGCTGGGAGCATTGGAATTAGGCCGTGCTGGTTCCGGATCATCCCTTGCACTCAATTCTTCTTTTGATTGCCGTTTATATTTGTTATACATTCACATGCCTCTCGAGACTAAGATGGCGGAGAAAACTTGCGCCGGTTGGGAAGTGTGATCTATATAAGACAGATAAGATAATTGATAAAGACTTTCAATTCTATAGAGACAAGGAAAATTTTAAATTAAAATCTTTATAAATATATATAGCAGGAAATATCTTGCTATGAGATGAATGATAATATTTTTTATCACAAAATATTAAAATATATCTTGAGTTTGAGTTTGTGAACGAAATTTGATCCAAAATGGAATTATAATTTGCGGACGTCTAAATATAAGTCATGGAAATCCAGAGTTTTACTTTTCGGTGTAAAAGTTTCGCTGGATAAGGATTCCAAACAAAGCAAGAAAAGGAAAGTCTGGGTGAGAGAAGAGGAAATAATATAAAACAAGAAGGCACACAGATTAGTGTAGTCGGCCAAAGGGAAAGATAATGTAGGAAAGTCCAAAATTTGGTTTTGGTTGACCGTGTATTACTTGGACTTTGTTTCCTATTTGATGTGGCAATCTTCCCGATGGAAATTTGCACTTCCCTCTGGCGGTGGGTTTATTATAAATATTTCTCAAGATTTCTTTAGAGACGCCAGAGAGAAGACAATAAGCGTCGTTCCAACCGAACGCTTGTAGTGGGTCTTTCTTGGTGAGTTATATCCATGAAGTCTTGAAGTGCCGTTTCGTCTCTGAGTGCTGTGGGTCATTCATAGGTGTTGGGTGCTTGCCAGTGGATGCGTGATTTTGTTCGTAAAATTACACCAAGAGTTCAAGTGTTTATAGTAATTAAATCTTGTAATTAGATTTGTGTATAATTCTTTCACAAGATTGAGAGATTATTTCATAAGGAATTATGTGGTTAAACACTGCATAAGTTATTGAGTATAATTAGGGCTTATGAAACATTTAGAGTATTTAAGTGACTCGAGTATGATTGTAATCTCCGTTGTATCACTTGATCTATAGTAGAATTCTGTACTGCCCTCCCCGTGGACGTAGTTAACTACGACTGAACCACATAAATCTGGTATCCGATTTATTTTTTTATTCTGTCAATTTTATTATTCGATCATTTGGCTTCTGCAACATAAAAAATAATTAAAAAAGACATAGAAAATGTCGTGCTATTTCATGAATCTCTTGTGATTCGTACTTGTGAATTGGCATTCTCATCCAACAACCCTTCTAATGTTCTTCCTTTACTTTCGTTTTCTTCTTCAATTTATAAAGGGAAAATATTATCAAAAACCCAAAACTATGTTACTTGTGATAAATTTACCCTAATTTTTTTTGTGACATGAAAAAGCCCAAATTATGCCACTTATGACACATTTACCATACAATATTTTGATCCATGGACATTTTCGTCTTTTTCTTTTTTCTGTTTTTTTTCCTTTTGTTTTTTTTTTCTCTCTTCCCTCCGCCGGCCATGGCAAAAGGAAGCCGACGAGGACGACCCTCGCCGCCGTTAGGGTTGGGCGAGGGCTGCCCTCGTCGGCATCGGGCGAGAGTGATGTCGGCGAGAATCGCCCTTGCCTGGGCAAGCGAGAGTCGGGGCAAGCGAGAGTCGCCCTCGCCTGAGTTGGGCGACTCTCGTCGGACACTGGCAAGGGTTGCCCTAGCTAAATTCGGCGAGGGCAGCTCTCGCCCAACCCCAGCGCCGGCAAGGGCCACCCTCACCTGCTTCCTTACGCCATGGCCAGCGGAGGGAAGAAAGAAGAAAAGAAAAAAATAAGAAAAAAAAAGGAAAAGGAAAAGGACGCAAATGTCCATGGTCTAAAGTATTGTGAAGTAAATGTGTCACAAATGATATATTTTGAAGTTTTTCGTGTCACCAAAAAAAGTTCAGAGTAAATTTGTTACAAGTGATATAGTTTGGAATTTTTCGTATCATAAAAAAAGTTTAGAATAAATTTATCATAAATAATATAATTTGAAATTTTTTATGGTATTTTTCTATTTATAATTATTTGCCGCACGTATGTATGGTCTGACGGACGCTGCAACTTGATCAGAAGCAGGTGGAAAAAAATTATATAAAGAGACCAACTTGATGCTTTTTAAGGCACGATACTCCGTACACTAATCATTATGATTCCTCAAATGTCGCCATTCAATACAAATCTAGGTAAAAAACATTTTTAAAGATTCCAAAATCCATTGAGAAGAAGCTGCAAAGACCGACTGAAAAAATTTAAAATTTGGTTCTACAAAAAAAAGAAAAAACATAGTGTTCCCACGTAAGATGTAACTGGTGATTGATTGTGCAAGGAGAACGCCAGCACTTCGTCATGATGCATTAGAACGTCTTTATCAACCTTTAAAAGAGGAAATAACACTTCACTCGTTAAAATTTTACCTAGTTGGCCAGTATCCTTTTTAGACTTTCTTTAGCCCCCAACGACTTTACTCAAAATTCTTGTGCCCAAAGGAATTTTTGTTGTTGGATTGCTTTCACAACCACAGAGTTCACCTAGATAAGTAAAGTTCATGAAAAATTATTTCCAAGCTCATCACAAGTTTCAATTGTCCGAATTCATCAGTTGGTGAATCTGATCTCTTGTTAAGTGATGGAGACTTTCATTTTTCAATAGGAGCGGTCGTATAATTTCACTATTCGTCTTTACCAAAAAAAAAAAATAATTTCACTATTCGTCGAAACAATTTAACACGAAATAATCTTTTCATTTGATAGTTCCAGGAAACTATGTCGAGATTTACTTCAGTGACTACACATGAGATTTGTAAACCCTAATTTTGTCACTCAATCCCACTAATGTCAAAGCATTGCACCATCATGAATTGTGCGGACCTAATGCAACGGGAGATGAATTACACCAATGAGAGCCATCGCTCTTGAACATGTTTGGAAAAAATAAACATGTTGTGTGATGCACTTCTCGAATTCTATTTGCTTGATGTAATTTTGGTCAAATGAGCCAACAATAATGATAACGTCAATGTTTACTTTTGCAATGGCGGGGCCTGTTACCGGCCAAATTTTGCAAAAGGAGTATTTGTATTGTATCATTTAGGCTCTGTTTATTTTACGGAAAATGAATAATTCGAAAAATAGTTTCCTGAAAATAATTGCTTGTATCGTTTCTAATAATCAGCCAAAGAACTTTTTTTCATTATCTACAATAATTTATATCTAAACATTGTAGTGGACAATGAAAATATTTTCCTTTTCTTCATTTTTGTAAGCAATATAAACAATCATTTTTACGAAAATATTTTTCAAATCATTCATTTTTCAAGAAACAAACAGAGTCTTAGATATGATCACAAGTTCTCTCTCGTTCGCTTTTCATTGTTGTGAAAATGCGGGGATTAAAGAGTTTTTCCTTCTTCGACATAAAGGGGAAAATCAATATGAGGATTATATATATCATTCTTGTTAGAAAATTAATAAAAGCAAGAGAATTATTGTATAGCTGGCTCTGGAGATTGAATGATAATTTACTAAATCACTTGAAACATGTGGAAGAGTTGAACCGGCCTTAGTATCCGGCACATCATCATCGGATGATCTCGTCGGCCCTACATTATGTAATGATGATGCCACATCTGGTACAGATTAAATAAAATGGTATGACTTATAATAGAAAACTACTCAAACTAAGCAAAAGAAGAAGAAGAGAAATATAAGAAAACAAGCAGAATCAAGCAATATCTTCTCGTTTTGTCTTCTTCAGCAACGAGACATACTAAAAAATTCTCAGCCTTTAACCTTCTCTCGAAGAAACGATTTGTATTATGAATGCCACTAGAAAATAAGTTTGTATAAGAATTTAAAATCTCTGATCTTCTTTGTCTGACCATAGTTGATTATTAACTCTTAAATAACACTGCTATAAAAACTCTCCGATAATGTAGGAGAACTAGTTAAAATTCCCCAAAAGACAGTAAAAATTTCTTATTTTCTTTGTATGGACATGGAAATTTATAACTTATATGACCCATTCTGAATTGCCGTAAATGGACATTGAAAATTATGTGTTGACCAAATGTACTTTATGTCATGTGTAAAATGTTTGTTTCCGACGGATACCTCCATTGATACCCAAAATTGGTAAAGAAAACGTTTTCCATCTATCTTATGGTAAAAATAGTATTTTCAAAGACTTTCACCGTTTATTTATTTATTTTTGGGTACATGTATATGTCAATTTAAGTACACACAATAATCCATCCTGATTGTACCATACAAAATAAGTTAGAATACAACAATAGTAAGTGCAAAGAGTAATTAAAAGATATTTCACCTTTTATTGAAACCTCTTGTAACAATTCTATAAACAATTTAGTTGAAAATGAGAATTGACAATCTTGTAGATGTTAGTTTTAGCACATTTTAAGGAAAATTTAGTAATGGAGCACTTCTCACCGATTCTGAAAGTATTAGGGGACATCCTACATAAAAAATTACAGAGGATCACTTTACGAAAGACCCAAAAAGCCTAAAATTTGCCAAGTGTAACACCAATGCTCCGTTCATTTCGCAAAAAATGTTTTCTAGGAAAATAGTTTTCATAATTTCCGGTGTTCGGGGGGCGGAAATTGAGTGGTCAAAGAAAATTTTTTCCGTTCAATCGAAAATATCCTTTGAAAACTGACGAAAATTATTTCCTTTTCTGAAGGAAACGAGATCATTTTCCAATCTCACGCATCCTCTCCACTTCTCTCTCCTTTTCCCCATCGTTCTCACGCAACCTAGGGTTGTCATCTCCAGAGTCGCTCCTCCTCCGCTGTTGCCTTGCGCTTCGTCTGCTCCTCCTCTGTTACTGCCTTGCACGTCCTCTCATCCCTCGTCTCGTCCCATGGCCGGTGACCGGCAGAGGAAGAAAGAAAGGGAAATAAAAAAAAATAAATATTAAAATACAAAATAAAAAATTATTAAAAATAGTGCATGAAGGAAAATATTTTCCATACCGAACAGCGGAAAATATTTTCCGAGACTTTTTCAGATTTCATCCCAACACCAAATAATTGTGTCATTTACCAAGGAAATGGCTTCTTGGAAAACATTTTTCGGAAATGTAACACTTTGCGCAAAACGAACGGAGTCCAATATCTCAAACTTTTTTCATGTCACCAATATCCCAACTTGTACTGGTGATCTAAAAATACCTTTCGTCTTAGTTTAGTCCAAGACGGCCATTAAAAATCCGATGTGGCATCTTGCGTGGACAACAACAGGCAAACGAGCCTGACATGGATTAGATCTGACTTTTAGTTTAATAGTCTTGCAAGAGACCGAAGCCTCGTCCGTGAAATTAGTTCTTTGAAAATTGAATCTTTTCTCATTAAATATTCTCAACAATATTTGTCTTGCTTTGATTCGTGTGAAAGGTAATTATGAAATCGAAGATTGTGAGGGGCCAAAGATGAAAAGCTCCGGCGAGACGAGCAAGAAGCCAGTACACACACAAGAAAACGTGCTAGCCGAGAGGAAGCGCCGCGAGAAGATCAGCAAGCTTGTCATCATGCTCGCAGCCATCATTCCCAACCTTAAGAAGGTACAAGCTGAAAATGTCTGGAAATTATTAGGAGTGTATGATTGATGGGTCGGATTAAGCATAAGATTAGGACAGATTAGTATAGTCATTAGCACCGGACGAGACAGATGCATCACATCCTCGTGTTAAAGAGTTCCGCTTGCTCATTTTGACAATTTAAAATGCTTGCTCTCTTGACGTGTGGGGTTCTGTAAAAATGGCTTCTCTCCAACATTTATGCTTTATAAGGTTAATTCACACGCCATAATCACATGGCTTATTTATTTTGTATCAAGATTACGACTTAAACCTGATGATTATCTTGTGAAGTAAAATTTGGCAAGATTACCGAAACTTTATGCTTGCGAACTTCATGTACGCGAGGAAAAGAATAATGATGATTCATAATTGTTGATAAGGGAAAACCTGCATGCGCTAATGCTAGCTTAAACTAGACGCACACAACTAATAAATCCTATCTATCTCGCCATCACCGATTTAAGGAAACCATTTCAAAATATTCACACCGTTAACGAATTGTACGACCTAATACTGTTCTAACATTGATGTTAAATGTGTATTTTAGAAGGACAACGCTTCCATCCTTGAGGATGCCATTAGGTATTTGAAAGAGCTTCAACAACGTGTCAAGGCACTCGAGGAGGAAGTGGCAGCGAAGACTGAGGAGTCGGTTGTCATCGTGAAGAAGACCCCACTCACTAGGTTTGACGACACGGCGTCTTCATCCGATGAGAACTCTTGTAGCCAAATAGACCAGCAACCCTCGCTCCCAGAAATCAAGGCGCGAATCTCCGGAAATTGCATCCTTATCAATATCCATTGCGCAAGGCGCAAGGGCTTTATTTCGAAAATGATCGGCGAGATAGAGAAACTGAATTTAACTTTTGTGAACAGTTGTGTCCTACCTTTTGGGAGTTCCATACTAGATGTCACCATCTTAGCTCAGGTACCATAGTTGCCGCAATTCTTTTCCGCGCTTTAACTCCATATTGTGCATTTTTTTTCCGGTAAATGTGCAATATAGATAGGAATCTTACGAAAGTTACCAAATTAATCTTTTATATAATGCATGAGTCATTGAGTTCATAACCCGATAAAAGACTCCCACGTTGCTTAGCAAATGGGTTATAATAAAACTTCTTAATGCACTCGGTATTTCTCTTATTTCATCCCATGTATTTGTAGTTGGGTTGTAGCAAAAGAAAACTAAGTGATATTTTACGCCATCAAATAAAAATTTCTTGCAGATGGACGTGGGATTCAGCTTGAAAATGGGGGATTTCGTGAGGAATCTGCGTCAAGCTCTTCTGGATCTCATGTGATCTCCTGCAATGGTCTCATCTCATCAGGAGTTGGCGAGCAACAACTTACCAAACCCTAACAATAACACCCACTCACTTCATTTCCTGTTTTCTCTAATTCTTTTTTTTTTTTTTTTTGGGTTCAAAGAGTTTGAGATCTCTGAGGAGAAAGAAAGGTTCCCGTGAATCACTCTCTCTGATCAGACAACATCAAATTCTTGTGATGTATAATCTTATCTCTCCACTTGTAATTTATTTGTTGTGCATCACTGACTGATTAATGCGTAGTGTTGTACTTGTGTGTTGGATTCTTACATAATTATGCAGCAAGTTGCTTTCGCTTTCTGTCAACATTTGAATACAAATACGAGATCAGCATTTCCTCTGTTGCTAACAGCATTATTTCAGGAAAAAAAAACAGTTTTTCTAATATGATATAAGAGCACACGTCAAAAGCTCAAAAAGATTACAATTACCGTATATCAGGACTTGAGGGTTGTATGCTGTAACCCATGCGTAAATGCATAATTTTGTGTATCACGAAACCATGTCTTCCACGAACAAACTAAACATATTGGAAAGGACTGTTCGGTTTTTTTGGAAACATCCTATTTGAGGCACTCTTGATCTTGTCCATGTCCTCGGTCAATTATACCGTCGTCCTTTTCGCAAAGGCGCATCCTTAATTCCATATTATTTCTTCTTCTTTTTTTCTTGAAACTTTGGATGGTTTTCCTACAATTCTTTTGAGTGTGAGATTATATGAGTATACGTTGAGATTGTAATTGGTTCCTATAATTTTAATTATTGTTGTTAGATTGCTTTATTGTTTGTTCATATTATTGAGCGTAAATGAGTACTTAATCGAGTATTTCACAATTCCTTCCCCAATCATTTTTTAATTTCTTTACTTTAAAAACGATGGAGTTTTATAGAACTTCAAAAAATTTCCTAAAAAGCAGGATGGGGCTTTGCTTCCTATCCTACACCAATTGTAGGAGGTTTGTGTCGTTATATTAAGACATATTGCAAGCATTAAAAATTATCTAAATGCCGTATAAAGTAATGTCATAATTTCAAAAGTAGTGATTCTGTCAGTTTTTATATAACATTGCTAATA
Source organism: Syzygium aqueum (assembly GCA_031216185.1). Classification (NCBI taxonomy): domain Eukaryota; kingdom Viridiplantae; phylum Streptophyta; class Magnoliopsida; order Myrtales; family Myrtaceae; genus Syzygium; species Syzygium aqueum. Next base: position 11,381,617 of record CM062238.1, read on the forward strand.
CTAGATATGCGGTTAGAAAAATAAACAAATTATACCAAGTGTTGTCTTGAATAAGCGACCTTAAACAGGACCTTAAATCCTAAGAAGTTTCAAGAAAATCATCATTATACAAAAAGTTCTCTGGCAAACTATTTCCACAAAAAATTTACATTTCAATATAGTGTAGACCAAAAATAAATGAATAGAAAAAACGATATGCGTTTTCATTGTGCACTATGATATTTCGAACTCCACAATCAAAGTATCAAAATGTGCAAAACCCGTTTGTAGGTCAGCTTCACTACTATTTAATAGGATCACTATCCCGATAAGATATGACCATCACAACTGGCGGATCCGACACTTCATAAAACAATTGCACTAAATAGTTTGGTAGCTAATACTAATAGTACCCAGTAAAAACAAGCATGTTTTATATATTTCCAACAAACTGTGGACTCTACGGATGCATTCTTTATTTTAACGTGTCAGTGTCCGCACACCCAACACCTCAATTCCGCCCCCCTTCCCCCCACCCCCGTATTTTTGTCTTCTTGGAGAGAAGGGAATACCTTTTCGAAGTTTTACATCCCGATGATCCCAAGGTCTTGACAAAGATCGAGATGAAGTATTTTAAGGTCTTACCCTGGACCTAGGTAGCTAATACTAATAGTACCCAACAAAAACAAGCATGTTTTATATATTTCCAACAGTCCAATCTTCATAATTATAATATACATGGGCGCATCAGAGCCGAATCAAAAGGTCCTCGGAGAAAAACAAATATCACACAACTAATATATTGAGAGGAATTGTCCAAGCAGTCTTAACCCTATTGTACGAATGTCAATTTAGTCGTAAATTTTATAATTTTGCCAATTTAATTATAAACATGTGCGCATAATTCCAATTTAGTCTTTTTGGCCAATTTTTGCTGGAAATTGTTAATGTGACCATATATCACAAAGGAAGGCCAGCAATGACAAAACTGCTACATCAACAATATTTAGTAAAAATTAGCCGAACGGACTACATTAAAATTTTGTGCAAAGATTTAGCACTAAATGACAAAATTAAGAAGTTTATGGCTGCATTAAGATTCGTATAATTAGTTTTGGACTTATTGGAAATTTTTATTATGCGTTGAGCCCATAAACTAAAGTGCACGACGACGATCTGGATGCCACGACAAGAGTCAAGCATGAAAACGATCTTCGAAAACACTATAATAGGCGAAAGAATCACTTACAAATCGGCCACACTAATTATTGAATCTCTCTCTCTCTCTCTCTCTCTCTCTCTCTCTCTCTCTCTCTCTCTCTCTCTCTCTCTCTCATCTTCCCAAGTTGCTATTGCCCAAAGAAAAATCCATTATTATAGCCATGATATTGTCCAAAATTGTACCAGATCCAAATCCATGTTAGTTTCTATTAAGTCTCGGCCACATCTCCCTAATTTTGCTCATTATATCCTCTTGTAACCATTTTTCTTCTTTTTTTAAAAAAAACTCCACAATTAACCACTAAGAGCTAAATTTATGAGAAAAACAAGCCACTGTCAACATCTAAATTTTTGCTCAATTAATTAAGGAAGCCAATATAGAGTGTTATAAATTATTATAATTATAATTTTTAATGAATTCAATGATTAGATGAATTTTTCACCTTTTAAATTACTATTGTCGAATCTTCCAACAATCCATGTAGATATTCTTTTTCAATTAATCATTAGTAGGTTAATCGCAGAAGAATGTAAAAGGGAGATGATTGAGGATTGTGGCTTAAATATATAAAAGGCGCTTCTTTTCCAACTACGACGATACTTTGGAAAAAGAAACTAGCGAAGAAAGGGGGAAAAAGAGATATAAGCCCCCAACCAAAAAAAAAATGCGTGAAACTTGGAGAAAAGAACAAAAAAAGTACTAAATATATTATATTGATGTCAATTGAGTCCTAAACCTTTCAATTGTGCCGATTTAGTCCAATGTGGCTTGGTTGAAGGTGATGTAGACATATTTTATAATTTTTAATTATTTTTTATAATTATTTTTATTTTTCTTTTCCTTTCTCTTACTTTTTTTTTTACTGAGAGCCAGCAGGGGTTGCAGGTAGACTTTTGCCGAGGGCTAGGAAGCCCTCACTGACATTGGGTGAGGGCACGGCCCTCCCCTGGCCTAGATCTGGCGAGGGACTGTGTGCCATTGCTAAGTGTCGCCATCCTCACCTAGTGGCCAGAGAGGAAGAAAAGAGTAAAGAAAAGAAAAGAAAAAAGAAAAAAAATCCAAAAAATTATTAGAAATGTCCATGTCAAAGCCAACCGTTCCATGTAGGATGTCATCGTCCATGCCAGCGATTTCTGGCCTAGATGGGCCAGATAGACTCAAATAGCCAAATATGAAATTATTTAGGATTAAATTAGCACAATTTAAAGGTTTAGGACTGAATGCGCATCAATACAATAGGTTTCTAATTTTTTTTTATACTTTTCCCATGAAACTTATCATCATTGTTCATTTTTTATAAGTTAAAACGTATGTAAGTGAGACCAGCACTAATGATCTCCTCTTACCGTTACCATAAGGATTCACATCCGTTATTGAATATTTGCATTGTATCATAACTACTCTACACCACCTGGGATTCGAAGGAGTTGATGAGTCAATCAACTGCCAAAATACTAGTATTCAGGAACTCTATCCACATGAGATATTTTACAATTGGTAGCGCAAGCTATAAGAAGGTTTGTGAACTCGGGACCTTGTGAAAGATGACCAACTTCTTTACCATTAGACCAACCATCTTAGAAGTAACTTGTCCTCATTGTTATTGTTCCTCGGGGAAAATAATGCAGTAAACAACCCAGAATGAGCCAAATAGCCCACATTGGTTGAAGTTAACTAAATAAGAAATGTGTGCCCCTTTTCCCGTTGTTAAGGGGTAAATCATAAAAAATCTCAAATTTGTATTCTAATGTAATATTTACTCCAAACTAATTTTCGTATCACAAAAAAAATATCAAATTGGTAAACTATGCTACATTTAACTCAAACTAATCTTCATGATACAAAAAAATTTCAAACTGATACACTAATGCCATATTTAACGCACTAGTCGTATTAGTTTAGGATTTTTCACAAAAAAACCCACATCGTATTTGATCATCCGAATTGTTTGTCACGTATCTTTCTATGACATTGATTTAATTAGACATAAGCTAAAAAAGGGTGACTCTGGTACGGGTGTATCAGTTTGAGATTTTGTATGATACAAAAATTAGTCTATGATATATCATTTGTGATTTTTTTGTGGTATTAACCCCAATATTAAGTATTATCGGTACTTTATTTTTGTTGGAGGCTTCTATATTGGTCCTTGAGGAACACATCCGCATCATAACACATTGCACTCAAATTTTTGTCCAATCTATACAAATATTGTTCCCCGCAAATAGTTATTACTTGCTAGTTTCAATGTGTTCCTGTAACACAACATTTATACAAGATTTCTAAGTTGGGAGGGGAGATCCGTTCCTCGTAAAACAATACAAAATACCCATCTTGCAGGTGGTTGCTACAGGAAACCCATACATTCATTATCTATGAAATAATATGACAAGAACTCAAATACATATAAGCTTAATTCCCCAAAAAAACCTCAACTTTTGGTTTAGTCCCAAATCTATTCCTAACTGTTTTTTGTCTTAAAAAAACGCTCAACTTTCACTCAAGTCTCAAATCTACACCTATTAACCCTCCGTCCAAAAATCACCGTTAAGTCTTCTAATGTGGCAATTCCACGTCAGCACTAAATCCATGTCAACTTTTGACATGGAAAATCTCCAAAAAAACGTTGACACTCCTTGCTTTGAAGATTGGGGGAAATTAGAAGCAATTAGGACTGCTTCATCGCCTCTTCAATTTACGTCAAAGAGAGAGAATGTTGGATCGCTACCTCCATATCAGGTTCATTCTCTATGCCACAAAGCTAGAGCTAGCAAGCTTCTCCTTCCCCCTCTCCAATGGTTAGCCTATCTATTCGTTTCTCTTGAAGGAATTGATCATGGATAGGAGGGATTCCTCCATGAGTCGATTAAGTAGTGGAATCCAAAGCGTTTGGTCTCTTCCTATACAAGTTCGTGCTTGGTCGTGTTAGAAATTAAACCAAATTTGTTAGTACTTATTTCCTTTTTGAGGTTGTTCGTATTTTCATATTTTGATTTTGCATATATATGGTGAGATATTAAGAGATAAGATAAGATATTGTGAGATATTGTTTCTAGTTATATTTTAGGAAAGTTTCCTAAGTCAAGTAGGTTTCCTAATTAGAATAGGTTTCCTAGAAAGAGGTTTCCTATTTCGAATCAAACTATGGTCTATATATAGTCTATTTCTCTTGTAATTGAGATATGCAATAGAAAGACGCGAATTGCAATTGTTTCACCTTCAAAAAATTTCTTCCATCAAATCAAGTTGTTGCCGCGTCTCTAACGCTCAACAAATTGGTATCAAAGCTTACGGTTCGTGATCATGGCCTCAATAAACAATCAGCTTCCTCTTCAACACCCTCATCTTACCAAAGAAAATTATGGTAATTGGGCTGTTAGAATGAAAGCTATACTCGGCGCCTACGGTGTGTGGGAACTTGTTAACACTAGCTATGATGAGCCAGAGGATGAAGCCACGTTGAACCAGAACCAGAGGAATGCCTTGGAGAAGGTTCGTACGAAAGATGAATATGCCTTGTCGATCATCTATCAAGCGTTAGATGATTCCATGTTCGAAAAAGTTTCGAACGCCACTACCGCTAAAGAGGCATGGGAGATTCTTCAAAACACACATCAAGGAGTTCAGAAAGTTCAGAAGATTCGCCTTCAAACCTTAAGAAGCGAATTCGAGGTAATTCACATGAAAGAATCCGAATCGATTGCTGATTATTTCATGAGAATTTTGGCAATTGTTAACCAGATGAGAAGAAACGGAGAAGACGTTTCCGATGTTCGTGTTGTTGAGAAAATACTTCGGTCCTTAGACAAGAAGTATGATCATATTGCAGTTGCAATTGAAGAATCCAAAAACTTGGATGCCATGACGATCGATGAACTTATGGGTTCATTACAAGCCCATGAAGAAAGGTTTAGAAAGAAAAAGATTGAACCGATGGAGGAAGTTCTCCAAACGCAATTGACCATTCGAGATGAGAAAGAGCAAAGAAGAGATCCCGTACAAAATCGCGGGACAAATCAAGATCGTGATCGAGGTCGTGGCCGAGGTCATTTTTGAGGAAGAGGTCGTGGACGAAGCAGGGGAGATCCTACTCAAAGTGATGGAGGATATCAGTACGAAAGAGGCGTTCGTGGAAAAGGAAAGAACTCGATAAGCCAATGGTATGATAAATCTAAAATCTGATGTTATCATTGCAATAAACTTGGCCATTATGCTTCTAACTGCTGGAATAAAAAAAGTAATAGAGCAGAAGAAAATGCGAACTTGGTGAATAATGCTGATCAAGTTCTCTTATTGGCATTAAAAGAATATGAAGAAGGTCAAAGCGATATGTGGTATTAGGATACCGGCGCAAGCAATCACATGTGTGGGAGAAAGGAGATGTTTGCCGAGTTAGATGAGACAATTAAAGGGTCTGTCTCATTCGGTGATAACTCTAAAATTCTTGTTGAAGGGAAAGGTGCAATTTTGATCCGCCTAAAGAATGGTGCACGTCAGTTTATTACCAATGTTTATTATGTTCCAAAAATGTCAAGCAATATCTTGAGTTTGGGACAACTTCTAGAGAAAGGTTATACTGTTCATATGAGAGATCTTAATCTTATGTTGAGAGATCGAAATAATAAACTGATTGCAAATGTGAAGATGTCGAAGAACAGGATGTTTACTCTTAATATAAAGAGTGAGATGTCTTGATGTCTAAAGGCGTGCGTAGATGATCCTTCATGGTTTTGGCATTTGAGGTTTGGCCATCTCAATTTTGGCGGACTCAATTTGCTTTCTCGCAAGAAGATGGTTTATAGCTTACCACATATTGATCATCCCGATCAATTATGTGAAGGGTGTGTTATCGGCAAGCATTCCAGAATTGGCTTTCCGAAAGAGGCGACTTATCGAGCGAAGAAGCCACTTGAGTTGATTCATTTTGATTTGTGTGGTCCGATCAATCCTCACTCATATGATAATCATCGATATTTTGTTACTTTTATTGATGATTTTACTCGGAAAACTTGGGTGTATTTTTTGAAAGAAAAGACAGAAGTGTTTGATACTTTCAAACAATTCAAAAACCTGGCTGAAAAGGAAAGCAGCTATTTTATCAAGGCTTTAAGGACTGATCGTGGTGGAGAATTCACCTCAGCCATATTCAACAAATTCTGTGAAAATCATGGTATTCGACGTTTCTTGACGGCCCCGTATTCTCCTCAACAAAATGGTGTGGTTGAACGGAAAAATAGAACCATTCTTGATATGGTTCGAAGCATGTTGAAGAGCAAAAATTTGTCCAAGGAACTTTGGGCTGAAGCTGTTTCGTGTACCGTCTATCTTCAAAATAGATGTCCAACATATGGACTTGAAGGCGTAACTCCACAAGAGGCATGGACCGGGAGAACACCAAGTGTTTCGCACTTGAGAATTTTCGGGAGCATTGCCTATACTCATGTCCCAGACCAAAAAAGACCGAAACTTGAAGACAATAGCAAAAAGCTCATCTTTATCGGGTATGACTCATCATCCAAAGCCTATCAATTATTTGATCCTAACACTTTGAAAGTGTATGTAAGTAGAGATGTCAAGTTCAATGAAGATGGAATGTGGGAAGAAAATCCAAAAGAAGAAGCGAATGTTCGTTGTGATTCCAATCAAACGGAGTTGAAAGATCAACCTTCACCTTCTTCTCCAACATCTTATTCAAGTTCATCAACACCATCCTCTTCAAATAGTGTCGATGAACCGCTATTGCAAAGATCAAGAAGATTGTCTGAAATTTACGAAGCTACCGAAGAGCTTCATCTTATATGTCTTCTTGCAGATTATGAACTACTTGCTTATGATGATGCGGCCAAAGAAAAAAAGTGGAGAAAAGCCATGGACGAAGAAATTGAAGCCATAGAGAAAAATCAAACATGGGAGCTTGCTAATCTTCCGAAAGACAAGAAATCAATTGGCGTTAAATGGGTGTACAAGGTCAAGAAGAATGAGAAAGGTGAAGTGACAAGATACAATCTAGATTAGTTGCGAAGGGGTACAAGCAAAAAACCGGAATTGATTATGATGAAGTTTTTGCCCCCGTCATCCGCATGGAAACGATTAGATTGATTATTTCCATTGCTGCTCAAAATAATTGGCGGATTTATCAAATGGATGTCAAATCAGCATTTTTGAATGGCATTCTTGAAGAAGAAATTTATGTCGAACAACCCGAGGGGTTTGTTGTGAAAGGTCATGAAGATAAAGTACTGAGGTTGAAGAAAGCTCTGTATGGGCTTAAACAAGCACCGAGAGCACGGAATTCCAGAATTGATGCATATTTCAAGGCGAAAGGATTCTCTCAATGTCCATACGAGCATGCACTCTATTTGAAGGAAGAACAAGGTGATATTCTGCTCGCCTGTTTATATGTTGATGATCTTGTTTTTACAAGAAATAATTCGGTTATGATTGATGCTTTTAAGGCATCGATGGTGAAAGAATTTGAGATGACCGATAATGGTCTCATGAATTATTTCCTTGGTATCGAAGTGAAGCAAAGTGCCGATGGGATTTTTATTTCCCAAAAAGGATATGCAGAAAATATCCTTGAAAATTTCAACATGAAGAACTGTATGTCGGTCAATACACCAATGGATTGAGGAACCAAGCTTTCGAAGTTTGATGATGGTGCCGATGTTGATTCGACATATTATAGAAGCTTGATTGGGAGTTTGAGATACTTGACATGCATGATACCGGATATTATGTATAGTGTTGGAATTGTTAGTCGATACATGGAGAAGCCGAAATCATCTCATCTTAAAGCTGCAAATAGAATACTTCAGTACATCAAATGTACTATTTCTTATGGCTTACACTATTATTGCTCTGAATCTTTCAAACTTAGAGCTTATTCGGATAGTGATTATGGTGGAGATATCGACGATCGAAAAAGCACCACCGGATTTGTATTTTGCTTGTGCGACACCGCTTTCACGTGGTCATCAAAGAAGCAATCAAGTGTTACTCTGTCGACATGTGAAGCTGAATATGTAGCTGCATCTTCATGTGTTTGTCATGCAATATGGTTGAGAAGACTACTCAAAGATATTCTTATGGAGCAGAAGAAAGCAACGGAGATTTTTGTTGATAATATTTCTGCTATTGCTTTGGCGAAAAATCCAGTTTTTCATGAACGAAGTAAACATATCGATGTTCGATATCACTTCATCCGAGAACAGGTTAAAGAGAATGAAATTGAAGTATTGCATGTGAAGACCAGAGATCACGTAGCAGATATTTTTACTAAACCTCTCAAGATCGATGCTTTTCGAAAGTTCAAGAGCCTGCTTGGAATGATCGATGGAAGAGAATTTGGTTTAAGGGGGAGTGTTAGAAATTAAATCAAATTTGTTAGTACTTATTTCCTTTTTGAGTTTGTTCGTATTTCCATATTTTGATTTTGCATATATATTGTGAGATATTAAGAGATGAGATAAGATATTGTGAGATATTGTCTCTAGTTATATTTTAGGAAAGTTTCCTAAGTCAAGTAGGTTTCCTAATTAGAATAAGTTTCCTAAAAAGAGGTTTCCTATTTTGAATCAAATTATGATCTATATATAGTCTATTTTTCTTGTAATTGAGATATGCAATAGAAAGGCGCGAATTGCGATTGTTTCACTTTCAAAAAATTTCTTCCATCAAATCAAGTTGTTGCCGCGTCTCTAACGCTCAACAGGTCGCTTGGAGGAGAGGGCGGCAGAAACTGCAAACAACCCTCGTGACAGCTACATATTTGTTCTTTTTGTTTCCTTTGTTTCTTTTCCCTAAATTTAACTTTCATCATTTCTGATGAAGTACGCTTGCATTTTTTTTTTTTGTGTTTTTTCAGTTTTTACTATTCTTGTTATGTGTATGATTCTAGTTAGAAGCTACATGTTGGGGGCTTGCTGTTGTTGCTTCCCCGTGCTGTCTGTTAGTTTGCCCCTTTTGCTCTTATATATTTCCGTAAATGTGATTCGTTGTTCCCTCATGGCCACCATCATCACTCCAAGCAGTGGAAATAACAAAAGTTGTGCTCAAAGTCCTCATTTTCTTGAATAGAATATTGTTGTAGTAGTCAATTGTTCCCAGGATGTGAATTGTGTTGTTTGCAGTTCGCCTCAATCAGTGTGATGTGTTTGACATTGAATTTGTAGGTTGAGTGTCACTTAGCTTGTTGAAAATTGGAGTATTACTAGGTTGAATCAGAAGCCATGTTTACTTCATTCAATTGTTGACTCTTTATGTTAGAATACTATTTTTAGTTATCAATTAACGGCTTTGTGTGTTTTTTAATGAAACTAAAGTAACAGTGATGATACTTCATTGGGCATGAGTGTTAAAGAACCAAATATATCAGATAATTAATGATTAGTGACAAGGGAGATGATGAAAAAATTCGAAAAAGCAAGAATATGGGAGGAGGACAAGGTAGATAATGGTCAGGATTTAGTTGTAGATTCCACTGATGTTATTTATACAAAGATGAGGCAACTGATCAAGACACAAATTTTGATAATGAATCTCTAAGTGGACCTGATATTGATGATTTTGTGGATAATTTTGTTGGAGATTGAAAAGTGCGAGTTTTTATGTTTTTTGTAAGTGGATTTGGCTTTGAAATGTGTCTAGTATGGGGTGGATGTTTTGATGAGGATATTGATGTTGCGTTTGGTCGTCTGGACACGAATTGAAATAGGATAGGATAAGGAGGGATTAGAAATCCTCTGGATTGTCCTTTAGATTGTGAAAAACTCCATCATATGTTTGGTAAATGTGTAGATATCACATGGATCTCGGGATGTGCAATCCACTACGCCGGTGACCTCCTACGGACGATGGTGATGATAGTCATGACCACCACGCCAAGTTGCGACATAGCTTGTTGGCATCCCTTAAAACGAGAATGGTGACCATCATTGAGGCGATCGCACTCCTAACCACCATGGCTGTACCTGTTGAAGGATGGCAACACAACAAGGCGACTAGCACAGATCACCGCAGGCAACAATAAGGGTCAAATATCATTCAATTCCTTACACTTCTTGTTTAAGAATAAATTCTTTCTGCAAAATTGCAAGCACTTCCTTTTCCTATTACCTTCCTCGCGTTCATATGATAAAGGATATTCAGTTTTTAGCTCTAATTTTTTTCCCCATTACATGTTTTCTGATATCATAACATAATGCATTCGGTAGCAAACTTTACTATAAAAAAAAACCTTCCAAATTTCTTCTCGATCAATGCTTAACCATAGCACCAAGAAACCTATTGGTCGATTTAAGTGCCCAAAACACCAACCACTGAAAGAAAGCTGCAGTTCGATTAGACCTTGATTATTTCTTGCAAATCAAACTAAGAAAGAACCCATCAAGGATCTACACCGTCGCAATCAAAACACGTCAAGGATCTACCATTGAAGGGGACTACGTTGGCACAGCACTACACAGAAAAGACCTAGGGCTTGGCCGGCCTCAGATTCAAGATCCAAGGATCGACCTTGTCGGTCGAGCTCGAGCTCGATGAAGATGAGGACAATTGCAGCCTTCTCAGTGAGAATCAATGGTGACGGGTTGTCGTGGAGGCCATGACAATCGCACAATGGTCAGAAGTGACAACGATTTCGTGGTGGTGGTCCAATCACAACAAGTGAAGCAATATCCAATGGTCGCTTCATTACTCCATCATTGAAAAAGATGGTTTGTTAAGTTATTTGGGAGACCTAAGTTGGTGCTTTTTTACAGGACAAAAAAAGGTTGGGGCCAAAATTGTCACTCGACCTAAAATTGATGTTTTTTTTTTTGGAATTAGGCCATTGTGTGAATTTAGTAAAGCTGATAATAAAAAAGAATAGCTATTATGGCAATTTTTGTTTTTAAGATAAATAAGGATTACAACTCAAATAGGTCTTTCACCAACATTAGAAACAGATAAATGGACAAGAGAAAATTGGACATCTAAAAGAATAGCTATAAGATGTTGTGCATCATCTAAAACACAACTTCATTTCAATTAACCCATAATAAAAGATGCCTTGGATGTGAGAATGCTTTCTCAAAGCACCAACATCAATAAAGGTTTTGCAGCATCCTTCATATCATAGCTGCAGGGGAAAAAGGACTTCACTAGTCGGCTCTAACGTTCAGTTGAAAATTCATGAACTTCTTACTCCGATCCTTCAGTAAACCACATAAAGAATAAAGGCATATTCTTATGTAAAATCTCCACAAAGTAACTCCATCGTCACCATCACTAGAGCTTCCATGAAAATAAGCTGGCTTATGGCCGGACTTGACTACTAATCCCTATGATATCGGAGAAAAGTTTCAATTACAATAACATACAAGCGCAAATATCAAATCTCAACATGTATGGAAGAAAATTGATTATTGTTTAAAAATAGCACGTCACCTATTCGTCCAGTTACTGGAGCAACCTCCAACTCATCGGCTTGGTCAGTTTACAACTCATCTAAATTAGCAATTTCCCCAAACATCACTTGCAGCTTTGGAGTCCACTACTTAGTCGGCTCACCGTTCTTCAATTAGAGCTCGATAAAAAACTTCTTCAATTTCTCTAATCTCGGCCACTTCCTCAGCTAGCGACTGAGTTGAGCCTGTGTGAGAGTGCGAGATAGGAATAGATCGAGTGCTTCAGAATCCACTACTCAGTTGATTTATGGAGGAATTCTTCTTATTTGCGATCAATTCCTTCGAGAGAAATGAGTAGAGAGGCTAATGCATGAAGAGAAGCTGACGCGCAGAGGATGGAGAAGCTTGCTGGCTCCTGCTTTGTGTCATCAAGAGCAAATCTGATATGGAGGGAGCGACCAAACGTTCTCTCTCTTTGAGCACGAATTGAAGAAGCAAGCCCTAATTGCTTCTAAATTCCCCCAATCTTCAAAGCAAGGAACATTGACATTTTTGTGGAGTTTTTCTTCCGACGTAGATTTAGTGCTAACATGGCAACAGGTGGAATTGCCACGTCAGAGAACTAGGGCTAAACCTAAAAAAAAGTTGAGGATTTTTTTTTAGACAAAAAAAGTTCAAGGCAAATTAGGGCTAAACCTAAAGTTTAGAGAACTAGGCACATTTAAATATTCTTTTTTAACTATATTCACATTTTTTTATCAATCAATTTTTATGCTCTATGATTCTCGATATTGTACGTCTTTCTTATTAAAACTTGAAAGATTTTCAGTGACCCAATTTCTCATTGAGAATATGAAATTACGTTTTCGATTGGACGGTGATTCAACAGTAAAAATTTCAGTCAAAATGTCCCACCCAGCATAAAGCACAATTCGTTCTTGAATTTGTCAATTCTGTTGAGGCAATTCGTGTACTCAATGAGGATTTGCGTTTGACTAACTGCGACGTTTCGCATTGAAACACGTTTCATAGAGCAAGTCGAACTTTATGGACGGTGGGTTCAAAAGTCTAATAAAAAAAATTCATGAAAAGGGAAAAGTCTTGTTGTTTTGCTTTTCTTTTTCTTTGTTTTTTGCTTGGACTGACCGATAAGAAACCTGGTCCAAAAGTTTAGGAGAATACAACAAAATAGTCCAATCCAAGTTCCATGTTGATGGCAGTCGAGCGAATGACTGGCGTGTTAGAAGAATGTGCAAAGGGACATGTTGGTGGACTGGTGATAAAGACTTTGAATTAAGCAAGTATTTATTACTTTTTAAGGAATAAATTATTCGTCCTCTAATTATCCTCTTGTTAGTGCTCAGCTGTGGCCGCGGCCAGACGTTGATATATCTCCCTATGAGTGCTTTACAGAAATCTATTAAGGAAAAAAATTTATTCGATCTGACCAAAAATTTAAAAAATCCACTTATTCCGACTCTCTCTCTTCATAAAAGTTTAGGATTCAACCGTGATTTGTAGATAATAAGTTTAGGATTTGTGATGTAACTTTTCGGATATAAATACGTAGATGATTTTGATAAAACCATCGAGTTATCAATTTCTTATGTTAGATAACTATTTGTCTTAAGGTTTAGGCCATGGAAAAGCTATGCTTTTTGCACAAAATATATATATATATATATACGCCTGATTTTGATAATTTTCTATTGTGCCCTCAACAATTCTTTTGTTTCCGTGGTTCTTCCAACAAGACATTTCAACTCGAAATGAATGCTTGAAATCGTAAAGGAAGCGGCTACCTTATTGATTTGGTGGGGTCTGCCCTCTTTTGACAATTACTTGTTCATGTCCCTTGGCCTAAAGTAGATGAAGCTTCCATGAAATGGACATGCTATAATCACGTGGTCATGAAACAAATACACCGATAGAGCTCTTGAGCTAAAGAAATAAAAAAAGAAGAAAATGAAAAGAATGGAAGCTCATGAATATATAGTTGTCTTTAAGTTAGAACCAATCAATTGGATTACAAATTTGTTCAGATTAAGCGCTGTTAAGTTGTACCTTTTTTATTGTTAGATTAAAGAATTCCCACATTGGCAATTCCATGTAATGTAGAGCAATTAATTTATCCAAATCAGTTAATAACTCATTGACTTAAGTTTTTTAGCGAATTTAGATCTAACTAGATATGTTGAGCGCTTTTTTCCCTTCAAAAATTTGAAACAAGATTTAGCCATGGGAGCAATTAGAGGAGTTGCTATCATATATTATTAACATCATAAATGCACAAAATATTGGATTGAAATTCTTTGTCTTATTACTTACGTGTACTATCATTAGCGTCAATTTGTAGCACATTTAAGATATAGGAAATACTACAGCGGGAGTCCAAAGTTTTTTTCACAATAATGACCCATGTCCTTGACTTCCAAAACTTTTCTTTTGCTCATTTCAATCCTGAAACTTCCAACATTCATGCATTTAAATCCTTCAATCTGTTCCTTTAGTTTGAGGAGGATGGAACATTTACATCATATTTTTTTATTGATTTTTCTTTTTCTTTTTAGGTACATGGCATAGATGTGACGTCAAGTGGATGCCACATCAAAAAAAGACCAAAAGGATAGGGTTGGTGCACAAACACAAAGAAATAGGGAGTAAAAACGAGAAAGAGAAATCAAAATACAAGCTTTATTATGGTTCAACTTTAAATGAGGGCTATATCCAGTAAATGATTCCACTATGATTAGCACTTCAAATCTCTCTATTATGTCTTTCAATTGCAAGAAAAAAAGATTAAATATAGGCAGCAATAGCTAACTAGCTATTTATGGGCTCAAACCCAAAATACCAATAAAATACGGATCTAAACTATAAAAGCTCTCTAAGCTCACGAGGGCACTACCCCCTATGACCCTCGTCGAGGTGGCCCCTCAAACCTCTGTACCTTCTTATTGATGGAGAGTATGAACTACACCCCGACACAAAAAAAAAATAAAAAATAAAAACCAGAAGAGACGGAGAGTGATTGATAGAGGAGGGATGATTGATATGGGAGAAGGACAGCCCTAAGGGCTGCGGGGTGAAGGTTGGCGGGCCTTGCCAAGGGGTTGATGAACCACATCCGAGCCAAGGGAAGGGCCTCGCCACAAGTAGAGCAAGCAAAGAGCTTGCTAGCCCTCGCTTGTGCAATGATTATGTCTCACTCCCCACATCGAGAGGCGGTGGTCGTCGTCGCCTATATTTTTCCTGAATCTAACTTCACCATACACTATCTTGATTTGGATATAAGTTCATCCAATGTTATATATAATATTTTTCCTACAATAGATAAAAGGGAAATCTTCAATTAAGTACCCAAAGTGGGTATCTTTTTTGAAAAAAGGATTCCAAGTAGACAATGTTTCAATTAAGGACCCAAAATGCCCAAACTAGTCTCAAATAAGGACCCAGCTCGCCGGCCGGCCAAATGTTCATCGGCTGGCAACCGTGAGACATTTTCCGACGTCGAAATAGGGGCAATTTTGTCTTTTTCTTATTTTTTCTTTTTGCTTTTTTCTTTTCTCTCTTCCCTCCTGTGGCAATCGTCGGCGGCGTCCGCCGGCCTTAGGTGAGGGTCCCCTTCGCCAGCGTCGGGCGACGGCCACCCTTGCCTGAGCTGGCCAGAGCCGCCCTCGCCCTCACCAGATCCGGCGAGGGCCAGGGTGGCCCTCGCTGGATCTGGCGAGGGTGAGGGCTGCTCTTGCCTGCCTAGGCAAGGGTTGTTGTTGCTCGACGCCGGTGAAGGCTGCCCTCGCCTGGGTGAGCGAGGGTGGCACTCGCCTGGGCAAGCGAGAGCCACCCGAGCAGGCGAGAGCCGCCTTTGCCCTCGCCAGATTTGGTGAGAGCAATATATACCTTTCCTTGAACCATGTCAATCACAACGACATGCACATATGGAGTGAGGTTCGATTTCTATCTAGACTGGCTCAGCAAAATGAAATTAAAAAGGTGCCTGACCGTCGCAGTCTCGCGTTGGTGTCAAGTCCTTTTAACCTCGGCCAAATCAAAAGAAATATTTTATAGTCACGCAAATAGCAGCTAAAAATATTTCTTTACGATTTTTTAGAAATGAATTTCGGGGAAAAGAAAGGCAACCTCTACATCACGGGCTCGCGTTCGAGGTCGTATCTTTCTTAGCACCATCCTAAGGTGTCTTATTGCGGCTCAGGTTCGGCAGCATGGTTGTGTGTGCAATATTGTAGTGCTAAATCATTAAAGCATGCACATCAATTTATAAATAATCAATTCGAACCTGCAAAAACAAATAACACCTTAATGTCAGGCTCGTACCTGAAGTCCTTGCTGCCAAACAAAATTTATTTTGAACAGGATAAAAATCTTTTTGGCCTAAGTCCACTTTCACCACAGTCCCCAGCGGAGTCGCCAGTCTGCCGCGACCGACCTCTTCCGGGAGAGATCTCAGCCTGGTAAGTGCTAAGTCTAGGTTCGGGACTTAACTCGGGCTCTCCCAAGCCCATACCATATCGCGACTTATGGTTTAAGTTTTTAACATGCAGGTGGTTTACATGCAGGAGTCGTCACTAATCGATTTGGGGTAGGCCGATTAGAAACCCAAATAGGGTGATGGGAGAATCACCCTATTCCTACGAACTAGAGATTAACTAGATTCGGGGACTTGGTTACACTAGTTGTATAACTAATGCCCTTTCGGTACCTTTCTACCCTGTTCATTTTTTAAATTATTTGTCAGGCAATTTGGATTGATTTTTAGGACCTTTTCTCCTAACATGTGAGATGATCAAATGAGTGCATAATCAGAAACGTTTAGCAATCAAAGTAGGCATGCAACCTAAGGGTCTAACTAAGTCAGATGACATTCGAAACACAACAGCTCATGCAATTGTATTAAAAACATGCATAATAATAATGCAACAACAGGCTTATCTAATTAAACATGCAACTTACGCGGTTAAAAATAACATACATAATAAAATAAAAACACTCAAACATGCCATAAAAAAATTTAAAAAAATTTAATTTAATTTTTTTAAAAAACGAAAATCTAAAAACCTTTTTTAATTTTTTTTTTTTTTAAAAAAGGAACCGGGTCGGAACCGACCCGGGTCAACGGATCCGACTCGGGCGTTGACCCGGGTCGGTCCGGATCGGGTCGGGTCGGCCGATCCGAGTCGGTCAGGATCGTACCGGGTCAACGGATCCTACCCAGGCGTTGACCCGGGTTGGGTCAGTTGATCCGGGTCGGACTGACCCGGACTCGCAGACCCGCAAAGGGGGGGGCCGCCGGCGGGGCCAAAATTGGTCGTCCGCCGGTCGACCCATGGCAGCGCCGCCACCAAACCAGCTCTATAGAACCGCCACGAGGCCGTATCACTTACCTGGGCCACCGTCGGACCGTCGTTCGCCGGCCGGCGACGAAACAAAAACCGGCCTCATTGTGGCATTTTATCGAACGGGTGACGTGTAGAGATAAAAATGGAGGATTCCGACATGCTCCGGCGACCTGTCCGACCACGATGGCTGAGGCTCACCTCCGACGGCGACTGGAGGTCAGGGCGGACGTCGGTATGGGCCGGGATTCGCGTGAAACGGCGGGCGCGAGTCCCGGCCCGACCATGCCAAAAAAAAACAGAGCAGAACAGGGGCGTGTCTCGGCCAGGGGAAGCTCACCGTCGACGGCGTTCAAGATGGCCCTCCGGTGGCTGCGGGGGCGACGACGAGGCTACGGGGGGTGTCCTCTTGACTCCAGCGGGCTCTCGGCTTCCTCTCCTTCTCTCTCTCTTTCTCTCCCTGTTTTTTTTTTAAAACGGTCGACCAGAGCGCTCTCTCTCTGTGATATAGAGCCGGCGACGACGACGGACCCCTTTTCTACTCCGGCGAGCTCTCGGTATGTACTCTTTCTCTCCCTTGGTCTCTGTTTCTCTCACTCTCTCACTCTCTCTGTTTCTCTCTCTAGAGGGCCCACCGCCCTCTTTCTCTCTCTGTGGCCTTTTATAGCCGAGACAACGGCCACGAAGATTATCCCTGACCCCTCTGCGTCAGCGTGACAATGGCCTGTATCGGCCGTCGTCACCCCACGACTTTTGTGGCTGCTTTGCAGGCCGGGACAAAACCAGGACAGGGGGAATAGGGAGCCGAGAGAGGGAGATGGATAAGGAGGAGCCGGGAATCGGGGAAGACGGGACTGGCCATTAAGGCCAGTCCTGTTGGTGTCCTTATCCGGGCTCCCTCTGGCGATGATGGCGACGGTGAGGAGTGGCGCCGCCGTGCGTCGGCGTGACGTCGCAAACAGGGGAAGACAGGGCAGGTCTCGACCGGGGAAGGTGAAATAGAAAGGAGGCTGGGCTGGGCCGGCGCGAAGGGAAAGGAGGAGGGACAGGCTGGGCCGGGGGGAAAGAAAAGAAAAGGCAGGCTGGGCTGTGTGAAGGAGAAGAAGAGAAGAGAAAGGGCCTTGGGCCCGTGGGAGGAGAGGGAAGGAGAGTGAGGCGGGCTGGGCTGCCCGAGAGGAAAAGGAAAAAGAAAAAGAAAAATGGGCCGGATCGGCCCGGCTCCGATCCGGCCCAATGCGATTTTTTTTTCTTTTTTTTAGATAAAATTTTAATAAAACCTATTTGTATAAATGCTTAATTTCTAAATGCAATGCATTTAAATAGAAATATTTTTTCTTAGGAATTAAAGAAAATTAATTCCTAAATTTTATGTAATTGATTTTGGGCAAATTAAAAATAGGTGTCAACACTCACTACTGAACAAGTTAAGTAAATTACATTGACTCATCGTAGTTTTCAAATAATTATATTAGTGGCATACAAAAACACGTAGTTTTTCAAGCCTATCAACATGGCCAGCTAAAACTGTCCACGAAGGATCATCAGGAGTACGTTGCGTAAATTGATTCACAAATTGAACCATTTATATATAAACGTTTTCATGGGTATCATGCATATCAATCCATCACCTTTTATCAATCACATTTGCACTGAATATGGATCAAAATTAGCTGAATATAAATCTTCATATACAAATGATGATCCCACAATAATTTGCTTTTATTACAACTGATATAAACTGAGGAAAACAGAATGCTTCTGAGACTGCACAAGAGATGAAAAAGACTAAACATCTAATCCAATTGTCTGAGCAAGACCCATTTTCACATGCTGTTAGAGTGCAAGGAGAGGCTTCGTCTAATCCTATACAGCTTGTGTGTAGATTCTTGACGAGATCCTCAATATTCATACAGAAGTCAACGTCCATCTGCAAGGAAAAAAGGTTATGGCCATGAAAACGAACGATACTAAAGGTTTTCAGACAGAATTGCTGATTCGACACTTTAAACCGAAGTTCCACACTAATTTGAAAATTTCCCTTCCACTTCATCTAGACAAAGATCTCAAATCAATTTAATTGAAACTTCGAACATAGAGTAATTCCTAATTATGTTGAAATATATATGTTTGTATTAGTTTGTAAGTATGTGTTACTTTTGAAAACTTAACCAAAAGTACAAGCTTTCTTGTTTTTTTTTTTGTTTTTTTTTTGTAAGGTAAGAATGAATATAACTAAACATAACACCAATACAAACTAAAGCACAAACCGACAACTGACCCAGATAAGACAGCAAGATGTCTAGACGGGGTCAGGAGGGGTTTTGCATGCAAACAACTAGAAGCCACAGGCTATACAACAGAAAGGGATACAAACAACCCTACAAGGAGGAACACCCAAAAAACCCAAGAGGATTACAAGAAACAAACAGCAAAGGAAGGCCGCCCAAGAAACAGACGTGGCCGAGAGCTAAGAACTATTCCTATTGCTTGCAAAAATCACAGGAGGAAGATCCCAGTTTCTTTGCAGGAGACGGTTCCTGTATGTGTCTTGAATTTCCCCCATTGAAATGGCTTTATCTCTCACGACTTTGACAAGATGTTTACGCATACCCGGGATGTGTATGATCTTGTTTCCGAAATTGTTTTTTTTTTTTTTGTAACTCTTAAAAAGAAAAAGAGGGTAGTGACCCAGGGACTTGGATTTACCTGAGCTACGATTGTCATATCTATTGTGGAACTCCCAAACGAGAATACAATGCTATTGAGAATTGATAGACTCGACTTCTCTATTTCTCTCAGTAGCATGCATCCCTTTCATTTCTCGTAATGGATTCGGAAAAGAAAATGTTTATCCAAGACTCTCACTTCGATCTCAGGGAGTTGTTGCTCAAATTGGATGTAGGAGTTCTGTTCTAATGAGAACGTGTCATCGTCTGCCGAGACCTGAGGCTTCTTTACAATCACAAGTGATTCCATGGTCCTGATTGCAACCTCTTCCTCAAGTTTCTTGACGCGATGTTGAAGCTGTTTCATGTACTTGACTGCGTCACCAAGGATCGATGCTCTGTCCATCTGAAGAAAGACAACAC
This sequence comes from Syzygium aqueum, assembly GCA_031216185.1. NCBI lineage: Eukaryota > Viridiplantae > Streptophyta > Magnoliopsida > Myrtales > Myrtaceae > Syzygium > Syzygium aqueum. The sequence continues at coordinate 11,401,649 of CM062238.1, forward strand.
ACAAGAAAATTGATTTGAGTATGTCATTGTCTAGTAGCAACACCTTTCAAATTTGTCAATTTTGATGAACCTGAAACCAGTATTCAATTTTGTTGATGATTTATCAAAGGTGAACAAACCTTGTTCATGCTAACTTTAATTTTTTCCTATGGGAGTGAAATGCCTGGTCATAAACCAGAAGATTCGCTCGTAGTGTGACATTGAAGTATAAGCTATTGTAAGCAGGTCAATAATGCATGTAGATACACATCATTTTAACTTTAATCCTTACTGTAGGAAAGTGAGACTGCTAGCTAACACCTCTTTCCAGTGTAATGAATTGTGATTGGATGAGATGATCTTATGCATGAAATGAAGTGCTATGCTATTGACTATTTCATTAGCTATGGGGAAAATGGTGTTGTATGATAAGAACTCTTAAATATGATTGTTGCAAATCAGACTTTAGGAAATTCACAACAATCACCGACAGTGATATCTCGGGCCAAACAGTAAGTTACTGTGTGTAATGTCATCTCTATTTCCACAGTGCGATCGTCAGACTTCCTAACAGTGGCGCATCTACATTCGATAATGCGACATATACTCAATGTCAATATGTTTTTGTTTTGACAACTCTAACGGGATGACAAAGATATATATTCTTAATAATAGGAGATGTTCCAAGGAAAAACAAAAAGTTCCCGAAGATTCACCTTTTTAAGGCCAGGAATGATGGCAGAGAGCAATGAAGCTCTGGCTAAGCTTCTCGCGCCTCTTCCTCTCCGAAATCAGGTGTTCTTGTGTATGTATAGTTGGTCTACTCATTGCGCCAACTCTCTTCGCCTCCTTTCAACAATCTGGATCTCATAAGCGCCTTCACAAATTAATTAAAAGAAAACTCTTACTATCACCATCATAAAGCATGGTACGTCAGATCTTATTCTATTAACCTAAACATGTAACAACTTACGAAGTAAGTACCATAAAACTGTTGCGATTCAGTCGGGAGAGAATCCAAGCCACCAAAAGATATCAACTGGGAACTAGACAATGGCGAGAATATCACCATTGTCGGGGCTTTGTATATTTCTGGCGAGCAAGAGTTGCTCCATCTCTTGGTTTTTGGCTTCTTCATTGGCCTCTCTATGATTGTCGGAGCAACTTTGACCGGCGGAATCACGAGACCTCGCGTTGTTTCCGGAGCAAATTGTGCACAAGTGGAGTACATTTCTGAAGAGAAAAGGTTGAAGTCGAAATCGTCGAGAGGGAAATCAATGGCGTTCATTATTTGATGATGTTCGTTCATATGATGAAGTGGATCTTCTGTTACCTGTGAAATAAAGTAAAAATTGTATCTTCACAAATGCATCCAGTCGACATAAGAACCGTTGGGCCTTAAGGAAAATTGAATGCTTACTATCTCAGCGAACAAGTCGGGTGATAAGATCTCCATTGAAGCACACTCTGGGGTTCCTAACAAGTATGTTATTTTTCCTTCTTTTCTTTTTATATGATAGGGCTGATGCAAAACCTCAGGAATATTGTCCAAAAAGTCCTAAACTTATTATACTTTTATCAATTCAGTAAATAACCTTTTTAATTTTGTCAATTGAGTCCTAAACATCTTGCATTTGTGCCAATTCAATCCATTATGCCAATTTTGGCTAGCCGGCACTAATGGGGATGTTCGATGTCAATCGTCTGACTAGCGTTGACGTGATAATTTTTTAATATTTTAGTTTTTTTTCGAATTTTTTTATTTTTTTCCTACCCTTCTTCCCTCAAGCCGGCTAGAGGTGAGGGCCGGCGATCACCCTTGCCAACCACTAGTGAGGGCAAGCCTTGCCCACCTAAGGTGAGGTCGGCCTTGCCACTAGTCGGATGGGGCGAGCAACAGAAAACAAAAAGAAAAAGAAAGAAAAAATATAAAAAAATATAGAAAAAATGAAAATATTAAATAATTCCCATGTCAGCATCGGTCAGCGTCCACGTCAGTGCCGGCCTATCAAAACTAGCCGGATGGACTAAATTGGTATTAATGCAAAAGGTTTAGGATTGAATTAATAAAATTGAAAGATTTAGAACTGAATTGGCAAAAATGCAATAGGTTTAGGATTTTTAGACAATTTTGCCGCAAAACCTCACATGTGATTTAGAACCCTAGACAAAACGCAAAAACTTCGTCAGGACGATAAGGTTGATTTATCACATATGAAAAACAATTCACGGAAACTTCTTTTTTTGTGCATTTTACTTTCCTTTTACTTGTTGATGAACAGTGAATTCATACATGTATGAAGAATCAAAGACCGAAGGGACATGAGAAGAAACATAAGCCAGAATCGTCACCTTGAGCATAGGAATACATGAGGTCTTTGCCTTTCCAAAACGTGATCAAGCGTGCTAGCCCCTCTCTCTCTCTCTCTCTCTCTCTCTCTCTCTCTCTCTCTCTCTCTCTCTCTCTCTCTCTCTCTCTCTCTCTCTCTCTCTCTCTCTCTCTCTCTCTCTCTCTCGATCGAATTTAATACATTGCTATAATCCTTGGATGGTAGACCCTTATTAACATTCCGAGGAAAACAACCAAAAATATAAAGGAAAAGAAACCCTTATATAACGTCTAATTGGTGCGTTGATCTCATGTTTGCTTTACCACCTTTAAAACTATTATGCAAAGAAAATTTCCTCACTTGCTATTATCGTATTCGAGACATTCATTTACCTTTTTTTTGGCGTAAAACATAATTTCAAAGAGCTTCAACAGGTTTCTTGGGCCGGGAAAGAGACACTCTTTTGACTTGGGACCACTATCTCAAGAAATTATAAGTTATTAATCTTCGACTATTCAAAAGGGGTTTATATTTAAATATATTGTACTAAAGAAAGACAAGTGGACCAGCTAGTCCAATAGGGGTGTTAAAAAAACCAGAGCCGACCCGGCCCGGCCCGACCCAACCCAGTTCGACCCGAAATTTTAGGATATTTTGAGATTAGGTCTTATTTTCTAATGGTATGGATTTTAAATGTGGGTATTTATTGAGATAGGCCAGGCCAGGCCAGGCTTTTTTGACATGGTACCAAATATAACCCTAGCCCCCCCTCTCTCTCCCCTTCGCTCTCTTCTCTCTCTGCGCGAGCGGCCATGAACTTCACTCCCTTCGCTCTCTCTGCTCCTTCTCGCACTTTCAACCTCTTAAAGGCGCGCGAAAAGCTCAAGTTTGGGTTCGTGGCAATGGCGACCGTGAAGTTTGCGAACATGGTCGTGGTGGCCTTCGTCCTCACCGTCACGGTGCTTGCCGTGACCGCCCAGGTCGAGGCCCTGGCGCAGAGACCCACCTCCCTGGCGAGCTCCATCTCCCCATCGATCCTTTCTGCCAGAGGAATGGCCGTCGCGGTGATGGACCTGTCCCCGTCGATGTCGTACACCAAGAAGGCGTCTGTCAAGTTCTCCATCGCCTCGTCTGGGTCGACCCCCTTGGTGTTAAGTGCCACGAACTCCCCGAAGTCGATGAACCCGTCCCCGTCGGAGTCCACCTCACGGATCATCTTGGCCAACTCCTCCTCCGTCTCCAGGTGGCCGAGGGAGCCCATGATGGACCCCAGCTTCGACGCTAAGATCTTGCCGTCCCCGTTGGCGTCAAACTTCCTGAACACCTGCTCCAGCTCCTCGATCTGGGACCGGGACCCCATTGACAAGGACCGCGACCCCAGCGGGGTGGCCAATGCGGACCCCCCCCCCCCCCGCCGTCACCAAGGTGGGTTTCTTTCGACAGAAGAAGGATCGGAGACCCATGATTGGAAACCTACCGATTCGAACACAGTGATCGTGGAACGGGAATGCAGGCTATCGGGAAGGGCAAGCAACGCGGTTCGTGACAATTGGTTTCTTTGGGGAGGATGAGAAAACGGAATCCCGATGGGGGTGGGATTGATCTGTGTTTGTTGTGATTTTTTTTTTTGGGGGGGGAGGGAGACCTTGCGGTTTTTGATACGTAAATGCAAAGAGAGAGAGATAGAGGAGGAGGAGGAGGCACAGAACAAGCTGCAGAAAACGAACCCTAAACTCGACCCGGACCGATCCGACCCGACCCTATTCTTAGAGTATATGCTGAACAAGGTCTCGAGTCGGGTCGGGTCAAGCATGATTATATATTTCAGGTCGGGTATCATGAAAGCTCGACCCAACACGACCCATTGATACCCTTATAGTCCAATACCATTAAAACAAAAATCGGAGTGTTGCTCGATCTTCGAAATGATCTATCCGAGCAATAGGGTATTGCTCCAAAATACAGGCAGCTTGTCTTATAGATAGGAGATGTAACATTACATGCATCAACTGTCACGCCAATCTTTATGTTCCACGTCTTGGACCTTTTAGTTTTAGGGGATATCGAGTATTTTTTTGCTTGAATATTCTTAATTATATTACAAATATTGGGAAATTACCAAAAGATTCCTCAACCTATTGCGCTTATGCCAATTTAGTCTTAAACTTTTTAATTTGGCCAATTTAGTCCCAAACCTTTTGATAATTTGCTAATTGAGTGTTTTCGATCAATTTTGGTAGGAAATTGCTGACGCGTACGCTAGTCATTGTACGTGGCATAGCCGGCACTGATGTAGATAATTTTTATAATCTTTTAAAAAATTATATTTATTCTAATTTTTTTGAATTTTTTTTCTTTTGTTATTTCTCTTTGCTTTCTTTTTATTGTGCCGGTGAGGCCAAGAAAGCCCTCTCTAGATTTGGGCAAAGGCCGACTAGCCTACGACTAGAGTGGCTACAAAGGCCCTCGCCCATATTGTGGCTACGGGTGAGGGCCTTCGTGGCCCTGCCGATCATGGGTGAGAACAAAGAAAACAATAAAAGCAAAGAAAATCAAAAATCAAAAAATCAATTTTCTTAGAAAATTTATAAAAATTATCCACATTAACACTGACCGTACCATATCGGACAATCAACACCTGCGTCAGCGATTTACGCCCAAAACTAGCAGGAATGACTTAATTAGCAAATTGTTAAAGGGTTTAGGACTATATTGGCCAAATGGAAAGGTTAATGACTGAATTGGCGCAAGTGCAATTTATGACATTTTTTTGTAATTTTCCCACAAATATTGTGCCCATAGAAACAAGAGTAGGTAAATTATTATATTTTATCTATCACATAGTTTAATATTAAAAATTGATACTTTCTATCTTAAAAAAAAACATTCGTAAAAATATTCAAATCATGAAATATATTTCTCTTTTCATGTATATTTATCTAAATTATATGTATCATTTTATGAAATAATTTTTCCCATTATTTAGTTATTAGGATATTTTGTAAAAAAAAGTGATTTTGCTTAATTTTCAAATGTCAATTTCTTGCGTGGACGCAACACTTGGGTACATTTACTAATATAGCAAAGAGGACCTCATATTTTAAAGGATCTCATTCATTTTTTCCTTAATATCCTCAATTACTTAATATACAAATATATATATTTACACAATTTCATTGTATTGTGTATCTTAATCATTCATTTCCATTAGAGATTGAATTCGGCCAATATCGATGAATTCAATCCCCAAAATTATAAAAAAAAAAAAAAAAAAAAGATATGACAAAGTACCTTTTGAACAACAAACTCTGATGTCAATAAGTGCCACTTTCTGAAGGTATTTCAAAGAGGTTCGATTCTAAGATAAGTGATACATGAATCCATCTCAATAGTCTATCAAAGAAGTAGATGCTAATGTGGTGAATTTAGTCATGATTGACATGCCATCATTTGCCAGATTGAACTTTATCAATAATAGATTTAGGACTTGTGGTGTAATTTTTCTAATATGAAAATAAAGATAATTGTGCAAAACTAGTGAGTTATCAATTACTTACGATAGATACCAATTTTCATTAAAAGTGACAGCCTTAAAAAGGGCATACTAACTGTATGAAACAAAATTTTCTACCTATATATATATATTTTCCTTCACCCGGCTCTAATAAAGTTTTTTTTGTGCTCTCATCAGTTTTTTTTTAATAAGATATTTTAGCTCGAGATGGACGCTTGAAATGAAAAAGCCAGCCGCCTACCTCGTTGATTTGATGGGCTCTACCCTCTTTTTGACAATGAACAGGTTTGTGTACATTGACTTAAAGTAGACGAAGCTTCCACGGAATGGACGTCTGATAGGGACGTGGACATGAAACACGTGCACCCATAAATGTTTTGAGCTAAAGAATCAAAAAGGAAAAATGAAAACAATTGAAGCTTTTGAGCTAAAAAATTAAACACGTGCACCCATCAATTGGATTGCGAAACTGTTCAGAGCTTTATCTTAAAGTAGATTAAACTTCTATGAAATAGATGCCTTATACTCGTGAAACGTGAATAGTAATAGAGCTTAAAAAGAATTTGAAATGTCATCATTTTCTAAAATAAAAGTCTGAAATGATTATAACAATGTCAAATAAGAGTCTAGCCCCGCCGGACAACCAAATTTTTCAGCCGATCAAAGGCATTTCATCCAAAATAATTTTAAAAAAAATTTTAGTTCAATTAGATTAACAGTTATAAACATAAATTTTTTTAAAAAAAAAAAGAAAAATACAAGCTCCGTCTTGCCTATGGTTTCATTTTTTTGTACTAACTTTAGTTTTTTTATCTTTTCTTATGGAAAGAAAAAAAAAAGAAAAGGAAAAAAAGATAGAAAAAAAGGAAAAAAATAAAAAAAAAAATTAAAGAAAAAATTGCTCTTGACCTTGGTGAAGTCAAGCCCTTCTTTGAGATTGACATTGCTATTTTAGATTGTTATTTGAAATAAAATTCATTTCGTACTCTTATTTGAGAAAATAAGAGCACTTTAGATTTTTATTTGAAATTTTCCCTAAAAAATATTAAAAGAGAAATTGAAAAGAATTTAAGCTTTTGAAAATGTAGTTGTCTTTAACTTAGAAACAATCAAATGGATTAGAAAACTGCACAAATTAAGCTTTGTCAAGGTGCTTGTATGTGGGTGTAAGATGAAAAAAGTCTCGAATTGGGAATGTCTTGTTAAATAGAGCAATTTATACATCATAAGTAATTCTTAACTTATTTACTTAAATTCTTTTATTGAAGTTGGATTCAACAAGATATATTAATGAATTCAGACTTGAGCCCTAGTAATTTTCCCAGATTAAGGTATTGTACTCTAATGGCATGTCCTGACAAGCTCCAAACGCAGGAGACTTCAAATGAGGATTTTTTGCCCTAAAAGCAAATTTGAAATTAGATTTTGTCATGGGAGGAAATAGAGAAATTACTGTCCTATACAATTAACATCATAAATGTGCAAAATATTAATTGAAATTCTTTTTCTTGTTACTTACATGTACTATATTATTCACTTTCCAGCATCAATTTGCACGGCATTTAAGAAATAGGGATAAATACGGCCGGGGTCCTACAACTTCTCATGATAATGCGCATGCAATGACTCCTAAAACTTTCATTTTGTTCATCTGATTCCTAAAACTTGTAAAATTCATGTATATAAGACATTCTATTTTTTCGTTTTTTTAAGTGGATAGAACATTTACATGGCTATTGATTTTTCCTTTTTCTTTTCAGAGACATGGCGTGACATGATATTAAGTGGACACTCACATCATAGAAAGACCACAATTGAAAAAAAACAAAACAAAACAAAACAAAACAAAACAAAACAAAAGAGACTGAGAGAGTGAGAGGTCAAGAGAGATCATTGAGATAGGGGAAGAGGGTGGCAAGCGAGGGTTGTTGAGCCTTGCCCGGGCCATGGTGAGTGTCATTGAGCCTCGTCTAGGCCCAGGCATGGGCCTTGCCACAATTAGAGCAGGCATGGTGCCTCAATCACCTACAGCAAGCGGTGGTGGCTAACCCTCGCCCTTGTCGGCAAAGAGTGGGGAAATGCAATCACGTCAATCGACCAGCATAGCGATGATCGTCATTGTCAGTGGTGACTACCATCACCGGGATGGCTTTGGTGGTTTTTCCTCAATGTTAGACGTTTCTTTCTTTCTTTTAAGAATTTTCTTACTTGATAATTTATTGTTTTTATTAAATCAAAACCTAACTTCACCGGACACTATCTTGGATCAAATATAGCTTCATTGATTGTTACGTCTGATATTTTTTCTTCAGAATATGACATATAAGAAATGTAGGGGAATGTTTTAATCACAACTTAACCAATCTTTTCCTAATTGTCCTAGCGACCATATGCAGCTTTAGTATATCTATGGAGTACTATATAGAATGGGCATAATTCTTTTGGCTCAAAAAAGGAGCTGTAAGAGGTGACAAATGATGACAACTCCTCTTAGGCTTTAACATAGGAGTTTCTCACTTGCAATGGAATGTTGAATTTGTGCTACATAGGATTTCTCGGGCGCACAATGTCTAGATGGCAAGGGCGTGCAATGTCCAGATGGTGAGCCTATCACCACAGCTTTACCACGGTGCAAGTTAAATAAATTACACCAACCCATTGCAACATTAGTTCGATTTACAAATTTCAATAGTGTAGATATACTGGACCTCTTCATCTTATTTGGGGAATAGTCTATCTCGAAGGTAAAATTAGACGAAATATATATGAGATCTATTAAAATGATTATATGAATGATCTACACAGCACGTAGTTTTTCAAGTCCATTAACACGACATGCTCAATACTTTTTGACCCGTAAGATCCTTCCAGTCTTTCAAGTTCTTTCACTTAGCATGAAGGAAAGGTTCGATGGTGTTAAGTGACCGATAGTTACCTGAATATAAACAACATCACATCTATCAAACCATAAATTGCAAGAAATAGTTTTTTTCCATTATCAAAGTCATCAGATGTTTTCTCAACAGCTTAAAAATTACATCATGTAGATAAGTACAATCGATCATTACATCTCATGTATTGTATATAGTTTAATTCTTTTTAAAAAAAATACCAAAAAAATTAGCTTTGCATCATTAAGTCATGTTTAGGTGTCCTAAAGTCTAGGTTATTTATAAGAAGAAAACTCAAAAAAATAGTCTCATGTCATTAGAATTACATATGGGTTGCAATCAATTTGATTATGACATAGCTTACATGTTACTAGATTTCAAGTTAGTTCACCAATGCATGTTAATTTAGAATTCATAGAGCCATAACATTTAGATTAAATCATGTCTATTTTAGAAATAAGAAAAACCAAAAAAGGCTAATTGCCATTGCATTTAGAAACCATGTATAGGTCATTCATGCATTACATTGTCGTTTGCTTTTAGTTAACATTTTGCGGAACCTTTGTTGCATTGGACGATAACAAAGTTGTGCTTAGGATTTGCTTAGCCCATTAGGGTTCTTATCCCTTCAAATAATATATTTTTTCTTTGATTTATTGAGTATTAAATTATTATTTGCGCACCCGTATGCTCGCTTATCACATGTTAGTGGTTTAGGATCAAAATTGATTAAAACTACTAACAAAATATTTTTGAAATAAAGAAAAAACATACCGAAGGGCATTAGATTTATGTAACGTAATCAAATTCCTATATCCATGAAAGTTTTTGTTTGTAGAACTAGAGTGTTTTCCCATATTTTACTTGGGTTTCTAGTCAACCCGTAATAAATTAGTGGTGATTCCTAAATGAATTGAGCTACATATTTCTAAATGATTAAATTGAAACCCTAGTTGTGATTGGTATGGGCTTCAGATAGTCTGTGCTAGGCGATGAAACATCTCTTTTATGGGTAATTATTCGTGCCGGCTTGGTAATTTATTAGCTTTCCATTGGTGGTCTACCTCTGAAAAGGTCACAACAACTACTCCACACCACGCTAATTATCCGATGTAAGATTTCTCTAACACACCTCACCTGTGAGCTTAATATTAGGTCTATGCTTTCCCTTAATTCAAGTTTCCTTCTCCACCAACATGTCTAAACTTGAATCTCCATGAACATCCACCTTCAACCCTGGTCTCTTTTTCTCCAGAGTGAATCATGAAGTCCATCGGAGCCTATGTTGCTATTCCATAATGCCCACCTTCAACCCTGGTCTCTTACACCAGATCGAACCATGAAGGCTCCCCACGAAAACCGCGTTAGCAACAAGATTCTTTCCTTAAAATATTCACCAAACACCGAAACAGATTAAGGGTAAAGCACTAATCAACTATCATCTTTGATACCATTTATTGAAAACACTAAGGAGCAGCCCGATATCTTCATCTATGATGCTTCATGGATAGTTTGAGCACGTCATGTTGATTGACATCTTGAGGAGTTTATTCATATTAAAACGGTTTCACGAGTATCGGGAATATCAATCCATCACACATTTTGTCAGTCACATTGGCACCGAATATGGATCAAAATCAGCTGAATTTAAACCTCCATATACAACAAGAAGATGATCTCACAACCGTTCAATTTACTTTGATTACAACAAATATGAACTGATGAATACAGAATGCTTCTGCACAAGACTGAAAAAGAAACATCTAATCCAACCGGGAGAGAGAAAAGTTCCAATTCGTCTATCTGAGCCAGACCCATTTCCACTTGCAATTAGAGTGCAAGGAAGAGGCTTCGTTGAAAAGTCAAACCTCTAAAAAAAAGAAGCTTATAAATATATACTACAAGTTTCCTACGCAGCTCGTGGGTAAGATTTCAACATGGCCAAACATGTCGACCATGGAAAAAAACAGAAGGAAAAAACCCACCAGCAAAAAAGAAACTCTTAGACAAAACAAGACATTTCGTGCCGCAAGGTGGAGGTCTGGTCAAGAGAGATTCAAAGGTTGTCCCTCACAAGGTCCGAAATCACTCTATTGGGGGGGGGGGGGGGGGGGGGGTGTGGGGTGGGGGGGAGGCGGGGGGGGAGGTGGGGTGTGGGGGGGCGGCGGGGTGTGGTGGGGTGCGGTGGTGTTTGGTGGGGTGGGCGTGGGTAAAAAAGAGTAGCTAACTTCCGAATGACGAAAGGAAAAATTAGAAGAGGCTTTTGAAAACAAAAGAACGAAGATGATGTTGGTTGATCATTCAATATTGAGAAGAGACTGGCGTAGATTCTTGACGAGATCCCCAGCTTTCATACAGAATCCAACGTCCATCTGAAAAAAAGGCTATGTTAATGAAAATCAACAATAAAAAAGGTTATGGAGAATGTTTCTGATTAACTGATTTTCAGACAGAATTGCTTATTCGACATTTTCCCACTGAACCGAAATTCCACAATAATTTGCAAATTCCCCTTCCACTTCTTCACCTAGACAAACATTAAATTGATTAAATTGAAACTTCTAACGTACAGTAATTTCATTGATATTGGATACATATGTTTGTACTAGTTTCTCAGTATGTGCTAGTTTCTAACTTTAACCATAAAAGAAAAGGAGAGGAATGACGCAAGTACTTGAACTTACCTGAGCTACAATTGTCATATCTAGCATGGAACTTCCAAACGGTAATACACTACTATTGAGAACAGATAGATTCATCTTCTCAATTTCGCCGAGTATCTCTGTCATATATCCCTTCCGTTTCTCATGATGGATTCGGAAAAGAACATATTTATCCGATACTCTCACTTCGATCTCCGGGAGTTGTTGCTCGAAGTCATCCAACAACATATCATTGTCTGCCGAGACATGAGACTTCTTTACAATCACAACTGATTCCTCATTCCTGATTGCCACCTCTTCCTCAAGTTTCTTGACGCGTTCTTGAAGCTGCTTCATGTACTTGATTGCATCTCCAAGGATCGATGCTTTGTCCACCTGGAAAAAACACAACAACACATGAGAAAATTGATTTGAGTATGTTGTTGTCCAGTAGCCACCCCGTTCAAATTTTTCAATTTTGATGAACTTGAAGGAAAACAAGCATTCAATCTTTTTGATGATTTGTCAAAGGTAAGCAAATTCTTTTCAAGCAAACTTAAATTGTTTCCAATGGGAGTAAAATACCCGGTTTTGAACCAGAAGATTTGCCCGACAGTGTGACATGAAACTTTAAGCTATTGTAAGCAAGTCGATAATGCACGTAGATACATATGATTTCAATGTTAATCCATACTTTAGGAAAGTGAGACTTCTAGCTAACACCTCTTTCCAGTGTGAATTTGTGAAGTGTGATTGGATTAGATGATTTCGTGTATGAAACAAAGTACCGTGCTGTTGAGTATTGACTGCTTCATTAGCGTTGGGAAAATTATCTTGTTACTATGACTAGGATCTCCTAATAAAGATCATTCCAAACCGGACTTTATGAAATTCACAACAATCACCCACAGTGATTGATCGGAGCAAACAATAAGTTACCGTTTCTAATATCATCTCTATTTCCAGAGTGCGATCGTTGGGTATCCTACCATGGGCGTGTCAACATTTCAATCTCCAACATATACTCATTGTCGATATGCTTTTGTTTTGACAACTCTAATGTCATGAGGAAGATATGTATTCTTAGCAATAGAGAATATTTCCAAAGAAAAATGGAAAGGAAAAAGGAAAAAAAGTTTGTTGAAGAAGATTTACCTTTTTAAGGCCAGGGATGATGGCAGAGAGAGCAATGAAGCTCTGGCTAAGCTTCTGGCGCCGCTTCCTCTCCGCAATCACGTGTTCTTGTGAATGCAAAGTTGGTCTACTCATTGCCCCAGCTCTCTTCATCTCTTTTTGACAATCTTGGATCTCATAAGAACCTTCACAAATTAATTAAAAGAAGACAGCTTTAAGCACCTTCACGACTTAATTAAAAGAGAGCTTTTCGTATTAACATCATCAGCATACTACCTCAGATCTTAATCGTTAGTCTAAATAAACAAAAATGTCCGAAGTAAGTACCGTGAAACTGTTGCAATTCGGCTGGGGACAGATCCAAGCTCCCAAAAGATATCAACTGGGGACTACCTGATGGCGAGGTCATCACTGTTCTTGGGGCTTTGTATGTTTCGGGTGAGCAAGTGTTGCTCCAGATCTCGGTCTTTGGCTTCTTCATTGCCCTCTCCATGATTGTCGAAGCAGCTTGGACCTGCGGATCCATGAGAGCTCGCATCGTTTCCGGATCCAACGGTGCACGAGGGGAGTGCATCTCTGAAGAGAAAAGGTTGAAGTCGAAATCGTCGAGAGGGCAATCGAAGGAGTTCATCATTTGATGGTGGTGATACATATGATGAAGTGGATCTTCTGTTACCTGTGAAATCAAGTATACATTAGATTTTGAAAAACTCATCAAGTCAGACATGAAAATTGACAGGGGGCTTGCAAGGAAAATCAAATGCTTACTATCTCAGGGAACAATCTGGGTGATAAGATCTCCATTGAAGCACTCTCTGGGGTTTTGAAGAAGTATGAATGTTTTTTCCCTTCTTTTTCTTTAGATTTGGGTTGATGCGAAACCTCACAAGTGTGATTTAGAACCCTAATAGAATGCAAACATTTTATCAGAAAAGTGAGGTTGATTATGACAGATAAAAGTCAAACATGGATAGTTCTCTCTTGTGCCCTTTTTCTTTTCCTCGTCGATGAACATTACATTCAAACATGTTTGGAGGAGCAAAGACCAGAGGGACATGAGAAGAAACACACAAGTCGGAAATCTCACCTGGGGAGAGGAGTACTTGAGAAACTTTGCCTTTTCAAAGGTTTCCGTGAGGAAACGAAATGCTGCCTTTATGTTTATAGAGGAAGCAAACGCGGTCTCCACTCGGCTGTGTGAAGCAAAGCATTCGCATGTGCCGAGCGTGTCGGCTTCCCTCTCTCTCTGCCTCTCTTTGTTCAACCATCACTGCAATGCGCCTAGGGCTTCTTCATCTTTTCCTTGGGTCAACTTTAGCCCTCTCTCTCTCTCTCTCTCTCTCTCTCTCTCTCTCTCTCTCTCTCTCTCTCTCTCTCTCTCTCTACAATTATAATATTTGGATATAATCGTTCAATGACACCGATTTCTACGTTCTCAGAAAAATAATAAAAGAAAACCTTATCTAACGTCTGAAACGAGGGACATTCATGTCCCATTTGCTTGTTTTTTTCCACTAAAATATTATGCAAAGAAAACTTCATCTTTGCTAGTGTCATATTCGAAACATTCATTTACTTTTTTGACTAAAAATTTCAATTCAAAGCTCTTGAACCTTTTTTTTTGGACCGTGAAATAGACTATTGTTAGGATTTTTAAAATTATTTCGAGGAATTATAAAAAAAAATTCTAGGATTTAAAAGGGCTTTATCTCAAAATAATTGTATAAAAAAAACAATGGAGCCAGCTTGTCCTAGATCATTGAGACAATAATTGGAGAGTGGATAACCTGTCGCTAGATCTTCGAAATGATCTGTCCGATCATTAGTTTTATGCTCAAAACACAAGCAACTTGTCATATAGCTAGGAGATGTAACATTTATATGGATATATGTATCTACTTTCTTGCCTATCTTTATGTCAACATCTATATTAGTTATCCTGTTGTATAAAATAAAGAGGACCTTCCATCTTTATGGGATAACTATTATAATTGTATAGGCCTTGAAAACAGGGTATTACCAAGTTGCCCAAATATTCTTAGTTACTTATTTTACAATTATTTTTTGCATAGCAAAATGCGTAAGTAAATTATTATATATTATCTTTCACACGTTTCTCTATTAAAATTGGATATTTTCTATCCGAAGACCAGATTCCTAACAAAATCAAATCTCGAAATATCTTTCTTTTTCCACTTATATTTATAAAATTCCTATGTTTAATTTTTTAAATGTCAATTTTCTTGCATGGACCTAACGTTTGTTTACATTTACTAATATATATAAAGCAAAGATGACTCCATAATTTTAAAGGATCTCAATCATTTGTTTTCCTAAATGTCCTCAATTACATGTCGTATGAATATATATTTTGCACAATGCTGTTGTATTATTGTGTAACTGTATGAATAATTTCTTTGCACTATTTGACAATGCAATTTTTTTTAATAAAATGTTTTTGCTTAAATATCTAAAGTGCCAATTTTATGCACACGTCACAGGTACCCATCTGTTAGTACGTACCAACATGCATTTTAAATATACATATGCTTGGTCAACTAATAATCCCTCCATATTTGGCCGGTGAAATTCCTTCAATGATTCTCTCGTTAGAAAGTGCTTCGCAAATCGAAAAGATTTGCACATGATGAAATGACGAAGGTTCTCGGAACGCGCCTCTAAACCCAACGTTTTTTCTATTTCCCTCCATAATTATTAATTAATTGACTGAATATAGTCCTGTCGAGAAATATATAATTAATCATGGATTAATTAATGATTTGAGCACGATGAAAATATGGACTCAAACCCCGAAGGTTCTCCTCCATCTCTTGTACGGACTGTCGGTTTCATTGGACTCGGACAGATGGAACAGGGTGCATCTGCAGGCCATTGAGCCGTTCGTTGTCTCTGATCTTACGCTTTCGTTGTCTTGCGCCACCGAAATATTTAACATTTAGATTAATCCTCAATCTACTAAAGATTCACAGGTGGTCGTACCAAAAAAATTGATTTATAATCGACACCCAATAGCCACGTGCTGGATCACTATGTATGTCATTTTTACAGAAGAATTTATTATACCGACTTGTACGTATTATAGCGCATTTGGTACTGTGGAATCAAATGAAATGATAATTCCAATTTTCTTTTATGGACAAGTGTGGGAATGGAGTGAAATGAAAATTTATGTGTTGGATTGTAAGAAAAGATTTGTTGGAATGGAATGGAATGAGATATTTGCAATACATTTAATACTAGTAATATAAACATAAAACAATGTATAGTTATTTTTTGGGTTAATTTCAAAAAAAAAGCACCAACTTTAGGTCTAGGGACAATTCTGGCCCGAACTTTTTTTTGTTTCATAAAAAAGCACCAACTTTAGGTCAAGGGACAAATTTGGCCCGAACTTTTTTTTGTCCCGTAAAAAAGCATCAACTTTAGGTCAAGGGACAATTTTGGCCCCAACTTTTTTTTGTCTCATAAAAAAACACTAAATTTGACTTAAATCCCAAATCTGACCCTCATTGACTTAAAACCATTGATTATCTAACTTGACTATTCTACATTAGCAATAAATCCATGTGGCTTGCTAACTGGATTTAAAGCAATATTTATTGTCTTATTTTTAAACCACAATTTGAAGAATAACGGTAAAACTGTTTATCTCATTCACTTCACTGACAAGTCAAAAATAACTCTAGATTGAAACTGACCACTACTTGTCGACAAACGCCATGGACGAGATTGGCCAAGCTCATCACCATAACCTTTTTTCTCAAATAATGGTGAAAATCAACAGGTGGTCAGATTTAGGATCATGATGAAAGCTGATGATTTTTAATGCAACAAAAACAAAATTGGGGCCGAAATTATCACTCAACCTTAAGTTTGTGCTTTTTTATGGGACAAAAAAAAGTCTGGGCCAGAATTGTCCCTCGACCTAAAGTTGATACTTTTTTATGGAACAAAAAAAAGTTCGGGCCAGAATTGTCCCTCGACCAAAAGTTGGTGCTTTTTTATAGAACAAAAAAAAGATCGGGTCAGAATTGTCCCTCAACCTAAAGTTAGTGCTTTTTTTGGAATTAGGCCGTTATTTTTTTAATAACCAACTTTTAGGTTAATTATTCATAAATAACTTAAGGGAAAATGACACATAATCTATGAATTTTGGCCCAATGTGTAATATGGTCTCTAAATTTTTAATTTGTCAATGTGATCTCTAAATTTAGCTCAATGTGTAATGTAGTTCCTGAATTTTTAATTTTTTTTAATATAGTCCTCGAACTTTTGATACATGCTCAATTTAGTCCATTGACTATATGAAAAAGTTCAATGTTGTCCTTGATCTTAAATTAATGGAATGATTATATTGAACATTTTTATATAGTTCGAGGACTATATTGAACATGTACCAAAAGTCTAGGGACCACATTGAACAAATTAAAAACTTAGAGATTACATTGAACAATAAGTTAAAGTTCAAAGAGCACGTTAATAAATTAAAAGTTCAAAGATCATATTACATTTAGGCCAAAGTTCATAAATTATTTGTGTCATTATCCCTTAACTTAATCAAGTATAAATAATAATGAATATTTTGTTAACTAAATAAGTTACTGTAGTTTGGGATTAATTAGTATCCGTAATTGATATAATTTATTATGTTATTTAATCTTTTTATCTATTTCACGAGAGATCAATGGGATAACATAGTTTTGTCGACGACCGATTAAATTTGTCATTTTGCATGTTTTGTGGTAATATGCAGCTTTCATTTATCTTATATAGCAACCATGGACTATTCATGAAACTTTTTGACGAAATTTTTGTGTTGAATGTTGCCGTTGTATCTGCTTTATTCAATACAGACATTTATTTTTCTAAATTGAGGAGTATTAAATTATACTTGAAGTTCAAGAGAGGTTTATGGAATAAACATGATTGTTCTGTCAACCAATTGTGAATTACCATTACCTACTCTTGGCTAACAGTCAATATTGTCTCATTAAAAGTATGGAATCTTTATGAAATTTTGTACGAAATTTAATATGTCACTTTTGAATTTACTTTATATTATAGAAATTGTTTTAATCGAAGCACGCTATTGAATGGGAATTGTGTCATTTCCATTTCGTTGCTTTCATTCTCCATCGCCGAACGACGAAACCAATCGGAGATCTGAAAATATGAGATTAAATTGAAAAGCACACTGTCTTGTCATGTGTAATCTGTTGGTCAACCAATAGAAAGAACATTATGCCACGATGGGACACATGTCAGACTCCATGTCAGAGCGCTAAAGGACCGACCAAGCATTACTTGCATTCACGGGGCTCCACGCTTCTTTGAATACGTGTAGGTAAAAATAAAATAACAGTGTTTTATTTTTTTCTAATAATTTTTTGCAGGATAACTACTAAAAGAACAGCATCGAAAATATGAATGCAAACTTTCGTTAAAGCTTGTTTAGTATAATAAAACACACACGAGACACGCACCTAGGCAACCCGTGAAGAAACAAATTGTGATCACAACTCTAACTAAAGATACTAGATATTTAGTGCCATATCAATTATGACTTTGTTGAGTGGTGGCCGCCATGAGAGCTTGAGCTTCACAAGCTCCTCTAATGTCGGCAGCGGATGCAGAAGAAATGTAGATCGGTAAGGATCAAAGAGAAAGGGGAGTGCTCACCAAGGACGGAGATTGGAGGGTGGAATCTAAGAGTGAGAGGCAAGGGAGAGGAGAGAAGATCATGGAAAATGTTTCATATTTAGAAATTATTTTTCAAGAAGTCATTTTCTGAAAAAATAATAATATTTATTTATGTTTGGCAGGTAATTTGAAAAGAAATCGCAAAATATATTCCATCATTTGTAAAGAAGAATCTTGTCGCGATCCTAAAAAATGTTACTTTTTTCGGGCTAATGGATTATTAAGACTAATCTTAACTCGGGCCCTCCCAAGTCCTACCAATTCGCAACTTAGGGTTTAAGTTCTTAACATGCAAATGTTTTCATACTTGGAATTGCCACTAATCAATTTACGGTAGGCTGATTAGAAACCTAAATAAAACATAGGGAGATGTGTTTTATTCCTACGAACCAGAGATTCTAAGTCCGAGGACTTGATTACGCTAGATCTAGTCTAACGCCCTTTCGGTACCTTTTCTTTTCAAAAATATTTCTTGACAGGCAGTTTGGATCCATTTTAACTTAATTACTAACATGTAAAGTGTTCACGCGGATACGCAAACCACCAATTTAACACCCAAGAAAGCGTTAAATAAATTGCAAGATTAGGAGAACAACGTACCCGAATGCAACGCCAGCATCTGCATTGTTAGCTAGAAAATTACATCGGCAATCCTAATATGATTTCTAATTAACAAGCAATTCACTCAATTTTTTTTGGATTTTCACTTGTTTAAATGAATTCTAATCTATATGCAATGACGTGCAAAAATGACATGCGAATTAATGCAACCTAGCATGCAAACTATATGTCATGCAACGACGTGACCTAATTCTAATGACGTGCAAATGATTTATTTTTGGTATTTTCTAATGAAATTCGGAATAAAAAAATACCTAAAATAACATGCAACCTATGATGACTTAACGTATCCTAAAATGACTTATTTTTGGGATTTTTGTTAAAATTTGAAATAATAAATTGTTGAAATTAAGAATGCAATCTATCCTAATTTAGCCTAAAGTAACTCACTCTTTTTTTGGGGTTTTCTTGAAAATTCAGAATTAAAAAAATAACGTGAATAATCCGTTAGGATTAAAACAATCCTTAATTTAAACTAGGAAACATGCTACCTTAAGTCCCAATTTAAATTAAATACTTATCTCATCCTTTGGGATATATTCAAAATTCCTAAACATGCAAAATTCTAGTTAACAAAACAATTTTTTTTGAATTTTCTTTTTATTTGAAAAAGAAAGCAAAACAATTTAAATAGAGATAGCATCCACATTCAAAACGACCACGCGATCCGCCATATTTGTTTCAAACTTGGATTAGTCATAAAAATCGAACTATCGGTCATATCTATAGGGTTATAGATATTGACGAAAAGTCAATTATTCAAAATCGGAAAGCATATAAAAACCATTATCGTATCCAAGTGATTATGGATAGGATAATAATTTTCCGTATCGCCGCGTATCGTACCTTATGGATAAGGTCGGATAGTCGTCCAGATACGTTGCTAAATTAGGAAATTTTCCTAATTTTGAATATTCTCAAATATTGCGGATATACTGAACATTATCCTAATATCTCTAAATATCCACACGATACTCACGAAATATTCAAAACATGCAAATTAGGAAATTAAATATTCTGAAAATTTACCGGATAATGATCCTTACCTAATTTGCGGATAACTTCCAAATTCGAATTGGCTCGGGATCGAGTTCGACTTTGCGGATCGGGATTGGGTTTGCGGATCAAGCAACGAGCGGTCGACGTCGGGAACGGCAGGCTCGTTCGGTGCAGCTATGGCGCGGCTTGCGGCGTCGAGAACGGCAACGCGCTCGGTGGCTTCGGGTAGTGAACCAATCGGTCACAGCAATGAAAGCTTGCTGGACGTCCACCGAAGAACGCCCTCACTACTGACAGAAGTGAAGAACTAGACTTTCGCGGTTGGAAGCTGATCGGCAAAGAAGATTCTCGGTCAAAGGAAACCAATGTCGGTGGCTATAAGGGGTTACTGCCTTCGGAGAAGGCCTGGATGTCACCAGGAAAGAGCAACGTCGGTAGAACGTTGACGTTGTTGGCACTGTGGGGATTCTGCCGGGAAACCTGCAAGGGACCTGTCCACCTTGCTGTGGCTTCGCTGAAGACCTGCTGGGCTGTTGCTGCTTCGGGGAATGATCAACGTTCCTCTTCCTTTGGAGTCTTCTGCATGGGGGCTCGTTAATTGAAGGAAGAACGTAGCAGCTGAGTCGGCTGATGGTCAACAAGCGTGAAGGAAGTCAGCAGCATGGGCAGCCAATCAGAGAAGAAGCAGCGGTCGTTGTTGACGTTGAGGAAGCAGTAGCAACAAGGACCTTCGCTGGAAGTGTGGTAGTGCATGAAGAAGCAGAAACAACAGCGACGATTCTTGTGCGAGTGCGGCTGTTCAGCGAAGACGTTCTCTGGCGAAAGGGCTGAGGAACGGCGCAGCGGCTGTGGTGCAATGCGAAGGTAGCGCATTGTCGTACGGCGTCGCGGTGAGCGGCGGAGGCGGTAGGGGCGCGGCGCACCGACCTCTCCCTCTCTCTCTCTCTTTCTCTCCAAAAAATTCTGATCTGAAATTGTGCTCCCCCCTCTAAATTTCTGACCTAAACACATATTTATAATACTAATCCTAGGTCAACTAGATGGGCTTGCTAATCCTAACGGGTTTAGGCTTGGGTTTAGGCTTTAATTAACATTTAAATGGGCTGAATTAACTTGGGCTTAGGTTTAATTTGATTTAAATGGACTGATTTAACTTGGGCTGAATTAAGCTCAAAGCGTAATGGGCTGAATTAAGCTCAAATTAAAACGACCAAGCCCATTCGACTTGTAATTCCCGGCCTTTGCATTCCCGAGCGAGCCGAGTTCCATTCAATAAAATTTAAATTCATTCGCCAATGCCAATTTGATAAAAAAAATGCAATTAAACTAAATGAACCTAAATTACATGTTATGCAATTTAAATATTTTTGTTTAGGGGTTAAAAATTTAATCCCTAATTTTCTATGCAAATTACCCTAAATGATACGCCAAAATTTAGGTGTCAACAAATCTGATTAATTTTTCTAAATACATACACACTATTCGAGCACTAGTGACTTGCGCACGAGTAGCTGGAGAACGAGAGACCAGTACCGAGATCTCGATTTTGATCGAACCCAACCTTGGCATAGTCACTTGGGTCCTGAGTAAGAGCATAAGCATCGGTCCCATGTCCATTAAGGTTGGAACCAAGAACTTGGTGCTAGCGTTGGGCTTCCTGGCGCCTTGCCCCGTGTCCACATAGGCCAAGCCCAAGGCCTAGGTGTCTATGGTGGGATCCCTTATGCCCTGAGATAGAGTCCATCGAGGCTATGGCTCGGGTGCTTGTGCCTGGGTCCATTGTGGCCAAGGCACGGACCTCTATGCCCATGCTTAGGTCTTCGATGCCTGAGCTCAAGTCCATCGAGGCAGGGCTTGGATCAACCGAGCCCAAGTACATCAAGGCTAGGCCCGGGACCCAGACTCTAGGAATTCAAGCATTGGCACTAAGGTCTCAAGCCCTGCCTCTGTGGACATGGGCACAAGCATTGTGGTCCCGAACCTCGGCCTCGATGGACCCGAGTTCGAGCATTGTAGATCCGAGCATAGGCACTAGGGTCTCAAGCTCTTGTTGGGCACCCAAACACGAGCATCAGGGTCCTGGGCTTGGATTCGATGGACCAGGGCCTCATGCTTGGTTACAAGGGATTCAGGCACGATCAATGGGGTACCTGACTCGGCCTCTATGGACCCTAGTCCTGGCATTTGGAACCCAGGCACAGGCACTGAGGTCTTGGGCTTGGGTGTGGGAGATCCGAACCCTAGTGCCAAGGACCAGGGCATGATCTTTGTGGGCTCAGGACCTGTTGCTAGGGCATGGTCACCGAGGCCTTGGACTTGACTTTAATGGATGCGAACTCGAGTACTAGCACTTCAATCCCAAGCCCGGCCTCAATGGACCAGGGCATGGACGCTCGGGACTTGTCCTTAGGCCAACCTCGATGACCTGAGCATGGGCACTAGGGACCCGAGCACAAGTACTAAGGTCCTAGGCTAGCCTTGATGGACTAGGGCTCGGGCAACAAGGTCTCGGGAGTGTTATGGTTCTTGTGGCGAAGCGCATAGTTTCTGGTCCAAATGCTCATAGCTAGTCATATTTTGAAAAATAATTTTTAATTTTTTAAAGAGAAAATTATTTTTTTTGAATTTAAATATAGGTTTTCTGTTGACTCATTTTCCCAAGCAATCAAAACGCTGAAAAGCGAGAAAAATGTTTTTCGCAAAACAAAATGAGCCTATAAATGAGGACTTTTTTCCCATGAAAAATTTGAAGCTAGATTCAGTCATGGGAGGAACCGAAAAAATTGCTATCTTACCCTATTAACCTTATAGATGTGCAAAATATTGGATTGAAATTCTTTTTCTTATTACTTACGGCTGCTATTATTAGCTTTGGACTGCGTCAATTAGCACAACTTTAAGAAATAGGGATAATTATGGCCAAAGTCATAAATGTTTCACAATAATGCACATGCACTTAAATCCTAAAACTTTCATTTTGTTCATTTAAATCCTAAAATTTACAAAATCCGTGCTCTTAAGTCCTTCTAACTGTTTATTTAGTTTTATGTGGATGGAACATTTACATGGCTTTTTTTTTGGTTCATTTTTCCTTTTTTTTAGACATGTGGCACAATATGACAATGAGTGGACGCCACATCACAAAAAGGAGGAGGAGGTTTGACGTGCCTTGTCTGGGCAAGGCGAGGGCCTCACCACAGGTAGAGCAGGTGAGGGGCCTGCTTGCCCTAACTTTCGCAATGGTGGTGCCTCGATAACCCAAAGAGAGCGGTGGTGTCTAACGCTCACCCTCGCTCAGATCGGCTGAGGGCAAGTGGTCCGGTAAAGGGCCGGGATCTCGCTACCGCAATCACATCAGGTGACCACCATGGTGGTGATCGTCATTGACATTGGTGCTACTATGGTCGGAATGGCTTTAGTGGTTATTCTTCAACCTTAGATTATGTTTTTCATTCATTCTTTCTTTCTCTTTATTTAAAGTTTGTTACTTGATAATTTGTTACTTTTATTAAATCTGTATCTAACTTCACCAAACACTATCTTGAATTGGATATAGCTTCATCCATTGCAACATGTGATACTTTTTCTACAAATATATAACATACAACAAAATATCACATACAAGAAATGTAGGGTTTTTTAAAATTATTTCTTAACCTATCTTTTGTAATAATTGTCCTAGCGACCAAATGCAACCTTAATATATCTATGGAGTATGTGTAGAATTGGTGTAATTCTTTTGGCTCGAAAAAGGAGCGGTAAGAGGCGACTAATGATGGCAACTCCTACTGGGCTTTACATAGGAGTTTCCCACTTGTAACCTAATACTCAATTTATGCTGCATCGAATTCTCTGGCACGTAACATCAAGATGGCAAGCCTGTCATCGCAGCCTCACCACAGTGCAAGTTAAATAAATTACATCAACCAATTGTAACATTAGTTCGATTTACATATTTCAATTGTGCAAATACACTAGACCTCTTCATCTTATTCAGGGAGTACTCTACCTCCAAGGTAAGATTCGACAAAAGATATACAAGACCTGTCAAAATATCATATTAATGGCTTCCACAATGTGTAGTTTTTGAAGTCTATGGACATGACATGCTCAATGGTTGCGTTTGTTCACCTGAATTTCTACCAAGGATAGGATATGATATGAAATACAAGGATTTTGTTATATCCCATCCATTGTTTGGTGAATGATAATAAAACCGGATATTTTTATATTCCCATCATGTCCATTGTTTGACATGAATGGTATATCAATGTAAATAAACTTGAAAATACACAAACAGATATGATAAGAGTCTCTCACGATCCACTGTTAAAGAATTACAAATAAACTTGTGAAGATAACCTCTAGTAATAAATCCATGATTATTGTATGATATAAATCTTAAATAGTAAAAGAGGTCATTGTAGCATTCCAGAGCTATAAGTTTGACTATGACAAGAAATGTAAATGGGCTATGGCAACATCGACAAGGTAGGTCAACTAGCGAATACCAAATCTAGTAAGAGAGAAAAAGGTTGATCATTCACCTTCGTGATTCCGAAAAGTACAATGCTTAAATTTTCTCGCCTACTTCATTTTTGTTTACTTATTATTTTTTATTTTTCCATCTTTTATATTTTTTATTCTTTTATTCCCTTCCATCATTCCTAAATATAAATTTATTAAATAATAAACTATACTAAAATATCTAAAATATGTAAATGATATGAATATTAAACACAAGACATGACAAACTTACTCTTATCCTAAATTTTATCTTCTCTAGCAAACGTTGTCAAACTGTCCATGAAGGATCATGAGGAGATCACAACATAAATTGGTTCACAAATTCAACCATTCTTATGAAAATGGTTTCACGAGTGTCATGAATATTAATCCATCACCATTTGTCAATCACATTTGCATCGAATATGGATCAAAATCAATAAGAAGATGATCCCACAATCGTTCAACTTACTTTGATTACAGCAGATATAAACTGATGACTACATAATGCAACCTGGGGAGAGAGAAGTTCCAATTTGTTTCTCTGAAGAAGACCCATTTCCACTTTCAATTAGAGTGCAAGGAAGAGCCTTCATTGAAAAGTCAAACCTCCAAAAGAAAGACCCTTCAAAAAAATATACTTAAAGTTTCCTATACAGCTTGTGGGTAAAACTTCAACATGGCCAAAAAAGCCGACCTTGCAAAAAAGAAGAAGGAAAAAACCCACTAGCAAAATAGAAACTCTTAGTCAAAACAAGACAATTCGTGCGCAAAGTGGTGGTCTGGTCAAGAAAGACTCCAAGGTTTCCCTCACAAGGTCCAAAAGACACTCTAAAAGGGGGAAAGAAAATAGCTAACTTTTGAATGACCAAAGGTAAAATTAGAAAAGACTTTCGAAACTAAAACGAACGAACATGATGTTGATTGATCATGCTATCTTGAGAAGAGCGTGGCGTAAATTCTTGACGAGATCCTCAACTTTCATGCAGAATCCAACGTTCATCTGAAAGGAAAAAAGGCTTCCGTTAATGAAAATGAAGATAATTTAGCCCGAACTTAATTCTCAAGGACAAAAGGTTATGTTAAAGTAAATGAATGACGATAAAGGTGATGCAGAGTTCTTTCAATTAACTAATTTGCAAAATTCCCCTTCTACTTCACCTAGACAAAGACTAGATTGATTTGAACTACTCCAACCAATTTAATTCGAACGAACAGTAATTTCATTAATATGCTGAAAAATATGTTTGTATTAGCTTGTAAGTATATACTGTTTTTAAAACTTAACCAAAAGTGCAAGTTTATCTTGTTTGTAATTATACCCTTGAAAGAAAAACGAGAGGAATGATGCAAGTACTTGAACTTACCTGAGCTACGATTGTCATATCGATTATGGAACTCCCAAAAGGTAACACGTTGCTGTTGAGAACAAACAAATTCAACTTCTCTATTTCGCTAAGTATCTCTGTCGTAAATCCCTTTCGCTTCTTGTGATTGATTCGGAAAAGGACATATTTATCTGAGACTCTCGCGTCAATCTCAGGGAGTTGTTGCTCAAATTGACTATAGAAGTTCTCGTCCAATGACTCATCATCGTTTGCCGAGACTTGAGACTTCTTTACAATCACAACTGATTCCACAGTCCTGTTTGCTACCTCTGCCTCGAGTTTCTTGACTTGTTCTTGAAGCTGCTTCATGTACTTGATCGCGTCGCCAAGGATCGATGCTTTGTCCATCTGAAAAGCACAACAACACACAAGAAAATTGCTGAGTATTGTGGTCGAGTAGCTACACCCTTCAAATTTGTCAATTTTGAGGTACTTGAAGGAAAGCTAGTATTCAATCTTGTTCATGATTTGTCAAAGGTAAACAAAACTTGTTCATTCTAGCTTTAATTGTTCCTATGGGATGAAATACCTGGTAATGAACCAGAAGATCCACTCGACAGTATGACATGGAAGTTTAAGCTATTGTAAGCAAGTCAAAAATATGTAGAGATATATATGATTTGAATGTTAATCCATACTTTTGGGAAAGTGAGACTCCGAGCTGACACCTCTTTCCTGTGTAAACTTGTGAAGGTTGATTGGATGAGAAGATCTTATGCATAAAATGAAGTACTGTGCTATTGACTGTTTCATTAGTTGGGTAATTGCAAACCCGACTATAGGGAATTCACAACAATGGCAAGTAGCGATGAATCGGAGCAAACAATGAGTTACTGTTTCTAATATCATCTCATTTTTCCACAGTGCAGTAGTCGGATTTCCTAACTTGGTGCCTCAACATTTCGATCACTAACATATATTCAATGTTGATAAGTATTAGTTATGACACCTTTATTGTTATGACAAAGTTATATATTCTTAGCAATAGAATATTTTTCCAAAAAATAAAGAAAAAGGAAAAAGGAAAAAAAGTTTCTTGAAGAAGATTTACCTTTTTAAGGCCAGGAATGATGGCAGAGAGAGCAATGAAGCTTTGGCTAAGCTTCTGGCGCCGCTTCCTCTCTGCAATCACGTGTTCTTGTGTATGTAAACTAGGTCTACTCATTGCCCCAACTCTCTTCATCTCTTTTTGACAATCTTGGATCTCATAAGAACCTTCACAAATTAATTAAAAGTAGACAGCTTTAAGCACCTTCAATAAATCAATCAAAAGAAGGCTTTTCGTGTAAACATCATACAGCATACTACCTCAGATCATAATCTTTAGACTAAATAAACAAAAATGTTCTATGTAAGTACCATAACACTGTTGTGATTCGGTCGGGGACAGATCTGAGTTCCCAAAAGATATCAACTGGGGACTAGACGACAGAGAGGACATGACCGTTCTCGGGGCATTGTATGTTTTGGGCGAGCAAGTGCTGCTCCAGATCTCGGTCTTTGGCTTCTTCTTCGGCCTCTCCACCATTGTCGGAGCAGCTTGGACCCGCGGATCCATGAGAGCTCGCATCATTTCCGGATCCAACAGTGCACGGAAGGAGTGCAACTCTGAAGAGAAAAGGTTGAAGTCGAAGTCGTCTAGAGGGAAATCGAAGGGGTTCATCATTTGATGATGCTGATACATATGATGAAGTGGACCTTCTGTTACCTGTGAAATCAAGCACAACTGAGATCTTGAAAAATTCGTCAAGTTGACATGAAAATTGATAGGGCTTGCAAGGAAAATCAAATGCTTAATATCTCAGGGAACAATTTGGGTGATGAGGTCTCCATTGAAGCAATCTCTGGGGTACCTAAGAAGTATGAATTTTTTTTTTCCTTCTTTTTTCTATAGATTTGCGTTGATGCGAAACCTCCCTAGTGTGATTTAGAACCCTAGATAGAACGCAAAAATTTCATCTGAAAAGTACGGTTGATTTATGACAGATGAAAGTCAAACATGGAAAATTCTCTTTTGTGCCCTTTTTCTTTCCCTTGTTGATGAACAATGAATTCAAACATGTTCGAAGAACTAAAGACCAGAGAGGGACATGAGAAGAAACACAAGTCAGAAATCTCACCCGGAGCAGAGGAATGTGTGAGAAACTTTGCCTTTTCAAAACTGGGCACGAGGAGGAAATGATGCCTTTACTTTTTTTGTTTTTTGGTCGGTGATGCCTTTACTTATAGAGTAACCAAACGCGTTCTCCACTCTCCTGTATGAAGCAAAGCATTCGCACGTGCCAAGCGTGTTAGCCTCCCTCTCTCTCTGCCTCTCTTTGTTCTGCCATCACTATTTTAGTTTTTCAAGTCTTCCCACATAATGCGCCTAGGGCTTTTTCTTTTCCTTCGGTCAACTTTAGCCTCTCTCCCCCCCTCTCTCTCTCTCTCTCTCTCTCTCTCTCTCTCTGTCTACGATTTAATATTTGGTTATAATCTTTGGATGATACCCAAATCTACATTTGGAGACAAAAACAAAAGAAAAAAGGAAACGAAACCCTTATCTAACGTCGAAAACAGTAGGTCATGGCATATTTGCTTTTTCCCCACTAAAATATTATGCAAAGAAAATTTCGTTATTTGCTAGTGTCATAATCGAAACATCCATTTGCTTTTTTTTTTTTTTGCGTAAAAGACTGTTTCAAAGAGCTTGAACCCTTTTCTTGTTCCGTGAAAGAGAGTCCAGAAAGAGACACTTTATTTAGAATTGTTACCATTATTTCAAGAAATTATAAGTAATTTCCTCTCGACGATTTAAAAGGGGTTGTTTTTTTGGTCGAGATTTAAATGGGGTTTATATTCAAATAAATTATATGAAAAAATAATCGAGCCAGCTAGGCCAATACCATCAAGACAATAATTGGAGAGAAGATAATCTGTAACTAAATCTTCGAAATGATCTGTCCAAACATTAGTTTTTGGCTCAAGACACAAGCAACTTGTCATATAGCTAGGAGATGTAATCTAAATGGATATATGTATCTACTTTCATGCCTATCTTTATGTTCAACATCTATGACTATTTATACTATTATCTTTATATCCAACATATGTATTGTCATATAATTAAAGAGCAACTCCTATTTTTAAGGAATATCCATTATTTTTCCGAAATATTTTTAATTACTAATATTACCAATATTGTGTCCATAGAAAAATGCATATATAAATTATTATATCCTATCTCCCGCGCGTGTCAATACTATAATTGGTTACTAAAACAACGTTTTGAAAAAAAATTCTAATCTTGAAATGTCTTTCTCTTACAATTATATCTACAAAATTTTTATATATTATGATTTTTATCAATAATATTTGCTAGGAAAAATTACTAAAAAAGTCCTAAACATATTCCAATTATGTCAATTCAGTCTTAGTTGCCAATTGAGTCATAAACTTTTTACGTTTATTTCAATTCAGCCCATCTGGCCAATTTTGACAAGAAATTATCGGCATGGAGCCGACTGTTTTACGTGGCATGACCGGCGCTGACATGCACATATATTTAATAATTTATTGAATTTTTGTAACTTTTTTTATTTTTTTTTCTATTTTCTTCTCTTTCTCTTTACTTTTTCTTTAGGCTAAGGGCTAGCAAAGGTCGTCGCCCAACCCTCGTTGGCACTAGGTGAGGGCTTTGTGGGCCCTCATCAAAAAAGTCGACGAGGGCCGTGATGCCCTCACTTGACCCAGATCTGGCGAGGATCGCAATGCCTACCTAGATCAGGCAAGGGGACGCGAGCCCTCCCTTAGTGGTCGACGAAGGCATGGCAGACCTCGTCCAGAGTCAGTGAGAGCAGCAACGCCCTCACCTGTAGCCGATGAAGGTCGGTAGGCATTTATGTCAGCGATTTCTTGACAAAATTGGCCAGATGGATTGAATTGACATGAATACAAAAGTTTATAACTGAATTGGCCAAAAAAAGGTTTAAATTTGAATTTTCATAATTGCAATAGATTTGATAATTCAAATATTTTCTAAAAAAGTGGATTTGTTTAATTTTTCAAATGCCAATTGACATTTCTTGCATTGACACAACGTTGTGTACCTTTGCTAATATTTTAGCTAGGATTACTTCACAATTTTAAAGTATATTATCATTGTTTTTTTCTAAATATCCTCAATACTTATTTACAGATATATATGTTTACATAATTTCGTTGTATTTTGTACCTTTACAAACAATTTCTTTCCCATTATCTGTTGATTCATAATTTTCTAAGAAATAGGTTTTACTCAACCTTTCCAATGTCAATTTTGTGCATGCACGCAATGCGTATACGTATTTGCTAGTATGTATATTTGTATCTACCTAATGTACATATAAATTTTGGTCAACTATTAATCCCTCCATATTTGGCCCGAGAAAATCCCTCATTGATTCTCTCGTTAAAAAGTACTTCGCAAACCGAGAAGATTGCAGATGTTGAAGGACGAAGATTCTTGGAGCGCGCCTCTAAGCCAACGTTTTTTCTGTTTCCCTTCGTATTTAATAATAAATTGACTGATGATCATCCTATCGGGAAAATATAATAAACAATGGATAAATTAATGATTTGAGCACGAGGAATTTGTGGACTTAAAACCCCAAAGAGGTTCTGCCCCATTTCTTGTGCAGACAGGACAGGATGCAGCTGCACTAAACCGTTCGTGGACTCTGATCTTACGCTTACGTTGTCTTGCGCCACTGAATTTTTAAATATTTTGATTAATACCCAGTGTACTAAGGTTCTTGTTAAAGATTTATAGGTGGTCGTACCGAGAAAATGATCCATAATTAACACCCAATAAGAACTTATTCTTATCACTAAATATGTCATTTTTATAAACAGATTTATATACCACCTTGAACGTATTATGTCATGTTTGATACGGTAGAATGGAAGGAAATGATAATTTCAATAATTTTGTTTGGAGAAATGTAGTAATGAATTGAAATGAACATTTTTGTATTTGATTGTGAAAAGACATTTGCGGGAATGGTCTAGGATGGGTGTTTTCTAAAAAATTTAATGTTGTTTTACTTGCATTAAAAATTTATTAGTGTAATAAAGATTTAGATTATAATACAAAAAAATATAGCTGTAACTTTTTCATTAATAAACTTATTAAACTAAATACACACAATTAACTTAATGAAGTATACATAATTATCATTTATTCTTAAGTTCTATAAACTGTTATAGTTTGTGATTAATTAGTATATGTAATTAATATAATTTTATATGTTATTTCATCCTTTAATTATAAATAAATGTGTATAAATAATTGAAATATAAACATAGTTAAAATAACCTTTAATTATAGTTTGTCAATAGGTAAAAATCATTTTATAAATAATTAATTATAGTCTATATGAACTAATAGTAATCTAAACAATCATTTGTTGTGAAAAGCAGAGTGCAATCACGATTTCACCGCTAACTGTGTTTATTTATCTCATAAATAATATGGACTATTTAGGAGATTTTTGGACGAAAGCTTGAGATTCAATATGTCACTTTGAAATTTTACTTTATATTATAGAAGTTGTTCCCATCGTGTCCATCCATTTCCCTGCTTTCATTCCCGATAAACAAACCATGAAATCAATGGGAGATCTGAAAAATACAAGGTTGGATTGAAAAGCAGTCTATCTTAAGCTGTTGGTCAAGCAATTGGAAAGAACATATGCCACGAAGGTTTTCTTGCACTAAAGGACCTTTTTACAGTGACCAAGGTTTTCTTGCATTCACAAAGTGCTCCTCCACGCTTCTTTAAATACATGGAGGTCGAGAAAGAAACAATTGAAAGTGCTTTATTCTTCTAATAATTTGTTGCAGGTTGACTACCAAAAGAATAGCATCTAAAATGTGAATGCATGTGAATGCATACTTTTGTTAAACAATGTTTAGTATGAATAATACCCACGAGATACGCACGCAAGTAACCAGTGGAGAAAAACAAATTGTTATGATATTATATGAAATGATTGAATTGCATAAAAAGGGAGAGAAACAGTGTAAAGGAGAGCATAAATCGATCAGAGGAATATTTTACTTAAGATCAGGGGTGAGGATCTTAGTCGAGATATGACAGAGAGACCATGTTGTTGTCCTCAAAAAACTCTTGTTGATTCATAAGATGTGCAATCCCATGTATGACATGTGAGTAATAATGGGTGGAAAATCCTAATGAAACCTTTCATGCCACTATCTCGCCATGACCATGTCTTATCAGAGGTATTTTTATGAGGTTGTCACAGCTTCTATTCTAAAAATTTGAGTAGTGACATAGCTGTTAAGCATAATATTTTACTTTCAAAACTTCCAAAACTTATCAAACAACCTTAGTGGAGAAGCTCGCCCAAAGCAAAAAAATTATGGTTGTCTATTGTAATGCGGTAGCTCGCATATCGAACTTAAATGGTTCCTTTGAACTCTACCCATCCTTGGTTTAAGTGGGTCTAGAGTCCTTGGAAAATTAAGTAGACATACTAAATAGGCGAACTCGCCACCAATCCAAAAGATGGCTAGAGATAGGCAAAAACCTGTGCCAAACACAGTAATTTGAATATGATTTTAAGATTGCACAACGAATTTTTAAAATGTCACCTTGGTCAAACTGTAACCCCAAATTAACTTTAATAAAATCTCATAGTTTCACGACACCCTAAAGTTTCTTTAAAATATGAGTTCATAGCTCAATAACCTCAAGAATCAATCCAACAACCTAAAAGCCAAACTGCATCGAAATAACAGCTTAACCAATTAAAATTCTTCGATTAGATGAATTAATGATTAAAATTTAATCCAACGCATTGAGTTATCCGCGCGATGATCATGATATGAAAGAAAAATACAACAATGACCAATGAATATATACGGTTCCTTTGAACTTTCCAAAATGCAAAGAATCACGGTCAATTCCATAAAATAAGAAAACGAAAAAGAATTCCGTTGCCGGGACTTGAACCCGGGTCTCTCGGGTGAGAGCCGAGTATCCTAACCAACTAGACTACAACGGATTTGTTGTTTATTCTGCAATTGATTCTATATTTATCTAGTTTTATATAATTTCGCTCAACCTTCACAGCAAGCTTCTCCGAATTAATCGAGAGAGAGAGAGAGAGAGACTGGGTGACAAAGCACCCCGCTCGTTAGCCACCTTTTTTCACCTGTAAAGAATTTTTCTATCTCGCCTTTGAGCTAGATTTCTGCATTTATCACTATAGAAGAGAGCAAGAGTTACTGTAGAATACCCACCCGTGGGTGGCGCAATTGGTTTGAGTCCTCCCGCCATCGCAGGAGGTGAGCGGTTCGAAACTCTGCGCCGTCAGCGATTTAAGTGGGGGGTCCTGATGGTGGGTTGCTGGGCTAGCCTTCCCCCGGGTTTAGTACCGAATAGCCTGTCGGACGAAAGGGAGGTTCCCGGGTCATCAAAAAAAAAAGAGTTACTATAGAATCCCCTGATGTACTCACATGGGCTCCTTATCCATCTGCACCCTTTTCGGTTGCGCGTGCTTGGAACCACATTAGATCTTCAGGTCAACTAGCCTCTTAGCATTCATTCGTTTGGGACAAGCACATTATGCCCCGACACGGGTTTCTATTGTGGATTATTACCCTCAACCGACTGCCATCTCAGATGCTACTCTTGCAAAATCAAAGAATTGAAAATGCTTTATGTGTCTTCTGCGGGTTGGTACCGGACTCAGTCAATCATCTCTTCTTCGCATGTCCATCTACGAACAGACTAGCCACTTTTTGGGCTACCAAAAGCAATCTTCCCTGGCGCAACCGACCGTGGTCTGATCATATCGAGTGGGCTATGAAAGTATGTGGCGGTTCTTCCTTTGGCCATCGATTGGCTAGATTTGCATTTGGGGCCTTATGCCATATCATATGGACTGAAAGGAATAATGACATATTCAGGAATAAAAGTGTCTATATCCCGGGCATGCGCAAGCACCTCCTCAAAGTGGCGAAGAATAAAGCTATGTCCATGGGGATTATAGCCGATACTCATTTGAACCGGAAGATCCAAAGGAAATGGGGAATATCTTCTGCAATCTTTGCTATCAATTTAGGATCATCCTAGGATGTATTTCTTTTTTTGGTCCGTTGTAATGCCTTTGGCTTATGTATAGTTCCTGCTAAGGTCCCTAGACCCCATTTAGGCTCTTATGCCCTTGTTGGGTCGTGGGTACCGTTAGCTTTAGGTTGTACTGGTGTTTGTGATTAGTTATACATTTTCTTACCATTACCAAAAAAAAAAAAAAGCGTTACTGTAGAAGATGCAAAGAAGATTGCCCATCTGGTGCTACAAGTTACAACCACAAGTTGTAATTTGAGCCCATAATCTTGCATTGTGTTTAGTTTCACTCGATGAATCTCTTGCCAGTAGAATGGTCTTGATATCCACAAGACACAACACACGCAAGAGAGAAAAGGGGAGTTAAAATGAAGACCCAGAAGTTCATTGTATTCACTGTTCTTCTACAAGGTTGCATCTAATTTCGAACAAGTTCTATTTGCTCTTAGTTGTACTTAATTTGTAACCTGTAGTTTGTGGCGCAGTGACTTATACGTAGAAGGGGAGACGGTGTCCATGTGTAGTTCTTGGTGTGGCTAGACCTGTTCGTACTCTTGATTGAAGTTCATCAGTAATACAGTCGCCCCGTGATTTTTCCCATTTCGCTTGCAAATGGTTGCTCACTTAAATATCAATGTAGTTACCCTCTTTGAACACTCTCCTAATTCACTCCCATTGTCATGATAATTCGGGTTATGGGCAATTGCCTCTGGTTGGTTTACTTTATAAATGGCCGAGCTGTGGAAGGTGCACACAATGATGAAGATATGTGGTTAGATCGACTAAACAATTCAAGATACTCCTCAAAATAAAGAATCCCGTTGGTAAAAGAAGTTTCAAGAAAGGTGAGCGGTCTACCACGCGCCAAGGAAGAATAGATGAGCTTAATTATAGATATAGGAAAATAGCCAAAATCAATGGCCAAATTAGAGTCTCAAAGCAAGATTTAACCACGGGTCAAACAAGATGAGCGGTCTACCAACTGCGATAACAAGGATAAAGAAAGATAACATTCCATAAGCTGCAAGCAGAGTTCAAGAAAGGTGACAAGGCAATAGAAGCAAGAACAAAAGAGAAAGGAAAGCCATGAGGGCAAGAGGAGAGACAACAAAAGCTTTGGTGAGGATGACCCAGAAACTCACAAATAATTACCACAAGTAAGAAAAGACAATCCACATAATTATACAATGACCCACAACTCTTACACTAACACGTAATTAAGAACATCTCTCAGACACAAACATAAAATAAATATATTGCCTAACAATCAGACCGTCTTGAAGATGATCCAAGGAATGTCGTTACAGCATGGCATAGTTTTTCGATGATCTCCTCAGTTTTTGGGCAGCTCTCATTTTCTTTCTGTAAGTAATGTAGACAATACAACAATTTTTTTTATATCAATGAAGACTAAATACCAGAGCTTTTTCTACCATCTCAACTCAACGCGAAATAAGGAGAAAACTAAATATACAGCAACAAGTTAATAAATCTAACATAAGTGCAACTAAAAGTGGATAGAACATAGTAGGAGAATTCGTTTGCACACAAGATATGTGATTTTTGACGGACGACTTTTTTGGGATGTGAACGTAATAATCTTCACTCGTTTATTATTAATTAGAAAATGAAATTTCAAAGGTTTTTCGGTATGATGAAAAGTGATAATGTTGAAATCCAAATATTATCGGGGAACCGTATACTTAGACTAAAAACATATCAAACCAGCCATATTCTCCCAAGAAAAGTTCAGAATGCAAAATCGTCTGCTGTAATTTAGTTTTACTAGAAAATTAGAAGCTAGTTGAAGTTTTAAAAGAATCCGCTTTTCACAGTTTGGAGAAGTTGACACAAATTACCTGGGCCGCTATTGTTACATCCAACGGAACTCCCAAACGCTAGGGCACTGCTATTTAGGGTTGTCAAGTTCATGACCTTCAAATGTTTCATCACTTCCATGATGCAACCCTCGCACTTCTCACACAGGACTTTGATCAGAACGTTCTTCCCCCACGCCGGTGCTTCGACCTCGGGTGGTTGCTAATCAATGATTGGGCCATACGAGTTTTTCACGAAGATAACCAGTTCCATAGTTCTCGTAGCTACCTCTTCCTTGAGAACCTTCATGCGTTCCTTGAGTCGTTTGAAGTACTTTTTCGCACCTCCAACGAACAGAAGCCTTGTCCATCCACGCAACCAGAACATTAGTAATTTTTTTTAGCGTGAGCAACGGAGGCTATTACTTCACAAAGTGGAGGACAATACTGTTAAGAAAACATTCTAATATATTTTGAAGTTGACAAAATTATCCATGTTTTATATTAATCTTAATCAATGCAAGAAGTGTTTATCTTTTAGGTAATATTTACGCTGAAATGATCCTTTATGACTGAAAAATTTACATGAACAAGTCTAGAAGAATGGAGAGTTCAGATTGTCTTGGAAGTATCAAGGCTTTATGCCTACAATATCTACATAACTATTGTTGTCTAAGTATATTAGTTAGGACAGTTGATCATATTCAAGAAGCCAAAAATAGTGAACTGTGTGGATGTCAGTAAGGCAAAGGCTGGATATCAGCAAGGCAAACAACGCTAATATCCAACAGGGCAAACGCTGAATATCAACAAGGTAATCAACAAGGCACTGAATATCATCAAAGTACTATGATAGCTTAATATTAGCAGGATATCAATACTACTTGCGTCGAAGTTCTTATCATGACTTACAAGATTAAAACTTTGAGATATTTCATCTTATTATCGACATCTTATGATCTAATATGGATTCCCTCTTTAGAAGATCTTGATTGTTTGTAAATCTTAAAGACTATCTTTGCAGAACATTAACTCACGCCAGAACATTAACTCGTGCAAAATATCTTAGTTGATTGACAATCATCTTGAAGGCAAGATTCTTTCCTTAGCTTAAGCACTCCACTCTTGCGAAACAAGGTTTGATTGTATGGGCGATAAAATTTACGACAATTCTGCTTCATTGACTTCAATGACTACATGATCTACTTCAACAACTATCCAATGGGTAGATAGGAGATTAATTCTCAAAGATTGTCCAACGGGAAGCTTGGAAGTCAAGGAGTATAAAAGGAGATCAAGACACCGAAGAAAGAGAGAAACCAAGGGTTCACGATTCCAAATCTCAAGAGAGCTTCACATATATTCGTTTGTCTTCTGTGAATATACAATTTTAATCTTTTGAGAGGTGTTGGTAGTGTTTTAACTATGTGCTTAGGTTGAGATAGCTTGAGTATAAATAGCACCTACTTTGTGAAGAAGCCCTTGGGTATAAGTAAACATGTACGGCTGTAACTTCTCAACAATTGACTAGTGAAATCTAACCAATAAGCTGTTAGTATAGAAGAGTGGACATATGCTTACACTAAAACCAAACCACTATAAGCTCTGTGTGTATTGTCTTCTATCTCTATATTCTTACTCAATCACTACTCGATAGATATATTGCACTACACTACTTGAATATTATCAGAACTTGCTTATTTTCATATTTTGTTTTACCCGGTTACTCTGTTATCAAATTTGGCGCTATTAATTCTGCACTACTTTGCCAACTCTGGATAATATTGTTAGCGAACATTAATTGGTATCAAAGTAAGGTGCTCGTAATTTTACAGTGTATTACGTCTTAGTTAAGGATCTATTATGGCTAGCAATCTTGGACCATGTATTATTGAGGGACTAAGCAACACAAACCTCCCTACTTTGATAGAAAATATTATGATTTTTTGAAGAACAGAATGAAAGCTTTCATTAGATCCTCTTATGTGTGAAGTTGTGCAAAATATAGTCAATCCTACACCTAGAGCAACTGCAAAACCTGCAGCCTCCAACACAGGAGAAACAAATGAGAAAAAAACTCCAGCACCTACAATTACTTCTATGGAGTTGGCCAAAAGTGACACGTTAGATGCTAAAGCCCTGCACTCTCTTTATTGTGCTTTATTTCCTACTGAGTATAAACGTGTATTTTCATATGAAACAGCAAAAGAGATATGGGACAAGCTCCATGTAACCTTCGAAGGAACTGACAGAGTCAAGAAACAAAGACAAATATCCTCCTAGGCAAATATAAATCCTTCAAGATGAAACCGAATGAATTAGTTACTGACATGTTCAAGAGATTCACTAATATCTTTAATGGACTTGCATATCAAGGCAAACCAATCTCAGCTAAGAGAAAGTAAACAAGCTTCTACAAGGACTGTCAAGAGAATGGAATGATATCAAAACATCCATTCAATAAACACAAAGGGCCCCTTAGTGTTGACGAACTCATTGGAACTTTCATGTCCTATGAAGCTAAATGTATTAATGATTAAGATGACTCCAAAGGTAAAGTTGAGACTACTCTCTTAATAAGCAAGGAAGGTAAAGACATTGTTCTCATCCAAATATATGTCGATGATATTATATTCGGTTCATCTAATGAACTTTTGGGGCAAGAAATTTTCTAACACTGTGCAGAATGAGTTCGAGTTGAGCATGATGCGAGAATTGAATTTCTTTCTTGGACTCCAAGTGAAGCAAACCAGAGATGACACATTTATTTGCCAAGAGAAATATGCAAAAGAGCTTGTGAAGAAGTTTGGAATGGAGAATTGTAAGAAAATCGAGACACCTATGTCTTACTCCTCCAAACTTGACAAAGATAAGTTGGGTATATCGGTGGATCAAAAGCTTTATTGAAGCATGATAGGATCTCTGTTATATCTCACTGCTTCTAGACCTGATATTGTCTTTAGTGTATGCATGTGTACTAGATTTCAATCAAATCTTAAGGAATTATGTCTTACTGTTGTTAAAATAATCATTAAGTGTGTTGGTACTTATCCTAAGCTATGATTACGATATTCAAAGAAATATAGATTTATGCTTGTTGGATGTTCAGATGCTGACTTTACTGATGTCGAATTGATAGAAAAATCTCTTTAGGAACATGTCAACTGATGGGTTGCTTGCTGGTATCATGGTTTTCCAAAAAGCAAAACACGGTTGCATTTTCAACAGCCGAAGCAGAGTTTATAGCTCTTGGAAGTTGTTATACTCAAAATTCTATGAATGAAGAAGTAGCTTAGTGACTTTGGAGTTGCAAAATCCAATGTTGCAATCAAGTGTGACAACACCAATGCTATCAACTTGACAAAGAATCACATCCTTCACTCTAGAGTAAGCATACTGAAGTCAAGCATCCTTTTATTCGTGAGCATGTGCATAATAGTGATATTAACATCCAGTTTGTTAATTCAAAACATCAATTAGTTGATATAATCACAAAACCTTTAGAAAATAATGCATCTGAATATATTCAAAGTAAACTGGGTATTACTAAACCATTTGCTTAAGTTGAATATGAGCAGACAAGTGGTCATATCCAAGTATTGACCAGTGATGATATCCAAGAAAAAACTGCAAACTAATGATCATATCCAAAGTCAACTTGCAGACAGGTGATTATATTCGATACTAAGTAACTATATCCTTAATGTCAAATGAGTTTCTATTTTTTTTTCTAGTTTTGCTAAAAAAAAAGAAAATATCAAATCAAATACAAAATAACAACAAAAATCCAAACCAAAAATAAATAAATAAAAAATCAATCAAGAATCGAAAATTGAAAATCGAAAAAAGGAAGAAAAAAAAGAAAGGAAGTCCAAAAGCGAGAAAGGAAAATAATTAGAAATATTTCATATGGTTTTGAGACACAAGGCTTGTCATCAAAATTTAGATATCATCTTTAGTCTTTGAAAAGAACATCTCCAAGCTCCCTTTTAAAGAAGGGCAGCTGTTGGCACCTGAATTTTCTAGACTGGTGTCCTAAAGAATCTTGTTAAATATGAAAATTTGCAAAGTTTTGGCTTAGCCCAGTTTAGCTAGAACTAACCCGGCCTCTTAGGCCCGGCCGAATAAAGCTTGGCCCGATTCGACCATGAATCGTATTTTTTCTCTACAGTAGAGAATTTTCGTGCCACGTGGTGTCTCCTCATTGGCTCAAATCCTCACCATTGTGAGCTTCCCATTTGTTGATACGCTACTAAAACCCTAAATAAATTATAGGTTATTCCACTTTTGGTAGAGGTGGCTAGCAGCTACAGGGCATAAAAGGACAAAAGGTAGCTCCATATGAAAGGAAAAGTTTTGGACGTTCGAAATGGGGTTTCTATGGAAAAAAAAACAAAGAATGGCATGTTGTTTTCCTTTCGCTCTCGACCAAACAAACCCCTCACTCCTCGGTCACGCCCAACTAGCAGTCTCCACCACCTTCACTCGTCAACCTCTAGCCAACATCCTCAACCTCACAACCTTGCTTTCCCGATCCCCACATCATCGGTGAGTTTCTTTTTTGGTTTGAGCTTCCCTTGCCCCAAGGATATCGGCTATGAGACATTGAGGCGATCAGCCATATCTAAATTCGTTTCAAGCTTACTCTCTAGCCGCCGCCGCCGCCTCCAAGCCAAGTAGGGACTCCCCACGTTCGAACGCTTGTTCCACGAACCTATTTCGCCTTGCCCTATTTTCGTTGAGTTGGAAGCCAATGTTCGTTCTTTCCGGTCCACGCTTGTGTTGGGTTTTAATGAGCTAATGTTTTCAATCTCATGCATCCCTTACTAGTTTGGGCGAGGGCTCGAGCTCTCAATAGGTCAATACACCTTTTTTATCCACCCCTGCCATTCTTTTGACAATGTCTCAACCAAATCCGTGTTTTTTCTACTCTAGTCATGGTTTCGTTTCCATGTGTGTTTTTGGTGGAGATAGGATGTTGACAAGCGGCAGTCAGCGATTGTCGCTAACAATAAGGAGGGCGGATGAGGAGGCTAGTTGCTTGGCCGAGCCAAGCTCTCAACCAAGTGTAGGCCTGGCCAAATTGTGTCTCGACCAAGAGTAAGGCCGGTTTAGCCGGGTTTCAGCTAGATGGAGGGCTAGCCGAAGTCCAAGCCTACCGGATCAGCCCTAACCAAAGTTGAACTAGGTCTCAGTTTGGACCAGCCCTAGTCAAGGCTTGGTGTGGGCTTAGATTAGGAAATAGGAACTGGGCGGGGGTGTTACTTTTGGGCTTGGCAGGACCAGGCCTTGATTAGATCAGGATCATGCGTTGAGCCTGGTCCGAGTGAAGGCCTAGGTTGGTGGGTCCAGAGTCTAGCACTTACTTGGACCAGGCCTAAGGGCCTGACTTGGGTCCGGCCTTAATAAAAATATATATTAAAAAAATTTTATTATATTTTTAAAATACATTAATTTAAAAATAAATAAATATTCAAAAAATAGTTTAGAAATAGGTCTTGACCAAGTTGTGTGATTTTAGCATTAGATTTAGCTTAGTTTTTTAAGTCAACGCAACATTTAGCTTATGGGTTTTTGTGTTTTCCTTTAATAAGTTTAGACTTAGTTTAGGTAAGAAAGTGAACTTGTTCCAAATTGAGCTCATGGGGACCATGTCCTATGGTTTATAACATGGCCATGTATATTCTTTGCCTAACTTGTATCAGGTTTTCTTTCCCGCATTTACTTTAAAGTCTTTTTAATGCTTGAGTGTTTCTTTATCGCATCACATTTAAATAAATTCCTTGTTAATTTCTCTTCTAGAAGGTTGGGCCTAGTTTAGAATCATAATGAACCCTACAAAAACATTTCCATGCTCATTTAGCAACTTTGATACCCTTAAGGCTTGTGACCACTTAGATGAACAACCTTCAAGTTAGTGGTACTGAAAAGGCATAATAGAAATATACCTTACCAAAAAAAAAGGCATAATAGAAATATTAGCATAATCAAGTTCCCATGCTTAGAATCTTTGGTTGCATAGAAAATTAGGCGAACCTCCCATGTCTCATTTGCTTTTTAGCAGACCCCAAATGGTTAGTGGCGACTCTTAAAAATATATAGCTTGTTAAAGAACCATAAAATATCTAACATTGTGTGAGGTATGGGCTTGGGAGAGCTCGTGTCCAATCGAAGGCTATTAGCCTGACTTAGGCAATTCCCCTAAACCTCATTTCTTTTTCCCCCAATGGAAAAAGGGGGTTGCGACAGTAACTCCTTCGACATGTAAAGCTGAATATGTAGCAACATCTTCATGTGTTTCTCAAGCAATTTGGCTGAGAAAACTACTCACATAATTTGTATGGAGCAGAAGAAAGCAGCAGAGATTTTTGTTGATAATAATTATAATATTGCTTTGGCAAAAAATCCAATTTTTCCATGAACGCACCAAACATTTCGATGTTCGATATCACTTCATTCGAGAATAAGTGAGAGAGAAGAAAATGAAATTTCACATGTGAAGACGGGAGATCAAGTAGCAGATATTTTTACTAAACCTCTCAAGATTGAAGCCTTTCAGAAGTTAAGAGTTTGCTTGGAATGATTGATCGGATAGAATTTGGTATAAGGGAGAGTGTTGGTAATTAAACCAAATTCATTGGAAGTTGCCGATCAAGTGAAGAGGTTATCGATTTACTAACAAGTTGTCGATCAGTTACCTGGTTGTCGATTTGCAAGATTGATGTCGATATCTATTCGACTTCCAAATTGGTGCATGAATTAAGAAAAGTCTTTATTGTACTGTTAGTTTCAAAAGTCTGATCATATTTTTATGCCTAATTTAATGTTTTGTAAATTTTCAGGAATATATCTCCTTGAAATACTAGATATAATTATGAGTCATTCAAGAGTCATGTAACAAGCTTCTATAAACGTAAGTCTTGTGATCCATTTGATAAGGTGAAAAAAATGTGAAATAAAAAAATAAAAATAAGTGAAGAGCTTATTCGCCTCCTTCTCTTCTTTGAGTTGTGAGTGTTTTCACATAAAAATTTTCCTATCGAAGAGTAGTGAAAATTAACCACAATTCTTTCACTAACACGTGTTATGTCTTGCACTAGCAGATAATTATCACAATAAGTAAGAAAATGCAATGCACATCATAGTACAATTACCCACAAACTCTTGCACTAACACGTAATCAAGAACATCTCTAAGACACAGACCACAGCAGAAAACCAATTTATTACCTAGAAAGGTGACTACCTTGAAGATGATCTGATGAACGTCGTCATACAACAGCGTAGTTTTTCGACGATCTCCTCAATTGTCGGGCAGTTCTCATTTTCTAGCTGCAAGTAATGTAGACGCAACAAGTAAGATTTATATGTTGCTGAAGATTAAATACCCTGACTCAACTCTAAATAAGAGAAAAATTTATACAGCAACATGTCAATGAATCTTACATAAATGCAACTAAAAGTGATAGAACATACCCTAAGAATATGTGCACTTCTGATATGTGACTTTTTTACAATCGTTTCCTTTGGCATGTGGAAATAGTTATCTTCACTCGTTCATTGTTATTTTAGATGTTAAAAGCGAAATGTAAAAGCTTTTGAGGTATGACTTCGACTTCTAGTAAAGTAGTCTGGTCAAGGGTAAGAGTATCCCCGATCCCTTCTTTCAACAAAAACGCGAAAGTAGGCGCTTTTCCGGCGCTCCCTCTCAAGATTGTTAAAGATCTCATGGAGAGAGTCCAATGAATGGTTTTTGCCGTTCCGGGTCTTGATAAATTTGGGCCCATTCACAAGCCATCCCCGATCAGGATCAAGCTCATCCATCTGTAAGTGTATATTTCTTTTACTCTCAAAGATGGATGAGCTTTTTGATGAAAGTAATCAAAAGGAGAAAAGTGACGCTAAAGCTCAAATAATTATCAAGGAACCGTATTACCTGGGCCACAATTGTGACATCCAAGAGTGAACTCCCAAATGCTAGGACGCCGATATTTAGAGTAGTCAATTTCATGACCTCCATTTGTTTCATCACTTCCTTGATGCAACCCTCGCGCTTCTCGCACTGGACTTTGATCAAAACATTCTTCCCTGATACCCGTGCTTCGACCTCGGGTAGTTGTTGATCGATAACTGGGTCATACGACTTCTCTTCGGATGAAAAAGATACAATGCCATCACCACGTTGGAGTGATGGCTTCTTCGTGAAGATCGCCGACTCCACAGTTCTCGTGGTTGCCTCTTCCTCGAGGATCTTCCCACGTTCCTCGAGTTGTTTCAAGTACTTTATTGTGTCTCCAAGGACAGAAGCCTTGTCCAGCTACGTAACCAGAACATTTATTTATTTTTTAGCAGGAACAATGAAGGCTTATAATTTGATAAATTAGAAGACAACACTACGGTTTTGGTCCTTAACTTTTCTGGCGATTCATAAAGGTCCTTGTAGATGGAAGCTTTGTTATGGTGACTATTTCAATAACTGGTTAGTCTCAATTTCTAAACAATCCTCAAACAAGTACCTGTTGAATTGAGACGACTCTAACTAGAGGTCGAATTTAAGTTGTTTTGTTGATCTTTTTACCTCTTAAAAGGTTTTTATTTTCCTCCATCGTTAGTAGGGACCGGTTTTCTGATTGACAAGACTACTGTGAGAAGAATGAAGAGAATGCTACAAGTACTCTAATGATCTCAAATCATAAGCTAGCATTTACAAAATGTTATGAATGAAATGTAACTTGCGCGCGACTGATTGTCCTTCGATAGTGATAACAGTGAAAATTAAACAGTAGACACAAAATTCAAGTTTGCTTTTAATTCATGAAGCAAAACTAATAACCTAAACGAGTTAAGCAACTAATAAAAAGGGTTTTGACACTCCTCTGGACAAGTTAATAGCACATCTTTTAACATGTAAAAGATATTGTATTATGCAGATTATACCCATCTAAACCATTTGACGAAAGATGCGCAGAATCTTATCAAATTTAAATGCGTGAATAGTTTCCAGCACTAATTTATTGTGAGAAAGAATATTCAATCACCAACATGGTGCAAACATGTATCAGAACAATCTAAAACAACTCAATATTCGT
This sequence comes from Syzygium aqueum, assembly GCA_031216185.1. NCBI lineage: Eukaryota > Viridiplantae > Streptophyta > Magnoliopsida > Myrtales > Myrtaceae > Syzygium > Syzygium aqueum. Next base: position 11,446,392 of record CM062238.1, read on the forward strand.
CGAGCTTGAGTAATTGAGTGAATTTTTCAGAATGAATTCCACCTTAATAATACTTGACATTAGCCCTTTGCCTATATTTAGTTGGGTATTAATCTAGAATGATAATCGTGATTCACTTAAATTATCTATCACTAATTTACAATTTTCTCATTTTATGGGCAAATTGTGTTAGTTTAACTTTACTCCTTAAGAGAACACACAAAATTTCTCATGCATTTGATGGTTCAAACCTAATTTAATTCATTAAGCATAAAAAATCCCCCAATCGCAAGAACAGAAAAGCTCTTTTCCTCGAATTATCAATCTCTATGGTTCTCTAATCTCGGTCTTTGATCTTGCTCCCTTATGGAATCCTCTCTCATTATTTGAAGTCAACAACTGCTTTCGACCTTTTATCTGAGGTGTATATGGCATATAATCTCCAATCCACAATTCTAAAAGTTAGGTAGACTTTTGAGACTGGTACACTATCCTCGATCAACATATACTAAAAAGTAATTAACTTTATAGAGTATTTCATAAGCCCGGGATTTACCTATCTAAGGTGGGTTTTCTTAACATAAATAGAAAGCAATTAACTTTTTCATTACTCATTATGCAAAGTCAAGAAATAAGCAACGAGCTCCTTCTTGTTCAATTGTGAGGAAGATAAATGTCTATGCTATTGTTTGTCCCCCAAATAGTTTTTTTTGGTAAGGTTTGTCCCCCAAATAGTTAGTATAGCATAAGTGGTATAACCCTTTCGTTTCTGCAGATATATATCCTGTTACGACGGTCCTAAATTTTTTGCCAATTGTCAAAAATACAAATATTAGCTTAATGTCCTTACCAAAAAAAATATTAGCTTAATGTAACTTATTAATGTTTGCCTATTTGGTTCGAGTTTGGACATAAAATTCTTCGAAACCCAATTGTATTTTCTCAAATGAAAACAAGATTGCAAACACCCCCATTAAAGATATATGATGAAGGTGGAAAAAGAACAGATATCAATCCTTCAGAAATTTTCGCACAACAATAATTGATTTGGAGTACCTTTGTAAGGCCAGGAATGATAGCTGAAAGAGCATTGAAGCGCTGGCTCAGCCTTTCCCGGCGCTTCCTCTCTGTAATGACATGTTCTTGTGCATGCAAAGTTCTACTAAATGTACCACCACCTTTTCTCTTCATCTTCATCCCATCCCCATCTTGCAACTCATAGGTAATAATGACAATAATAAGCAAAGAGAGAAATTTTTCATTTCCATCACAACACAAAATCACAGTTTCAGCTTTCAACGATTTGTCCGTTCACACGCGTCACTTACCAGGATATTGCTGAGAGATGTCTGGGGATAGATCTGAGTTCTGAAATGATATAATATGAGAATTAGAAGGTGGAGATGGTTTCCCTTGGGGGTTTCTGCGCTTGGTTTCGAAAGGGACATCGGGCGAGTGGCCAGCGTTTTGGATTCTATGTGATGAGTAGGTCAATGCTGGAGAAAATGAAGTAAATTGATTGAAGCCAGACTCGTTGGGAGAGTAACCAAAGGGATTCATCTGTTATTGATCCGCAAAAGGCCAGATTTTCTGTCGCCCTGAGATAAATTCAATAAATGTTTTTGAGCACTCAATCGACCTAAAACTTCAAGATTCTGCTGAAAAACACTGTGCACTACCATAGAGCAAAATTGAAGAAACTTAATATATCGTAAAATACTTAATCATCAGAACAAAAAGCTTCAAGGTTAAAACTTCTATCGTCTTTCTATTGTCCTCGGGCTTCAGGATCTCTTCCTCAAAAAAGATAAACAGAAATGATGACATAAAATCGATAGATCCAAACCATTACCAGCCTAAACTAGCCAAAAAATGGGGAAAAAGAAAAGAAGTGGGGAAAGAGAGACAGATGGACGGACGGGCGGAGAGAGAGAGAGAGAGAGAGAGACATTTCTTCATAGGACCTCGAGAACAATGCAACACAATGTAATGTCATCAGGAAAACAGCCCACGAGTCAAAAGATTTAAAGGGTCATCTGTAAGGGAAGCGAAGCTCACCAACAAAGGAGAAGGAGGAGGTCGGCGAGGGTTTGTAGGGTTTTTGTATTTTCTTGAAAAGCTGCGACTTCCTGAAGTTGCTGAGCTCTGTGTACCTTGTTTTGTTTAAAGTGCACGCAGGAACTGTGTCTGCTATAAACAACTCACCACGAGGGGAAGCGCTCTCGCCAACCTTTCAAGGACTAAAACTAATTTCTGTACTTATCCCCACGCGTTCATTAAATTTCAACTCCATTTCTTCTACTTTCAGTCTCGTTGGCGCATTATGACCGGATTCCGCTTTGGGTTTCACATGCACTCTATTTCTGTCTTTGGTAGAGTATTAACCAAACTGGAAGATGTTCATGCGTTGGACTTAACAACTACTTTTCATCTTCGTTTTTTCTTTGGATCATCAGTCTAAATAAATATTATCTTTCGATGCAAAGAGAACATGAGGCCCTAAGGTAAGTTTATCGACCGTCTTGTCATTAATTTCCATTCCATTCTTTTGATTCTCTCTTAATATACACTTTTCAAGTAATTTTAATGGCAAATTGAGTTTTCTTGAACCAAGAATGACGAGAAATATAGCGCTCTTTTCAAAATCCGCATTCATGTGTAGCCAAATAAATGATTACACCGAGTGTTCGATACGTTTGTCTTACGTGGCAGTGTTTATCCTTGGTGGAGTGAGCTTCCATGCGTGCACTAAGCTGCACTATTTGCCACTAACACTACATCAACCGTGTGGCCAATACATCATATATTTTCTCGTCTCCTTGGCCCCATGATCTATGGCTAACGTTTATTGAAAAAAAAACTCGCTGTCCATGGATTTGGGAGACTTCTATGATCCATCGAAGAACTTGTCCCTTCATCATAATAGGATATAATCACGCGTATTTCTTCGTAACTCCTATATAATAACACGCAAAAACTTGAAAAGAAACCCCCCGTTTGACTGCTCCTCTGAGAGAAACACTCCAATTCTTTCTTTTGGGCAAAAGAGAGACTCCACTTCATTATTAATAAAATGGCTGGATCCCATGGCCATCCAAACGCAAGATGATTATATTCTTATATTACCCTTTTAATCCCAAGCAAAAAGAGATATTCAATGATACACTGACCATAACTTATCGTAATTATGTACCTGTGTCAGAATTTTTATATTAAAGTGTCATGACAAACAAAGACTTCAAAGGTTTACAATTGAAACCGGTGAATTCTCATCTCTTTTGATCCGACAATTAATACATCCTGAAACCACCGATCCTTGGATATTTACGAAATCCTCTATTGAATGAAAGCCAACGATCGGTGATAAGAGATGCACGACACCTTTTTTTCTAGGAATACTACTTCTCAACATGTCTCTAGAAAAATTTGCACACTATAATATTTCTGCTTTTAGTAGTTTTGTTTTAAAGGGGTGATTTAATATAAAATTCCTTGTTACCCTGCTACCCAGATCTCATTTAGATCGAGACAGCTCAAATATTCTAATGCAGGAGAAATATGAAGCTTCCGTGAGACCGACAAGACCCCCATCACATGGAGCACGAGCAGATTTCTCTATGCTTTCTTTGAAAGTGCACGAGGGGGAATTGAACAAAATTAAAATAAAAAGAAAGGAAAGTAGAGAAAAATTCGATGGCAAAGAGAAAAGGTTGGAGAAGATATTGATTCTCTTTTTATTTGATTTGTAAAATGTAAAGGGAAAGAGATTGAAAGGAGGATCCAAAAAGAATGAGAAATGTAATTTTCCCTTAAGCAGGAACAGGTTTCTATTAAGTATTTAAGGTCCCTGCTGTAACTAAATGAAGAAAATTTGTAATTTTCAATTAATGGACTTTTTTCACAAAAAATCCACTGACTATTCTCTCAATATATTTAATTGATAATCTTAAAATAGAACTTTTCAACTAATTTCATATTTAGGTTAACCACTCAGATTTTGATTCGCATCTTACCTAATTCACAGCAGTAGCTTGATACTTCATAGGCCCGGAATCTATTTGCTTGAGGTGGGTTTTTTCGTCATCAACCAATAGTTTTACCATACATCCATTTATAACTACAATGAAATGGGAATAGGAAGTGCACGGTAAGCCCAACCTGAGATGGACAATCCAACGGGTAGGTCAATTTCAAATTATGTCAATGCCAAAATATAATATTTGGGAGAGATTTTTTTTTTTTTGGTAAGGTTTTGGGAGAGATTTTTATTCCTCTGTTGTGAGGGAAAATTGCCCAAAACTCCTAAACCTATTATAGAGTAGCCAATGCAAGTTGGCCAAATTAGTCCTAAACTTTTTGACGATTTTTCAATATAATTAATCTAGTCAATTTTAGCAAGAAATGAAACTAACCACGGCCTACGCTGGCGTAGAACATTTTTAAAGTTTTTTCTTCTTTTTTCATTTTCTTTTCTTTCTTTTCTTTTTACTATATATTTTTTACCATTTCTTTTCCTTTTTGCCCGTGGTTGGTCTCGGCAATGACCGATGATCAACCATAGGCAAGGGTCTAGCCCCAAGTGAGGGTCGAGATGGGCATGGGCGTTGTGGCCCTTGCTAGAGGCTAACGAGGGTAAATGTCATCAAGGCTTGGCCACAGGCAGAGGAAGAAGGATAAAAAAAAAGAAAAAAAAGAAAAAAATTACAAAATTCATCTAAGTCATAGGCCATGTAATGTAGACAGCCGTTATTGACTGAATTGTCACGTCAGTAATTTCTGGCCAAAAATATGCCATGATAATCTTAAAGGAAATTAGATAGTCTAAGACATGCAAATAATTAAAACATGCAATAGATGGACATGTAATCTGATAGATCATGCAATCTAAAAATCAAGTCAAACTATTCAAAAGAAACACAGTCCTGCATTGATTTGAATTACCAACAATCGCGGACCTAGAGTGGATCACGGCCAACAGTGACATCAAGACCAGCGGCGACTGGACGGCAAAAGGATTGCGGCAACTGTGGCGGCTGTGCGCTGGAGTACGGGCTGAGGAAAAGAGAGCCGGTGGTGAGGGACGATGGACGAAGAGTTGGCCGTCGATTGTGACGGATCAAACTCAGGTGCGGGAAATGCTGACCTTCACGATCTGCTTTTTTTTTTAACTTTCTTTTTGCTTGCATCAAGCAGGACCACAAAACCCACGATGTATGCTGCTTTGTTTCATCAAGTCTGGACAAAGACCAAAAGAAAACAAATCCGCTGTTTCCCGCAAGCTCCCGGGTATTGCTCCACTTATTGGCTCTCTTTCGAAGAATTCAACGAACGCCTATCATCACCTCTTCAGTCTCCTTTTCTATCACCAAGTCTCCACCGTTTTCCTTTTCTTTTGTCTTCCACTTGGCTAACTTGTCGCCTCGTATGGAATGTGTAATGTGTGGACGCGTGACTTGATTAAGGGGCGGAGAGTGATTGATCAATGCATGCATGCGATCATGAATGTGAGGTTCGTGTTGTAATATGGTGGTCGGGGAGGGTAGTGCTCACGGATGGTGTCGCTAGTGGATGGTGGACCGCTGCGGTGAACCCCGCCGAAGTGGATCTCCGGGATGCGATTCGCTGCACTGGGATTCTTGCTCTTTCGCGTGCCAGGTACACGGCTTGGTCTAGCTCGGTTGCTGCCCCGGTGTGGCCTCGGTCACGCCTGGATACGCTTCGGTCTTGGTCTCGGTCACGTCTGGATGTGAGGCCTGGTGGTCACCAAGAGTTGGTAGGAGATTTTCAAAACGATGGAGCCCAAAGTGTGAAACGCCAAGACAGAGAGCTCCGAGGGTAAGAACTTTTTAATGCGTAAGTGCTGTGCGATCAATCCCACGCATGCACGACAAATCCTCCACTGAAAGAGCTCCTCTTCTCTCTCTCTCTCTCTCTCTCTCTCTCTCTCTCTCTCTCTCTCTCTCTCTCTCTCTCTCTCTCTCCAATTCAAGCGTGTGAATATTTTTGCTTCATCATGTTCTGCTCTTCGCCGAATATAGGTGCCCAGAATGCTCCTTCCTCGTTCCCTTTGTGGTCGAATTCTCAAGATCTTTACATAATACTTCTCTCCAAGTTCTATCTCATTATCACTTCTCTCCAAAGTGCCTAAATGCATTGCCAAACTTGTTATTGATGTTTTGTTTACGTGTGGACGCGATGCTCCCAAGGGTCAGGATATTACACAGAAAACATGGCTAGGAGAGTGCCTAAGTCCGAGCCTATCATTGACACATCTTGTTGAACCCAGCTTTATTAAAAAGCTTAAACTAATGAGTTATGGACCAACTAGGATATATTAATTACTCTACACCACACCGAGTATCCGATGTGAGACCTTTCTAACGCGACTCACATGTCTATATCAATAATATCAAGTTCAAACTTCATAAACACATGGACCTATGCATACAGACAAATCAATATGCATATGCAAATGGGTTTTGCTAGCATTGTAGTCTTCAGGTCACTGCGAGAGTAACGGTATGTTGTAAGCCACAAATTTTTAAAGGATTGTTTTTTGGTGGCTCATGATAGGCCGTTAATCTTACGGTGGCTTAAGAATAGTCACAAAAGCATTTCTCTATTAAGAAACTTCAAAACCTACATAACACAGACAACAGATGAATTAAACTAGATTTTTATTCTTTTTCCTTTTGATTGGTTATGATATTATGAAGCCTCGCCGAAAAAAGGAGAGAGACAGGACGTGATGAGGCTTCATTCTCAACAAAACCAGATAAAGGGATTCAAAGATAATTTTGCGGTAAGATCGGCAAAGAATGTACTAGAGGAAATTACGGAATTGAGTTACATTTGAATGTCCGTCCATCTCTAATCCAAGCAATGGAGCTGATCAATAGATGAGACACATGATGATTACAGGTATACACGAACTATGTACAACTAACTGCATCTACAATCGGCAAACTGAAAAGCCAAACACAGCTAACTGGCCACCCCCTCCTGAAGATCTGGGTCTTCTCTCCTAAAGAAAGACTAAACTTTGCAATGCAACAACTTGAAGCGTGGCAATACTACCTGTATGTAAAATTGCCGGAATGACAAGAAGGAAAGAATGATGAAGAAGCTAATATTTGTGAAGGTGGGGTCATAAGAAAACAAGACTTGAAAAGCTTCAGAGGCAATGATTTAGAATCAGGGCTAGTTGAATCAAAACCAGCAGATTTTAGACTGAGATACGAAGATAACATGGGAGATTTATCGCAATTTCGGGTCCGTGTCTCGATAAACGTCATCTCTTCTTTCCATGTGAGAGGAGCTGTGCCAATGAACTACAAGGAAGGAAAACTTGGTTTCTGCTGGATTGGTTCATTACAGTGGACTCTTGCTTGCTTCTATTTCCATCACGATCCTCATAAATATGCTGCCGTGAACCACTTGAAAAGCTTAACTGTAGATGTAAGAAAATAATCATAATAGATGACCAAATTAGAGTCTTAAAGCAAGATTTAACCACAGGTCAAGCAAGATGAGAGATCTACCACAAAGGAAACTGCGATAACAAGGATAAAGAAGATAACCTCGTACTACCTGCAAGCAGTTCAAAAAAGGTGACAAGGGCAATAGAAGCGAGACCAATAGAGGAAAAAAGCCATGAGGGCAAGAGTGGCAATTGCCCACAATTCTTGCACTAACACTTGGTTAAATCTTGCAATAACAGATAATTACCACAGTAAGAAAGAAAATAAAATGCACATAAAAGTACAATTACCCACTACTCTTGCACTAACACGTAATCATGAACATCTTTAAGACAGACCATCGCAGAAAACCAATTTATTGCCTAACAAGCTGACCGTCTTGACGATGATCCGATGAACGTTGTCAGAGCATGGTGTAGTTTTTTGACAATCTCCTCAATTGTAGGGCAATTCTCATTTTCTATCTGCAAGTAATGTAGACGAAACAAGTAAGATTTCTATATAACTGAAGATAAAATACCATGACTCGACTCCAAATAAGAAGAAAGGGAGAAATCTGGACAGCAGTTCATTTCCAAGAACATCGAAACAGACAATATGCTCTCAAGAAAGGATCAGAATGCAAAATCGTCCGCAGTAGTAGGAAATTAGAAACTAGTTGAAGTTTTAAAAGACTACTTTTCATCAAAACAATTTGAAGAAATTGACAATAATTACCTGGGCCACAATTGTAACATCCAAGAGTGAACTCCCAAATGCTAGGACGCTGATATTTAGAGTTGTCAAGTTCATGTCCTCCATTTGTTTCATCACTTCCTTGATGCAACCCTCACGCTTCTCGCACTGAACTTTGATCAAAATGTTCTTCCCCGACACCCGTGCTTCGACCTCGGGTAGTTGCTGATCGATAACTGGGTCATATGACTTCTCTTCGGATGAAAAAGAGACAATGCCATCACCACGTCGGAGTGATGGCTTCCTCATGAAGATCGCCGATTCCATGGTTCTCGCGGCTGCCTCTTCCTTGAGGATCTTCACACGTTCCTCGAGTTGTTTCAAGTACTTTATCGTGTCTCCAAGGACAGAAGCCTTGTCCAGCTACTCAACCAGAACATATATTAATTTTTTTATCAGGAACAATGAAGACTTATTATGTAATAAATTAGAAGACAACACTACGTTTTTGTTCCCTAAGTTTTCTGGTCCTTGTTGGTGGAACCCTTGTTATGGCGACTATCTCAATAAGAGTTTAGTCTCAATTTCTAAACAATCCTCAAGCAAGTACCTGTATAGATCAGACTATTCTACCTAGAAGTCGAATTTAAGTTGTTTTGCCGAGCTTTTTACCTCTTAAAGGGTTTCTGTTTTCCTCCATCGTTAGTAGGGACTGGTTTTCTGATTAATAAGACTACTGTGAATAGAATAAAAAGAATGATACAAGTACTTTAATGATCTCAAATCACTAGCTAGCATTTACTAAATGTTATGAATGGCATATAACTTACGTGATTGATTGTCCGTCGATAGTCATAACAGTGAAAATTAAACAGTAGACACAAAATTCAATTTTGTTTTTAATTCATTAAGACAAAACTAATAACCTAAACAAGTTAAGCAACTAAAAAAAGGGTTTCGACAATCCTCTAGACAAGTTCAGAGCACAATATCTTTCTACATGTCAAAGATATTGGCTTATGCGGATTAAACCCATCTAAATCATTTGACGACGGATGCATATAATCTTATCAAATTTTAAATGCGTGAATGGTATCCAGTACTATTTTATTATGAGAAATAATATCCAATCACCAACATGGTGCAAACATGTATCAGACCAATCTAAATCAACTCAATCATCATCAAGCTTGAGTAATTGAGTGATTTTTCAGAATGAATTCCAGCTTAATAATACTTGACATAAGCAGCCCCTTTGCCCATATGTAGTTGGATATTAATCTAGAATGATAATCGCAATTCACTTAAATTATCTATCACTGATTTACAATTTTCTCATTTTACGGGTAAATAGTGTTAGTTTAACTTTACTCCTTAAGAGAACACACACAATTTCTCATGAATTTGATGGTTCAAACCTAATTTAATTCACTAACCACAAAAAACCCCTAATCGCAAGAATAGAAAAGCTCTTTTCCTCAAATTATCAATCTCTCTGGTTCTCTAATCTCGGTCTTTGGTCTTGCTCTCTCAAGGAGTCTCCTCTCATTATCTGAGGTGTATTGGCATATGATCTCCAATCCGCAATTCTAAAAGTTAGGTAGACTTTTGAGACCGATATGCTACCCTCGATAAACATACAGTAAAAAGTAATTAACTTTTTAGAGTATTTCATAAGCCCAAGGTTGACCTCTCTAAGGTGGTTTGTCTTAACATAAATAGAAAGTAATTAACTTTTTCATTACTCATTATGCAAAGTCAAGCAATAAGCAACGAGCTCCTTATTATTCAATAGTGAGGAAGATAAATGTCTATGCTATTGTTTGTCCAAATAGTCAGTATAGCATAAGTGGTATAACCCTTTCGTTTCTGTAGGTATATATCCTGTCAAGAGGGTCCTCGTTTTTTTTTCCGTTTATCAAAAACACAAACATTAGCTTACTGTAACTTATTATATTTGGTTCAAGTTTGGACATATAATTCTTCGAAAACTGATTATAATTTCTCAAATAAAACCAAGATTGCGAACATCCCCAATAAAGAGATATGATGAAGGTGGAAAAAGAACAGATATTAATCCTTCAGGAATTTTCACACTATAGGAATTCATTTGGAGTACCTTTGTAAGGCCAGGAATGATGGCTGAAAGAGCAATGAAGCGCTGGCTCAGCTTCTCCCGGCGCTTCCTCTCTGCAATAATGTGTTCTTGTGCACGCAAAGTTGTTCTACCATATGTACCACCACCACTTCTCTTCACATTCATACCTTCCCCATCTTGAAACTCATAGGTGCCTAAAAAATAATAATAAGAATAACACAAAGCAAAGGGAGAAATTTTTCATTTCCATCACACAACCAAATAACTGTTTCAGCCTTCAACAATTAGTCAGGCCACAAGCCTCACTTACCCGGATATTGCTGAGACATGTTTGTGGATAGATCTGAGTTCTGAAAGGTTATAATTTGAGAATTTGACGGTAGAGATGGTTTCATTTGGGGGTTTTGGCACTCAGTTGCAAAAGGGACATCGCGCGATTGGCCAATGTTTTGGATTCGTTTTGACGAGTGGATCGATGCCGAAGAAACTGAAGTAAATTGATTAAAGCCAGACTCGGTAGGAGAGTAACCAAAGGGATTCATTTGACATTGATCCGCGAAGGCCGGATTTTCCATTTCCCTGAGAAAAATTCAATGAATGTTTTGAGCACTCAATCAGCCTAAAACTTCGAGATTCTGCTAAAAAACACTGCGCACTACTATATAGCAAAACTGAAGAAACTCAACATATCATAAAATACTTAATTATGAGAAAAATAATATCATCCAAACCACACACTTCTGTGGCCAAAAGAAAACGAAAGAAATCCCAAGCCAATGAAGATGGACCCCATTGTGAAGTTTCGTTCCAACAGAAAGCTTCAAGGTTGAAACTTCTGTTGTTCTCTGTTTTCTGGATTTCTTCCTTAAAAAGGAAAAAGAGAAATGCTAACATAAAATCGATAGATCCAAACCATTACCAACCTAAACTATCACAAGAATGGGCGAGAGAGAGAGAGAGAACATTTCCTTTATAGGACCTAAAGAATAATGCTGCACAATGTAATGTCATCAAACAAACAGCCCACGAGTAAAAAGACGTGAAGGGGTCATTTGTAAGTGAAGCGAAGCTCACCAACGAAGAAGGAGGAGGTCGGCGAGGGTTTTTGTATGTTCTTGATAAGCTGCAACTCATGAAGTTGCTGAGCAATGTGTACCTTGTTTTGTTTAAAGGGCACGCAGGAACCCTGTCCGCAATAAACAACTCACCACGAGGGGAACGCTCTCGCCAACCTTTCAAGGACTAAAATTAATTTATGTACTTTATTCCCACGCGTTCATTGAATTTTAATTCCATTTACTCCTTTTTCAGACTCGTTGGAGCATTTTGACTGGATTCCGCTTAGGGTTTCACACGCACTCTATTTCTGTCATGGTAAAATATGAACCAAATTGGAAGATGTTCATGGATTGGACCTAACAAGTACTTTGTATCTTTCTTTTTTTTTTTTTTTTTTGGGGGGGGGGGGGGGGGGGTGGATATATTATCTTTTGACGCAGAGAGAACGTGAGGCCCTGAGTTAGACTTATCAACAATCTTGTCATTAATATCCATTCCATTCTTTAGATTCTACTTTAAAGCAATTTCTATGCCAAATTGAGTTTTCTTCAACCAATAAGGAGGGAAAATATAGCACCTTTTAAAATCCGCATTCATGTATCACCAAATAAATTATTACACTAGGTAGTCGATAGCACATGTCGAATGTAGAAATATGTTTATCTTACATGGCAGTGCTTGTCCTTGGTGGAGTGAGCTTCTATGAGCGCGTGAAGTTGCACTATTTGCCATTGACACTACATCGATCGTGTGACCGACACATCATATATTTTCTCATGTCGTTGGCCTCCTGAACTATGGTTGGCAATTGAATGAGAGCGGTGATTGCATGTCCAAATTATGGCGATAGCAAAAAACGTTTCTGTTGGTGGATTTAGAGGGTTTTTGTGGTCTATCAAAGAGCTGATCCCTTAATCATAATCGGTTATAATCACGCGTTTATTTTCGTTGCCCTCATATAAAGTGATCGTAACACACAAAAGCTTGAAAAGAATACAATCGATGAGAGAGATTTCCTATCATTTAATTGTATGGCCACCACAATCTCAAGCAGCCGATCCCTGTTGTAGTGCATTGTTGTGAACTCCATTGGGTTTGATTGCGAGGTGCATGAAAAAACTCCTCTGAGAAACACTCCAATTCTTTCTTTCGTTTTTGGGCTAGAGAGAGGGACTCTACTTCATTAGTAATAAAATGACTGAATTTAATGGAGAACCAAAAGCAAGATGATTATATCATTATATTTCCCTTTTAATCCCGAGAAAAAAGAGATATTCAATGATCCGCCGACTAGAACTTATCATAATTATGTACATGTATCATAATTTTTATATTAAAGTGTCAAAAAGTTTACAATTAATCCGGCGATACTTCATATCTTTTGATCCGACAACAACTAGTGATAGAGACGGACGACACTTCTCTCTATAAATACTATTTCTCAATGTGTCTCTAATAAATTCGTACACTATATTATTTCTGCTTCTAGTAGTTTTCTTTGAAAGGAGTACTTCCTAGTTAAACCTACCACCTGGATCTCGTTTAGATCGTGACAGCTTAAATATTCTAATGCAGGAGAAATATGAAGCTTCCACGAGACCTACAGGACCCCCATCCGATGGAGCACGAGCAGAATTCTTCTATGCTCTCTTAATAAGAAGGAATTGGCAAAAGCTAAAATAAAAAGGAAAAGGAAAGTGGAGAAAAAATCAATTGCAAAGAGAAAAGGATGGAGGAGATAATTGATTTTATTATTATTTTTATTTGATTGGTAAAAAGTAAAGAGAAAGAGATCGAAAGTAGAATCCAAAAAGGATGAGAGATGTAATTTCCATTAAGCAACTTAGGTTTTTATATAATTGTGTCTTTAAGATACTTACTGTAGCTGAATGAAGAAAATTTATAATTTTCAATTAATTGACTCTTCTAACAAAAAAAATCTATCTACTTTTCTTGGAATGTTTAATTGATGATCTTAAAGTAAAACTTTTTAGATAATTTCATATTTAGGTCACCCATTCAAATTTTGATTGGCATCTTACCTACTCCACAAGAATAGCATGATATTTCAAGGGCTTAAAATCTACTTGCTTAAGGTGGGTGTTTTCGTCATCAACAAAAAGAGAAGAAAGAAAATCAAATCACTCTTATTAAGTATGCTAAATAAGAGTGCTTTCTTTTCCCCCTTCAGCCCAACACCCGCATAAATGCTTTTCCTCCCAGTGTTTTGTTAGCAGGTAATGTGACAAAAAAATCGAAAAAAAAAAAAAAACAGGAGTGTTTTCTCCTCTTTATGCTTCTGCACTTTCGATATATAATTCAAAAAAATCATATATTTCTCCATTAAGCATGTTTAACAAACGTCTCGAAAACACTGATTAACAAGAGTTATAAAACATATTTTATTGTTGGGTTAATACCACAAAAAACCCTAAACTAGTATAGTTGTGACAATTTTACCTCAAACTATTTTTTTGACCATAAAAAATCCCAAACTGGTACAATTGTGACAAATTTACCCCAAACTATTTTTTTGACCACCAAAAATCCCAAACTTGTAGACTTGTGACAATTTTATCCCAACTAATTTTTTAATATTATTTTTTTTATGTTTTCGAATTTTTTTATTAATTTTCTTTTCTTTTCTTTTCTTCCTTAATATTCTTCATCTTCAACCTCTGATAGGTCACCGGATTGGCAACCGACCAGAGGCGAAAGCCGGCGAGGGCTTGGCCTTGCCGGCCGCTGGTGAGGCTCGCCCTCGCCGGCGCTGGGCGAGGCCGACCTCGCCAATAGCCGGCAAGGTCGAGCCCTCGCCAGATCAGGCGAGGCTCGAACTCACCGGCCGCTGGCGAGGTAGGCCTCACCTAGCGCAAGTGAGGTCGGCCTCGCCCAATGACCGACGTGGCCAAGCCCTTGCCAGATTTGGCGAGGCGCGATAGCGCCGGTGCTGGGCAAGGTCGGGCCTGGCCAGATCTGGCAAGGCCTCGACCTACGGCCAACGAGGTCGAGCTTGGCCAACGGCCAACGGGGCCGACCTTACCGGCTTCCGCCGGACCGGCAACTGGCCAGAAATTGAAGATGAAGAATATTAAGGAAAATAAATAAATTCGAAAAATAATATTAAAAAACTAGTTGGGATAAAATTGTCACAAGTATACCAGTTCGGAGTTTTTTATGATTAAAAAAGTAGTTCAAGGTAAATTTATCACAAATGTACCAGTTTACGGTTTTTTGTGGTCAAAAAAATAGTTTAGAGTAAAATTATCATAACTGTATCAGTTTAGGATTTTTCGTGGTATTAACCCTTTATTGTCCATTATTATTGAATAGCGCTTCTATCTTTCACGTCTCTTTCAATCTAGAACAACAGTCTTCGGATCACTGTGAGAATAACAACATCTTGTGAGCCTAAATTCTTGAAAGAGTGGACCCAATAATAATTTATAATTATTTATTTTTTTTTTTTTGTAGTCCAAAACATATTGTTATTCTTGCAATACATTAAGGATTGTCATATAATCCTTTCTCAATTTCATAGATGGAGTGTTACCATACCTCCATATATAATTACAATGAAACGGGAATTGGAACTGCACGTGGAAATGCGTATAAATTAATCGAATTGGGTGCACCATGTTAATGCCAACTAATTAAGCACAACATGAGATGGACAATCCAATGGTTAGGTCAATTTCAAATTATGTTCGATGCCAAGATATATTTAGGAGAGATTTTTTTTTCCTCTTTTATGAAGGAAAATTGTCCAAAAATCCTAAACTTATTATGCGGTGGCCATTCGGTCCAAAACTTTTTAATTTGGTCAATTTAGTCCTAAACTTTTGACAATTTTACAATGTAATCATTTCGGTCAATTTTAGCCAAAAATCGCTAACATAAATGCTAAGCATCCTAAGTGGCAAGGCCGAAATGACATGATGATTTTTGCAATTTCTTTAAATTTTTCTTTTCTTTGCCTTTTCTTTTCCTTTTCTCTGGTGGTCGGTGAGGTAGACCCTCAACCTTGCTAGCCATCGTCGAGGCCCATCGACCACAATTGAAGAAGGAATTAAAAAAGAAAGAAAAAAAGGCAACAAGGGAAAAAAATAATTCAATTTTTTTTTAAATTGTAAAAATCCTCTACGTCAATGCCACCCGTGCTATGTAAGATAGTCAGTCTAACTAGGATGCCGTGTTAGTGATTTCTGACCAAGATTGACTGAAATGACTATTTTGAAAAATCATCAAAATGTTTAGAACTAAATTAACTAAATTAAAAAGTTTCGAATCGAATTGGCCATCGCATAATAGATTTAGAACTTTTTTGACAATTAACTTAAACTGTTTGAATTAATCTTAAATCACAGTATCAGTTTTAGCCAATATTTTGCATCGATTTTGAAATAATATTTTTATCAATATAGAAACACCGACACAAAGATCAAATTATCTAGAAACTCATAAAATACCTTGCAAGCCCCACAAACTAATCAACTTCAGATTTTATTGTCTGTGCAGATAATCCGAACTCAAAGTAACTTGCACGCCATTTGCAAGAACAGATGACTTCTGATTCGTGAACTAAAAGTTCCATAGACGCTTCATCCAGCTTCGGCAACCTTGGGGTTTGTTTCTTTTGTTTAAATTTGAGCAGCAAAGATTACCGTATATGGAAAGCTGGATTGGGAAGTGGATGACAGAATCAACTCACGAAGGGAGAGATTACTGGAAATCGACCATTACTACCAAGAGATTCAGAGTCTGCAGGACTCAATCTCGGTTAGAATCTGACATCTCCATTGGAGCAACATGCATCTTTTCATCATCTACCAGAAGAACAGTCGTCCGCCCAATATGATCCACATCCAAACCAGATGTCAAATGAGCACAGTCCGGAAGAACCTAATCCATATCACCGTAAGAACAGCACGAAAAACATTTGTCGTGAAACCTTACAGACATCATTTATGTACGAATAATGAAGACAACAGTGAATCCATTGCCAAAATTGGAATGTCCAAATTACGACAACAATCATGGACATCACTCAAATGCTTAAAAAGCCCACGACAACTCATTGTTAGAGAAAAAAAACAAGGAAAGACATGGAGAAAACAGTTCAATACATCAAATGATAGGATGATAATAGCAGCGTGACAACGGTACCTTCCTAGAGAACAAAAATAAGATAGTCAAACAAAGAACTACCATTACAGAGGTAGTTGAGTGTTGTCGAACCAATACTCATTACAGCCGATAAAACTAGATGACGATCGTAAAGAAAGCTACCAAATGCTAGAAGATCTCAGGGAGGAATAATAGTTCTGAACTTTTTAACTCTTGATACAACGAAGCCATCGTGAAGACAGTAAGCTACTCCCTAACTGACTGTGAGGTTATGTTTTAGTAGCAGGACAGCGTGCAGCTATTTGCAAATATGATTACCTTACTCAAAACTAGGTAAGACTAAAAATTTGTCAACGAGGCATTGATAAAACAGAACAGTAATCACAATCTCAGGTCATAAACTGCCAACTCAGCAAAATCAAGCCAAATCTTATACTATACATCTACCATACGTTACGAAATCATGGCGTGCATCTGAATTCATTAAGCAAACAGATAATCCTCCACAAAATCATAACTTTTCCTTCGATAAATCCAAATCTGTTACAATAAAAATCATCTCTTATTACATCCATAGCTTTCATAGTAAAATCATTTCTCTTATAATGCTCATTGTTACACTATCGTGTTGGAGAAGTAGACTTCCCCGCTACTCATCAGAAGCCACAGGTCCAACACTTTCTAGTTTATCTTTCAGTTCTTACACTATGCACAGCTATTTCTTCTCCTATTGGCTTCGGTTTTTATCATTGTCAACCCCTTAGTTCAGCCTCAGGGAAAACCTAGTTACTTGCATGATTGCATTGGAGGATTATTAAATAAGAGTAACTTCATAAGAGTACATCTGAACAACTAAATGATGCCTTCGAATACATAAACAGTTAAAGATGTCACATAAACGTACCCAAAAAGGACATCTGAACAAACCACTCTGACCAACTCGGACCATAAAGAACAAAATCTTTAGATGCATCTCAGAAGGGAGAAAAAAATATCTAACCTGGGTCAAGATTTACATTAATACCACACAATTAATCCCCATAAAAAAGGTTATCCTAAAGAGATCAATCTTTTTCTTGTGTCCAGATCTTCACACTCTTGTCATCACCTAGTGCCCCTGATGCGATCATATTCTCCGTCGGGTGACAAGCTACTGATATGACCGCATCAGTATGACCTTCCAATTTCTGTACTACTTTTCTCGTCTGTAGCTCCCACAGGTATACACATTTATCCTCTGAACCACTCACAACATACTTCCCATTTGTCACTGAGAAAGAAGCAGAAATACAATATTTGGAATTTTCATGACCTGTATATGTCTTGATGAATTTTCCTGTGGATATGTTCCATAGTCTCTGCAAGCACAATATAAGAATCCGAGTTAGCCACCAGAAAGGGGCCAAAATGAGAAGACAAGACACCCAAAGTTTTTGCTATTCATCATCTTTCCTTTTTGTTCTAATGACAATAGGCGGAAGGGGAAGGAACTGACCCATAAGATTAAGAGCTTGGGGAAGCTCTCATCTTTGAAGGGATTAACACCAATTCCGAAGACCTTTTCCCTAAATCTAGTATTCTACTAATCATTGGACAATGGTTGGTAGGGTTCTTTCAGTAGATTAAAGGCATCAAAGAATGACTGGAAACAAAGAAGAATGCACATTTTCTGCAACAAAAAGAAACCAGAGAACAAAAGAAAATAAACATGTTTTCAAGACAAAATAGTCGGGGAAACCGGGAAATAATTCCCTCAACGCCATGCATTACTGAGAAGATGCAAGTCCGCCACAAAGCTAAATTTTGACCACAGCTAGAACAGAGGAACCGATCAGAAATAAAGTCCTCCAAAGGTGCTTTCAACATAATAGTGAAGAACCAAATAGACACTACATCTGACAAAAGTTTCGCACATAAAGCTTGGAAGAGCTCTCGAGTACAGGGGTAACGCAAATGCTCCTTCAACCGACCCAACATCCCAAAATGATACCAAAACGAAGTCATTGGCAGAACAGATAGTTCCTTTGTTTTTCATCATCAGTATATCCATTACCATGGCATGTTTTGCCTTTCATTGATGAAGGTCGCCCCAAATACAAGGAGGATAAAAGGAACAAAGTCCACCGCCAGCATTACATTTTTAGATAGAACAATCCATCTCAAGCTTGACTAGCACACACCTTCAACCTCGTACGCACAGTGACAAGGCGAACAGACAGCAACCAGGCAGACAAGTGCACAAAATTTCACCTTCTAGAACCTAAGTAGAATCACACAACATCAGCCTAAAGATACAAACTTTAGCATCTTAAAGCTCCACTATCAGTCTATCAAATGAAACAGAGCACCAGAAAAAGCCCTAATCGCATCACCGACACATTCTTCGAATCTTCCACACTGAAACCCCACCACAAAATCTTCAGCTTTTCAATTGAATAGAAAGGGGGGCAACAGTACAAGCTCGAGACATTACCAGAGTATTATCGAGAGTCCCCACGAGGATGAACTTGCCGTTGGGCGAGAACTTGACGAAAGAGACCGGAGGGTTCTCGTCGTCGATGAGGGTCTTCATACAGTGCCCCGTAGAAGCGTCCCAAATCCGGCACAGCCCGTCGTAGCTGCTGGAGACGATCATGGTGCCGCCGTGGTTGAAATCGACGGCGGTGACGGGATCGGAGTGGGCGGGGAGGACCTTGAGGCACTTGCCGCTCTTGACGTCCCAGACGCGGACGGTCTCGTCGAAGGAGCCGGAGACGAGGAGGTTGGAGTGGGGGTTGAAGTTGACGCAGAAGGCGTAGTTGGTGTGGCCGTGGAGGGTCTTGAGGAGGGTCCCCGTGGGGACGTCCCAGAGGCGGAGGGTCTTGTCGTCGGAGGCGGAGGCGAGGAGGCGGGTGTCGCCGGAGAAGGCGAGGTCGGAGACGCCCTGGGAGTGGCCGTGGAAGTCGTGGAGTGGGGAGAGGGAGGCGGTGGAGTAGGCGCGGAGGGTCTTGTCGGCGGAGGAGGAGGCCAGGAGGTTGCCGTCCGGGGAGAACTTCACGGCGGAGATGGCCGCCTTGTGGCCGTTCAGGGTCTTCGCCAGGGCGTAGGGCTTGTAGGGGGCGGCGGCGGCGGGGTCGGCCGCCTCCGCCGTGGCCGCGGCCGCGGCCGACGACGACGTCATTCGTTCTCCGGCGACAGATTTGAGAGTAGTTGAGAGTGAGAGAGAGAGAGAGAGAGGAGATGTAGGACTGCGGGTCCTTTAAAGCCCGGCAAAACTCGTATATATCGAATTTCCCTTTCATCGGTTTCCAAAGAAAAAATGGACCCTCAGAAAAAAAAAAGCAAAAAGAAAAAAGTTACAACATAATTTTATTTTTTTCAGAAGATATATGATTTTGATGCTCGTTGAAAATATGACCTGAACATGTGAGTATAAGTTGAAAAAAGAGCTAAAATCATGGAGAAAACTAGGGGTAAAAATAGTTTCAGTGGTTCGGATTCTAGGATATGAAGTTCTAGAAATTGAAAATTTTGTTACGACGGATAGGTTTCGGGTTCCATGTCACCTACAAGTTGGAACAAGTCTTTGTGTTTTTTGTGTTTCATGTCTTCGCGCAATCTTACGTCATTCCATGGTGCCCAATGATGAGTGCTTAATCCGAAACCCCTAATATGAGCTTCCATTTTCTACGATATTCATGACTAAAACTTTTACTTTTTTTAACGTTTCATATTTTTCGTGTTTTTAAATATAAGTTGTGATAAATGGATTGTAGCAAATTGTGGTTATTAGAGATGATGATTCACTATAATCGTTCAATCAAGAGTACATGTAAAACCTAAGTAGATCCTGAAACCTGTGACAAGATAGGTTCCAAATTTCTCTATATGCAGGTAGGTTTCAAGTTCCAAAATCTAGGGAACCTGGGCTTTAGGTTTCAGGTAGAATCTAGACTAAACCTGAAACCGCTCACCTCTAGAGAAAATGACGCCGGACTTCCAAAACTATGACGGGTGAGGTGTAATGTCTGAGCCAGACATTTGACTAGTAATGCACCGGTGTCCGATCCCGGATCCATGCATTTGTGCGAACGTCCGCTCTGTTGATTCCGATCCTCCTTAGACTTTTTGCACCTTTCCTAAACATACCAAACTTGATATCTAGACGTCACAACTCGCTTTCTTAAGCGAATTGAACTCCAACATCATCTAATGTGTCAGCTTAGGTTGATTGTTCCTCCATGTTTGAGCTAAAATTCGAGCTCCAAGACAATATAACGTGTTGACACAAAAAAAAAATGTGCAGGTGTTGTAGTCGACAGTTTGGATGAAAACCGGACAGAGGTACAATAGGAGTGGAAAGGCAAGTGTTGAGAATAATCAGTCAGTAAAGCGCGACCGGTTGACAAGTAACATCCAATTCTGACCGATAGAGATGTCAACAAGCAGTGGCTAAGTGCTGAATCGAAGGAGTCGATCCAACGGTTGAGTAGTGAAGTCGATGCAACCGCCAAGATAATGTAACCGATGTAACCGTTAAATTAGCAGAGTCGATATAATTGTCGAGTGATGAAGTCGACAATCTCAAATGTAACATTTTAATGTTTTTGAATAATAAGAGTCGCATCACTCATGTTTAATTTTTTAGTAATAGTTGATTGTGGGCTATAAATACATATATCGTATCGTTTGTGAAGACCTCCTAATCAATTATGGAACTTAACATTCTTCTACAGATCTTTATCTTATCTTTTTTGCAATTGACATTACTGGCAACGATCGTTCTTGATGTTCGTGCTTTAAATTTCTTGTCATTTTGTTGTCCAAAATCAACAAAGGACCTTATGCAACCTTTATCAATTTGCATCTATCGATCCATTACACTTGAAAGATACTTTGTCTTTTCGATGAAACATGTGTATGTATGCATGATGACATGATAATATGTTAAAAAATAGTGGCAAAAATTGATGCGGGAGCATCAAATTCCATTAAAGATCACTTGATATTTAAGCAAGCAAAGGGAGATTTCGATCACAGCATGATCTGGTGGGTCCAATAAGGAGAATACATTGAAGATGGGGGACAAAGGTTCCTTCAGCTGAATCAAAGACCAGAAAAATGTTTCTTAGTTAGAGTTTATTTCCTAATTTGACGTTTCTCAGTTTGATATTTCCTCGTAGATTACCTATTTTAACTTTTCCTATTTTGATATTTCCTAATTTAAGGTTTTCTAATCTGAAGTTTCCTTGTAAGAAGCAAATTTGAGAGTTGGTAATATATGAGAATTTCTCTCAAGTGAGTGTTTCGTTCGGTTCTTAATCCAATCCGTTAGTGGTGAACCTTCAAATTCTTTATCATTAACCTGGGGAGCAATGCTTTTTGCTTTGCTGATGAACTCTTCTATCTCAAACTTCTTTTTTCCGCAAATACTTTTCTTTCGGTGTAATTCATTTTGCATTCTCACCCAATCTTGCCACTCATAAAAAATAACGTGCAAATATTCATGATGATATGACAACAGGACATGTTGGATGACACTGCATGAACATGCGAGATGATGTGGCAACATGACATGGAAGGTGACATGACATAGGCTCATTGAATAACATGACATAGACATGCGAGGTACTGTGGTAACACAAGAGAGAGTATGCGGCATAGACAAGTAGGATGCATGGTATCGACCAATAGTCGTGGCATATCCTGGGACATGGGATATTGTGAATGCAAGTTCTTTAAACTTGTGCATAGTCAATTATTGCC
Source organism: Syzygium aqueum (assembly GCA_031216185.1). Taxonomy (NCBI): domain Eukaryota; kingdom Viridiplantae; phylum Streptophyta; class Magnoliopsida; order Myrtales; family Myrtaceae; genus Syzygium; species Syzygium aqueum. Next base: position 11,468,556 of record CM062238.1, read on the forward strand.
ATAGTCGGGCACGGTGAAATTCTATGGAAAATGCATCAATTACTTCCCTTCCAATCTTTTCCATAAAGAAGAAAAAAAATATTTTCCATAAAAATCAAGCTTCCTAAAATGGGATTTGGAGATGAAAAACATTGTATTTTATGAGGATATGTAATTTGGCGCCATAAATTCAAAAAATTTAGAGATAAGTCTACTGAAAGTTCTAAAACTTGTCATGAAAATACAATCAAGTTCTAAAAACTTTGTCAAATTTGTATAATCAAGTCCTTCCGTTAACTCCATCCAACTTGACTAACTGAATACGCTGACGTGGCTTTTTATTATTATTGTAGCTCTCTTGCGTGGTATTGACATGACTAAAACATAAAGAACAAGACCAAAACAACGTCATTTTGATCCAAATTTGATTTTTAATCTAAATATATTTAAATTAGATCCGGGTAAGGGTCGACGAGGATCGACTAAGGACACTAGGCCTCGGCCAATGACTAGCGACCATCGCTGCCCGCAAGAAAGGGCCTAACAGCCCTTGTGTAGAACTTGGGCGAGGGTTGGGGCCCTCTCCCCAATCAAGCGAGGGTCGTCGACCCTCACGCAACTTTGACAGTCGAGAGGGCAAGGAGGCAATGGTGTGGCAAGGGTCATTCTTGGTTGTCAGGCCTCGATTAATGGTCTACAACCCTGGCCAACTGTAGGCAAGGGCTTGCCAAGCCTCAGCCAAATATGGAGGAGGGTCGCAACCCTTGCCCAAGATTCATGTGGGGGCCAGCAAGCCCTCACCTGCAGTCAAGTAGGGTCCCCGATCGATCCCAATCGACGCTCACCGCACCATCGCCAACCCTTTCCGGCAATGGTGGGCAGCAACAGCAAGGGCCTTAAGCCATTGTGCCTTCCTCCTCCTTTTTTTAAATTTTATTCTTTTAATCTAATTTAAATGATATTTAGATTTAAAAATCATATTTGAATCATAGCAACGTTGTTTTGGTCTTCTTCTTCATGTTTTAGCCACGTAGAATATCGCATTTTTTAAAAGTTTTAAAATTCAATTATATTTTTGTGACAATTTTTAGGACTTATAGTGCACTAATTCCAAAATTAAAAAAAAAGGATATGTTTACTAGAAATCCTAAAACTTATCACCAAAGTGCAATCGAGTCTTCAAATTTGCAAAAGGTGCAATCAAGTCCTACAATTTATCAAATTAGTTCAATCGAGTCCTTAAGTTAATACAATCCAATTTGACTAACAAAAAATATTGACATGACTTTTTAATTATTATTTTATATCCTACGTAATGATGACATGGCCTTTTCATCATTATTTTAATATTAATTTTATTTAAATTTAATTTAAGGAGAAGCTAAAATTAAAAAATTAAAGGGAGGAGGAGGACAAGCAAGGAGGGAGGGCTTGCCCTCCCCCTTGCCGCCGCCCCACCATCGCCAAGAGGGGCCAGCAAGGGTGGGGGGACGACAAGCGGGGGTCGCCGGGCCCCAGCCAGAGGTCGACGACCCTTGCCGACGACGAGCGAGGGCTTGCAGGCCCTCCCCCAGATCAGGCGAGGGTAGTCAACCCTCGCCCAAACCTGGCCAAGGGTTGCCAGTGGTGGTCGACCCCCGCCAGATCTGGGGGAGGGCTGCAACTGGCGGGGGTCGACCGCCACTAGCGACCCACAGCTAAGTCTAGGCGAGGGCCAGCAACCCTCCCCCAGATCTGGGCAAGGGCACGCAGGCCCTCGCCAACACCTGGGCTGGCCCGACAACCCCCGCCTGCCATTCCCCCACCCTCACCGGCCCGTCCCGGCAATGGTGGGGCGGCAATGGGGAGGGCAAGCCCTCCCTCCTCGCCTATCCTCCTCCTCCTCCTTCCTTTTTTTTTTTTTAATTTTAGCTTATTGTTAAAATTTAATTTAAATAAAAGTAATATTAAAAATCAAATTTGAGCCAAAACGACGTCATTTTAGTCACGTAGAAGAGAGAAAATATTAAAATAAGTCACATTAGCATTTTCCGTTAGTAAATTTGACAGTGTTAACTTTAGGACTCATTTAAATCAATTTGACAAATTTTAGGACTTGATTAGTTTTAACACTCAAGTGCAATTTGATAACAAGTTTTAGGACTTCTAATGAACATAACCAAAATAAAAGCCGAAAATGTCAAGATCGATGACAAAAAAGTAAGAACTTAAATATTTTTTGGAAATTCATAGAAGGTATGGGTGAGCAAAAGAACCATACCGAACCACCGGACCGTGTGTGTATATATATTTTAATTCTTATGTTTCAAAAATCTAATTACTAATTAGACTACCATGCTCCTCACACTCACTCAAAACCCTAATTCCTCTCACACACTCACGCTTCTCTCTCATAGCTCACTCTCGGCGCTCACCAGTCGCAGCCTCGCTCACTGCTCAGGACGCGAATCACTCCTCTCGCACCCTCGCTCACTCATGAGTCACAACGCTCATCGCTCCTCTCATATTCACGCTTGCTTAGAGGGGACTCAAAGCAAGATTTGGGTCTTTGTCAGCAATTCTCGGATTTTTTTTTTCCCATCACCCTCAAATCCGCCGTTTGGCTATCACAGTAAACCCTCGTTCGCCCCTATTCTTGGTCGTAGGAACTCAAAGCAAGTTATTCGCATATGAAGCTTTGAAGCCATTGCTCATATTCACAAGTGACGCTTCTTGGATCTTCCTCACGCTAGCTAAATCGATAATTGCTGCTAGGAACGCTTCCTCACAAGATCTCTGTTCGATCTTTATCCATGATAAAAAAAAATCGTGTCTCTGAAGCAGCCACGACTAATCTCTCTGTTTTCCTCTATTTCATGGCCGAAAAGTTCCGAGTGATATAATAGTTAGTTATAGCCTTGGTTCCACTGATTAACCATGCAAGATTGAAAATCTTGTTATACTTCGTGTCATTCTGTTTTGGCTTATAAATCATTTCTCTTCTTTCATGCTATTTCGTTCATGATCCAAGTATATTTCCCAGCTTTCGTGCACACCTAGTTGTCTTTGAATGGGTTAGGGTTCAAAACTTAGTTTGTTAAGGCTTTGTTTTACTCCTCAGACAATACACATAAGATGTTTGACGAAACGTCACTTAAAACCGATAATGCGATGGTTCTTGAAATGTCACGATTAGTTCCATAGATCCACTTGGGATCGGATCAGACCAGTGATCCAGTTTCCAATTTGTGAAACTAGCAGTTAATGGAAGGTTCCCAATTCTAGGGTGGGAATCGGCCAACTCCAAAACCGATCACCCACAATAGAAGGAAATCAAATCATGGGCATTTGACGGTTTGGGGTGGCTGTGCTGCTTTCAAATCCCCGACAAGGGCCTGACGACCCTCACTACGAGCATACGCGGGCTCCTACCTCCACGCGAGGTGACTGAGGAATCACCAAGTTGCAAGGACAATCGATGAAGTGAAGTTGCAACCAAAGTGCAAACATAGCGTTTGGGGTCAAGAGTCGCAGACAAGCAACTCTGCCACCATCGCCGATCGTGATCGAATGTCGAGGAAATATGAAAGAAAGAAATAAAAAAGGAATTAGTGGAAGTAGATGGGAACTCAGCTACCGTTGGAGCTCCCAAATCCTTTTGAGTTCACTCTCCTTTTTTTCTTATCCAGGATTATGGGCGTGGAATCTAAGCTCGTGAAACGCCCTGCAATTCCCATGAACCAATTAAGTCCGGACTTTTGACTTGTGCAAGTTACTTGCACACAATTGGTGGGATTCAATTTCACTTTCCAGCATAAGAAGAGGGCAATGTCCACAAGGTCTCACCGTCATGTTTCCCAAAGTCCAGTCTCTCAACAGCAGTGCTCTAAATTTGAACTTAGATTTTGGGGAGCGAAGAATATGGTGGATAGCTGAATCAGTGATGCGAGAGCATCGGAACTTGGAAATTCCATTAATCAATTCACAATCCCGACTGAAGCTTCATCAATCAATCGAGCCGATTTAATCATGCCGGCAAAATCCAGATGCAGCATAGTCCACCAGGTCCAAGACATTCAGGATAAGGTTTCTACATCTTAAAGAGTCTCAAATGATAGTTAGTGTCTTCATTACAAATTTGAAATGTCAAAAAGTCTTCTTCGTTACAAGGTTGAAAGAGTGTGTACTAGTATTTATTACAAGGTTGAAGTGTCAAAAAGTGTATACTAGCATATAGTGTCAGAGTCTTAGATCAATGTCTTAGTTTGGATGTGCAATGTCAAATGTAAAAGAAGCTAAGAGAGCGCATGATAACCATTCTGTTTTTATATTTTTCTATTTTTATGTTCTCAAGAACAAGTTTGGAATAGAAATCCATTTGGTAATGCAATTTCATTTTTTTATTTCTAAAACAAATTTCTACTCTAGAAATAGATTTGGAATAGAAATCAGAAGTAAAAAATTTTTACTTTTCTACTTCTGAAACAGAAATAAGAAATAAAAACTTTTCTTATCACTTGTCGTCACTACTAGCTAATTGCCCATCCGCCACCCACTGTCGCCGCTAGTCGCCTCCCCCTGCCGCCAACAGTCATCCTCCACTGCCTGCTAGCCGTCATTCATTGCCGTCCGCCGCCATACTCCTCCGCCGGCCGCTTCCCACCATCTGCCTTCCTTCGTCGCCCAATGCCGGTCGCCTCCCGCCATTAGCCTTCGTCGGCTGCCTCCCATCGTCAACCATTGCTGACCGACTCTAGCCATCCTCTGCCGCCTCCCGCCGTCGCTCAAGACTGGCCACCTCCCGCTACAGCTCGCCTCTCGTCACCGCCTAACATCACCCACCTCCCATCACCACGAGGCAGCCGGCTACCTCCTGTCATCGTCCTCTACTGCCAGCCGCCTCCCATTGTTGCCCTCCTCCACCACCTAATGATGGCCAACTCTCGTCGCCGCCCGCCTCCCGTCATCATTCAACTCCGCCGGCTGCCTCCCGTTGCCATCCTCCGCTGCTATCCGCCATCCTCCTCCACCGCCCAATGCCGGCCACCTCTCGCCGCTGCCCTCCCCCCGTTGCCGATCGCCTCCCACCACCGCCCACTGTCCGCCAACTCCCGCTCGCCGGCTACTTCGAAGGGAGAAATTTTGTGTCGTTGTCAAACGAATTTCTATTTCAGAAATAAAAATTTTGTGTCGTTATCAAACACATATTTTAGCTCAGTCTATTTTTGGTTAGAAATTGATTTATGAAATAAAATGATTATCATTTGCACCCTAAGTTTGTAATTCATGAGATTTCCTCCTCAAAAGAGTGATTTCCTTCTATTTTCTATTCTTTATACATTGATTTGGTACTGACACTTAAGTTCTTTATCCTTGACCAGTGAATTGTTCCTTTTAAGCCTTAGTGCGGAGCTTTGTCTATCACAACTTCATATTCATTCATAAAACACTACATTTTACCTCTATTTCGCAATTTTGGCTACGCCACATTTTGATCATAAGAAACAACACACTCCATCAAATGCATTCCAACAAGCACTTCTTGCATTTTCTCCTTTAAATACTTTTGGCATCCTACCCTTAGCCCAGAAAACGAATTTTATAATCCCATCATTCCCATCATGCATTAGTTACTACGGTTTAACTTAATTCAATCGATCGATGAAACCTAAGATGAGACTGAATTTGTAATTCATCTAGCTAGGGATTTGAAAATGGAATTATGGTGCCATTAGTGAATCTGTAACTCATTTAATTAGAAAATTGAGTCATGTTGCCATTAGTCGGCCCATACCCCTTGCCCTTGCCCTTGCCCTTGCCTTGGCCCTCGCTCGCCATTGGCAAGGGCCAGCGGTCATCGCTGAGATCTCCGTGAGGATCACTGACCCTTGCCGGTGGTGCTGCCAAACCCTTGAAGCCTCACGCCATTAACGAATCTGTAACTCATTTAATTACAAAATTATCTAAGAGTATAATTTCTTGTAGAGCACAATTGTGCGATTAGATCGTAACTTCGACCAGGTTGACTTTAGGTCAAAATCCTGATAAAAAAAAATTAGGCATCTACTAATCAGCAAGACTAACCAAGAGATGACAGTTATTTTATGAACATTCGGCTTGAACAGGATTAGTCATTGCCAAGCTCCTTTTGAGTCCTCTACTTCCAATGGTCCTATTGACAAGTACTGTCGGGAAATATTTCAAGCATACTTATTTTCTAGCATCTCCATAAATCATCTCGTGATTTTGATTGACATATCTAGAATTCCCATGAATCATCCCAGCACAGGCATGGGAGTCCCGGGCTTAGCTTTCAATGACCTCAGCTTGAGAGTCGGGGACCCGAGCACAAGCACTGATATACGGGGCCTAGGGTGCCAGCCTTAATGGACCCAAGCATGGGTGCCAAGGACTCAGGCTTGGCGTCCTGAGACCAGCCTTAATAGACCGGGGCGCGGTAGATGGGGTGTCAGGTACGGCCTAGATGAACTCAGGCTAACAAGCCGAGGTCCCGAGCCCAGCCTTGATGGACCCTAGCCCAAGTGTTGGGGACCCGTCCCCACTACCAAGGGCCCAAGAACAAACATTGAGGTTCCCGTGACCCAAGTGTAGAATTTCTAATCCAAGCACTAATATGTAGTCATATTTTGAAAACGATTTCTATTTTTTTAAGAGAAAATCATTTTCCTAAATTTTAAACCTTAATTTGCAAAACATTTTTCGTTGATTAGGAAGAATGGGACACAAAACAATCGGAGCCTTATGTAGACAGGCCATGTTCACACATATATACTCGTGCCCAAATCACACCGTCAGTCAATTCACACATAAAATGACAATAAACGTATATTCATTGATTCTGGACGTGACGCTCCTGAAGGTCAGGATATTACGCGGAAAACTTGCATAACCGATTAACTCGATACTCTATTATTATCGAGTTGAAAACTTCATAAAGATGTGCATCTATTTACACAGACAAAGTGAGCATATGCAGAAACTTAAAAACCTGCATAAAACAGACAACAGATGAATCAAAAAAGGGGGGATGTGAGAAGCTTAATTCTACACAAAAACAGAGATAAAGGGGAGTCAAAAAAACAATTTGTTGGTAAGATCTGCAAAGAATGTACAAGAGGAGATCTATGGAACTGAGTTACACTCGAATGTCTGTCCATCTCTAATCCAAGCAATGGATTTGATCAAATAGTGAGACGAACACATGATGATTTACAAGTATACACGAACTATATACATCAACTGCATCTACAATCTGCAAACTAAAAAGCCGAAAACATCTAACTCGCCATTCCTCCTGAAGATCCGGATCTTCTCTCCTAACTTTTCGGCACTAAGGTAAGACTAAACTCTGCAATGCAACTACCTGAAGCATGTCACTCCAACCTGTATGTACAATTGCTGGAACGACTAGAAGAAAAGAATGATGAATGAGTGAATGTTTGTGAACTGTAGGGCCAGAAGAAATCGAGACTAGAAAAGCTTCAGAGGCAACGGTTTAGAATCAGGGCTAGATGAATCAAAAGCAGCAGGTCCCAGGCTAGAATACGAAGATGACATAGGAGATTTATCACAATTTAGGGTCTGTCTTGATAAGGTCATCTCTTCTTTCCATGCGAGAGGACTGTGCCAAAGAGCTACAAGGAAGGAAAACTTGGTTTCTGCTGGAATGGTTCAAGACATATGAATCTTGCTTGCTCCTATTTCCATCACGATCCTCATAAAAATGCTCCCCAGAAGTAGCAATTCCTGAACCCCTTGAGAAGCTTGACTGTAGATATAGGAAAATAACCAGAAGAGATGGTCAAATTAGAGTCTCAAAGCAAGATTTAACCACAGGTCAAACAAGATGACCAGTCTACCACAAATAAACTGCAATAACAAGGACATAGAAACATATCCTCATGCTACCGTCCACTATCTTTTCATGAAAGCAATGGTTTCTCATTTATTCGGAAGTGACTTCTCTTGATCATGCTAAGAGCGAAAGAAAGAGCATCTTTTCAACGGCATTGAGGAAAACCTATGCAACAATTCATTTGCAGAGGACTATAACTGCAATCGGGTCAGCTGCACATCTGTATAGGCCAGATTTGTGAGAAAGTTGGTACTTAAGGCCCAATTACTCCAAGAGTGGAAATCAACTGTTTTTATGTTAAGTAAATACTTATACAGGTATTTTTATGAGATCTATTAAAATCTAAAGGGACAAAGAGGATAATGAAATCACAGAAAGAACAGTAAAGGATTAAAACACCATGTTAGGAAAGGGGATAGATCTGTGGATTTGTACCTCATGCTGCCGCCCAAAAGTAACACCAGAAGATAAACGACTTTGAAAATGTGAAGGTTCACATGTCGCCTCTGGAGTGGGATGGCATGAACCTTGGTGATACACATCAGGTGTGCCAAGCCGTGACCTTGGCTTATGACAACCACAATGTTCGGGAGTCTTACACGACCTCAAATGAGTTGATTGCGATACATCATGAGATAGTAAGTAGTATGAACTGTGATGCTCCTCCCTGCACAAAGCACTCCAATTGCCCGAGGAAGTAGGCCCACTGTAGAAGAATTGATGGTGACGTAAGTTGCAAGATGATTTGGATAGAGAACGTCCCATGCATGGGGAACTTCCAAAAGGGAGATATCTGTGAGAAGCCACATTTTCTAAGTGACTATTATCTGATAGCCCCAGATAAGGTGTCATCATGTAGTCTTCAATTGGTATTCCCTGCCAAGCTGCAACATCCAACAGCCTTTTCTTATCAAGTGACTCGAGCCCCAGCCCCATTACCAAGTTCCAAAGATTTCTCTGTGCTTCCCGTTGATTATGAATCACTTGATCCCTCATTGCAATTTCAAACTGAAGCTCAGTGTTCGACATCCCCTACATAATGGCACTACAGCTGTAAGGTTCACTCTGGTACTTGACAGCAAGAGTGAGATGGGCAGAAATATGAAAATTCTTATCGTCGTCTTGCATCAGAACATGAAGTTGACAGTACTCTTACCCCGGGCAACCCATTTATATGAATACTTATACAATGATAAAATGAATGTTGCCGTGCCACTGCCATTAGGGTTTGGATTTTAAAGAGTTCTCAGAAGTAATCAGTTCATTAAATGCACATTATTTTCTCTTTGCACCTAAGCTTTATTTACAGAAAAATACAATTAACAACAAAAGACACATTATACCCTCAGTCAAAAGTGTTGCAAATGCAGGATAACTCACCAAGAGCCGGTACTGACTAAGAATACGCAAGTACGTTTTGTTTCCATTATAACAGATTGCTTCATTAATCTTCTCTTGTAGCTCAGATCGATGCTTCTCATTTGCCTCAATTTCCTAAAGAAGCAAAGGTTATATGTTCAAATACAAAGTACAGCACTTATATAACATAGACAGTAGACACTTTAAGTAACAGTGACCGAGGAACCACCTTCTGATAATTGAAACCAGCTTCGTCATTGTCGCGGATGTTATCAAGAATTACTTGTCGCCTAGCTCTCAAAGCCTCAACAACTGGACCATCCTTTTCAATTACCTGTGACACAGGTAATTAAAATCTCACCAGTACTATCATTTTCTAACTAGCAACTAAGGAATAATGATCCTTGCACATGACAAATTTGTCAACTAATAGTAAATTTATAAGTCAATAATATATGTCTTCATCAATACAGCTCATCCCCATCTCATGTTACCGATTAATAGAATAAAAAGGCAAAGGCTGCTATTAAAGCTAACATACAACAGACTTTCATAGATCACAAATAAAATGAAAGTATCCACTTTATAAAGGGGAGCGAGAATCGTATCACGTTCTTGCAGAAATATTCCAATTAGCCCCCTGAAGTGGGCTTGTTTTCTCAAAGTACCCCTACACTTAGCTTTGTTTCAAATGACCCCTATATACTAGGAGAAGCATTGCTCATCGCCAGTGGAAAAGTGGCTGGCCATGGAGCATGTGCATCTCATGTGCACAGTTTTGTATCATAGGGGTATTTTCATTTGAAACTAACAAACTGATGCATGTAACGTACACAAAGATAAATTAAAATTAACATCTACAAACCCTAAAGACAGAGAGGCAGAGAGAGGTAGAGGGGTAGAGGGCGACACAGGAGTCGGAATCGTCAGGCACCAATGAGGGTTCAACATCCCTCGCGGTGCTTGCACACGTACTAGCTGCAGACACCATTGCCACAGATCACACCCATATAAGAGATAGACAGAGAGAGACAGACAGAGAGAAGTGGATGATCATGGTGACACAGTCTCGAGCTTTAAGCTTGTTGTGGCTGCTGAGCTGTAATAGTTTTGAGAGTGAAAAAAAGGGAGACAGATTTGAAAGCGTTTTTCTGTCACAAGATAAATTTTAATTGATGGTCTTTACCTAGAAATTAAAGAGTAAGGGTTTCAAGTGTTGATTAATTCATAATTTCAGTTTCAGAGCGCTGAGCACATTCTTTTTGCATTCTCAAAGATCAAATGTAACATAGGAGAGCCTACAGGGAATTCAATGTCCATGGTCATGATGATGGACCATGGAAGTTGACACAGAGAAATCCAGGAGAAGAGATGATGAGCAGGGGAAGGAAAATCCAAGAAACTCTTGACAAAAAATGGTCATCCTACCCTCCATTCCTGCACCACCATCACTGCTCACCAAACTCTATGCTTTCCCTATGCTCTCCACTGTGGCCACCCAATCATCAATACTTCTTCGATCAAGACCATCTTCAACGCGCACCTTTGCCGAATACCACATACACCAACCCCATTAACGGCCATCTTCCTCCTTCACCGGTCACCCATTAGTCATTATCTTCAGCCTTCACCCAATTATCAATGCATTCAGATGCGTCTTAACTTTCTCTCATTCTCTTTAAGGGTGTGATATGCAGCCATACCGACTACAGCTTGTTCACCCAAACCCAACAATGACTCCTAACCCTCCTCGTTGCATGCCAACAACACCAACACCGCCACTTCCCCCTCCTCCTGTGCCCCTCTCTCTTTCTAGGGTTTGTGGTTCAAATTAGTTCTCTTTTCAAATTTCTTTTATTGGTCTATGGATGAAAATACCCCCATGATTGTGCAAAATTGTGCACGTAAGATGCACTTGCTCCATGGTTGGCCACTTCTCCACCAGCGATCAACATATGGGGATAATTGATACATATTCACCAAGTAATAGTGGGTTATTTTTAGACAAAGCTAAGTTGAGGGGGCACATTGAGAAAACAAGGCCACTTCAGCAGGCTAATTGGAATTTCCCTTCAGTTCGAGGTTGCCATTCAACTACCTAATCAGTCTCAACTAAGAAGCTAAACATGCTAATTAAATTTGAGATAAACCGAACCAGCCCAAAAACTTCAAGGTGGAAGTTTTCCAACCCTTAACTGAAAACCAAAATGAGATGAGCCAAAAGAACGACTGAACTTAATAGAAGATCGCATGAGGGGATACACTGTTGTGAGCGTGTGAAAGTTGTGTTTCTGAGAATTCAAGTTGATGGTTTTCAGGAATAAGGAAAAGGCCCTGTTGAAGTGGTTGGTGTGGCACAGTCTGGTAACAGATAACATCTATATTCAAACCGTCAAAGGATATTTTATGATCGAAATACTAAATTAAACCCATAACCAGGTCAAGCAGTTCACGTAAGAGCTAGCCGTTTCTCCACCTTGCAGCTCGCAACCAGAACCACAGCTTGGCCAAGATCAGAACTGGGAAAAACGGGTTAGAATAAAACCACGTTCGGTTTGTTCAGGCCAGCAGGCTTAGACTATCAGGTTCAACACAAGCAGATAGTTCGTTTAAAGAGGCTATTTGATAAATCTTGATAAGGCTAGGTAATCGGGACATCGAAACTAATTTCACAAGCTGACCTGTTGTTTTGCAATTGCATCATCCAGATGTCGAAGCTCAGCGCGGTTACGAAGATTAATCTCCTCAAGCTCAAACATTGCCTTTTGTAAGTTTATCCTTTCCTGAACGTTTTCACTGGTTTCTTGGCTCAGTAAATTTAACCAAGACAACTCATCATCTGCAACTTTGTCAGTAGGTCTGACATTAAGTTGGGACTCCTTTTCAGCCAATTCCTTTTTCAAGCGACAAACCTCTATCTACAATATCAAATTAGTTGAATGAGACTGCATATTGCAGTCAAGTGAAACACGTAAAACACAAAAGAGCAAGGAAAACCTGAAGAATGTCAATCATCCGCTGGTAATCTGATACGTGGGTGTCAATTGTGCCAATATTTTTCTGAAAAAAGAAAACACCCATAACATGAACTACTAGCAGGAGTGACAATTCAAGCAGAATAGTCTAGCCCAAGATGCACAGATCACAAAAAAGCAGCATATTGCAATTGAATAAGAACCAATGAAACAAAAGAATCAGTGAAAATGAACTAGTTACACGTGAATAATATTTAACATGACAGAATATCCAATAAAAGGAGGGAGATCGGTATAAGAAACGGTAGAATCCTAAAAATTGAATTTCACTTCAAAAATGTCAAGTGATGTCACAAAATGAATATCAGATAAAACAAATGAGAAAAACTCATCAACAAATTATGGTCATAAAATAAATTTACGTCGACGGAATTCAAGGCTTGCACAATGTTCATATGTGTGTCTATCTAGACTTTCTAACCTGAATATGTGTCTTTATTTCCTTGGCTCGGTCAGCATACTTTAAAGTATTGACTGTGTGATGATATTGACTATCAGCAGGAGATATTGTAGCCACCATAACTGTCTGAGAGTTACCACTCAGACCATCTTTAAGGATCCGTGTCAATTTGCTGTAAGATTTTTTATTAGATGTGTAAGCAAAGAGAATCCTGACTACAAAATGATGAATCCCACCAACCTATTCCGATAAGGAACGTAGGCCAGGCCCTTCTTTTGCTGTTTCCCTAAGGCATTAATGCAATTCGCTAATGCAAGAAGCGAGCGGTTAATATTAGCTCCATCTCTGAGCTTCTGCCCTCCATTGTTTGTCTCAGAAGTTCGTTCACTGCCAGCAAGATCCACAAGTGCAAGTTTTCCGTGCATTACTTGATTTCGATACTTGTTCTTCTGTTTTCTTTTCACAATAATCTCCAGAACTGCATGTGATCTGTTTTTAGAAAACAAAACATCATAAAACAGCCAAGGTTTATGAAACAACATTGGAGAAAGTATCGTAGCAGTTACTGCAATATTTTCTTTGAGTTGGGGATCTATAAGCCAAAGCCATCACCAATCACAACCAAATATCTATACTTCAAAGGCTCTTAATCTGGAGCTATCCCTCATTTATCATTCTGCATTTCATACATCAATTCTGATTTTATTTAAGGGAACTCAGTCAAAATTATTACTATAGGTATAAAACAATCAAAAGAATAGAAAAAATAATTACTCAGTAAATTGCTATACAAGGACACCAACCACATCTCAGTGCATGGAGACTACAATAAAAAATATAATGGTAGCAGTGAGCTGAGTTTCGAACATTAAACTTTAAAAAACTTAGAGCAAGAATGTAAAAGACCTCAGCCCACAATCAGTTACGTTTGTTAGAGAAGTATTCTTGTCATCCACTATATGAACAAGAATACTTCAACCTTCAGTTGAGGAAAATTATCCACTACAAAAAATAAAAACGATAAAACATAAAGCAAGAAGATAAACATAAGTCATGTGCCTTCGTTACCTTGACGATGTTGCATTAGCCTCTGTGCTCTCTGTTTTTCTTCGGCTGTTTCCCAGATTGAGAAGTTCAAGTATCTTATCCGCTGAGTTAACCTATTTTCAAAAATATATATTATATATATAAGTCGGTATTGACAGGAAAAAGTTGGTGCTCTAAAAACCACAAGCATGGTGTACATTTTACATGTGAGTAAGATATTAATAAGCAGCCAAATAAGCTAGAAAGATTGACACAATTTGGCGACACAAGGAACCGACATATGATGAACAAATCTATAAATTAACTGCAACTGGATGGTTCAAATGACTGAAACATCAAAGAGCTTTGCTTATTTGGCATCCATACTCTACATTCAACGTTTAAAAAAAATGGAGAACAAGTAAGTCCTGCCCCCATAAATTGAAGAGGAAAATACATGTTTATTTTTTATTTTGCTTTGTGCCTGTGTTGTCACAACCGATACCAATTTCTCTTGAGTTTTTGTTGCTACTTAATTTTTTGCTTTGAATTGAGTTAGCATGAGATATCCAATTTCTCAAAATAATGAGTATAACACTCTGAAGAAATTGTTTAGCATCAATCTTGGCCATTTCATGAGGATGCATCAACCAAAGAGTTTCTCAACTTTACAGTCATAATCCTGTTCTAACTGTTTAATCTGGAGGTGGCACTAAAAGAAGACTCCTTGGAAAATTTATTGCATTAACTAAGTATTACATGCTTCAGTTCAGACATGACTTGATCCAGGAAAAAACTAACACTACTACCAAGAATTGGCAAACTGATGCAGATTCTAGAAAAGCGGAGGCAAACTAAGAGAAAATATAGTTTATAGGGCAATGTGATGCAGAGAGTAGAGCTAAACTATGATTTTTTGTCCAAAATTGAGCTGGTCACATGTGAGAGAATCAATATTTTATAAACATCCAGGTACACCGTATGCCTACATTTATATCTTCTTTGCGTTGCCATAACCAAACAAAGATGATTTAAGAAAAAATAAATTGACTGGGAAAGTTCCACGAGTATTGATCAATGCACTGGTCGTTGGACTAAGTCCCTCACAAGTAAATTGAAGGATTTGCGAGTGGGGAGGCCAACCACCCACTCTGCAGCCCAGCTAAAATAGCAAACAAAAACCCTAATAAGCAAAAGGAAGTTCTTGGCAAATGAAACTTGTAAACCAGAGAAAGAAGAAATCCTTTTCTTTGTCGGTAATAAAGAAGTATCCTAAATGCTTCAGCATAGAAAAAGAGATATACGCATGACCAGTTCCAGATAACGACAGAATGCAAGACACGTTATGCCTTAGGGGTGTGCAACCAAACCGGGTTTACCCGGAAACCAGGCTAGCCCACCCAAAAAACAAGTTCGGGAACCGGTTCCCGTTAGAACCGGTTCCATTTTTTGGGAACTAGTTAGAACCGGTCTAGTTTCCGGTTCCAAGTGAAAACCCACCCGGACCGGCTTTAGAACTGGTTTTATATGGAGGTCCATTTGCAATTTTATATGGCCAGAATTCAAAGCATTCTATCATAAAGGATGAGGGAGGTGATCATTATTTGTACATAGTCTAACTTAAGGGCTTGTAAGCATTATAGGGAGCAATTTCCTTTTTCTTAAAATTTTTGTTCTATAACAAAGAAACTACATATCCAACTGAAACCTATACTGTTTTATCACGTCCATTAAATTATTAGGACTAAGATAATATACTTTTGTATGAATACTTAAGATTGTTTGCATAGTCAAACTTATAACCTGTCATTTGAGTTATAAGTTTTCCTATTTGCTACCCGGAAAAAATGAAACCAACAAAGGGAACAAAAAAAAGGGGTTCTCATGTAGACCCTGTAACCGGACCGAAAAAACAGAGTAGGTTCCAAAACAGGGTCCAGGGCAAACAGGGTAGGTTTCAGGTTCCAAAAACTAGGAACCGGTTATAACAAGGTCGGTTTCAGGTTCCAGGTTTGGAACCGACCCACCCTAGAACCGATCACCCCTATTATGCCCTACTCTTTCTGCTTATTCTGTCTTGAGGTCACCAATAATGCATGCTTTTTTAAGGCGACTCCATAAACAGAACGATTTTAGGTACCTCCATAAACAGGATAAATCATCAGCTTTAATCCAGTGATTCACAGTTTTATACTCAAACAGCATTTATCATACACATATCAAAGAACAAGGAAGAACCTTTATTGACTTCAAGCCAGCAACAACTATTCCTTTAACAGGATCCTCCCTGAGTTCCAGATGACCTGATGATTTCTCTAGCAAATCGAAGATAACCTGAATGCACTGGAATTAGCTGAACATGTCCACGCCAACCATTGTGTAAGGAAAAAGAGACCAACTTATCAGATCAAAATTTTATCCTTACTTCATTGTAAACTTCAAGGTAGGAACAGTTAACTTCAAACTCATCGGAACTAGTGTCCTGCTTGATAAGGTGAAAGATTGTATGCAAGCTAAGAACCATAAGTCCTGGGTCATTCTTAGTTCCAACCATTGTGTATGTCTTTCCACTGAAAATTTTTGAGGGAAAAAGAAACAAGGGGACTGAATGATTAATACATCATCAATCCATATGATCTCAAGGGGACACAAGCTGAATTTGATATGAATCTAAGCTACACAGGATGGTGTCACAACATGAGCAACAACCAACAAGGAGCTTCATGCAATTTAATCATGCCCAAATCTATGATCCAAAACAGTGGCTATACAAAGACAGAAACTATAAAGAGCAGATTCTTACTAGAAAGAGTGTCACTACATGATAAGAATTGCGAAATATGGTAGCGCAGTTCAAGCAATATAACCAAAAAGAAGCTTTCATATGCTTACTTTCCCTCTAATCACATTCAATCAGTTATTGCGACTATTTAGAATCTTAGACACAGAACCACTACCATCCATAATTCCAGTATCCATTGGAGATCACATGTCAAGAAAAGCAAGCTCCTCTCTAACAATATTTTTGTGAGAGCAAGAAAATGGTCAATCACAAAAGAAAAGAACAGCTACACCCTTTACCCGAGGTAATTGATTTTCAGCTTTATCTTTTGTGTACGGGCAATACTACATGGTGAGGGAATCCAATTTGCCAGCAAATCGATGAGAAGCGTAGTCATTCAATGGTAATATTAAGAAGGAATTACGGACCCAAACCAAGTACATCCACATAATTCGACTTTAGCAATTCCAGAAAGCAATATCTTTGCGGCATCAAGTCATGATTAAATTACTCACAATTAGACTAGTCATTTTGATGAAAATGAAGATCAAATTGGGACAAAGTATTGATTTAATGGCAACAAAAATATTGATTTATTTTTTATATGGCATGCCTGGAAAAGATTTTTAGGCTCAGCCCGCGTATTAAGCAGGTCTAGTATCCGGGGTATATTTTCCAGAACCATGCAGAATTCAAACTCATCTTCAAAACCAACAAATTTAAGTTTACATTGTTTTACTAGATACAATACTCTCGATCTCAAATACATGCAAGCCAAAAGTATTTAGGAAAATTTTGCACAATATTGCTGACTGCAGCTCCTAAATTAGCAGCCTATACTTAGACAAGTGCAATTCACTAGGAGTTTGGTCAAACTATAAGACACGGAGCCATGTTCATGGCCACTAGAGAGTATAGAGAAGTCTTGAAACTAGACAAAAGCTACAGATTACACTATTACACTATATAACAAGAGCATACCAAAATCATAAGCTAAAAGAAAAGTAAATTTATCAACAGCAGAACTCAGCAAAATGATCAACGCGACCATCATGTTATTAGATAGATGTACCTTCCAGTCGAACCATAAGCAAAGACGGTTGCATTGAGACCTTGAACAACTCCAGCGATTGTTGAAGCTATACATCTACTGTACACGTCCTGAATATCATTGACAACGTTAAAAAACGTTCATAATACGAGCTATTAGGCAAGACACTAAGTACAGATCAACATTTGGCATAGGCTAAGACGTAAGAATATGAACGGGGGTGGTGCGAATGTTTTTCCAATATTTCATGTCTTAGTTAGCGGCATGATCCCGGTGCCAATTAGTCAGAGAAAGCAGAGACGAAAGCTTGCAAGTACATCCACATCAATCACGAGCAGCTGAGCATACATCGAAAGTATAGGTAGACAATTACGAATGCCGCATACCCTATTGGAACATTCAGGGCCGAATGCATGATCGAAACAATACTTCTTCTCTTTGGTTCGGTTCTGTATGCGGTCAAGGTAGTCCTTTGACAGGTCAGGATCTAGCACAAGAACCTCCTGCATTGCCAATGCACATTAGATTCTCAATGCTCGCATCTAAAGTTGACAAATTCAACGACTTAGACACGCCAGGCACACATTAGACCTCACTACTTACTCACCTTCCTATCCCTAACTCTAATGATATCGCGGCCGTAATCTCTCCGAGCAATGGGTCTACACTTAACAGCAACCTGATGCCAAATGCAGAACACGGGATTCAGTTTATTCGAAAAAAGAAAAAAAACCCAAAGCTATCGCAATACGAAGCGCCCCGGAAACTGAACCGTTAGGGTGGTGGCGGTCCTCCTGGCCGCTGCAGCAGGAGCCTTTAAGCTGGGCATGTTGCACGGCTCGCATCAAATCCCGCGCCTATTTTGCACTACCGGAGCCGGACACCACCTCAACATCCAACGATCGATTGATTGGCCACGCGATCCGGGGGCGCCAAAAACCCAAAACTCAAAATCGAATTTTGAAAACTCCGCAGCGTCGAAGGAAGAAGAAGAAGAAGGAAGGAAGAAAGAATCAAGGAAAAAGATCGGAAGGAAAAGTCGCCGCCAGCTGGCTTTCCGTTTCGGGAGCTGATCAGAGAGAACCCGGCGCCGGATCTCAGCAAAACGATGCGGGACCAATTCGAGCAGGACGATCGTGGGAGCCAAGGAGAGAGTTCAGTTCAACGCAAGATTTCCGGGGGAATTTCCGCAATGCCGCGACGAGGGGGAGCGTCGCCTTCGAGAACGCGCGCGAGCGATGAGGCTACATTTGAACCCCGGGGGCGGCGGCGGCGGCGGCGGAGGAGGGCGGGGGAGCGATTCGGAAATTGAACTTCCGGACAGGAAAAGATGAGGGAGGGGAGGACAGCTCCGGAATCCGAGAATGTGGAGTCCGAGAGAATGTCGGAAAGAGACGAGGAGGAGGAGGACGGAACCGAGGAGGGAAGCGCGCCCGGTTGGTCGAGCAGAAAATTGAATTCTCTCTGTCCTGTCAGCCTCTGTCTAGAAGGAGAAGAAGAAGAGGGGAGGGAGTATCGGCTGCTTCCGAGCGTACGGCCGCGGGGGTGGGGCGCATTCAATGCCCGTCGGTCCGTCTGGTCCTTTTTGGAGAGAACAGAAAAAGAGACGGAGGGAGGGAAGAAGACGACGAGGAAGAAGACGAAAAGTTTTCCCCCCCGCCCCCCCAACCACACGAGAGACGTGGAGCGGTCGCGACCGTTGATCTCTGGCTCTCTGCTTCTTTGCTTTCCTTTTCTTTTCGGGGGTTCGTTGGTTTGGGAGTTGGTTGACGGTGACGGGGGCTTTGCTTTTTTAACTTTCGTTTCTTTTTCTCCGGTTTTGTCACGACTGGTTTTTCTTTTTGTTTTCTTTCTGGACGTTCGACGTTTGGGAGGGCGATTATTATTATGGTCGGCAGGGAGGCGGGATTGGGATTGGGACTGGGATTGGGAGGTGTGGGGAGGGAGCACGTGAGTGGAGAGCGACGTATGCCCCCCCACGTGAAGATCTTTCTCACTGAATTGGACTTTTTTGGGGACGGGTCACCCAAAAAGCGGGGCGAAATCGACACGGGTGATGTCGAGTGGGAAGAGGCGACCGATGCCACGGGCTCAGATCAAGTCCCGAAATATCGTCCAGTTCTGCGCATCGAGCAAAACAATAGTATGCGTAAGAATTGTGCGGGCCGAGCGGGCCGGCGGGCCTGGCTTAAGTCCAATCGAGGCGGGGCGGGCTGAGCCTTATAATTAAAAAGCTCCTGTCTAGGCTCGTGTAAAGCTAGAAGTGCCTGCAGGCCCTTGTAGGACGGGCCTATGAGCCACAAGGCCCACGATCGAGTCCAATGTTAATTTTTACTTTTGTTTTTAGGAAAAATAGTACAAACAGTCATTGAACTTCGACTCGATGTGCAATTTGATCCTTGAACTTTTAATTTTTTTGTTCAATGTAATTGCTGAACTTTAACCCAATACTCAATGTGGCCCCTGAACTTTCAATTTCTTTAATGTGGTTCCTGAAATTTTTAGTACATGTTCAATATAGTCCATGAACTTTATAAAAATATTCAATGTAGTCCTTTCATTAATTCAAGTTCAAGGACTATATTGTACATTTTCATATAGTTCATGGATTATATTAAACATGTACTAAAAGTTCATGGACCATATTGAACAAATTAAAAGTTTAGGGACCACATTGAATATTAGGCTAAAGTTTAAGTACTACATTGAATAAATTAAAAATTCAAGGACCAAATTACACATTAAGTCAATGTTTAAGGACTGTTTGTGTCATTATCCTTTGTTTTTATAAGAGAAAAGGGTGGAGAAGGTCGACAAGTGCGACTACCCCTTCTAGATGTTATTTTAAGGGTCCACCCTTGTTATTGAATATTCAGTCTAAGCCATAACCATTCGATACAGCCATAAGGGCTCAAGACCATACATTAAAGGGGTGTTTGGTTCAACTTTGGGAAGGGATTTTGAGCCTCGAAAGCCCCTTCCAAAAATGTTGAGGTGTTTGGTTCAGCATTTAGCCTAACATTTGGCCAATGCTAGCATTCAAAATGCCGAAAGCCCAAGGCTGGTTTGGACCAGCCTTGGGCTTTCAGCCTTTACCCAATGCTATTGTTCATGCATTACTGTTCATCTTCTTCGGCAAGGGAGGCCGACCGGCGCCTGGATCGCACCGACGAGAAGCCGGCGAGGTCACACGACCCAGGCAATGGCCGCCAAAGGTCACGCGATCGCCCAGGTGCCGCCAACCTGGGTCGTGCCACCTGGGTCGCGGGACCTCAAGCAACAGCCACCTGGGTCGCCCGACTCAAGTGACCGTGCGACCCCTGTCGACGGTCGTCTGGCCTCGAGCGACCGCCGGTGGAGACAAATCTAGCTCGTCGAGGGTCACCTGGCCTCGGGCGATGACCGCCGGTGCCAAATCTATCTCGCCGGCAGGCGTAGGCCATCGCCGACGGCCAGCTCCGGCAATAGGTAGGTTAGTTTTTTTTTTAATAAATAAAATAATTCTCAAAGTCCATTTACAAAAAAAATTCACCAAACACTATATTTTGCCCAAAGTAGCTTTACAAAATATTTTTACCATATACCATTTGCATTTCCCCAATAAGCTTTCACTCAAAGGTATTTGCATTCCCCCAAGTAGCATTTTCAAAGTTGAACCAAACAGACCCTAAATGATGAAGCAGGTTTTAGTGGTGTTGATTTTGGAATAACAGAACACTTATTTAAATGCATACTTAAAGTTCGTCACGCCTAGGCCTACCTGATGAACCGTGCCCTGGAATTGGCTAGCTCGGGTCGACCCAAGCCCAAGACCAATTTTTTTATGGATTCGACCTTTGAGACTGAATCCATTGATTGGGCCCATGTGTCCCAGCCCAATCTCTCAATTAATGGGTCCTCAATGGCCCCAGCCACATCGTTCAACAGTCACAGCTTGAACAATGAGGGCACGTCTATTTCCACGGCCAAAAATGCTGTGGGCACAGCTTGTTAATTGGAGTGACAAAATTATCCTCCTACAAAAATGCCCGCGCCCCATCCCTATATATATGTAGGATTCCTCTCCAATCACTCGACCTCTAGCTCATAATTGAAATCGCAATTGCAACCAACGTCGAGTCCTAGCCTCCTTTCTCGCACTCCCACCTCTGCTGGCATCGCCAGCCATCCCGAGCAGCCTAACGCTGTGGTGCAAGTGAGGCATGGGTTCTTTTGGCAATCACCTTTTACACTTCACTGCTAAAGAGGCCAACAACAATGACATCCGTGACATTGGACCGACCATTAACAACAACAATGAATTTACTGGCACACAGAAAATAGATACCTTGAAACAAAGAATCACACTACATAAAGCCTTTATGGCCTGTAAATGATGCCTGTTTTTATTGTATAATTCTTCTTAGCAACCGGGCATTGGGCCAATTTGCAGGCACTCTCCGAAGGATTACCCGATCATAAAGCGGCTTTCTAGCAGTTATCTACTACTACGATTGACGGCTATATATACAGTTATACACCTGCTCATACTGTTACAACTACTCTACAAGTTCTGTAAAGCTGCATAAGCAGAGATATGTATGTCGCGTGTTTCTGCATCCCAGGAGAAGTCCTTGTCCATTACATCCGCCATCTTTCGCTTCCATTTTGAAGGATTACTCCTCTAAAATCACAAGCAACAAATGTCCAAAAAATCATGGGGATAGATAGATCTAAACATTTGTGAATATTAGCAAGCTACTCACCATTTCCTCTAGGGCTTGGTTGAGAGATATATTCTCAAATGTGGACTTGATGAACTGTGAGTACTCTGAGAAATCATGGTCAGGATCAACAATGTGCCTGTTCAGAAGCCAATGGTGAAAAATAGTGGCACTTGAACACGCTCCCAAATTACACCATATGGGTTAATAATGGATCAACACACGAAAAAGGTCACCTGGATCTATCATCAGAAGAAGACATTGCGAGTGGAGCAGCTCCATATTTCAATGCCTTCATCTGCAAAAACTTCAATTGCACCTTAATTATCCATTGATGAAGCAAATTCCACAATGGAGTCCTTTGTGCAGAGATAAAACAGCAGCTAGGAAGGCTTTGCAACTCTAGTTCCCATGAATTCTCAAGATCATTTACTCAATAATCAATAAAATATTAGAGAGACCAAGAGACATTTTATCAAAGAAAGCCATCCAACAGATTACAGAAACACGGCTTAGAGTAAACTCAAACATGTATTCATGAAGTTTACTTCAAACAGTAGTTGGCATTGTTTGCATAATCTTAAGGGCCTATTTTTTAAAGTAATGCAGTACTATAACCTATCTTCCCCAATGTTAATATTGGCACACAGTATGCTGTGCCAGCAAAAAGCAGATGAAAATACAATGTACTAATAGCTGATAAGCTGCAGATGATATCATGCACTTAACGTACCGGCACTTGCAGTGTAGGATCCTCAAAAGACTGACACAAGATAATGTCAGAACCAGCAAATATCAAATGGGACAGAGCTTCATCGTATCTGTCTATGAATCTCACGTTTTCATCCTGCCCATGAGAAAAATTAGGAGGGGAAGAATTAGCCACTCTGGAAGATCAAGTGCAGTTAAGACACATCCTCTCCTGATATAACCCTGATATATACAGCAATATAGGAAAAGAATTGCAAGTCCAACATTACTCCACTACAACCGCAGTGGCCGGGCAGCCTGAGAACCAAGCAGTTGAAAGCAAAACTTTTCTTTCAGCAAAAGAAATCTGATAAGATTGTTAAAAGGAAAAGGACAGTGGAAAGAAATTATCTTTTCATGCAAAAATCAAGTAACAGGGTATGTGTTTAGACAGTAACAGCATGTCAACAGAAAGGACAAAGGAAACCAACCGTTCCTGCCAACACCTTCAGATCTTTCACGACAGATTCAGAGGCTCTATCCAGATTTGTCAACTTGTCTATCCTTGCCAAGATAAGCTGCACAGATTTGTCGATGACATTACAGCATTGTAAATATCTCACGAAGAATTTATTCTAAGTTAAAGCCTTATCAAAATATTGCATCTGAATGGATGGAACACTTCTATGGTGAAATTAGCTTCTTTCCTGTTAATGAGATTTCTTGATTTGCAGCATCTCAAAGCATAGGTCATGGCCAGTTTGCTTAGGTACTTTACTATATAAGACTAACTCATTATCTCCTCAAGTTTATTTGTATGGCGGCAACCTGCCACGCCTTAAAGTGATCCTCTGAGAGCTGAATTACTAATTCATCTGGTAAAAAACAGATAAATAATATGAACCTGGCCACCCCCATGTGTGATGCTCTGGACAACAGTTTTTAGAGTCTTCAGGTCAATATCTGATACTTCTTGGTAGATCCATCCAACCTGAAATAAGGAACTCTGTTTATATTGAGGGAATGCACAACGAAAAGCATGTTGAATCTTATAATCAAAGATGAAAAGACTCTAGAACCATAGTATTCAGAAACTGGGCTCACTAAAAAAGTTCCATTTGACACGACCGGTACTACTAAACCGATGATATGCAATTCTGAATTGCAATATTTAGAAGCTACTATATGTAATTTCAGAAAACTATACAATCAAGTAACTCTCAAGTGATTTCAGATTATCCAACCTGAATATTGGGAAATAGTTCATTTATTAGGTGCTGGAAGCCCCAAAGTACATTGTTGTCCCCCCATATATTACCACTATGAGCTTTTAGATGTTGAATGAAAAATATAAAGAGAAAGAAACTAATCCATGCCTAGACGGTGCATCAGTTCAACAGCTGTATGAAGTGACAATGCAGAAATGTTGCAACCCATATCCCACGTTTTGCCAAGAAGAAAGACTACCTCATTCCCAGAATTGCAAAAACATGTATCACATGACAATGAAGGTATCAAATATTCATGTAGATTAATATCTGACATTGGATGCAGTATTACTTGCAAGGTATTTGTAGGATTATGACAGAGAGATATAATAGAATGCAATGAGAGCCTGCACGATCTTTGCAGCTACCAAGAAATTTGAAAAAATATCAATTACATGAAATAACTGAAATTTGCATGCTCTATAACTACTCAATGTAGAGTATCATGAATAGAGAGACCATAAAACAAATGAATGAATATAATCATAGATCCTCTATAGTTTTTGATTTCATCACAATACTCACAAGTGCAACAGAAGCATCCTTAGGCAAACCCACATGCTGCTGCAATGCAACTTTGCAAATTGCTTTACCCTCCAAGTCATCTGCACTGTAGTTTTTGGGAAGAAATTTGTCCTGGAAAGGATCCCATGTGGAGTTGTCAAACCCACTGGGAGCGATTAGCAACTTGTCCCTGTGATGAAAGTATACCCAAGAAAAGCTATCAACTTTGGAATAAGATTACCGATTATATGAAGCACTGTAATAGGGAAAAAAAGGGACAAAAATTGCCTAAAATTAGTTTCTTGCACTCATAGGAAAGGACAAAGACTTTGTTGCAATATATAGTCTACTGATAAAAAAAGAGGTGTGCAATAAACATTACTTGTGAGTTGCCAAGGTGGGCTCCAAACCATAACCAAAATTACGGATTATCCTTCCTTTGGAGTGCATGGATGAAATAATTACAACTTTGTTCGAGTATACGATTCCACCCTGGAAATTTACCCAAAAAGGGAAAGGAAAAGGTAAGTGATGGTAAAAAATAACTTAAGAAACACAACGACAATTGCAAGTCCAGGACACAAGCTTGATATGGATAATGTTCAAAGAAATAGGAATAAATTAATCCCTTAAAAAATTCAAGTAGACAAGGTGACTTTCTGTGATGGATTCCCATAATCTTTTTCTGGTATTAGCAATGGCTTTACTATCATTGCCCAAAAGAGCAGTGTGTGCAAAAATTCAAATAATATACTCACATACATATGTATTAAAAGAAAAGGCTTGTTGTAGGATGAGAAAGATTTAGCTTTAAATTTAGAATCTACATAGATTCGTTGAATAAGAGGAGAGTTATGTAGACTCCTCTAAATTATTTTGATGTAGTAATATACGTCATTATTCATTTTATTGCAGGCATTGCTTTATGTGTATATTTTGGCAAGAGGTGAAATATGTTTTGGCTTTTCTTTATAATTTAGTAAGATTTAGATCCAATAAAAAAGGCTAAAGATTATAATGTTAAACATAAATAGCTTAAATAGCTCGTAAGGTATCATACTCCGGGCCATTGCCACTGCCCATTAAAATCTACAAGGAGGTAATGCCTGACTAGTACTGCCAGCATCTTTATAGGATTACTTAAAGAAAGTCATTCTCTTCTTTGCCTGAAAATTAAAACTAATAAAGCAGAAAATCATCTCCCAACTTAGGCATTTATACTCTCTGAAAATCATTTGACAAACAGAGAAAGACTTTGGAAAGTAGGGTCACCCAAAACCAAGTGCATACTAATTACTGGCTGAGTCCTTTCCGCACCACAAGAAAGAAGAGCAATCATAGCAATGCAACAACCATCTGTTTAAACTGATCAAACTGCCTTGAGGATGAGAACCAAAAAGTTCTATCAGCAGAAGATGATCTTAATAACAATGGGGAACTATTATTGTAAGTTGATCGATGAAGGTTTTGGAAGAAACAGTAATTTGAAAGAATGAAAAAGTGCTCTTCTATCATTAAATCAGGAAGGAGAAAGTGAATAGACCTAACAACATTGATGGAAGTATGGAACGCTTTTCTGAATGAGCTTTCTGTATTTACTTGAAGGTTCCAAATTCTACCTAGATCAATGTGTAGAAACTCTCTCTCTCTCTCAGGATGAAATTTGTAGATTTTAGACACTAGAATGTAACTTTCTGATAATTGCATAATGGATCTTGAAGACTGGGCTAAGCCCAAACCAGTCTGGATCAAAACAAATAATTGAGGTCGTGGCCAAGTAATGTTGATCAATGCGAAGCTCATAAATCTCTAACTGAGATATATTGGCCAGGCTTGATATTTAACGGCCAACTACAAATAGTTGTTCAAAGTATATTAATTTGGTAAAATGACAAATAATCCCAATCCAGAGCTGCAGACTAATAGCCAATACATAAAAAGAAAACAGCAAGCTGTCCTAAAGCGAATTTTTTTTCTTTTTCTTGCTTCTTTTTTATAATCGATGAGATCCAGATGCATAAACCACCTGACAAGTTGTAAAAAGAAACTTTCAAACAATAAATTCGGTGAACTTATTTCTAAAATTAGACTTCTAAGAATTTAACTACACTATTATCACATGAAACTGATATGCCAATTTATTCAATCTCTACCTAAAGAAATTTACCTTCAACATGTTTACAAGGGATGCCCTAGCATTGTCTTGGAAACGATCTGGACGATGAAGACAATCAGGTTCTAGTCCACTTAGAGCCAGCTTATGAGGTTGCTCAAGACACTGATTTCTACCAAATGAAGTGAATGAGGAGGTCCAGGATACAAGGGTCAAGTCAGATAGGACAAATAGCTACATGCCTGTGAATTAAGGTCGTGGCAAGTTAGTAATATTTTTGTACCTTCAAGTCCCTACAAATAAACATAATAAGATTTTGTTAGAAGAAAACATAGACAATGAAGAGACTGTGCTTTACCAAAAAAAAAAGACAATGAAGAGACTGCATATCATTAAATGTCAGAATGATGAGAATGGTAAAACTTTTCCATAAGCAGATTACCATGCTGCTATAGCCTACTGACGTTCTCTTATTCAGCATGTTACAATGCTACTTTCTCTTCTATAATGAGTCTAGTGCTTGATGCTGAGCTTTATTTTCTTATAGTAGGGCATTAAAGTAATTTCATTTTTAAGAAAACTGACCTATAAAACAGATTCAGCAATGAACATAGATGAGGTAGTCACAAAATAAAATGCTTACAGTGGCTGATTATGTGATGCATTAGCCTTACACTTAAAGCTGGATGCAGGTCGAGTTCACTATTATCTCCAGATGAAAGCAATTACTATGCTGATCTAATTCCATTTTAATTTAACCGCAGTTTTAGTATTGGAAAACCAACGAATAGACCACCTCACACTAAAATGGTTTTATTTTCTCTTTATCAATAGCAATTAAGCTAATCCCGTTTTGTATTGATACTTTATTCTAGGGATAATAATTTGCACAAAATTAAAGACAAGGAGGTTTATGAAAACAGCTTCTTGAAGGCAGAGGGCGTTTTTATTCTTGAAGTGTCGATTGTTTCCTCATTCAACTATATGCTCCAAAAAGAGGTAAGAGTTGGCCTTGGATTTTAACATCACATATACCCACATAAAATACCCGAGCGTGGAATAATAAAAAATGCAGCTCCCAGCATTACCTGTTTCACAAAAATATCCCAGAAAAGAGGCCCTACGATAGAAGTTTGCCAGTTGTGTATATGCAAAACATCAGGCTTCTTTCCAGCTTTGACCAAATAATCTAATGCAGCACGGGAGAAATAAGAAAACCTGAAAGTAGCAAGAAGGTAATGTTTGACACATACAGTATTGCTATTTGCTGTAGTATTTAAATTTACATCACGCTTTCAACTAATAAACTAAGCTTTTCAAATATTTGACAGTGGTTTGACAAATATGGCTTAAAGTATAATCGTTGCCCCTTATAAAAAAAAAGTAGTCTTTTTCATTTAACAGCTTAAACTTTTGGATTGAATTTTCTAAAACTATTAAAGATGGAAGCTAAATTCGTAAGGTCTTATTCAGAAGCAGAATCAGAAGAAAAACTAAACATTTCTTTAAGCAAAGCAAACAAAGTAAGCAGACAATAAAGGCACAATCAGCAGTAAGAATGGAATATTGTTCCTAAGCTGAACAAAACATATGACTCGTCTAAGGCAGACAAGACATGCAAACATGCGCTCGCCGCTCGGCCTAGGTCATCCTGTTCTTCCTCCTCTTTATTTTTGTAAAAGCTATAATTATGGGTATGCCATGGGTAGTCCCTAAACTTTCGAAAATTGGGTTTGATTCCTTCCATTAAGTAGACTAAAGGAAATTGTTGATGTGGCATCTGAAATCACTAATTGACCATTAAGTGTTCAAGCTGGCATCTTACATGTCCAATTGCACGGTTCAGATGCTTCCACGTCTTCCATTAAGGGGGCCCCCAAGATGAGTTGGCCCACAAAATGCTGAGTTGGTAATCCATGTTAGCAAAAAAGAACATGATTTGGCAATGCATCTAATAGCAGGACTGCATTGAGAGGATTTTGAAAACTCAGTAACTAAATTTACAAAAAAAAAAAGATTTAGGGACGACATTGAACATCATGAAAAGGTTCACGGACTACCCATGCCGTTATCCCTTATAATTTCTACTGAATTTCTAGACACGGGCTCACACTGTATCCTTGGTCTTGTCAAAGACCAGAGGTTTCAAAAAGCACATTATGAAGTAGTGCAACAAATAACAAATATTTTGAACTGACCGCTCAAGGTCATCTGAGTAGCCATATATCTTCTCACGGCTAAAAAAGGACGAGAAAAATATAGGCTCGATGAGAGTAACTCCAATACCACAGACGATTCTGCATGAAAAGAGCGAAAGGTTAGTTGCAATCACAATATGTCCAACCAAAAAGGTTCTTGTTTCCATTTTCAACTCCACATAAAACAGTAACCTGTGAAGTCATTATCAGGAATCCAATCTCTCTAATCAGAGGTAAATACTACTGTCACGAACGGAAAAGATTGCAAATGACTAACCCAGTCCAAATCCTGTTTCCATGCAGCTGACCATTATAGTATGAATAGAACTCTACCTCGATTTCTCTTAGCCCTTGAACCTCTCCAAGGTTCAGCCTTGCATACCTGTTTCCAAAGAAGATTCCTAAATTATAGTATGAGAAGTTCCAACATTTATACCTGAGTCATATCATGCTAGACTTACCAAATCAATTTTCTTTATTTAATGCAAAAAGCTCTAATAGATTTTCCTGAAACGTGAAGGCATTCCGACATGTAGTAATGTCCATGTGTGTATATGTGTATGCACGCTAGCACATGAGAGAGAGAGAGAGAGAGAGAGAGAGAGAGAGAGAGTTTAGTAATTAGCTCCACGGCACCATTAGCTATCTTATTGTTTGCGAGGATGTGCTTGAGTATGTTGTATTGCAGTTGTGAATATTTGCAAGCCATCAAGCATCTTACTATTGTCTATCAAGGTAGAAATCATCAATTGGAATATCAAAATTATGAATCCTAAAATCGAACCAAATCATAAGGTTTGGTGAAGAACCCATATGTTTTCTAACATAATATAAACAAAGATAATACATATAAGAAGTTTTGAGTAAGACCCATGATTAAAGGCGAGATATATTGATTTCAAGTACATCTGACGATTCCTTTGTGTAAGATATCACAAGACATTTGTTTTACAATGACAAGTATCACGCTCAGGAATAAACACAAAAACCATATGTGACATTTCAGTTACTATAGGACTGTAAACTAAAAAATCTACATTATGTTGTGGTGAAACTATCACAGTATAATCTACGTCGTGCAATATGAGATAGGGTGTTATATCATTTGATGGGGAAAATTAACAAATTACAATACAATAGATCAGTAGTGTATCTACTCATTTGCACTTCAGTATTTTAAGATTCACCTGAAAGATACGTTTAGTTTGAACCTTGAATCCAATAAATATAGGAACATCATTCTAATACCTATGCATACTATAATGCCTACGCAATTTCTGAATTTTTTGGAGTAGACAAAGGTAGCATTTGACTAGATATGGAGATCATAATTTTCTGTGGTTAAGTTTTCCTATCTAAGAGGTTCAAGTCCATCAAGAATGTATGCTTCATTAATGGTGGATAGCTAGGCGATGCAGGTACTTGGTCACTTCCCACTCTATTATTTGAGAAAGCTTTACACAATATACTAAATTTATCATTTATTATCCTCCTCCATGATTCAAAATCCTCTTCAAACTCAAGGCTTAAGGCCCTATCTTTTACTTGTAAGCAGGTCCTTATTTATTGAAAATTGTAATGTTTAAATTAATTAATGCAGTTTATAGTTTTCGAGAATTATAATCAGAGTTCAACTGAATGACCAGCTTTACTACTCTGATGATGTGAACGTGAACTCTTATTCCCATCCTTCCAGCAACATGCCTTATGTTAAGTATATGCTACCACAAACAAAAGAGTTTCAAAAGAAGATTTTACTAAGAATTGGCATATCATAAATAAATTGTTGCATGCACTTGCAGAAATAAAGCATGAAAGAGAAGGTCCTTGATTACTTGGGCAAAATAACCTCTACGGTGTGGCCCTTTCTTTGTAGTGCACGGCTCAACCCTGTTACATATGATGCCAAAGATCCAACATAGACCAAAGGTTCCATTTCAGTGCATATCTGAACAATGTGAAAACCATTCCTGAAGAAGAAAGACATCAACTGCAAAATTAGTAGGGATCACAGATAATCGTTGAAAGAAATATGCAAGTCAATGGAAATTATGAGTCTACTCGACGGAAGATTAAAAAGAAAGCACGTCAAGGGGATGCTATAATTTAAAACAAGAAAAGAATATGGTGCCACATGTCGTGATCTCCTGTCCCAGTGATGATGAAATATTTTACAGGACATGAAAAAACCAGTATATATCTCCTAGAAAAACCTACCTTTTGCTTCCATCTGCAAATTGGCGAAGTTTCTCAAGCAGCTCTGAATCTCTTTGGTCCAGGACATCAGAGAAGACATCAGCTATACTAACTTTGCCATCCATGATTAGCCTCCTCCAATTGGATGCCTCCTCAATATTGACCTTTTGCGTAAGGACCATTGAGTCTATTCGATGCAGCAACTCCCACAAAATTGATAGCCTATCCTGCATAGATTGAGACCAACATGAGATAGAAAGCCCTACAAAAGATGATAGCAAAACATAGTTGACCGAAGACTCAGTTGCCTCTAGTAGGAAGGGAAGGTTCTGGCTGTCAAAGAGGGATGAATATACAAATACAAATTGAAGGGGGGAGAGAAAAGGCACAGAACCATGCGCGACCATGAACAGCTAAAATACGTCTTTGTTGCAAAAAGAATTTAAGGCAACAAAATTATAAGTATTCAGTTAAATTAATAACTTGAAGGAGCAAAGGTTATTGTTCAGGGGGAAGGCATAACAAGGACAACATAAGGCATATCCAGATCAAATTAACTCTCCAGCCAGAGAAGGAAAGAACTTACAGTGCCATTAGCTCTCCCATCAGCAGCTTGATTTCCCCGCTGAAACTCCTCTATCTGGCCAAGCAACAGTTGTTTCTCCCTGTTTGCTTTTTCTAGCTCCTCAATGACCAGGAGCCGCTGTTTGTTTAAATACAAAATATCTGAATGGAACCATGAGAAGCATCAGATTAAAACCAATTACAACCAATACATCAGTAATAACTAGTGCTGAGATGTCCGACAGAACTCTTTTCTTTATTATATTCGGCTTTTTGAGATGACAGACGGAATCAAAATCAACAGGAAAAGAGATAAACAGACTTTGTTGAGCTTCTTTAAAAAGCAGCCAGATGTTGGCATGTTTTCCCTCTGCTTCAAGATTTGATGGCTGAATAATTTCCTGTAATCACCGCCACCTGTTTAGCAGAAGAGCTTATAAGGAAAAAAATTGAGTATTGAGGAATATCACTACATACCTCTGTCATCTGCTCATCTCCCTGATTTTCCGATCTACAATGAAAATTGCTCCAAATCAGACATCAAGATGGAGAGACCACACAAAAATGCAATGCATATTAGATGTAACCAAAGAGCAAAGCAACTCACCCGATATGTGAGGGAGTGCAATATAGTCCATTCACTTCCCCATTTTTCCTGGAATTAACAATAGGCGATAAGATGAACAGCATAACTAACATATGAATTAATAAAACAACCATTTGATTAAAGAATGGTTCACCTTTAATGAAAGAGGAAATAAATCTCAGATACCTTAATAATTGGTAAATTTCAGAAAACAATGATCAGTTACACTGAAGCTAGAAAAATCACGAGCAACGGGAGAAATGCCACCTAAAGTAGACATTTCCACTTTATAATAAACTAATATGCCTTCTAGCTCAAGAATACTGCAGAGATGCTGCTGAATTAGATAATGTACATCCGGGTTTGATCAAAGTAAAGACTCTACAACATTGTTTCATGGTGTCAAGATGTCCTAAGCTTATTCTAATAAAGTATGAGAAAATCCAGCAGATAAGACATCAAGGGACCCATAAAAGAACCATTTCAAAGTAATAATCTATGAGGTTTAAACTCAGCAACCAGATCGATGTATTGAGGAGTAACTAGAAATGCATGTGTTCAACTTCACTTTATTAAGAAATAACAAGTTTTATACCATCAAACTCTTCTAGTCTCTACATTACAGCAGCCAAAACATTCTCATGGTTGAGATGTAGAATCTTACTTTTACTTTTTCTGTTGCTATTCCATTGAGTAAAGTGCTTCCCCAAAACAGTGTCAGTGCCCACACAACTATAGAAGTCACAAAATGTCATATAGTTTGGGTCCAAGGGAAAATCAAAACCAGATGGCCAACTAATTCATCACACCCTTCGCCAAATATTTTAAATGCCAACCAATAAAAACCCACCTCCACTCCCAAGAATAAAGGGGAAAAAAAGTTTCTATTGCTCCTAGGAGAGAAAAAACCAGTGGAAATTGCTTGTTGATCTGGCTTTGTACAGCAAATAGCTAGGTCCTCAAGTTGCTACTTAATGACTGATAACAGGCGTGCAGGTCCAAATGGTTCAGGGAGCTGTTTAGCTGCTGCAGACTCTGCCTAATCACTGGAAACTACAGAAATGACTTCACAAAATGGCTTCCCCCTTTTCCCACTATCAAATAACATTTTTCTTCGGCCTCCTTGGTAATCTATTTCCAATAAGGATACTGAAACAATTTGAGAGACTCCTCAATCTCCCATAATAGACTTCAATTACGAATTTCATCCCAGCTACCGCTAAATGTTAAACTTCATTCGTAGTTGACAGACACTAGATTGTTCGTGTAAACGAAAGAAACAGATTATGAAAGGGTTACATCGCAGGGGCCTCACCACACTGCCAATACTTCTAGGCTTCAACTTGACCTCAAGAGATGAAATCGCAGCACTTCCTAAACCATATTCCCATACCCACAAGCAATTAAGTTACCTCGACACATCTCATATCTAACCACCCCTACCTTCCCTTCGCTATTAACACTGTCGACGTCACAAATTACCTTCGGTAATCAATGCAACAGGGACTTTTCACCTAACCAAGAGATACAGAAGCAGAGCCATCATGTCATGCGTAAGAATTTCCAACTTATCAATCAACGTTGATCAGTCCAAATGATCAGTTGACCCGAAGTACTGTGACAATGGTTTAAGAGGCATCCTGTCAAACTGCACTTCCCTTCGTAGCGACTCCTAATTTTTTTCATTTCCCACCATCAATTTCAGCAGAACCCGGCTCTCTTCTTCATATTCAAGTTGGGTTTTTCCTAGAAGCAACGACTCTTGCGGACGAAAAAGCCAGATGGGCTTCCAAAATTAGGACCAAAAAACTACCCGACAAGCTCCGACATCGTTCCCAGATCGTGTTCGGCAAGCACGTAGATGAGGGGATAAGCTGACCAGCACTCACCGAGAGCGACGGACTGAGACATGATTCGGGGGCCTCTGGGTCGCTGCCGAGCGGTTCGGGAGATGAACCGGCGCGGGGATCGCTGCTTTGATCAGCGCCTCCATTAGCAAATGGCGGACAAGTTAACCTCGAGAGACGGAGAGACACATACAAGAGAGAGAAGGTGATATCACAGGACTGAACCAGACAACGGTCGGACTGGGAAGATAATGTAAATCCGTGAAAATAATTATTTCTATTTATCTAGACTTCTAAAATTAATCCACCATTTTAATAATTAAACTTACTCAACCATCAGCAACCTAATCTATCAATTTTCCTCCCATTAAATTACAAACTGATTTCGACCTAGCAGACATTGTTTTAATTCATTTATCGGCTTTTATTTGATTATTTCGAAAAAAAACTAAACGTTGCCATGATCTATCATTATATATTTTTAGAGTTTACTGATATTTTTTTTTTGGTAAAGGTAAATGAGTATATAACTTTTCAAAACCAAATACAAACTAAAGCACAAACCGAACCCGACCCAAAAAAGACACCATCTACTGATATTTTTAATGATACTAATTTTTTATAAAAAAAAATTATTGACAGTAATTTGAGTGTTTTACCAATTTACCGTGGCAAAACTATTAGCTAGTTTTAGTTATAAAATCTATTATCTCGGCCACTTACCAACTTGTATTTTGGCCATTTTGAAATCATTCCAATCTTTTACTATTTTGTATTTGCGGAAATTACGACGTGTTCATGTAACTAAGTTCTTGCACAAAATATTTGGCAAAAAAAAAAGTTCTTGCACAAAATTAACGACTCTTGAAGACTATTTCAACAATCCACCAACACTTGCTTTCGAATAGCATCTCCAACTTGTTAAATTGACTAGTTCTCTTATATAAAATTATCAACTCTTACATTATCAGCATTTAATTCATTAATTGAATACCACCAACTCTTATAATAATTTATCAACATTTATTTACTAACCTTACCAATGTATCGGTAGGTTTTTTTTTTTTTTTGTCGAAATGTAGCGGTAGTTTGGTTGCCCACATGTTACACGAAATTTGATATAAATTAGCTAAATAAGAGAAAATGTCCTTTTGATAAATTTAGTAAGTATGAATTTTTCCATTAATATGGTGAATACTCTTTTCCTCAATTGTTTTCAAAGTCCAAATTCAATTAACATAATTTTATTAGCAAAAAGAATAACTCAATCTACATAGATATCAAAGGAGCACAGCCTAGTGAGAATTGAAAAATAGAATTTAGTTCAGTGGGCAGAGAACATTTTGTCATTTGCTTTTATTCCATATACTCTATGGCACATATTAGCATCTTTAAATATGTTAAAAGTAATCATGCAAAGGGCTCCTTCAAAGGGGTAATAATATATGCTGGATATCATGAAAAGATAATGAAATCTTATCCTTGATGAGAAATAAATTTATCTTCATATTTGATTAAAAAGAGGTTGTCTTCATCAAGGTCGATGTTGTGATAATTTTACGATGGCGTTTTGCCGAAAAAGAAAATGACCAAGAAAAAGAAATAATCATGGAGGAGATCAAGTTCTTAAAGTTGACACTGTCATACACGTTTACAAAAAGACTTGACAATAGCACTCGTAGTTGTGGTGAAAATTTGGTGGTCTCCAAATAGCCGTTCTCCACGTCCGTGTCCCTAAATTATTAAAGGAAAAAGCAAATTGGTGGTCTTTAGAAGTCTATGTTGTCGTGCTTGAGAGAGAGATCATCCGTTAATTTATACAGAATTTGAGGTAGAGTGAGAGGAAATAAGAAGTTAGCAATAAAAAAGTTTATTTTGGAACGACTTTTTGGTTGCATTAATAAAACCACATTAAATATTCAAAAGTCAGTTTTACATGAATTGTTACTAGTTGTTATACGAAATTACAAACTCTGTTTCAAAGTCGCCAATATGAAATTATCAACTCTTATGTTACACAATTGATCGTTTTCGAAATTATTGATTGCTCTTATGGCTTACCAACATTTATTTGCATGGCTTATTAACGGGACAAAGTCACCAACTTACCAGCTTTTATTTGATTGTTTCAAAAGCACCAATTATATCAATACTTTATTGACAACTGTTTGCGAAGCTTGCCATTGGGTTAAAATGACAAACTTTTATGGGATATCCCCAAAACTTTAAAAAAATACTGGCTATTTTAATAATTTAACTACATTTATTTGCGGTAGCTTTAGTTAGGGAAAATTTCAAAAAAGGACCCCAAGTGGGGTCATTTTCTCAAAAAAGGACCCAAAGTGAAAAAAGTGTCAAATAAGGGCCTAAAGTGCCCAATCAGTCCCAAATAGGGGCCCAAAGTGCCCAAAAAGTTTCAAATAAGGGTCTGGATCGCCGGCCGGCCAAAATACCCGCCGGCCGGCGAGCACAGTACCTTTTCCGGCGAGCGCAGTACCTTTTCCGGCGAGCACAATACCGACCAATCTCTGTTTTTTTTTTCCTTTTTTTGTTTTTTTTTCTTCTCTTCCCTCCGCCGGCCATAGCCGGGGCCGGCGGAGGTCGCCGGCCTCAGGCGAGGGCGCCCTCGCCGGCGTCGGGCAAGGGCCGCCCTCACCTGGGCTGGGCGAGGTCGAGCCTCACCAGCAACGGCGAGGTCGAGCCTCGCCCGACGCCGGCGAGGGCTCGGCCTCGCCGTTGCAGGCGAGGCCGGCCTCGCCCGACGCCGGCGAGGGCTCGGCCTCGCCCGACGCCGGCGAGGGCTCGGCCCCGCCGGCGTCGGGCGAGGCTTGCCGTTGCAGGCGAGACCGGCCTCACTCGACGACGGCGAGGTCGAGCCTCGCCAGCAACGGCGAGGTCGAGCCTCGCCCGTTCTGGCGAGGGCTCGGCCTCGCCTGCAATGGCAAGGCGAGGCCGAGCCCTCGCCGGCGTCGGGCGAGGCCGAGCCCTCGCCGGCGTCGGGCGAGGCCGGCCTCGCCTGCAACGGCGAGGCCGAGCCCTCGCCGGCGTCGGGCGAGGCTCGACCTCGCCGTTGCTGGCGAGGCTCGACCTCGCCGACGTCGGGCGAGGCCGACCTCGCCCAGCCCAGGCGAGGGCGGCCCTCACCCGACGCCGGCGAGGGCGGCCTCGCCTGAGGCCGGCGACCTCCGCTGGCCTCGGTTATGGCCGGCGGAGGGAAGAGAAGAAAAAAAAATAGAAAAAGGAAAAAAAAAAAAACAGAGATTGGTCGGTACTGTGCTCGCCGGAAAAGGTACTGTGCTTGCCGGAAAGGTACTGTGCTAGCCGGCCGGCGGGTATTTTGGCCAGCCAGCGACCCAGGCCCTTATTTGAAACTTTTTGGGCACTTTGGGCCCCTATTTGGGACTGATTGGGCACTTTAGACCCTTATTTGACACTTTTTTCACTTTGGGTCCTTTTTTGAGAAAAGGACCCCACTTGGGGTCCTTTTTTGAAATTTTCCCCTTTAGTTATCAACTCTTTTATGAAATTCTCAACTTTTACTGGAATCAACTACCAATATTTATTACCTTACCAAAAAAAAAACTACCAATATTTATTTAATTGTTTCCAAGTTACAAACCATTCCAATAATGCACAAACAATACTTTGCACAGCTTACCAACTTATTAGGCTACTACCTGAAAACAAAAATTACCGACCCTTATTTGAGTCAACACTTATGAACATTTATTTGATTGTTTTGAGGTACCAATGTTCGAATAAGTCTATCAATATTTTTTTGGGAACTTGCTGATGGGTTAAAGTTACCAACTATGTAACATATTATAACTCTTTTTAACTACCAGAAAACTATGTAACACATTATACGAAAATTGATTTCCAATTTTAATTAGGAGAAGTCATTTTCGATGTAATTATAAACTGGAGTTCTCTGTCCATCAATATCATTGTCCTAGATTAACTTATTTCCCCCTACCAAACAAAAAGGAACATGATGAATTTATTTTTATGTAAATCATTTATCTCGAAATAAACGCAGCCTAGTCTAATGGAAAGTGCGGGGCCACATCTCTGGAACCAAAATTAGAAAGAACCATTTTTGTATTTAGATATGAGAAGAGCCATTTTTTTTTCTTAATCTTAAATTGTCTTTGTTTTATGAAAAACTTTATGTTA
Source organism: Syzygium aqueum (assembly GCA_031216185.1). Classification (NCBI taxonomy): domain Eukaryota; kingdom Viridiplantae; phylum Streptophyta; class Magnoliopsida; order Myrtales; family Myrtaceae; genus Syzygium; species Syzygium aqueum. Next base: position 11,506,888 of record CM062238.1, read on the forward strand.
AAGGAAATGATTTCACCCGAAATATGTATTCTAGGAAACTGATTGACTTTCCCTTATTTAGTTGTGAGCATAAAAATAAGAGAAAGAAATTTCAGCTATTTGGCTATTACTTCTGAAAATAGAATAAATTATGCAATGCTATTAAAAAAATATGAAGGAATTATAGATTGTAAAATGATATGCGAAGCTATGAAGTTACAATTGTTGGTACCGAGAAATGTTCGAGTGAACGATAAAAGCTGTACGAATTCCAAATATAGTACTTTTATAGAGTAAATATGGCAAAAAGAAGCTATATAATCCAGTAATCATAACCACAAACATACATGAAAGTAATCATTTTCTTCGTTCTTTTTCTCTAACTTCGAAATCAGTGTTGGAAAGAAGTGAAGTGGTAAGTGGAATTAAATTTGACATTTTTAACAAATATATTCTGCGCTTTCTTCTCCAACGCCTCGAAATAAAGTATTATGGGGAAAATCACATATTGAAAGCATTATTTCTTGATAAATGAGAATTCCGGAAGCTAGTGAGAGAGAGAGAGAGAGAGAGCGTCGTTGAAGCTGCAAACATGGTTGAACTTTTGTGATGTCCCATGACACAAAAAAAGGAGAAACTTTGCTAATGGAAACGTTTTCCTTTTTCAAGAAATGAGATATCATTTTTCTCAGTAAAGTTCAAGTGCTTTCTTTTACTAAAAACGCTTTTTTATTGGCTTACCATTTTCAATATTCTAAATATTAAAAAATCTAGAAAATGATTATATAGAAATTCTTTTCAACGAAACAAATGCACCCTATAATCTATGAGTTTGGAGCACAGTGCTAATACATTTTTAAGAATCATTTCGTATGGACATTTTTATTTCTGAGACGCTTGAAAATATTGGTGTGCATGTCCTAATTTTGTTGAATTAATTATATAGAAAGCAGATTTTTTGTCTATTTCTTCCCTCGATAGAGGGGACTCTCCACCACCCGTTCAAATTATTGAAACAAAAGTCCTATCCGAAGCATCCATGAAATTGCTGATGAACCTTGTGCTATGCATTAGATGCTGAAAAACACAAAACCACGTGTAATTGTTTGACTGTACATTGGACATGAAGGGAGAGAGTGTGCATTTTTTCCTTTGACCCAGTCAAATTACGAGGCAATATTATATGGAAACACCGTGCCTAGCAAACTAGCACACCCGACAAACTAGCACGCCCGGCGTATTTAGTCATCTCGGAGCTTCTGATCAGTCATCTCTGGCGATCGTCTTTTCTGCTGTTCTGTTCAAGGATCTCTTCCAGAGAAGACTCTGAGGAGGCATCACTGAAGATGGCGCTACGCATACATGATGCAGCTGCAAACAATGGAATATCAGATCCGGCTGCTTGTACATACGCCTAGAAAAAAATTGAGGAGATGGCGGATTCATCAGGATTTGACTACGAGGTGTTCTTGAGCTTCAGAGAATCAGATACTCGTGCAAGTTTTACCGACTTCCTTTATAGCAGCCTGATCAATGCGGGAATCCGTGTGTATAGAGATGATGAACAGCTGCGCATCGGGGAAGAGATTGGCCCGGAGCTTCTCCAAGCAATCAAGCAGTCAAGAATCTCCATACCCATCTTGTCAAAACGATATGCCTCTAGCAAATGGTGTCTCAAGGAGTTGGTCCAGATGGTGGAGTGCAAGAACAGCATGGGCCAGAAGATCATGCCCATTTTCTATGACGTGGAACCTTCCGAGGTTCGGGACCAAACCGGCGGTTATGGACAGGCCTTCATCGAGCACGAAAGCAGGGGGCGATACGGTGATGGAACTATTAGCGAGTGGAAGGCCGCCCTTAGTGAAGTTGGGGCACTAAAGGGATGGGACCTAAATAGCATGCCCAACAGGTGATTATTTCTAAGATTAAGTCCACAGCAATAGCTTGTATACTTATAATGCAAATTAGTTCTGATTGAGACCTTGCTGAATTTTTGTCATTTCTAGTTTTGAAGTTGAATGCATTTCTAGAAAAATTAGAAATCATTCAGACATCATGCCAATAGTGGGATGGTTCGCAGGAATTTTACTTTTTCTGAGTTTAGCTACATGTTATAAGTCCATTTCCATCCTTTTCTTTTCGAACAATATTATTTAGTTCATATAATTTTAATAAGGAATCTATCCAAACGGGGTGTCAGATTTTCTAATTTGGTACGGCCTGACCATTTGTTGTTCAACCCAATTTTCTAATTCCGTGTGTTTTCAACTCCAAAAATATCAGGCGCGAAGGTGACTTAGTGAAAACAGTCGTCAAGGAGGTTTTCAGTGAGTTGAAAAAGGGTTACTTGGTATTATCGGATTGCTTGGTTGAAGTCGACAATCACGTGAGCGAGATCATGAGAATGATTGGCCCTCAGACACATGAAACACGGATTGTTGGTATCCATGGAATGGGTGGCGCTGGAAAGACCACTCTTGCCAAAATTATCTACAATAAACTTTTACCTGATTTTAAGCATCATTGTTTCCTTTCTGACATTCGAGAAACTTCTAAGGTAAAGGGTGTTGAGTACTTGCAGAATCAGCTGGTCTCCGACGTCCTCAAAAGGAAAAGGAAAGGGGAAGATATAAGCATAAGCAACACGGACGAAGGGATTGAGATGATTAAAGATAGGCTGTGTCGTAAAAGGCTTCTCCTTCTCCTTGATGATGTTGACAGAAACAATCAATTGAATGCACTTATGGGCAAGCGTGATTGGTTCGGTGAAGGAAGTAAGGTTATCATCACTAGTAGAAACAAACAGGTTCTCAACCTTCCTGAAGTGGATTGGACTTACGAACTTAACAGCATGGATTTCGACAAATCTCTTCGACTTTTCAGCAAACATGCCTTTAGAAGAGATCGTCCCTTGGATGATTATCTCACCCACTCCCGAAAGGCGGTAAGCATTGCTGGAGGTCTTCCTCTAGCTCTCGAGGTTATAGGCTCGCTTTTATCGTGCAACAGTAAAGAAAAGTGGGATGCCATACTGAAAAAGTTGGAAATAATTCCTCATGAGGAAGTCATCAGTAAGCTGAAGATAAGTTATGAGGCATTAGATGATCGGCAAAAGCACATATTTCTTGATATAGCTTGTTTTTTCATTGGATGTGACAAAGAAGTTGCAATCCACATGTGGGATGAGACTGAATTTTTTCCAGAAGAAGCTTTGGAAGTTCTGCAGCATATGTCCTTGATAAAGATCAAAGAAAATAATACCTTGTGGATGCATGATCTACTAAGGGACCTGGGGCGAGAAATCATCCGCCAAGATAGTAATATGGTAACAGAGAAGCAGACTAGGGTGTGGGATGCTGATGAAGCGTTGGATTTGCTGATGACAAAACAGGTAAAAGCTCCCTGCTACCACTACAATTTGGCTACTTTCTCTTTTATGATGACACAAAACATGAGGGGTCAATAATATGTTTTCTTTGTGGCAGGAAAAGGAAAAAGTTGAAGCTCTCTGGATCCAGTTTAGCCATCCGACAGAACACCATCTTGCAGATGAGGACTTCATGAGACTTCCAAATCTAAAATTCCTTGCAGTTGATGGTAGGAATGAGGAATCCGCGTTTGGATTAATGATGAGGAATTCACAGTGGAATTTTCGTCTTCCGATCAACTATTTCCAGAAGAAGTCGCATCTATTTCCTAAGTTGCGATGGCTTTCTTGGTATTCTTATCCTCTGAACTTTGACATAGCCAAATTATCCATGCGGAATCTAGTCGTTCTCGATCTAGCACGGAGTGCCATTACCCATCGTTGGGACGGTTGGAGCCATATAGAGGTGTGACATATGCTAGGAAAGTTTATCTGTTAAATCCAGAACTTCATGGTTTCATGATTTTTTTTTCCTTTTTGTTGTTGCAGGGGGCGAAGACCTTAAAAGTTCTGAATCTGTCGGGTTGCGAGGAATTGGTTGAAACTCCCGACTTCTCAGGACTTGCAAATTTAGAACGACTGATCATGTTGGACTGCGTAAGCTTGGTCAAAGTCCATGAATCCATCGGTCAGTTACAGCGCTTGGTTTTCTTAGATGTTCGCCGCTGCTGGAAACTTCAGCACTTGCCAAATGAGATTCGAGAGCGAAAATCTTTGAAAGTGCTCCGTAATTATCGCAGAATAGTAACACCACCATCTGTTTGGTTCAACAGGCTTTGGCCCTCGAAAGCCCCTTCTCAAAATGTTTGGTTCGAGGGAGAACTGGGTTGTGCGACCCTTCGCCTGGCCTCGGGCAACCACCGGCGGCGGTCGGATATGGCTTCCCGATGGCCGCCTGACCTCAAGCGACGGCGGCCGGCTCCCCACTCCGGCGATGGATAGGTTTTGTTTTTTTTTTAATAAATAAGATAATTCTATCAAAGTCCATTTGTAAAAAAAATTTACCAAACACTATATTTTGACCAAAGTAGCTTTACAAAATATTTTTACCTAATATCATTTACCTTTCTTTAATGTGCTTTCACATAAAGATATTTACATTCTCCCAAGTAACATTTTCAAAGTTGAATCACGCATGCCCCACGCCTCTTTCTACATATATCGGATGAACATCTGTGTGAGTCGACTGAGCGAAAAAAAAAAAGAAAAAGAAAAACTGTTGGAGTCGAGCTTTCACGCTTCCCGAACCGAAAACTTGGCTAGGGCCGGTTCGCTTTGGGTTTTCATGTACCCAACCCACTGTGTGACTCTCTTTCTCGCTCCCTCCCTCGCTCCATCTCGCTCACCCCGCACTCTATCCTCAGTCGAACAATAGTATTCGTCTTCCTCAATCTCTTCGTCTCTGCCCTCTCAAATCAACAAGAAAGCTCCGATGGTTGCTGCCGACTGCCGAGGCGTTGCCGGCTCCGTCGCTTCGGAGGAGCGATGTCCATCCGAGACCTTCATATACCGAGCTGCGGGTTTCTGCTCATCTTCTTGGCCTACAGAGCTGCTCAGAATCTCGAGAGCACTGGGAACACTTTGAGTTTGGGAGACGATTGTGTTGAACTGCAGGCTCCAAGTTCGCATTTCTTTCCGGCAACATCGAGAGAAATCGAGGGTCGTGAGATGAAATCCTAGAACCAGATTTTGCACTTCTGTTTCGCTTGGGATGCCCTATGGGTCCTTCAAATTGTTCTCCTTGGTTGCTTCATTGGGGGGTTCAGGCATTGGGACCCAAAAATGCTATTCTTCTTGGGACTACTGGTTAGTGACTGTTCATGGCAGCGAATTTGAAGCCATCCTGGTATGCCCATTTGTGTTTGTAAGTTGTTTATGTTACTCAGTCTGATTGTTCATAATTTTCCGGTTCCAGTATTTCAAAGAGTCGGTGAATCTATTGTATACATTGGTCCGGCCTTTTATGCTACCACAATGCAGTATACGAAGTGGCTCCGGGCAAACATAAGAACCTCCAAGCACCTTAATAAGATGTCGCAGATCATTATGTTCTAAACTGCAGAAATCTAGTTAGTTTGTAATCGCTTCGATACCTGCGCTGCTGTGCTTATAGACCACTAGTGATTGCTATGATTCCCTCGGTGTCACGAACTCTCTTGTCGGGTCGTTTGGAGGGTTTTCTTTCTGAATCGATCCCATTTCGGGTTCCAGTTCGTTTCTCTGTGCTTCATGTTTGGCCTGATCCTTGATTGCCTCGTGCTTCATGGGTACGTGGGATTCTATTTGTTTGAGATTTTTGGGTCTCGATTTTAGGGGTGTGGCTCCTTGAACTGTGGAAGTGCTGAGGGTTGAGGGAGAGGGAAATGAGACAGGGCAGTGCTCATGCCAAATTCGAGCTCGCGAGCAAATTTGAAATGTTTCTAGTCCATCCTATTTAGAGATGTTGTTACGAATCAAGTTATGTTCGAAAGGCGGGGGTGGAGTTTAATTAGAATTGTGAATTGTAACTCCCTTTGCTCTTCCTATGCTGGGTTTTCTGTTTTTGCTTAATTATAATCTATAAATGGTCGCATTTTGGCTTGAATCCAATCTCATTTTTCATATCTCAAACTGTCTAAATCCAAATCCTACAGACTAATGGTCTTCACAATGTCTCCAAGTCCTTAGCAAGGAAAATTCCGACACTGTTTGGTTTGTTTCAATATATATATAAAAGATGCAACCGGAAAGCATTTTATAATAAGTCATTTATCAGAAATATGGCAATGTCTTCTTATGTTTGGCGAATATGAAAAATGAATTGGAAAATGATTACCGCCATTTGGAATAGAAAACCGATTTGTGTTTTTCATTAGGGTATGAATAATTTTTTTCTAGAGCATTTTATTGCATTGCTTGATTTCTACGCTTTGTTTGATAGGTGTGTTTTGGATTGACGCGTCTCCTATTCACACAAATAACTATTTTAGCTAGATCGTCGTGATTCTAAGTCAGATTTCCTTGTCTCGACCAAAAAAAAAAAGGTCAGATTTCCTTGAGAAATTTTCACAAGCAGTTGGTGGGCTTTGTTATTACTAGCATCACGGGTCCAATTTGACCTTCCAGCTCCGACCATATCTGTAGAACCAACAATAGACATCAAATAAACGGGAAAATTACCAAAAAAGTCTTAAATCTATTGCAATTGTGCCAATTCAATCTTAAATCTTTTTTTTTGGTCAATTCAGTTCTAAATCTTTTACAATTATGTCAATTCAATCCATCCGGCCACTTTTGGCCAGCTGGCATTGACGTGGATGCCGGCCGGCGCTAGCCGGCTGGCGTGGCATTATTTTAATATTTTAATATATTTTTTGAGTTTTATATTTTTTTCCTTTCTCTTTTTTTATTTTTTTTCTTTCCTTCTTCCCCCTGGCCAGTCTGGCCAAGGGGTGGCAAGCCGATGAGGTGAACTTGCTGGCCACTAGGGAGGCTCGCCGACCAGCGTCGCCCAGCTCCGGCAAGGGCAAACAACCCGGGTGTTAATTTTCTAATTTGGTTTGATTTGACTATTTGTTGTTCAACCCAATTTTCTAATTCCATGTGTTTTCAACTCCAAAAATATCAGGCACGAAGGTCACTTCGTGAAAACAGTCGTCAAGAAGGTTTTCAGTGAGTTGAAAAAGGGTTGTTTGGCAATATCAGATTGCTTGGTTGAAGTCGACAATCACGTTAGTGATATTATGAGAATGATTGGCCCTCGAACGCATGAAACCTGGATTGTTGGAATGGATGGAATTGGTGGTGCCGAAAAGACCACTCTTGCCAAAATTATCTACAATCAACTTTCACCTAATTTTGAGTATCAATGTTTCCTTTCTAACATTCGAGAAACTTCAAAGGTAAAGGGTGTTGAGTACTTGCAAAATCAGCTGATTTTTGACATCCTTAAAAGGAAATGGAAAGATATAAGCAACACATAACGAAGGGATTGAGATGATTAAAGAAAGGCTTTGTGGTAAGAGGCTTCTCCTTCTCCTTGATGATGTTGACAAAAAGAATCAATTGAATGCACTCATGGGGCACAATTGGTTCGGTGAAGGAAGTAAGGTTATCATCGCTGGTAGAAACAAACAGGTTCTCAACGTTACTGAAGTGGATTGGACCTATGAACTTAACTGCATGGATTTCGACAAATCTCTTCAACTTTTCAGTAAACATGCCTTCAGAAGAGATCGTCCTTTGGAAGATCATCTCGCCCGCTAAGGCAGTACACAATGTTGGAGTTCTTCCTCTAGCTCTTGAGATTATAGGCTTGCTCTTATCGTGCAACGGTATAGAAAAGTGGGATGCCATACTGAAAAAGTTGGAAAAAGGTTCCTCATGAGGAAGTCAGCAGTAAGCTGAAAATAAGTTACGAGGCCTTGGATGATCGGCAAAAGCAAATCTTTCTTGACATAGCTTGTTTTTTCATTGGATATGATAAAGAAATCGCAATTCACATGTGGGATGAGACCGAATTTTTTCCAGAAGAAGCTTTGGAAGTTCTGCAGCATATGTCCTTGATAAAGGTCAAAGAAAATAATACTTTGTGGATGCATGATCTAACAAGGGACCTGGGGCGAGAAATCATCTGCCGAGATAGTAATATGGTGACAGAGAAGCAGACTAGGGTGTGGGATGCTGATGAAGCGTTAGATTTGCTGATGACAAAATAGGTAAAAGCTCCCTGCTACCACTACAATTTGGCTACTTTCTCTTTTATGAGGACACAAAACATGAGGGGTTAATAATGTGTTTCCATTTTGGCAGGAAAAGGAAAAAGTTGAAGCTCTCCATCTCGAGTTGCACCATCCGGCAGAACACCGTTTTGCAGATGGGGAACTCATGAGACTTCCAAATCTATGGTTCCTTGTAGTTATTGGCGATAAATTGAAATGGTTTCGTGATCTTCTCGGTCCGGCAAATTTCTTTGAAAACATGTTTCAGATCAACTTTTTCTGGAAGAAGTCGCATCTACTTCCGAAATTGCGATGGCTTTCTTGGGTTAATATTCCTCTAGACTTTGACATAGCCAAACTATCCATGAGGAAACTAGTCGTTCTCACTCTAGCATGGAGCCCCATTACCCTTTGTTGGGACGGTTGGAGCCATATAAAGGTGTGACACATGCTAGGAACGTCTATCTGATAAATCCAGAACTTGATCGTTTAATGATTTTTATCTTTATGTTGTTGCAGATGGCAAAGAGCTTAAAAGTTCTGGATATGTCGGGTTGCTTCTTTTTGGTTAAAACTCCCGACTTCTCAAGACTTCCCAATTTAGAACGACTGATCATGGGATCATGGAGGGTTGTATACGCTTGGCCAGAGTCGATGAATCCGTCGGTCATTTACAGCGCTTGGTTTTCTTAGATGTCAGGTATTGAGTGTGCCTTTGTGACTTGCCAAATGAGATTCACAAGCTAAAATCTTTGAAAGAGCTCCTTATTGAAGGCACACAAATACAAGACAACATGAGTTCTAGCACATCCGAGTAACTGTCTCTGAATCTTTTATAAAAGATATTACAACTAGACTGAAGAAAATTAATGCTGTTGTAACATGTTTATTGCTCTTTGTGTTGCGTTCTTTCACAGTTTCAGGACGTTTGTAAAATTCCGCTACCTGAATCAATTACAGATATTCATTCTTTTCTCTCTCCGTTAGCAAAACCCCTCATCTCCCAAAAATTCTTCCCTCTTTTGAAGCTTTTTTGAAGCTGAGAGCCTACTTAGTCTTTGGTTTTCTTTTTATTTGCTTTAATTGTCTTTTCTTTTCTCTCCCGATCTGCTTTGGAAGTTAGTGTTTGTAAATAAATTTCCTTAGCTAATCTTGGGTGAACATGGAAACCGGCCATTCGTCTAGTCAACAACCACCGAGGAGGATGTTCGTGACATGACTCCATGACCTCTTCAAGATTAGGCCGCTCTCCTCTCCCAATTTAGATTAGGTCGAGATCTAGGGTTTTACTCTCCCGAACTAGATCTAGATATTGATTTGGGAGTTCCTATAGGTATTTGATTTGTGTTCTTTCAACATATTAATGTTAGTATCTCTGCACGGTAATGGTAATAGGGACGTTGAACCTAAACGCAAATGAAGTGAGAGATCTCGACATGTGCTCATCACTGAATCTAGTAATCGGCTATCGAATGTTTACTGTAGCATATATGTTCTTAAAGGATGAAAGTGTGCTTCTAGTTGCAGATTGTGCTTTGTTATTTGCATTCTAGCATTTACTTAGTTATGCGGTTATTTGGGATTTGCTAGGCTTGAAAGTCTTCTACGTACCTTCGAGTATTATTCAGAGAAATGAATGGAATTTTCTTATGACAAAAAAAAAAGCACAAAAATTCATTTTGTGAATGGTAGATACATAACATTAATGTAAATTCTACATCGTTGAAATTCGTCCTATTGGTATACTATCGATCGGGCTACTAGTGGTAATTCACGAAGGATGTTAGGCATTTACGACCATCAATGTAATAGTAACTTATTAAGTTTTTCATAAATTCACTACTCATAATTAAATATTAGTGATGCAAATAGTAACTTACCCGTGAAATCAATCATATTCTACGAGGAACTTATAGGGATAAATGGTAAATTTACCGGTAAGATACCATAGTTAACCAATATTCACATACTTTGATGCTATTTAGTATCCATGTTAGCGACTAGCGACCATCAATGTAATAGTAACTTGATAAGTTTTTCACAAACCTACTACCGAAAACTAAATTTTAGTGTGGTCAACGATAAGTTATCGAGTGAAATTTATAACATACCAACATGGGTTTGCTTTTTGAAATGGACTGACAACAGATGAGTGAATTGGTTGCTGGAGGATTCTTAAAACTTTTTTCGTGCAAAACAAAGTGTATAGGATGAAATAGTATACGCAGATGAAATACGCCATGCAGAGCAAATATCTTCTATTAACATAAATGCAAAGAAATAGAAGAGATCACAAAATAATTTATAGTGATGCGGTCTTTCCTCTCGGCTTTCTCCACTCTCTCAACTCTAGAAGCTCAATGGCAAGACTGGAATCCACTGGCACAATCTTTGAAACCTTTGATAGCGTCAGATGAAGTTCCCGTCCGTGAGGGACTGTAGCTTATTCTACAAGTACAGACCGACCCTTCACTCAATGCTCATAGCTATCTTTTACAATGATTACACCAAGATTCACTCATAATACAATCAAAAAGGTAAAAGTAACTTTGACAACGTTTTGATCCCCTCGGCTACCTTCAGCTACCACTTTCACGCACACATGTATGTAGTTCTCCAAACATCCTCAACGCATTGGAGACTTCAAATAGGTAAAAATAATTGCTACAAAAGTTATCTTTAGCTCAAAACGTTTATCTAGAGCTAATTAATGAATTTTGCCCGACACTTCCTCTACTTAGCCAAAAATGGCGAATTCGGTAAAACTTCTCTATGTGATTTTCAAGGCCCGAAGCACTAATTTATATTTAAATCAAATCGATTAGGAGCTGGTTTTTCGTTTTCAAATACATGGAGTGCTGTCCACTCCGTCGATAGTGTGAACTTCCTCTACAACGCATTCCATCTAGACTTGACGGTTTTAGCAAATCTTAAGCATCACACTCCGGTAGAACTGCTTTCTCTTCGAGAATTACAGCAAATGTTAGAATAATAATGATCAAAGTATAGATGCATCTTTGTACACACCAGTTTCTAGGTAAATTTTGGTCTATTGAAAAATTAGAAATAAGCTTTATACACGATCTTTCTTCTGCACTCATTTGAGCAACAAGACATATATTTGCAACTTGCAAGCACGTGCTCTTTCGTTGTAAGCACCGTTTTCCTCTGAAGCTAGAATCTCCTTAACCTCCTCAAGTTTAGTCGGAATCTGTTGCTGCAGAAGTTTGATTTCCTGACTCGCTTCAGTAGGCATGGCTGGCTCCCGCTGCATTTTCCTTTCTTTTGCAGATGAAGAGGGCTGTTTTCTCTACGGAAAGAGCTTCTCTTCTTCTTACTAACTCCCAATGCCTCCTTCAACTTCTTCTGCAGGCCCCATTTTTCTACTCCTCCTCCCCTCTATACTTCTGCTTCAACAGCTTCTTCACTCCCTCATCCACGCTCGTCCATAGAGATAACATTCCCTCTCTGCTTCCATCCATCGGCAGAAGGCTTGATTTGCATTCGATTCGGAGTCTCGTGCCCCTGCCACCCTTGGCAAGGACCTCCTCTTTCTTCAACTCCTCAGAAATTTCTATTACTGTATCCGATAGAACTTTCATAATAACACAGCCATGGGGTAGTCCACCAGAGTTTTTAAGAATTGCGCGATACATGTGCGGAAAGACAGTGTGCGCGCGAGACTAAAAGGAATACCGTATACGATGGCCCAAAGTAGTTTGGCCTCTCACTTTATCACGTTAGCTGTGAAGGGTGCGTTTGTTTCTTGAAAAAACTCGAGATTTGGAGATTATTTTTCGAAAAATAACTGCTTGCATTGTATACAAAAGATAAATTAATGAAACATATTTTCATCACTCGCGAGAATAGTTAAATGTAAATTACTGTTGATAATGAAAATATTTTTCCGTTGACTAATTTTTCTAAGCAAAAGAAAAAACTGATATAAATTAAGTAACAAACCTTTTTGCAATCAAGTTCTTTTGTATATGTTCTACTCAAGAATTACCTAGATGACATCCTTAATTGCACCTTTTTACCATAAGTTTAACGGTTTGGTAGTATTTTTTTACCAAAATTGTAGGATCTAATTGAACCAATTGAAAGATTTAGAACTGGATTGAACTTTTTTTTGTTAAGGTTTTAGGTCTCAATTGAAGCAATTAGTTTAGGACTCGACTGCACCGTACACAAGTTTAGGACTCTTACGGTGCAATTTCCCTACTTGAAAAGTTATCATTCATATATTGTATTGTTTAAGGATCGCTGATAAAACACTTCCCCTATACAAGTAGTATGAGATTTGAAAAGCATGGGCTCTACCGTCAAGAGATGGATCTCTACATGATTGAAAATGATTTGATATCCTATGATTCATTTATGAATTGGGCTCGCAACCAACTGAAACAATATTTTAGGAACATGTGGTAAAACTTTCAAATGCAAAACAAATTGAAATGAAGATAAGGATCATGGTGAGTATGACAAATGATGTAATATAATAGCCTTCATTGTGCTCATATACATAATCGAATTTATCCTTACTGATATCGGGGACTGTGGCCATGCATGAGCCGAGTACTATAAGTACGGAGAGAGAGGATCCCCTTTTATATCCCCCGCTTGGCCCGGACTCGTTAGTAGTTTCACCCTTCCAAATAACTTACACCGAGGAAGTCCGGGTACAAGTTGCCGTCACATAAACAAAATAAAACGGGATACCTATCCAACGAAGATTTTCCTCGATAAAGCGTGCCTCAAGCAATCGTAAAGTTTTCTCTTTTTAACCCTTAACATTTATACATAAAAAGCATATATGTTGCTAGACAAGGATCATAGCCTCGATGATCTAGATTGTGAGTTCGTATTCAGTCCCCTGATTGCTTGTGCAATTGGGTCCTCCGACATTTTGTTAATGCACTCAAGTCCTATTAAAAAACCCGAAACGTATAACTTTGATGACATCTAGGCTCTATCTATTTCACGAAAAAATAAATGATTTGAAAAATATTTTTCAAAGAAATGATCATTTATGTTGCTCACAAAAATAAATCGACGATAAATATTTTCATCGTTCACGAAAATATTTAGACATCAATTGCTATCGGAAGTAATTATTTTTTAAAAAAATATTTTTCAAATCATTCATGTTTCGCGAAATAATTGGAGACTTATGTGTTAAATTGACAAGAGACGGAAGAAATAAGGGTAACTTTTTTTATTGTTAACATTATTAAAAAGACACAATATATCGATGAGAGAGGGGTATTTCGGTGAATTAACTAAAAAATAACTGTTTTCGTTGGGTGGAAACATCGGATTTTTACTTTTTTACAATATTCTTGATCGGGTAAATAAAAATGCTCCCTTTTTGTCCCTCCAGCACGAGCGGATTTTACTCTTTTCGGGCATCCTCGCCTCCGGTTCCTCGGTGCGTTCTGCTCCGCCACGCGCTCGGCGACGCCAGCCGGCGGCTACGGCGAGGTCCGTCCGCCGGCGGCGGCGGCATCAGAAGCGGATCGCTCTCCGGTACGGTACGGCTTCGAAGGTCATTGGCACCACGCGCGTCATCGAAGACGTCGGTACGGTCGTGACTTCCGGGAGAAAGAACTGGTCGTGTCCGCGAATATGGAGTACGAGAACAAGCAAGTTCTCGCTCCCATGGTCCGAGTCGTGAGTTTCAAAGAACCTCCTTAAAACCCTTTTGATTGTCACACGTCATCGTGCTTCGATGTATTGTGGAAAAATTTCGGGTCACGAATTTCGAGATTTTTGCAGGGGACGCTGCCTCTCAGGTTGCTTGCTGCTCAGTATGGTGCGGACATAACGTACGGGGAGGAGATCATTGACCACAAATTCCTCAAATGCGAGCGGAGAATTAACGGTACGGCGCCGCTCCTCTTTTTTAGAAGGGAAATATCTGGTAGAACTCTGTTGTTGTTGATGTGTTATGTGAATGGATTGTGGTTTGTTTCCATGTCTGCCAGTGTGAACAGGGGAATCTGACGTGAACTCGATTTGGTTTTAGTATGATAATCCATGCAGTAATAGCCCATATGATGTTGGATAGGTTTTTTTGCGATACTGATGCTTTTTTTGTTTCTTTAAATTCGCGCCCGACTACGTTCGGGATGCTGTCGGCCCATGCTACTGTTCTAGGAATTGCTGTTGGAGTGTTTCAATTGTTTTGTATTTTGATAAGTAGAGTGAAGAGAGAAGGTTAAAATTTTGGAAGCGGGCTTGCTGGCTGAAGCTGAGAGACTTTTTCAATCTTGTATCACATCTTTCACCTGAAAAATAAAAACGCCACTTTACATGACCTGACAAATTTGATCCAAGTCTCACTGTGAATTTTGAGAAAGAGAGGGAAATTCAAGACCCGTTACTTTATGCTTTTCCCATCCATTCCATCATCTTCTCCATCCTAGACAAGGGAATATAAAAATCTCCCATTTTCTTTTTCCTCGCTCTGCATTCTTTCAAACGAAGAGTGAGGCAATGGGATTTTCAGTTCCCTCATTTGCATTCTTGCGATATTGTTCTTGTGAAAATTTGGGACACAAGTATAATAGGTAAAATTTGCAGGTAGATGCTCAAATGGAGAATAACTGGATGTTTCTTTACATCACATTGATATTCCTTTTCAGCTACAAACATTTACTAGACCAGTAGCAGGTTCTATCTTATGATGGTAGTCAATTAATAAAATTTCCAGAGCAGATAGGTTTTGATATCTGGAATCCTCGAGTTTTACTAGGAAGCAAGTGACTTTCTACTCTGCTGATCATTGTTTGCATGCTAAAGCACTTTCACATGAGGTCTTCTATTTAGTACCTTAGCAAATAAGAACTTGATGCTTTGTGTTGATATATTACCAAGAAACATTGAGTGCAAAAGTCAATGTATATTGCTCAAGTTCATTAACATTTACTTATGCTCCAAGATGATATATGCTTGGCCTTGGAGATGACAATGACACATATTGGCAAGATTTTAGCAAAGCCAATTGTTCATTTAAATCTTAATCTTAATTTTCTCGCTCTCCTTATATAAATGGAAAGGCATAAGGTGAGTTTGAAAATGCCTTGACTTTGGGACTCTGCCTTGACAAAAGGGCCCTTGACTGAAGCATTTATATTGAAAGTAAATGTTGCTTGGTATTTGGTATTTCAAGCTCTTATTGTGGAGAAACTTTAAAATGAAGCTAAGGGTAAAGAAAAAATAAGGAGAAGTGCAGAGAACTAGAGAATCGTTGAGGGCAGGGCCATGATATAAGGCCTTAATGAACTTTTAGCTGCTTAATAAGAATAAAATCCTAATAAGAAACATCAAGTTATATAGGAAATTTAATAAAATCCTAATGAGAATCAAATTCTTAAAGATTTAAGACTGGTAATATACGTATGAGATGAATCCTAATCCCTTAGGACTCTTATTTGATTTGTGAAGTCCAGCTTCCACCAAAACTTCGTAGGAACATCAATATCTGAACAAATATCATCTTGCATGGTTTTGTTGGCTGCATCAGAATTCTTGTGGAGAAAATTTCTCTTCTCTGAAGTATTATTTTTCCTCTTTGATCAGAGCGCATTGGTTCGACAGATTTTGTGGAGAAAGGAACAGAGAATGTTGTTTTTAGAACCTGCAAGCAAGAACAGGATCGGGTAGTCTTTCAAATGGGTACTTCTGATGCTGTGAGGGCTCTACGTTCTGCAGAAATGGTGTACGTGACATGTGATATTTTGCCTTGCAATACGATAGCGTGTTAGTTTAACAACTTCCTCTGACAATTGACTTGCATATCCAACATAGATTTGGGTTTTCCTCTGATACTTTGTTTTTCTTGAGTTGAGTGATTCACTTTAATGGCATTTGAAGATTCTTCTGGGAAGCTGTCAAGCAGTCATTTATCTTACTCCGCACTTTTAGTTATGCTGTCACACCAATTAAGAGCTCTGAAATGCTGATTTGCTGCTGGTCGTGAAGTACAAGTCACGTAAGTAAGCTGGATACTGGGGCAATCTTGGTACTTCATTAGTTTTAGTATCATCACACTTCAACAAGAGTGAATAGTCAATGGAGCAGGATTTACTATAAATAAAGTTTTTGCAGTTTGTTTCTTGAAATAAATTAGATTGTCTCACAATGATTTCTTATCATTTGATTTGCAGCAGGATGACCTAGGAATGGTACAGGCATTGCTGGAAATGCCCTTATATGTAAATTCCATGAAATGAAGCAACCGTTATCAATTGGATTGCGAAACTCATTTCTTTTGAATATAGCCTCAGAATGCTATCTCTGCTAGTATTTCTGAGATTCGTGGGGAAATATTATTAATTGAAAAGAATGACAGATTTTAATCCTAAGGAGGAATGGATGAAATAGGTGAGAGAATTTTAACCAAATAAATATAAGTAATGCCTAAAGAGGATCAATTGGAAGTTTGTAAACGGTTGAAAGTGTATACTTGCTTTGAATTTTGCCTTTTGCTTTCACCTGTTGTCGTAGGGTTGGAATTTAACTTAATATTGAACACCTGAAACTGTTAAGACAGGCAAATGTGGATAGGTAAAGTCATTTGAAAACATATATCCATGGAGTTTGCTTTAGGGGTGAAGGAATGGACATGCATGTGTGAACTAGTTGCAAGGCATAAATTCGATTCTGCACAACATCGAACGCAACCAATCCCATGTTTGCTTAGAAATCATCACACTATTCAAGGTTCATTTATGGGTTAGGGGTTTATCTACTTGAGATTGGTTTCTATTTAAGAGAATTTCCTATTACTTAGAAATTAAAATTAATTTTACGTTTTGTGGGAAAGCAAAACTTTGGAGAGAGAACAAACTAATTACTTAGCATAAGCTCTCCCAAATACAGCCTTAAGTTCGGCTATGGAGCTTTCTTGCAAAATATCCTTGGACAAGTTGTCTATGTGACCTGTTTAAAGACACTACTCCTAGATTTTTAAAATTAACATGGCCTGGTAGAATTGGTGAAGGTGGACCATAAAAGGTAAGGAAAATATACATCACCTACCTGTAAAGCAGTCCATTGTCCCATGACCTAGCTCACTTATTAAATGTATCAAATCAGCTATTTCAAACTGCATCTAGAAGAATTGTATTTTCAATTCAAATTTCACAAAACCTTTTAGATGTATTAGATGTCTATGGACAAATTAACGTTGTTGTGTTTCAGTTATATGTGAATTTTCCTGAATGTGTTTGATCTCTCTCTCTCTCTCTCTCTCCATCAAAGTCTTAAGCAAAATTACAGAAATTAAGAAAGATTGTTCGGTGTTGATGGAATTTAGCATCATATTCTTCCTCCCCCCATCTGTGCTGAGTGCTGGTGAATGATTGGCTAGAGGTAGGGAGGCTCTACTGTGAGAAAGGGAGAGCCATTGAATGAGAAATGGAGCCTGACTTTGTCAAGCAACCTGTGACAACAATTTTCTTTTAATTGGGATTACATTGGTTGGGCTTCCTGAGCTGGAAGTGGATCATGACTGATGTTCCTCACAAAACATAATTCTGAAGATTAGGTTTTTAGTTTAATGAGTGATTGATCACTTGTTTTATATTTTTCTTCACTCTTTTCCAATTGATGTTGGTCTAAAATTTGGAAGAAGCAGTGTCGTCGCCTACTTATTCTGACATGGTTTTTGTTCCCAGGTGTAAAGATGTTGCGGCAGTAGATATTAATATGGGATGCCCAAAGTCATTTTCTTTGAGTGGAGGCATGGGGGCTGCACTACTGAATAAACCAGAGCTCATTCATGATGTACACATCCCCTGATCTTTCGCTGGCTGTTACTGAAAACATCACTCTTGTTTTTCTACTTCAGATCACTAATGAATCTAATACATTTTATAACTTTCTCATGTGCAATTCAGATTTTGACTACCTTGAAGAGGAATATGGACACACCAGTTACATGTAAGATTCGACTTCTCAAGCATTCTCCCGATACGGTAGAACTAGCAAGGAGAATTGAAAAAACAGGTGTCTCTGCGCTTGCTGTTCATGGAAGGTAATGATAAATGAAAACAACTTTAATGGTTATTCTGCTATCGGGTGTGGCACCCATCCTACTTTATTAACTTATTAGAGGATAAGATAACCATAATGAAAATGCATAAACTTGTCAAACATTATTATTTGAGTACTATAGCTTTAAATTTCATTGACTTAAGTAGATCAACTATTGCATTTGACTCAATCAAGTATCTATAAGATAGTTAATGGGAATGCTGTTGAGAGCTTATTGACTTTCCCAATTCTTAATCTTGTTCAAGAAATCAAGTGTAAGTATGATGTTGGATGTGAATTTATTAATAACAAGCACACTTGAAAAGAAATGAAAAAGCCTCTTACAGGTATGCCTCTTCCACAAATTCTGCAATATCTCTCGAAAACTTATTAATTATGGAAGACAAAAGGTTTTCTCCACTCTGTTATTGCATTTGTTTGTTTGTTACCATGTTATGATTATCGCCTAAATCCGGCAAAAGTTTAGATACGTAGCTATTACAACAACTTAGATTTGCACTTGTAAAGTTTGATATTATGGAATTCCTTGTTTGTTCCAATCACTTTGTCCAGATATCAACAAATCCCCCAACTTTTTTCCTCTCTCTCTCTCTCTCTCTGAGTGTTCTAGAAAGGTTCCTTTTTGAGAGATAATAGATCCAAGCGCCCGAACTTTGTGAGGATTTTTATTCAAGTGCTTGGTCAAGCTCGACACTTCAATATGTTCAACTGTGGTTCCGTGAACATTTCATATTACCTACCCTCTGCCCTCACAGTTATCCTTCGATTTAAGTTTCCTTTGTAAGACGTGATTCATTTGATGACCTAAATAAGCAGATAATTGTTTTGGTTAGTCTGATTGGACTTGAGTGTGTAATTACACAGCTAAAGGCAAGTTGCATTTCTGAGGGCCGATATGCAAAGTTCGGGCAAAAGGTTGAATTTTGCTCCAAGAAATGCATTATGTCATTTGAAGTCAAATTAGAGTATATAAGACTCTGTCCAATTTATCTTGTCAAAAGGTCTATCTGCAACCTTCAAAAAGTTTCCCAAACACTGTTATGTAGATGTGAAGGGGTGACATGCTTAGTTTGATATGATTTTTATTAGGAGCTTTAAGATTCTTGATGTTTTTTTCGAGAACCGTTTGATGAGAACTGATAGTGCTAATGTAATTAGAAGGCACTTTGCATGTGAACTCATTTACATGAAAAGTTTTTGGTGTGCATGTCAGCGAACATTAGGTAGGGGCTATAAGATTAGAAATTTAATATTGGGACAATGGGACCATTCGAGATATCAGTATGAGGATGACTGTAAATAGTAAGCTTTCCAAGACTTATCCTGATTCACGAATATTTAAACTCTAATTTCTCTTGGAGGCAGATTTGGAAGGCTAAGGTTCCTACAAACACGACTTACTTTGCTTGGACAGCTTTTTTCGGTGAGATTTTGACTAGAGGAAACTTTAAGATCTATAGGTGTTATTATAGTGGATTGATGCTGTATGTGAGAATGTAAATCTGCAACAATGTGTGATTTTTGGCAATGTGATTCCTTGACGATTGTCTATCATTGGTTATGGCAGTTTTTTATTTTCAAAACTAAGTCTTTGGAGGTGAACTAATTGTCTGAAATTCTGAAGGTAGAATATTTTGGCTGTCCAGCCCTTTCTGCTCCACATAGAACAGTTTTTTTTCATTTTTTTAGTCGAACCATGTAGAACAGTTGATTGGAAAGAAATAGAAGAATATTTCAGAGTAAGAGAAATTTGCACATAACTCCCCTCTGCTGTGGTTAAGTTGCAAATTGCCACTAATCATTTCAATTTCTTGTGACTAATACCTCAATTTTTAACTATGCTCAAGCTTAACCTTAAAATGCGAGAAGTATACAATTCCTATGTACAGAGTATGTTCTTTCTAATAAGAAAATGATATCTTAGTCATTTAAACAAAAGCAAAAAACAAAAAAAAAGAAGAAGAAGAGGCGAGGTGCACCAAGTTGATAACAAAAGGAGACTGCAAAAATGGACCTTGTAAGTTTCGTCAAAATTAAAGTGAAACTACCAAATTAATTAAATGATGTGCCCAGTGCAATAAACAAAAGTCAGAGTGATAATTGCAAGATTCGAGCGAAAGGTGAAATGCAACTAATTGATAGCTGAGGGGAGTGTTTGCGTATAATGGTGTTTTTGGTGCAGTGGGATCAAGGGTTACGAAAAAAATAGCAATTTGAAGATGGAGCAGACAATTGATGCACTTTGGTTAGCTTTTGGTCTAGCCTTGACATGGCAGACACTTGGCATGACATGGAGCCCAGTTGAGTGCCATTTCACCCCAAAAAACTTTAAAAAATTCAAATCAAAAGGAGGGTAGAGGGCTTCAAACGTTGCCACCTTTGGTGGAGATCTCCGTTGCAGAGTCTGCGACAGTGGTAGATGGTTGCGCAACCCTATGTGGGTGCTGGTAGAGGGTCACAAGACCCTTTTCCGTTGCTTGCAAAGGGTCGCATTGGTCTTGATTTTTTTTTTTAGTTTTTGTATCAGGGCTGAGATGGGCCCATTTAGACGCCATGCAATTGCTACGTGTCCATCATGTCAGCATTTTTGGCCGGGAATTGGTCGGATTCCGTCCATCAATTACAAAATATCAAAAGTTCAGTTATTGGGTGATCGAAATGAAAGTCCAGGTTTTCCTTCGGTGCGTTATGCCACATCATTTGGACCGAAAGGAACAATGCTATTTTAAGAAACAAGAGTATACACATCCCGGATATGCGTAAACATCTTGTCAAAGTCGTGAGAGATAAAGCCATTTCAATGGGGGAAATTCAGGACACCTACAGGAACCGTCTCCTGCAAAGAAACTGGGATCTTCCTCCTGTGATGTTTGCAAACAATAGGAATAGCACTTAGCTCTTGGCCGCGTCTGTTTCTAGGGCGGCCTTCCTTTGCTGTTTGTTTCTTTTAAACCTCTTTGGTTTTTTTGGGTGTTCCTCCTTGTAGGGTCGTTTGTTTCCCTTTCTGTTGTATAGCCTGTGGCTTCTAGTTGTTTGCCTGCCGAACCCCTCCTGACCCCGTCTAGACATCTTGATGTCTTATCTGGGTCAGTTGTTGGTTTGTGCTATAGTTTGTATTGGTGTTATGTTTAGTTATATACATTCTTACCTTACAAAAAAAAAAAAAAAAGAAATGAAAGTCCAGTGACTTGACAAATACCACCTAATTTGAGTGACCACCTGTGGAATTTACCCAAACACACGGTCATACGATGAATTGACATATGATAGGCAGATCACAATAGCATTGCAAGTTTTGAGAAAGAGGGCGCATAAAAAGGTCGCTTCTGTACAACTCCCGTTGGAAGATATGCTGACTTCCGCACTTCCAGCAGATAGTTTATATGATTGATTTTATGTAGTAGAGACGTGAACTATTTACTGCATACTAAGCAAGTAATTTCTGGAATTTTGTGCCACCAATCTGTTGCACGTGACCATTGTTAATGCTAATTATTTGATATTTTATTTTTATTCTATGAGAAATTGCAGAAGAGTATCAGATCGACCGAGAGATCCTGCTAAATGGGATGAGATTGCTGATATTGTTGCAGCCCTATCTATTCCAGTTATAGCAAATGGTGATGTCTTTGAGTATGATGATTTCCAGCATATCAAAGTTGCAACAGGTAAATCGAACGCATTCAATGACTTAAAAGATTTAATGCTGCTGAAAAAATTTAATTTGTGTATTTGATCGTCTCCTACGTTTGTCCTATCATGTGTGTGATAAAAAGAGCCCATGGTGAATTCATTGTTGTGTTACCTACACCACAATAAGAATGAGATTCTAGATTCTTTGTGTGAGGATAGGTGGTATGTCAGGGAAAAAAACAAAAAGGACAAATGAGGCAATTTCAACTAAATGGGGTGGCCTTCTGAAGTTTCTTACCATTAAGATGTTCTTCCAACCTAGATAACGAAAGTTTATTTAATGTCTTATTTTGACTGCCATTTGAGTCTGTGACCTGTCCCTATTGCCTGAGAGCCTTACCATTTTGCTGAAAATGTGACAGCTACTTCTGTAGTGAGCTGCTGAAATCCGCAAAAACTTTGAGGCTTCTTTGATCATAGGCATTTCTAGAGTTTTTCAACCAAGCGATATGAATCTAGAATAGCATAGTAAGGAATTGAACGCGTCACTAGAGCTCCATAATGCATTCTCCATAGTTTGATCGTAGAATTTAAAGGTGGCTGAGGACATTTTCTGAAAGGAAGGAATTATGAGTGAGTTTGATTTGGTTGAGTTGGTGACCTGATAGGTGGTGGGTGACGCTGGTGGCAAGAGGCCGTGATGGTGGCGGGAGAGAGAGAGAGAGAGAGAGAGAGAGAGAGAGAGAGAGAGAGAGAGAGAGAGAGAGAGAGTACCATATACCTGGTTGGAGAAAAACATGGTCTATTGGAGAATATTCAAAATTCACCTGTTTCCTATCTTTCAATTTTGATATATAAGTTCATAAAGTTTTAGCAGTTGAAGAGAAATTCTATGGATTGATGATTGAATAATATTGGGTTGTTCATTTATTACTTGTCGTGTTTTTAGTTGATATAGTGTGCATTAGTGATTGAAGAGGAGAGTTAAAAAATCGTCTCTAATTTTCTCCTTACCTACACTTCACAACTTGAGGTTTTAAATCCTACGATTTGCAGAAAGTTTATTAAATCTAGACAGTGTAGAGTATAGGTTGGTTTGAAACATGAGGGCGCAATGTCTAGAGTCATGGAACTAATGACTGTAAAGTTGAAGGGGTGTAATTGTAGGTTTTGAAACTAAAAATGCCTAGTGTAAAGGTGACACTTGAGGATAGTTTTTGCAAATTCTCATAAATATGTTACCTTAGGTGCCTCGTCAGTGATGGTTGCACGGGGAGCTTTGTGGAATGCTTCTATTTTCTCTCCTGAAGGAAAAGTGCCATGGGAAGATGTCAAAAGGGAATATATTAGGAAGGTACTTCTTCAACCTCGACATCTGGCAAAATCAAGATTGTCAATCGATTCTTTTTGTTTGTTGATTGTCTTCTCTTTATGCTGGAACACTAGTAATTCACCAGTTTCTGTTTTCGGATTCAGAGCATCTTGTGGGACAATGATGTTAAAAGCACAAAGCACACACTGAAGGAAATGATAATGCATTATTCATGCCTTGAGCTGCCCGAGGGGAAGGCTGTGATCAAGTCAGACACGCTGGCTGACTTAGCGTAAGTATCATCTTTTTTCGTCTTTCATCTTCTTGTTTCAGTAATGTTGACAAATTACAGTTGCAGTTTCCAAATGCAATTATCTATGTAGTCCTAAACATTTGAACTGAACTGCTTCTTCCCTATTTTAAAATTGTTCCATCTCTTCACCTGGTTTGATGCTACCACCAGTTCAAGCGGCTGGTGTGCAGAAAGCAGTTCAATGCGAGCATGTTCATGGGACAAATTCTGCTAAGCGATCAAAACTTCAGAAAGTATAAAGTTTGCAAACTGAACTATCTACTTGGAACATTAGGTAATAGGGACTGAACTGATAGTTGCATGAATCCTTGGAGATTGCCGAGGGAATTCATTAATTCAATCACATAAGTCATCGGAATGGCAATATTGTATAATTAGAGTTATTGCGGTTAATGTACTTTTCCCTTTGTCTTGCTGCACATTAAGGAAGAACCTATTTGGTCAAGTTAATTAAAAGATATAATCGAGATTTTGTGGTAAGCTGGGTGGCATGGATCTAACCTAAGGATATGGCATATATGATAACCTTTTTTTTTACTATGGTTAATCTATTCCAGCTATTTGAGATGTTATGGATGGATGCCATGATGTAAAGAAAGATTTGGTTTTTTGTTAGAAATTTCATAATTAATGGTCTCCTCTTGATTTTATTTATCTCCCCCTGTATATCAACTTCTGAAGTATCATTTGAACTCAGAATTCGCTGTGTATCAAGGTTACCATCACACCACTTGTTATTTATTAGAAAGGATGTCGACACATATTTGCACAAACTTGATGCTAGTTGCAAGAGCAGGCTTGTGAAGTTGCAGATGATTTGTCTTCCTCCAAGGATTTGAGATGCTAAAAAGATATATTCAAACTGTTTGAATCTATGGTATCGACATGTTTGAGAATTGAGCTAATGTTAGCTAGGTCTTTTTCATGTGGACTTGAGGAAATATCTCGAGTCCTTACTTGGTTTTTCTATGTATAATGGGGTAGCCGCTATAACATGGGCATGGTCTGGAAGACAGTTTCTCCATCAAGTGATTGACTGAGGTCAAAATTCGAACCTTTGACCTCAGGATGGGATGCAAAACTTGTTCTCCCATGGAAGTCACTCATCTATCATCTTACATAAACGGGGACAAACAGGATAGAAAATGAAAGTCCTTTGCCAATCCCTGTTAAATTAATTCTTTTATTGTCCAATCTGTTATGATCTTTTGCTGATTTTTTTTTTCATATTTTTCAGGCGATTCTATGGGGAGGAGGAGTACTACCAACACGTTAACAAAACCAGGTTCCAGGTTGAAGTTGACTAGTTCTTGTGATCCGACATGCGGTCTTGCTCTTTTGCTCTAGTTCAATGTGAGGACTAGTTTTCTTCACTCTCTGCCCATTAGGCATACCTACCTTCAAAAGCTTCAAGATACTGAGAGTATCTTGGGTTGGTGCTTTGGCCCAAAAGAATACATCGTCTGATTTTATCCGAAGAAACCTTTAAAGGATTTGTGTGAGAGCAGCGCTAAGGTCTCAGCAATGTAGGATTATAAGACGTCTGCTATAGCTTACCAAATGGAATTGGTTTGTAATATCGAATTGTTGACAATTAATGGTGTATGGTATAGTGTTTTGCTGTAGAAGTGTCCTTTTTTGGACCACTTGTGTACAGTTTCTCATGTCTTAACAATTTTCATGGAATTCTGTGTAGCCAATATTTGGGATGCCAAGCAACCATTAGCATTTTTCTGGAATGCACTGCAAAGCGCTGGCTGAGCACCATTCGGGAGACATGATTCATAGTGTTTGTTGATGCTGGTAAAAGGTTATTTCATTTGCAATTTGTGTGAGCATGACCCGATTGCTGTTTTGAAAATCAGCGTGTAGTCAGAAAATGGAGGATTGGCCCATAAAGCTTAGCGGCCGAATGGAAGCTCAATTGGTTCTTGTAGATAATGGCGATCAACACCTAAGGAACACAAATTAAAGTGAATTAACAGTTTCTTTGTTGTCCATGACTGCGAAACGATTATGCAGCTGAAGTTTGTGTGCTCCAAGTCGGTTACATGTTTTCGCATTGCAATTCTTGTTCGACGTAATCGGCTGCATCTAAATTTTGTTGTTGTGTGTTCTTTTTCTTCAATTGCAGCATTGAAAGATGAGCGGTATCAGGGCCCAGAATCCTAGCTCGAGCTCTTGTTGCTGTGATCCACGGCATTTTCGCTCGCTGGAGCTTGCGCTGCCGAGGAAGCACTTAGGATTGGCGTAACAAGGGTTTCTCCAGCCCTCCATCAATTATTAGCCAAAAATCTTGGAAGTTTGTCTACTGTGCCACCTTGCTGGATGTGCTTTATGCCCTTTAGCCTTATCGAATCATTTCTCTGTCGGGCATCGGCCTAGGCCTTTGATCTTTTAGCTTTCGAGTTTTTATATGCGCCTTTACCATTTGTACAAGTTCCATTATCATATGAATGCTACGTCCGGATCTATCCAGTGCGACTCCGTTTCGAAACATGCGACAAAACACCACGTAGGATAATTCGTTTCCGGCCTAACTCCGCATTTCGCCGAAACGGAGCTTTCGCTTGCACGCAACTCGAACACAAAAAAGCAAATCATTTGACTTCATTTTGATGTTCCGCTCAAGCAAAGTAATACGTATAGTTGCTGATCTTGGGATTGTTAAGTCCCATTAACATGAATGACTACGCAACCTCAACACGTTAATTTAATCGATAATCTAAAGTGATTCGAAATGTTTTAAGTTGACTTGCTTCGCTTTGCAAGTGTTTCTTGCGTACTAACTGGCGGCCCTGTCCGCACATAGACATAAGTGCAAGTAGAAGAGTGGAACCACACCGCGTTTGAGCGTCGCGATTTACAGCGAGCCGTGCATACGTTTGAATCCTCGGAACACGTAATGGGTTTCCATATCCAGACCCGGTTCGGCCCGTGAACATCGGGATCGAGATCTACATCCCGGTGCCGAATCATATGCACTCCCACAGTCAAGCTCTCGTTTCTCAGAGAACTTCCCAGATTGCAGCATCAATTATCATCGTATTCTAGCAATGGAAAATAGCATCGATTGTTTCATTAACATTCTCAGCAAAGTAACATGTTCTGTTCAGCCACGTTCCTAACTCTAGTACTAATCCAATAATCTTTAGTAACGGCATTATAATCATCGGAGCATGAGCTCATCACTGGGCTTGTGAAATTCACGCTCGGATCATCGCCATGGCCACTTCAAGTCGGAAAACTCCATAGCTTTGTGCTCATGCTGCGAAGATGGTGACTACTCTCGGGTACTCAGCACAATGTCAATCCAGAAACCGACTCCCTTACCATTGCTAAAGAAGTTCCAGCTCCGAATTGAACCGGCGAGCCGAAGGGTGTCGGAGTTCGGCGACGGAATCCACCAATCGGGCCTCCGAGTTCCACCGCCGATGCACAGTACATGATGCAGTGCGGTCCGGTGAGCGGGACATCAAACCGTTTTTACCGAACATTAGCGGACAGATCCAGACGCGGAGGAGGGGAGGGCAAAATTGGAAAAAAGAAGAGAAAAAAAAAAAGGCGAAGGCCCTGCTGGGGGCAAATCCGTAATTTACGCGACAATAGGACCGGGAGACAAGGGGGGAGGACGGGGGAGGGGTTCGTAATAAGGGGAGGGAGCGGGGGGCATTCCGGTAAATCCGCGCCAGATCTGTGTTCCGCCTCCGGACTCCATCTCCTCCCTCAAAGAGAGCCACGGGCGGTTCTTCGCTTCCTCGCGAGGTTTCGTCTCTCGCTCCGCCTCTCTCTCTCTCTCTCTCCGCGTCCCTCCCTCCCTCCCTGCGCGCGCGCCCCGATACGCGAGGTTGGTGAGCTCCTTCCTTTGGCTCCGTGTTAGAAGCTTTCGTGGGTTTGCAAAATCGTTTGTGGGTCGGACCCCCCGTTTCTCCTTTGGTTTGTCGTCTGGATTTTCTTGTTTTTTTTTTCTCTCTTCCTTGGGTTTGGCTTGCGGATTTTTCGTTTCCGGTGGAGCCCTCCCGGCGAAATCGAGGCTTGCCGTCGTGTTTGTGCTCGAGAGGGGTTGCCCGTGAATTGTGAAACCGGATTCCCTTCCCTAACGTAGCCGCTCTCTCGTCTGACCTCGGCCTCGCTCTGTTGTCTCTGTCTCTCACTCTCTTCATCTCTCCTTATCGCTCCGCGCGGCACGGTTGAGCTCTGGAGCTTGCAGCTCGCCGGCTCCGAGCCGCCGCCGCCGCCGCCGCCCAGCTCGCCGATTTCGTCCTCGGAACCGAGGTGGGTCTCATTCCCCCCCTCTGCGTGTGCGTGTCTGAGCTTGTCCGATCGCAAGGAGCGGTGCTCGACGCTTGGGGAACGGTTGCCCCGCCCTGTTTCGGCAAATTTGTGTCTTGATTCCTTGAATTTGGAAGATAAAGTGTAACAGGTCGCGGGTCGTAGATATCTTTTTGTGCTTGCTCTTTTTATTTTTTGAGATGGGGCTTGATGACTTCTTTGTATAAACTTTCGGGTGAATGAGTCTCTTCACTGTATAGACGCATTCGAATCTGGTAAAGACCTCCTTTCTTTCTCTTTGATTACTAGAGTCAATTGGTTGCACTTTGCTTTATATGTGATGTTCTATGCATGGCAGTTATATATAGTTTATGAGGATTTATGACTTCATATAACATTAGTTTTGAGAAGTTTGTTTTCATTTGAGTTTGAAAGAGAGCCCTGCCATCTTCTCTATGTGAGGCTTTAGCAAACGCTTCTTTTCACGGCATTTGATTTGTCATGTTTGGGATAATTGTGGTGATAATTTCTTATTTTCTTTTTTTTTTCTCTTCATTAAGAAAGGGGTGCCAAGGTAACTGTGCAACCTTCGCAAGGAGGATAGGAAGAGACAGATCCTCATCACTTGCGATCTTGCAAGGATAGATGGTCTTAGGCAGAAAGAATTCCATTCCCTAAACAGAGTCAGTGTCAGTATAAAGCTCCAATACAGGAACCAACGTTCAAACAGCCAAGCCCTTTTCTAAATGGTCAGTGCCGTTCGGGAAATAACGGAAGTGGGGAGGATGAAAGGCTGGATGGAGAATGAAGAAAACTTCGAAATTTTGTGAGGGAAGGAGGCAGATTTAGAGTTTTTAGCTACTTTCTTTCTAATTTTTCTTCTCTCCTCTCATCCAACACAGCCTCTTGAGATCTGCGCAATCCCATAATTGGTGAATTGTCTATTGAAATTCTATAATTAGTCTCTTGGCTGCATGTTGAGTCTTTGTAGATTTTTGGAAGGGTTGATTGAGTGACTTAACATGCCTATGCCCAGTTTACTTTCCTAGATCTTGAAGAGGATAAAGGTTGAATCTTGAAAGTTTTAAACAAAATATAGCACGCGAGTGATTTTTACCTAATGAGGCTTCTATGAGTAAACAATGGATTGATATCTAGATCTGACGTGGCTCCAAATTGGTGAATTGCGAGTGACTTCCAATTTTCAGCCAGAATCTCAATAAAATTAACATTTTTGAGTTTCCACAATATGTATCAGTTAGTTTAGTTGCAGTCTGAAAACTTTTGTTGTTACCTGATGGGGCTACAAGCGGAAGGTTGATTAGTACTGTTTATGACAAAGACTAAGATACACTCTGTGAGTGAGTGAGTGAGAGAGAGAGAGAGAGACAGAGAGAGAGAAAGTAGAACCAGAAGGCAAAGAGGATACAGAAGGTATAAGATAAAGAGCAGGAGCATTTCAATTCAGTAGCTTGTTTTTGTTCATCTCCACCTCCTTCCTTGAGAACCAGAGGGTGTATACTTCTTGATGAGGTTTCACCTAAACACCACTTTTTCCTATCACTTCCTGCTCTCTCTCTCTCTCTCTCTCTCTCTCTCTCTCATTAAATGAAAGATAGAGCAGTAGTCAGAGGTCAATTTGTCCAGCAAAGATGGACCTTGGATCATGAGATTCAAAAATCGGTTTTAACAGTTCTTTGTTTTAGGGATGGTATCTTCATTTCAAGTGTCTTGGTCTCATAAGGTGATGACTTTTTTATTTTATCGAATGTAGTCTTAAAAGACAGTCCACTTGATGTGGCTTAGGGTCCATTTGTCTAATCAGGTTGCCGATGCATTGATGTGTTGTTTGGAATTCGTTCATCCTCTAATTGTTCTTCTTCCTTTCCTTGGCCAAATATGTGTACTGGTGAACATTTGTAAGATAAGCTTTTAGAACTTGATGAATCTTGACTCCTCTTGATCTGATGGGCACTTACTTGATCTTGTTATGGGTTTTGTTTATAACTAGCAATTTGTACGTTTTTTTGTGATCTAGAGATTCCTTGAATTTTCCAATCAACTGTTAAAAGTATCCACAGCTGCAATTTATTTTGAAGTGAATATTCATGGCGAATTGGTATTTTTCTTTATTCCATTAGATATTATTCTGGAAACCCCTAGTTTTGAGCTGGAGCGAGAGCTCTTGCGCAACTAGACATGGAAAAACTCAAACTGAGCCAAGTCAAGCTCAAATATGTCTACATTGTTCTTGACTGGAGCTCAATTTCAAATATTGATACTTGATGGAGCTCATTCTCAAATGTTGGTACTTGATGGAGCTCATTCTCAAATGTTGGTACTTGAAGGAGCTTGAGTCAAGTTCTGGACGTCAAGTTTAGGAGATGAGTTGAGCTCAAGCAAGTGACTTTGATGGCTTAACTTACCTCTATTATACTTTGAGGCACCTGAAAGCATACTTTGAAAATCTATTCAAAATGAATAAATTATAGTAATTAGGAATAGGCCCAGTTTTCTTTTAAACTAATGAACTCTCAGAGACTTTGCGACCCAAGTCTGGCCTGATTCGATTGCATCGATTGACTTCTTTTTTTTTTTTTTGGTTGAGGATTGCATTGATTGACTTCAAGAAGATGATTTGATGTGCTTGGTGATCCTGATTTTCTTATTCCTTTCGTGACGTATATTTGTCTTGCCAGTACGTGTGGGGAAGGGATGGGATTTGATATATTAAAAGGATTAACTATATGGGAATGGATCATTGATTAAATTGATGGACTTTCAGGGTTTTACTTTGGTGGGTTGAAGAAAATTTTACTGGTGACCCAGTATATGCTAGGTACAAAAGAAAATACAAAGTCTAGTTAGTACTAAAGAAAGAAATTCTCATGTGTGATTGGATGCTCTGACCTTTTGATTTCTATTATTGTAACTTCAAAACTTTAGATATTGCTTTGTTTCCACATGTAGATATGTCCTTGGGTGGGTCGGACTGCTCACTGATTTCTTGAATTACCCTTGGTCATTAAAAATTTTATAGAACACTTATGAAAAGTATATCAATCCCTCTGGCTCTGGTCTGTTTTCAGAAAATTGCGAATTGGCTAAAGACCTCATATGTAACTTTGGCTAACGTAGTAGTGTAGATTTTTTAGTTTCTTAGGGACATTGATAAGAAAGCACGTTTTCGTCAAGGAAAATAGTCATTAAATCCAAGATCTCCCTAGGTCTTTTTTCTATTAGCCTTTTTACTTTTTACCTAATTCTGAACTCTGTCTGATTCATGCATGTGCAGAGAAAGGTATGTTTGAAGTAGAAAATTTGAAATGGAAGGATTGCATTAGGAAAACCTCGTATGATAATGTCTAAAGATAATACAGTGGTGTAGACTTTTTATCTTCTAAGGGTCATTGATACAAAAACGTCATTAAATAAGGCATGATTGTCCTAGGGCTCTTTTTGTTAGCCTTTTTACTTATAACCTCGGGTCTGAACTCTGATTCAGTCACATGCAAAGAAAGGTCATAGTTGAATTAGAAAATTTAAATTGGAAGGATTGCATTGGGAATAACCTTATGTGATAATGTCTAAAGATGATATGGGGATGACCATTATTCCTTTGATAGGGTGATCTTGCACTTATATCTTCAAGCTTTTAACAAATATACCAAAAAAAAATAAAGGGATTAGTGTACTAGAAATCTTAAAACTTGTCACAAAAGTGCAATTGAGTCCTAAAGCTTGTTACGAAAGTAAAATCAAGTCCTAAAACTCTCAAAAAGTGCAATTGAGTCATAAAACTTGTCAAGTTGGAGCAATCAAGTCTTCCATTAACTCCGTCCAACTCAAGTTTTAAGATTTGATTGCACCAACTTGACAAGTTTTAGGACTTAATTGCACTTTTTTAGAGTTTTAGGACTCAATTGCACTTTCATAACAAGTTGTAGAACTTCCAGTGCACTTATTTCTAAAATAATCCTTTAGAACTAAAATCTTTTTTATTTTGTGCTTTTTAACGAATCAAAATACAATAGATTTGTATTCATTGAGATCAAGAAAATGATAGAATGGTGCTTTTTAGAATAGTTCACATCGATCAGAATTTTCCAGGTAGATGGCACCATGATGGTAGGGCTATGTTCTGTAAGTTAATTGAGTCAAAGGTTCTGTAGGTTCAAGTTATTTATAGGGACTTAGAATCCTTTTGGTGTGTTCTGATTAAATGCCGTTTTCCTTGTACTCATTTCTTGTTCGGTATATCTGAATACAACTTTCAGACTTTCCTCATATAATTATTGCATAGATGTCTTCAGCACTTAATTGTGTAGTTTAGCTTGTGTATAGCACTAGTTATAGAAACTTGGTTCATATAGTTTATTCATAGTTCTCTATCTGTAAAAGGATATTTTAAATTGTGTTTTAGTTTGATATTGGAAAGAGCCGAACATAAGAGCCTCTGAAACTTTGTATATGTATGTAAATGCTCTGATTGCATGGTGGATAATTTATCCTGTAACCGACCTCTTTTTGCATATGGCTCTGCACCCCCTTGGTGCGCTATAGCCATTATACATTCACCTTCCCCCCACACCCAAACCCAAAAAAAAGAAAATAAGAAGACGAAAGTTGGTATAATTAAGGAAACTGAAAGTCAGGTGCCATAAATTTGTTAATGTGAGTGAGCTTTTTCCAGGTTATGATGTCCTCTTCTTAACTTTCACTTTAGAGTTTTAACTCTAATCTTGCCTTCTTTACAAATGTGGTTAATCGTGATTTTTTTTTCTAGTGCTGGTGATGAATTGCCAGCTTTCAGGGAATAGCGGTTTGCCTGCTATCTTGTGTGCTCCCATAGAAGGTTTTCTGTCACGATCAATCAGAGTGTATTTCTCGAGATGGCTCTGGGGATAGGACTTAAGTTTTACTTTAAACTTTTTATTTATTATTTTGCTTGTTAAGATTTTATACGATTGTTTGCAGATTGAAGTATTTCTTACTGGAGTTTCATGTGTGTTTGTGTATGTGTGTGTGTGTGTGTCCTACTCTCTGAACATTAATCAACCTTTCCTTCATCAAGACTTCGTCTCTGTCTTCCTTGATTGATGCGGTGAACAGTGCATTTCTTTGGCTAGAATCTTATTTATGGTTGAGGAGCCTCTGCGACTGATGATTCAATAATCCCGTCGCCCATGGCTATGTGCTATTCCAGTTTTCCTTGACGCCTTACATGAGCTTTTGGCATCTGAAACTGTTGACAAAATTGAGTTGTGCCACTAATAATTCGATGTTTGACAATGTACTTATATGAGCGTTATAATGCACAAAGTAGGACAACTCCCTATATTTATGATTTCGCTTTGTTATATTTTGGCTTTGTAATTCTCAGGAGGTGCTATAATCCTCCAGTCTTAGTCCTCTTGCTTTTAGCTTGAGCTGCTTGCGTAGAGCGATTCTATATTTTCCGGCATAGCACTTGTCTCATTATAGATGTCACTGAGTGAGCTTCCCTAAGTAGTCGCACTGTAGTTTTTATTTACTTGAGCTGTTGTGATTGTTGTATGTGAGATTTAGTCTCTCAATGGAAGTTAAGTATGCCCTTTCTTCTTTGTCTAGCAGGTGCTTGTTTCATTGTTGGCTGATCAAAGTTCACCATACTGTGAGCAAGACAGAAAAATGGATGTGAACTCTATTAGAGATGCATTTGATAGAGTTGCTAAAAAACAGAAGCTTTCATATTCCAAGACCCAAGAAGTGATTGATCAAATCACTCAAGAAATTTCAGACTCAATAGAGAAAATTCAGAATGCTTATAATTCTGATTCTCGCTCAGACTGCAAAGCTTTACTTGCTGATCTCAAGACCAAGATAAAAGAGATGGCTCCACTGACTCTCTTAGAAGGCACACAGAAGGATTTGAATGTTGCACTTAGCAAGTATTCAAAGCCTCTGGAGAAGTCCTTTAATCCAGATATATCCAAGGCTTACAGAAATGTTGACCTTGATACAGCCACAGTTAACTATGTAATTGCAAGCCATTTCTATAGACAGGGTCTTTTTGACGTCGGCGATTGCTTTGTTACTGAGGCGATGGAGCCAGAATCTATTGCTTCAATAAGGTCGCCGTATGTAGAGATGTACCAGATACTTGAAGCAATGAAGAGTCGAAATCTAGAACCAGCACTGAAGTGGGCTACTTCCAACTGTAGTAAACTTACAGCAAATGGGTCCGACCTCATAGTAAAACTTCATCAAATGCAGTTTGTGGAGATACTACAAAGGGGAAACAGAGACGAGGCCCTTAAATACGCGAGGATCCACTTGGCACCTTTTGCGTCTGACCACTTGGTTGAAATACAGAAGCTTATGGGTTGTCTCTTGTGGGCTGGAAGGCTCGAACAGTCCCCATACCCTGATTTAGTATCCCCTGCTAACTGGGACAAATTGGCGGAAGAACTAACTAGGCAGTTTTGCGGTTTTCTGGGACAATCCTTTGAGAGCCCTTTGGGCGTGACTGTAGCTGCTGGCTTCCAGGCTTTGCCACCACTTTTAAAGTTCATGAACGTGATGTGGGGAAAGAAGCTAGACTGGCAGTCAATGAAGCAATTGCCGGTTCCGGTTGAGTTGGATGATGAGTTTCAGTTTCACTCTGTATTTGTGTGTCCGGTGTCCAAGGAGCAAGCTACAGATGATAACCCGCCAATGCTAATGCCCTGCGGCCATGTTCTCTGCAAGCAGTCAATAGTGAAGATGTCAAAGAACCTCTCCAAGGCCTTTAAGTGCCCCTATTGTCCAACAGATATCGACTCAAATCTCTGCAAGTCACTCTGTTTCTGACTTGTGCCACTTGTATAACAGAGATGTACAAGTAACTCTCTCTCTCTCTCTCTCTCTCTCTCTCTCTCTCTCTCTCTCTCAGAGTTGGACCAAATTGCATGTGCATAAACTAGTTGTGTACCCACCAAATGTGGTGACAATCATGGTCATTCGTTGCTTACTGTTGGCAGCATCTGTAAATAGACATTCTTTTGATATTCATGTGGGAATGGAAATGCAAGTTGGCGTCTTGACGTTGCATGGTATGGTAGGCTTATCTTTTATGGGTTACACACAGAAATTAAAGCTTTTCGTTGTCTATGCTGGCCAGGTCTGCCTAATTAGAAGAGTCTGAAAGTCGTGTAGGCTGATGACGAGTGTTAGTTATTCTATTGACTCTCCTAGTTTGTACTCACCGGTGTGTCAGTTCCTACCTAGTGATCTTAGATAGTCATAAAAGGAGATTATTATAGATCTTGACGTGTAAGGGAAAGGCTAAAGAGATTATCATTTGGTCCATTTCGAACTCACAATAAATCAGAATTAAAACAGAAACAGAAGAGGCAATGGTTGGCATCAACACTATGGACTGGGATTCTAGAGTATGAGCTGCATGCGCGACTCGTTTCTTCTTGAGAGTCGAAATATCACCAGCATTTTGAGTTTTCATCGAGTGCTCTTTCCCTTTCATGTCTTAGTAGTGAAAGTTGGCTTTCATCACATGCTCTTTCCCCTTGTCTCGCTTTTGCACTTTTCCTTTGTGGGGAAGCAAATTCCGGTTAGGCCTTTTCAAAGTTTTATGTGAAAAAATGTCGCAAAGTGTTACGCTTCTTGGTACAGTGGAAGCACATGGATGTAAAACGCATTGACTGACATTGGAGATGCTTTGTCTTGTAAGTGAGCACTTTTTTGGTGTCGTGAGCTCTTTCTTGGGTTTGCACCCCCTTTGTGCCCTATAGCTAATTCACTTGTACCTACAAAAATAAAAACACGATGCGTTGCTCCGAAGTTTTGTATCGTGTGAAGTGTAGCTTTCGCAGGAGGGAATCTTTTGAGATGATAAACCAAGTAGCAGGAGGTCCGATGGTTGCCTGTGAGCCTTTTTGCACGAAATAGTGAAGTGGGATTTTGAGCAGAGTGACTATGGTCTCGGCACGAGCATCATACCGTATGATAGTTTTCATGGGTTCCATTTTACGGCAAAGTGAAACTCCTCGACATGAAACCCGAGTGTGAAAGATAGGTGATGAAACACGAGCGTGAAAGAAAGGTGGTTACGGTGACGATGGAGCAGCCGGATACTCAATGACCCATCTGCCGTTTTTCTGTAGTTAGCCTGGAAGAATGAGCTTTGAGAGCTCCTCTCAAATACGGGTGAAAGGGTTGAAAAGTTGGTAGAGAAGGAAACGAGTACACAAGATTATTGATTGATAGATACCATTCTCTCCCATAATGGACTATTATTGCATAGATATGTAGCTCTGTCCCAGAAGGAATAATTTCTAAGTTTGATCATAGCCGTAGAATTAATGACTGCCTCGACCCGTGCTTGTATGATGCCATTACACATTTACAATTTGGGAGAAAATGAAGTCTGCAAAGGGAAGAAAGTAGAAGAAGAGCCCTGCAATGAAATGGTAATTTATGTTCTACAAGCTATAAAATCTTGAGGAAGCCTTCTAATTCCTCTTGTTTCAAGTCAATTTTTTCAAAAAGTTTAGAGTATCATCATAGAAGACATGAATCAAGAGTCATCTCAGAAAACATAGTTACGGTGCATTTCCTTGCATCGATAAAATAGAGAATAATGCGTAATTTCACTGATAATTGAGCACCAATTGGAATGAAGAATCGATGGTGTCTATGCACCTAATTCATGTGTACAAAACCAGTCAAGAAAAAAAATCCATGAATCAACACAACTTTGTACATGGAAAAAGGAAACATCTAACCATTTAAGTGCATAAAAGCATATCGATGTAATGCAATTGTCAATATAATGCTGGAGGTTAACAATTTGAATATGGACACAGATCATTAGGGACTTAGTGAACAAACATGGTGGATTTTGGAAAGAATCGCAAAGGAACAAAGAGAACATTATGGACGAGTACAAGCAATAGGGATCAGCCCTCGATTCCGCCATACATTCTATTTCTCCCATTTCTAGCAAATGGAAACTAGTGCTCCTCGTGCAAATCCTTTATACACATTAAAGGGAAAATAAAAATGCCGCAGCTCTTTTAACTGCTAGAACAAACTTGGACAAGAGCAAACAAAATGCAACATCAACTCTTTTAACTAACAGCACATCCTTCGACAAGAGCAAACAAAATGCAACATCACGCATGGGATATCAGAAGAAGTTGAAGGAAGACAAACTTGGAAAAGTTAAATTGCAGGTCAGAAGATTAAGTAGGCAACAAGAAAATTAGGACTGAATTTTGATCCTCTAGGGACTCGGTATGCGTGAGTCTAGAGCACTTGATCCTAATAAGACCTCATCAACAATAATGGACTAGGTTTATACCTAGAGAGCAACAATTTCCAAGATACCTGAATTTCTTTTTTCTCCATAGGCAGCACCTTGTACCCCAATTGTTGACATGCATGCTCTTTGGTTACAGAAATAACTAGCCACTATTAGATGAACGGCAATGCAGATATCAATTAGTGAAGCTACACATTTCTGGTGATAATAGGGTAAATTAACACGAGTGGATCCAACAGATCTCTTTCTGACAAGAACAATCTTACCACATACACACAACCAAGAATTCTACTGGGTCACTAAAATTCCAACAAGCACAAATTCTTCTAGCAACTTATGAAAGTACTTACAACATTCGTAGGGTTGAGACAGACTTCAGATTAATAACGACAACATTTTCAGGCAATAAACAAAGACTCATGATGGACATTAGCACCAAGCCGAGTAGTACTCTTTCCCATTAACAAACAAATATCTCCACATTTACCACTCCAGTAGACAGACAGACATAACTAGGCAAGCATAGTAACCTGCGCTAGTTTCTTGCCTTCGACTTTTCCACCGCTCTAGGTGCTGCAATGTAGAATCATAAGAAACAAACAATTACTGAAAAGAACGAGTAGATAGTAAAGACAGGGACATTAGTAAAAACAACCCCGAGGCAAGAAATACATCAAGAATAATGACAACACAAGAGGGAATAAATAGTTTTCCTGAGCAGTGGTGTTAGCATATGCAGGTTAGCTTTCCGGAACAGTGATAAGGCAGATGTATAACTAATGCCACATCATGCCATTAATTTCCAATAATAGCAACACTTAACTGGAGCATCCCTAAAGCATGCTGCTCTACCTGAACTCTACATTGTGCATAACATTTAGAGCAACAGAAAACGGGGGTTGAACAACACGACATCAACCTCAGCGGGTTCTCCAACTCAAATAAATCAAAATGGACATTCCAACAATTGAGGAACCGACTCATAATTGGCTTCACTAATTTTTAATCAGTATACCACTCTTAACAATTTGAGCAAGGACAAAGAATGAAAAAATTTAACCTCCTGAATGTGACAGCTCGGTACTCTCGTGTCTACTCTTCTATTTGTTCACTGCTACGACAATAGAGTGACAGAACTCATTCAAGAACATCACAAAGAGTCACTTATCTGTGACTTCTCTCCATCCTACAACACCCTCTATGCATTCTATAAAGCATAAGGATGCTATGACAATATGAATAATACTTGGACAAAATTCATCCCAAGCAGAAAGAGAAATTGTGCGGTATATGAGTTGAACAAGTAAACAGAAGATGAATGGAAAGCATCTTTTTGTAAAAGGTAAGATTAAAAATAGACTGATTCTTCTACAGATTAAATCAAATAATAAGACTAGGTTTGCATAGGCTCGCCCTGAAAAAGTATCATCAGTGGGAACATGAAAGATGAAAGAGTTGGTATGAACACAGAGATAAAAGCTTAATTAGCAGTACAAACCTAGTCCAATTGCATCAGCACCCTTCATAATCTTCAGCCGCTTGCATGAATCAATGAACATCCTACCACAGCAAATTAAATCAGGATGAATAAGGAGAAACTTGGGGGAAAAGGTTCATATTTTGCATGAAAAGTAAAGTTTTTATTCTATCTTTTAGAGGCTAAGTGAACATAAAAAGGCAAAAGAGTCAAACGGACTCGATCCCAATAACATCTCATCAATCATAACAAGAAAACGCTAGCTCTATTCATTTGCTGCATATCTTATTAGCTGTAGTAGTTTTAGATGAGTCAACGTAAGCCAGTCAAAGAGACCCCAAAA
Organism: Syzygium aqueum; assembly: GCA_031216185.1. NCBI lineage: Eukaryota > Viridiplantae > Streptophyta > Magnoliopsida > Myrtales > Myrtaceae > Syzygium > Syzygium aqueum. The sequence continues at coordinate 11,545,707 of CM062238.1, forward strand.
ACAGGAAGAGAAGAGTTGGAAGGGTTATAGAGAAATTTTTTGAGTGATTTTTAGTTCATATCAAAGAAAATATCTTTATGGTCATCCATGCTATAAGTTTCCTTTTGAGGTACTCTAATACTATTGGAGCATTTGAGAATCATGTACTGGTCATAGGAACTAAAATGACAAAGCAAAGATGTAGTCATACAAGGACAGTTTAAAAATCAAGTTATGTCAGTCATATACAACTGACTGACTAAAACACATTCATTTCATGCATCTGAAAAGCAAAATGCTAATAGTTTGATTGTTATACTTCCAACTAGATGGACATGTCGGCTAATTTTTAAATGACTTTATCCATCCATAAGTCAATTATCATTCTAGGAAATGGTGAAAGCACTCAAAAGATTCTCCAATTTATGAAAAGAGTGATCCAATTCTCGTCAAATTTTCTAAACAGGAACAAGAAAGAGGAAACCATCCAAAGACAGACAAGCAGAAACTACACAGTAGAGGGACCAGTGTGCCTTGGTGTTGTATATGTGTAAATGCAACCTAACTACTGATTAAAACAAGAGGACTCCGTCCATTGTCAATCCTTTTATATAGTAGAATCTCCAAATACTAGAGTACATTGGTAAAAACTTTCCCCTAAATGTTCTCTCTGCATGGCTTTTTAGTGCTTCCTTATGGATATTTCTCAAAACAAATAAAAACAAAACAAAACAGAGCTGTATGTTGAATATTTCAACAAACTTCCCAATGATGATCAATTTACATTCGACTTCTTATCTTAAAGGGAAATTGCCATATCATCCTGCTAAGCATACTGAAAAGGGCTATTTCTTACACAAGTAACAAATGCCCTTCTGTTGTAAAAAATTGCAATTTAAGTTGTCCGAGGAGTTTTTCAGTCCATCGAGTCAATCTACCTAGAAGTGCCCATCGTTGAATTTCACAGATTCATAATTTTAGCAGCTTCTGTTGAGCATGCAAAGTTAAGACCAAAAAAAGCTCGAGAGAAATAAATAAAGGTACAAAGCTCTTGTCCAGTTCTTTTTATCGGACCCGAAACTTATAATTCATAATGAGAAAATAACTTATTAAGTTAACTATGTCTTGATTTGCCACATCTTATTTCAGTCGTATCGAATTTTCTAGTATTTTATGCTAACATTATACCCTTAAGTGCTCATTAGTAATCTACGGGAACTCCTGTTTTACCAAGCTTCTCTTTTTCCACTCTCAATCTTTGACAGCCAACATACAAATCTAACTGATGCTACCTTTTAGCAAATAATGAAAAAGAGGAATAACTTAATATAAGTATATAAATGAATCAGTAACATCAAATAAGTAAAAAGACAGCCTGTCTATCAAACTAAACTCTGTAAGACTCAGCTTTTTTATCTTTTGAAAGCAACACAATGCTCAACTTGACCCTTTTTTTGAAATATCTAATACAATCACATTAAGCTCTTACCACTAGGTATCCTCGGTTCTTATTTTACTTTAATTCAGATGGCAATATTTCACGAACAAAGTAGTAGCATCCTTTTTTTTCATCACCATAGACTCTCGCAATATTTAATTTAATCTCATAAATGTTCAATATTTCACTGCACTTTCTTGACATGTGCGTGAATATCTAAAATAGAGTAAAGCCTAGTTAATCCAACAAAATACATGTTAAATGGCTTATCTTGAGTTGTTGTGCATGGGCACTGTACATGGAAGCATTTGCCTAAGTACAGTCTCTTCAAGAAATCTAACTGCTAGATGATAAAAACAATTGCTTCTTTGCCGAGGCATAGTAATCATCTCTCCCCTTTCTTGTTCAGTTCAGTCTTTGAGCGAGAAAAACAATATTCGTGAGCATTTTTTGTTACTTTTTAAAGAATTATCGGATATTTTTCGATTAAACAAAAAAGAATTAGCGGATATTCATGTAAGCACTCCAGCCTACCACATTACATATTAAGCAGATCCTACGAATCTCCATGTGACTTTTAATAGGCTAAGAATTCTAGAAGCAGAAGCCTCATGGTATCTTACAAGTTAGGAGGATTCTCCAATTCTATTAAAAAAAAAAAGAAAGTAAAAACAACAGAAAATTTCAATTTCCAAGTACTAGCAACTGTTAATTCATGTTTGTCTTCCTTTTCCTAATTCCTCCATACTCCTGCCTGATTTTACGATCGAATTTAGAAAGCTCTACAGTCTATAACAGTACTATGTCTCAGTTATGGAGCATGTTACATGTAGCACGCATCCTGAAGGAAATTTAAAACTTACTCCCAGGGGACATCCCCGACAAGCATCCAGTCGCCATCCTTGTCCTCATAAGTAAGAACATACTCCGATCCATGCAGGAAATCTCGCAGTTTACTCTCGTTCAGCATTTCTCTTCCTGGAGTTCCATTAGATCCGCATTGACCTGAAAGCATAAAAAATGTAATTCAGTGGAAGTGTGCTAAGGTATTCAAATATTCACTGATGAAGATCCATCAAAATCAAAAGGATGACCGGGAATGGCAGACACAATGACATACCTATGGTGAATCCGCTGAACATCTTCTCCAGAGAAGAAGATAACTCCTGATATGCAGAGTAATTCCTCAGATCTACCTTCCTCAGATAAGGAGCACCATCCATGCTAACCTTCACAAAAAGAGCACCAGGACCTGGTTTGCCATCAACCTCATCATTGTCCTTTGAAGTAGTAGCCAATGTATTCTTTCTGTATGATCTAATAGGAGGCCAACCAACGACCTGAGCCCTGTCATTAAAGATACCATCAACAGCCATTAGAAAGCCAAAACCTTGTTCGTTGTTCATGACCAGCTGTTGTGTTGCTTTCGGACATAAAGCCATCTGAACAGTGAGTCAAACTTACTTGGCAGCTGGAGCATTGTTTGAAGCTCTCGTCTGATTAACCCCTGTTCCATTAAGAGCACGAGGGCATTCTGATGCTGGTTTTGGGAGTGCCTCCTTCGGCACAGCCGATTGGGCCCCAGAAGTCCTTGATGGGAGCATTGCCTTCAGCCCTGCATTACCAGGAAACTTTCCTTGGCCTCCAGACTGTGCAGTTTCAGAAGCAGGTCCAGTTGCATGAAACATCCAGTTTCCCTCGGTGTATTTAGAGCTCTTCAGGTCTGAGAACTCGTCTATGGTGTCAGAGAATCCTCTTTTGTTTCCCGAAGCAATATTCTTCGGAAGCGACAAGCAGATCCCATCCTTTGAAGGAAGCAAAGGAAACAATGGCTTCTCGTCAAGTTTTCCGGTGTTCAGCAAGCACAGTTTCGGTTCTCTTTCAGGAGATAGAGATCCAGGGAGACCAAGCCTCAACTCAGTAGCCTTTAGATTCAGATTGCTTTTACTCTCGTCAGACAAGCTTGAGACTGCAGAGCTATCAACTGAAGAACAGTCAGACAAACCCAGATAGTTTCGCTCCTTCAACCCCAAGCAGTCATGAGAAACATCATCTATGGAGGGTGAGGTGGCTACGGTAGAGGTATTGCCACCCCCTTCCTCCACACCCAGAAGTGGTGGAGACATCAGACTTGAAAGACAATCGATCTATTCTCTTGAACTGCACAGTGACGAGGATATAAGTACAACCAAGAGTTTGTATTTCTTTGAATTGAAGGCTCTCCGACTAAAATTGCACTCAGTGAAACTGTCAAAGCAGAACATGGGGAGAAAGAACAAAAATTATCAAGATTCAAATGCTACAACTGGCAACAACAAGATGAGCATTACGTGGACAGTTTAAGAACTTCACGAGATGATGATAGACAACGATCAAAGCTGACAAATAATGACATATGCCAGCATTTTGCGAAGAATTCAGACAGTACTGATGCTTCAGTAGCTTTACACTTAAAGATCGAGGACGCTAAAATGGGGCATAGCAACACTGCAGCATCTATAGGAGAAGAAGAAGTCATTTGCATCATCACCACAAGCATCAATCTCAATATCCAAAGCCAAATTTTTCCCCTCTATAAGGATATACTCAAGTCACCGGTGGAAAGGAAAGACAAGACGGGAAAGAAGCAGAAGCACAAATAGATGCAGATGGAGAGAGCAGTTTCATTAAAAAGTCATACAATTACACAGAAGATGACTCACAGGAGAGATCAAATCAGAGTAGAATCATGTAAAAGAAACGCCTCTTAAACAAAAGAAAAAAATACCCGCTAAAGGAATGTTATACTAGGAAGGGAAAGGAGTTATCAAGCATAATATTCCTAAAACAGTGAAACCTAAAGAAAACAGAAAGAAAAAAAAGGACAAGAAGCCCGCGACACTACAGATATGGCAGGATGAAATGGAGCTACAATTTCTTCGCTGTAGAAGGAAAAACCCACAAAGTCAACTAACAAGCTAAAAAGAACGTGCTAATTGCCATCAAATTAAGCAACTACAGATCCCCATATACCCCGTGATTCGGTGAGCAAAGCCCGTTGAGGCATACACAAGAGCCTTCCAAAAACGACATGCTACAGCATTTCCTCAGATCTAACACCACAACAAAACCACCATCTGATTTCCCAAAGACACCGGGACTTGCTCACTTTAACCAAAGCTCAGCAAGAGCAGACACCCAGAAGGCTTAAAAGAGAGAGAGAGAGAGAGAGAGAGGCTCAGCTCACAAAACCTGCACAAGCCAAGAAATTGACGGAAGATTCTCAAATCGACACAGAACATATTCCAACACACAACGGAGATACACACAAAGATCTCCACAACTGGGGCTCGCTCAAAACACCAACTTTCACACCAAGCGTGTACCCAAAAAGAAAACCCAAGAAGGTGGGAAGCCAAGAACGAGATGCTGGAGGGCAAAACACCTCAGAAAAAATACCTTGCGAAATGGCCAAAGACGAGCGAAGCCGAAGCACCCTTCTCGCCCAAAAACAAAGAAAATGCACGAACCGCAGAGAGAGAGAGAGAGAGAGAGAGAGATTAAGGACCTTCCATTAATAAGAAAGCAACAAAAGCAAAAACGGGAGCAGTTTTCACCGGAGCACTCGAAAACTCAGCTTGAAAAACCCAAAAGAGAAGAAGAAGAAAGCAAGAAAGAAAGGAAAGGTACAGGCAAAAGCCTTGAGAGAGAGAGAGAGGAGCCGCGGGGCCAAAACGGTAAATGCGCACGCGACAACAGGTGTGCTGTGCAGGTCACCAATATTTCGGACCGGAGGAGCAGGGCTAGTTCAGACCATTTCCCATCTTCGGTCAAAAAGATTTAGACATTTTGCTTCTTTACACGCGCACGCAAAGGAAGAAAATTCATCAAAAAGTTGGGGAGGAGTGCTTTTATCTTTACTTCCTGTCCATGCAATATTCCAAAAACATACAAGGCTAAACTTATCGCGTAATTATTGAAGCGTAATTTTGACGTGTCTGGTCTTTCGCAACGTGTAAGAATCCCATCGTTCTAAGTATTCATTAAGTTAATTTAGCGAATAAAACAGATTAAGTTAAAGTACCCAAAATTCTAGGGTTAATTATGTCGAAGCATCTTGTCCTTGCGAAAGGCAGAAGAGTGGCATGCTCCTTTTTATGATTACAATCTTTTTGGCCTTTTTTTCAAATGTGTGATATAAATGAAGGGGTTTTTCACTCTAGCAAAGTTCTATGAAAAGAAAGTTGATTTTGACCCTAGGGTAAAAACGGGGGCTCATGGCTTAAGTTCCTGCTTTTCCGATTGATCCGGTCTTGTTGGTTATATATCGAATTCGCCATCAAGGCATTGACGGTCCGGCATGCCCTTGAGTTAGAGGTGGCCCTGTCCAAGGATGAGCAACGATCTAGGTTCAATTCAGAATTCGAATGGCCAATTTGGTTGCAGATCGATCAATGAGCCCGAATTCAGAAATTGAGGATCAAGATTATTATAATATTTAGATAATTTTATCGGATTTGGTGATTGAGATAACCCATCAATATTTTCAAAGCGTACTTAATAATTATTCGGGCATGGAATGCCACTCCCACCAAAGTAAAAAAAAAATAGAGTCCTCTCCCGCGATATCAACACGTCTACTTGTCTAGGATAGTGTTGTATCTATTTTGTTCCTTTTTTATAAGAGGGTCAAAAATCTACGGAGGATATTTTCTAGAGGGCCCAAATGACGATAACGACCTTGGGGGGCCTTAACCCCAGTGGCAGGAGAGTAAATTCAAGGGAAGGGGGGGGGGGCCTGCTCTGCAAAATCGCAGGTCAGCAGGAAGCTGTTGTTTCGTGGTGGCAGGAAACCATAAAAACCAGCAGCGGCAGCAGTCAGCAGCAGCGGCAGCAGAAGAGCGATGATGACGATGAACGATAATAATAATAATAAACAAAGGCAGATCGAAACCAGATTACCATGTCTCCCCCGAACGCATCAAGAATTCAACTACTCCACTCATTGCTCTTTCCACCCCTCAGAATTTCCGTAACCCTCACCAAATTCCACCCCCCCTCCCTCCTTTTTTCACTCTGATTGGGCCTTTTTGACTTCTAAATTTTGACCGTCGGATAGACCATTGCTTTCTTTTTTTTTTTACCACCCTTTTCTCGCGTTTCGACACGTCGGCACATGCTCGAGCACGATCCGTTCGTGTTGAACGCGTTCTGTCGTATAAGCCGTTCGATGAAATAGGTCGTGCTTGAGTTTTTCGAGCTATGAAATGATTAATATACGTCTGGTGTTTAGGCGGGACCTGAATTATATGAGACGATAGTACGATTCGATATGGAAAAGCATGGATTGTCGACCCTAGATGGAGATGTAATTATGAGTGCACATTCACACTTAAAGGACCTTGTTTTTTGACCAAAAAAATGGCACTATGAAACTACAATTTTTAGGGCGGCTCGACATTTAAGTTTAAGACGTTCTCTTGCGCAATTCGATCCTAAAACTCCAATTTGACACGATCCTTATGTTACCTACCTTAGTTTAAGTGGAAGGAAATTTTAGATGGTTGCTTTTCTTTCATCATTTCTTTCCTTTTTTGCTGAATGTGGCGCACCGCTTATATGACATATCAGAAAAGGTGAAAAAATAATTTAAAAAAAGACAAGGAGAGATCTCGAGTGATTGTGAGCCACGCCCCCTTCGAGCACGGCAAGGGTTGTGGCCCTAGCCATAAGCAAGAGAGGTTTTGACGGGCTTGCCAATCGTCTCTCTCCATGGTCGCAAGCGATGGCGCCAACACTGCGAAAGCAAGAGCACGTAAGGTGAGCAAAAGGAGCTGCTTGCTTCTAGGCAATTTCCAGGGACACTGGTCTAATTTTCAGTTTTATAAAATTAGAACCAGTGAATTTCGGTCCGGTCGAAATCCGGTGCTCAGTTCCAAGTGTAAAAATCGCCCAACTGAACCATTTAGATCGGATTGATATTTTTTTTGTTCTTTTTATATCTTACAAGAACAATATTCCACTTTGGAATATTCCACTATGGCCGCATATCAAAGAGAAGAAAATCAAGAAAAGAACAATATTCCACTTTGGATATGATGTCTTCACCAATCGCGAGGTGGGTCTTGTGGTGCCAGCAACTGTTGATCTTTCCCTTCGAGAGTCACCACAGATACTCTGCCCTTACCGTGAAGAATCCTCTGCCCGCATATGCACAAACAGCCCGAGCCAAAAAGAAGAAGAAGAAAAAAAAAAAAGAACATGCTCACCTTTCCTTTGACTCGTTTGGAAACCAGATCGGACCGGTTGATCCAGTTTGAGGACCATATGGGCCGGTTCTTGATTCCAGAAACAGGGAACCGACTAACAGTGAAATGGCATCTTTTTTGTGCTCGAGAGAGCTCTATCGTCACATTAACAGTCTTTTATAATCTAAAAATGCCACGTTTTTTCATCCATAAAAAAAAATAAATAGACTTAATAGGGTCCTGAAAATGTATAAAGTGCATATGTTTAAGGATTTAACTGCACAAAAAAAAAGAGTTTTGGAGCTTAATTGTCAAGCCAACACAAGTTTGGAACCGTGGTACCATTGTCTCATTTATAATTTGTCTAAATGATATCACGGGTTACGGATATTGTTAGAATATTTTAAATATTAAATCAAACATCAATTCAACGGTTTAAACTTTTTAGAACAGTCGACGGTGACCCTTATTTAAAAAAAATCCACTTCACATCCTTATTTCGAAAAAAAAAAATGAAGACACTTCGTGCTTTTATTCGGAATTTTTTCTAGAGAGAAAATAAGCAAACATAGAAATTAAAGAGAAAAGTTACCTTCCATGCCCCCAACAGCTACAGGGCCAAAAGGGGGAAATGCAAGAAGCTTGGAAACCACCAAGAAGAAAAGAAAAGAAGATTTTTTGATGGAAAAACAGAGGAAGAAGAAGAGGAGGAGAAGGAGGAGGGGAAAGTCACCCAAAGAAAGGGAAGAGGCATTTTGATGGTTGGGGAAGGGAAAGGAAAAGACGAAAGTGGGCAAGAGAGAGAGAGAGAGAGAGAGACTTGAATAAGATAATAATAGATGAGAGGTGGGGGGGATTTTGGACGAGATGGTAATAACGAGGGGGGGGGGGAGTTGAATGGTGCGATTGAATGGGGGGACAGGAAAGCGGCACTTTTAGATGCTTTGCCGGGCAGTGATCACGACATCTCTCTCTCCCTCCCCCATCATGCATCTCTTTCATACATCAACAAATAAATATATATATTGGTTTTGGTTTTTTTTGGTCGAAATATTGGTTTTGTTTAAATAGTGTTTGAGAAGATGCTCGTTAATCGTATCTGGTAAAAAGAGTTTTTATTTTTATATATAATTCGAAGGAAATGCAACGATCTCATTGTAAGCCCCCAGGGTCGATGTAGTAGCTTGGGACGTCGAGCAATTTCCGAAGGAGGAAGTTAAAAAGCATAATTCCATTTTTTTTTATAAGTTTCCTCAAAATCTTAAAAGGCATCTTGAATTTCGATTGGGGAAAAAAAAATAAAGAAAGTCAGTTTTGCCTCTCTCTTTTTTTTTTGGCTTGAAAGGGCCGACGTAGACCGCGTTCTCGCAATCGGAGAATTTAGCAAAGCAGGACGCAATCCCGCACGAAAACGGCCGTAAAAATTCGATGATCCCACGTGAAAATTACCCATGAAAAAAAATAAAGTAAAGTAAAGTAAAATATAATATAAAAAAAGAAGAAAAACTCGTGAGAATGTGCACGAGTAGGTCGAAAGCGACGGTGGTGGTGAAGGCAAAAGAAAAGAAAAACGAAAATTAAAAAATAAATTAAAAATTAAAATCGGGGGAATAATTAATAAGGGGATAACTTTGTTTTACGGCCACAGAAATTGCGGGCCTGTGCCACGACAGGGGGGCCCACCGGTCACCCGCCCGCCCCACCCAACCCCTCTTTCCTGGTTAATCGCTTCGCTAACCCTGGTTAATCGCTTCGCTAACCGCGGTTAACTAGGCCCCCCCGCCCCCGCACCCCTCCGCGGCCCCCGCCTTTTTAATTTAATCAGCCCTCGTCGCGTGTCGGTCCTCGGCGGGTTCCGGTGAGGCGAGCGGCCAATGGGAGGTCGACGCGTGGCTCGACGGGGTGGCGCGGGGCTAGGGTGACAGTCAATAATGGCACGTGGGGGACCCGTGACTGACAGGGACGGAGTGCGAAACTGCGGAAGAGAGGGGGTTGATTTGGGGACCGGCCTAGCACGCTTTTTTGGTTGGTTGGGCAGAGCTTGCCGTGCTGATGGTGAGAGAGCATGGTTCACGTGGGGGGTTGGGGCGCGGGCGAGACTCCGTGCTCTGTGTATCTCTAATTTTGTCTCCTACTCCTTAACTCATGAAATTTGGGAAAATAAAATGCAAAATGAAAAAACTTAAATAAAATGGATGGATGAATGAATTGGCAAAGCCCCCGAAAAAGAAATTCGAAAGCATTTTCGATTACCCTTTTTTAGGAGGGCGAGATAGGGAGCGGCGGTGAGCGACCGAACGCGCGCCTTCCTCAACGGGGCCTGGCCGAGATGAGCGATTTCGACTCGCGATTGAGGCGATTTGAGGATCTCCGGTATTCAATTATCGAGATGAATTGCGTGAAGACGGCCGTTGTAATGCAAGTGGCGGTCTAATCTCTTGAAGCCCGAGGCGCTGAATCGAACTTTGCGCGACGTATATAAGAGGGGGTTCGATCTCCTAAAGTCCCAAAGGGGACTAAATTCTCTAGGTGAATTGTGATTAAAAGTTTCGACAGTCCAACTTCCAACTCAGGCCAGTAATCGTGCATCAAATGAGGCCAATTTGGGGTCCGAATGTGAAATCGAATGGGCTCAGGGGGCCGAACGTCCTAGCTTGGTGTTATGTCAGCGGGCTCACCAGAGTTTCTCGGGCCCAAAGGGACTGAGAGAAGCTAAAATCGATGCGCATTCGCATATTTTTTTTTGAGGAAATTAAGTTGTGGAGAACATGAATAATGCCGATTGATGAGGATACTTGAGCTTGCTTGCACGTATATTAAATGATGTGACTATAAAGCTAAAATTTCGTCACGATCAGTTTGGACGACATGTAGTTGAGCACACATGCGCGTGCATGGCTTAACCTTTTTCAACCCATTTGATCATGATATCACATATTTCGTTAAATGATGTGACTATCACATGTTTGTACGCGTCTCATCCATTAACGAATGAGTCGTGTGTTCGAACTAGAAATTTGACGCGGAATGACAATGACATAGATGTTGCCAATCTCACACGACATCAGGGAAATCGGCATGTCTTCTTTTGTAATTAGGGTTGGTGATTTATGTCGATTTTCTTTTATAATTAGTGACTAGGGTTTCGATGTAAATCAATTTGCAAAACGAAATTGTGCACAACTGTTGGACATGTCTAATTGGGCACCCAATTCGTCTTAACCCTAATAGGGCTTAAACGTGTTGCTATTTAGGCTTGCGGGATGGGGTTAGGATACCATTGGCAAATTCCTATAGGATTTGGGATTTGTCCCGGCCGGTAACCCGGGCACAAGAGCCATTTTTTTGTTGTTCGAAAATGCATCTTTCCATTTCATTTAAGCAGATAAAGTGAAGGTACAACCCAAATGGGCTTTCAGTATACAAAATATCCAAAAGCGATTGAGGAGGGCTGGAAACCCAGCACTCAGGAAGAGTCCCATGAAGTTAGGCTTTAACTACCCAATCCGCTGCTTTATTTTAGGTTCTAGAGCAGTGGGATAAACATAGAAAAGGCATACAAGAAAGCGAGGCCCGACAGTCTTTGAAAAGTATTTCAACGTCCCAAGGAGGTTGGTCTTCACACGTGACTGACTGAACTAAAGTAGAGTTGTTAGGCTCTACTTCCATGAAGACTTCTCTCCACATGTTCTCTCTTCTCCATTCTTTCATAAAGCGCACACCTTCAAAGCAGTGCCAGGGCTTCCGCTCGAAGAGGCAATTGAGCCCGAATCAAAAAAGGCAAAAATCCTCCCGTGAGCTTCCCTGAGGCCTCTCGGCACATGCCAGCCACCGTACATGACGTAGAGCCGGCAACAAAGGCCATGTCCGCATTAAGCTTAAGAGCTCCTTTCTCCGGCAGTGTCCAGATCGCAGGTGAGATCCCTTCTAGTTCTGATTTTTTCTTTCGATTCGCGCCGCAACTTTTGATATTTTCGTGCAAGGCTATCGCTTCATTAATTGTCGCTTGTGGGTACGGTGATTTGTCTCTAAAAATCGCATTGTTTCTCGCCTTCCACAGGAACCAGAGTACATAAGAAACGAGCTGGAGAGATGGCGAGGCTGGTAATGCGCCACAAGAGCCATTTCATTGATCACATTTTCACTGTCTTGCAAACTATAAGGGCACTTATGCAATTTCATGCATCTGAAAATAGAAATGTGTGTACTAGTTTCTATTCTTCTTCTACAGCACAATATCCACAATTTTTTGTCACTTCTCTAGATTGTTAGGATCTAGACAATAATTGAACTCGGCTTTAGTGATTATGGACGTGTAATCCACATGTAATATTATATATGGGGTCCAAGATAATCTCTTAGTAAAAATCACGTAAAAGAAAAACAAATCAATGTAGGAGCATCAAGAACCCTTTGAGAAGTATCTGATAACTTAAGCAGAACAGAATTGAGATTCCATCTACAAAATTTTATCGAGTTTGAGAAATAATTAGAAGTTTATGGAACAAGTTTGGAACGACATCAGATAATATGATTAGGCTCACAAACACAAAGATAGAGAGTAAAGGCAAGAAATAGACAAACAAACTTTTCTACTTCTTGAAGACAGGCAAATATTTACCTGCACATATGAAACGTCAAGCTAAATAGAAAAAAGAAAAGGCTAAAGTATTATTTTGCAGATGGTCATGGATGGATCTCAACTTGGGTCGATACGGGCGTATAGAATTTCGGGTCAGTGCCTACTTGACGTGCGCCTTACTGGGGTGAGATCGAATGCCACGTTGACAAGGAAATATTCAGTAGTTTGGGAGTGCCACGTCACTCACTGACGTGGCGTGCATTTTTCACTATGAACCAATAAGAGATCGACACGTATATATTGACGTGAATTTAGATAAACAAAACAAAAAGTACCCATCCACCTCACTTTTCCTCCTCCATCTAGGGTTTCCACCGTTGGAGTTGTTGTCGGCGCTTCCTCCTCCTCCATTTGGTCTAAGCCGATTGCTTCCTCCTCCTCCATCTAGTTCGAGCCGATTGCTTCCTCCTCTACTGTCATCATCGGCGGAGTTGCCACCACTGCCTCTAAGGCTGCGCATGGCAACCATTCTGTACCCGGGAATAGATTCTGGTCAGAAACGATTCTTTTTTATTCTATGCCCGGGAACTAATTCTGAGCATTTGAAGGCGTTTAATAACGGCCCAAAATTTCTATTCCTGAAATAGTAAAAAAACAAAAATGTGTTTGGTAACAGCATAAAATTTCTTTTTATTAATAATATTTTAAATATTTTAATATTTCTTTATTTTCTTTTTTTCTTCTCCTCCTTTTTTGCCATGGCCGGTAAACTATTTTTTAATTAATAATAATTTTATTAAAAATAATTTATTATTATTATTTTTGGCCATGGCCGGTTAAATTTTTTTTATTTAATAATACTTTTATTAAAAAATAAATTTTTTTATTATTTTTGGCCATGGCTAGTAAAATTTTTTTATTAACAATATTTTTTCCTTTTTTTGGCCATGGCCGGTAAAATATTTTTTATAAGTATTTTTTTATTAAAATATTTTAATAAAATTTTTTTTAATAAAAATATTTTAATAAAATATTTTTTAATAAAAATATTTTTTTAATTTTTTTCCATTAACTGGTCCATGGCCGGTAAAATATTTTTTATTAAAATATTTTTTTCCTTTTTTTCCCATGGCTTTGGTTGCTGGCCATGGCCGGTAAATATTTTTTCCTTTTTTTTGCCATGGTCTGGTCACCGGCCATGGCTAGTAAAATATTTTTTTATTAACATTTTTTATTAATAATATTTTTTATTAAAATTTTTTTTCTTTTTTTTGCCATGGCCTGGTCGCCAGCCATGACCGATAAAATATTTTTTTTATTAATAATATCTTCTTTTCCATGGCCTAGTCGCTGGCCATGTCTAGTAAAATAATTAATAATAATATTTTTTTATTAATAATATCATTTTTTATTAAAATATTTTTTCCTTTTATTTTGCCATGGCCTGATCGTGAGCCATGGCTGGTAAAATATTTTTTTTATTAACATTTTTTTATTAATAATATTTTTTTCCTTTTTTTTGCATGGCAAGATCGCCAACTATGGCTGATAAAATATTTTTTTATTAATAATATCTTTTTTTTCATGACCTAGTCGTTGGCCATGGTTGGTAAAATAATTTTTTTTGTTCATGGTTAATAAAATATTTTATTATTAATAATATTTTTTATTAAAATATTTTAATCTCACCAGATACGCCAAGGGTGGCTCTTGCGCCGGATATTAGAAGCTACATTAAAAACCAAGAAAAAGAAGAAGAAAAAAAAATTGATTCTCATTTTTGTTCCCAAAATCAAGAAGCTACTTTTTTTTATTTTTGATTCTACTCTAAAACTGATTCTGGGCACAAATTTACAAGAAATTGTGCCCAGAATCAAAAAATTTAACAAATGGATTTCTGTTTCAAAACTGATTATGGGAACAAAAGAACAGAAATTTTTACTATTTGGCAAGTTGCCAAACATAGCCTAAGTCGACCACTATCGGGCGTCCGACCTTCTACCTCTCCATAGTATTTGTGGTCGGCGTTCAAGGGGACATAGTTGTAGATTTGAAATTGACCACTATTGCTGGTAGCGGTGAGAATGGTTCGGATGGGCAGTTCCCTCCATGGAATTAGGAACTGCCCATTAAGGATCGGTTTAGAAAAATTGGAACCAGTAACCTTCTGTTGGTTCCATTAATCTACTCGGTAACTGGACTGATGGTTCAGTTCAGTTCTTGGGTGGGTTCATGAAACTAGTTCCACCAAGTTTCACGCAAATGGAAATGACGGAGAGCGAGAAAGGGAGACGATGAATAGCCAGAGTTGCAGCCATGAGTCGATGGAAGTTGAGAGTTGAGACTGTGAATAAATGAGCATGAAGTGTGAGAGTCGAGACCATAAGTGAGAGATAGACAGATGACTTTGACAAAGTGAGCGTGAGACGAGATGAACATATAATTAATGGCCGTTGAGTTTTAGATTAAGGATTTTAGGGTTTTCATTTTTCTTAAAATGTTTTCTTTTTTTTATTGGAAAATTTTCTTAAAAATTATATATATACACACTACTGATTTGGTCGGGGTGGGCAGTTTCACTCTTAGAACTGAGAACCGGACCGATACTCACCTGTTCTAATAAATTAGAATTAAGAACCGGACAGGTCCCCGTGGGAATTGCTGGTTCCGGATAGTCTAGGTGGGTCTCGGTTCACTTGCACACCCCTAGTCGCTAGCAGCCATGGACGAGCCGCTCTCACTAGAGCCATCGTCTCCACGATTGGAACTCGTGGTCGAACCTTTCCCCATATTCGTTGCTGTCATGGACGAACCTTTTCCATTTCTTGGTTTTTGGCTTGGCCAAACTTTCAGATTTGGAGACGTTGTGCTCGCGGCCATGGCTCCCAATCTGGAGCTTATGACCACGAGAGCCATGGCTGTGACCTCTTGATCTGGAGCCATGGCCGCTAGTGACAACGGCTTGTTCGATGCCGATGGCCATGGATGAACCTCCATTGCCATCTGAATATGGATAGGCAACAAGTTCCTCCAAATCTGTCGATGGAGCTCTTCGTTGGGTAGACGAAGCCCAGCGACGGTGGGTACCACGAGGCTAGATCTGGTGAGCAAAGCCATGGACAAAGCAAGAAGACAAAGCCACCGACAATACTCTTAAATGAAGGATGAAGAAGAGAGAAGCCATGGCCGCGAGCGATGGCTCATTCGGCGCCGGCCACCATGGACGATGGCCTGATCCGAAAGGAAAATGGATGGAGAAGAAAGAAAATGGAAACTAAATTTTTTTTATTCCAACCCAATGGACACGTGTAAATCTATTATTGGACCTAAGCAAAAAATGCACGCCAAGTCAGTAATTGACGTGTGCAGAGAAAGTCTTCAACCTATTGCATTTGCGCAAATTCAATTTTAAATATTTCAATTATATCAATTGAGTCTTGAACCTTTTGATAATTTACCAATATAGTCTATCCAGCCAATTTTGATTAGAAATCACTTGTATGAACGACAGTCATTTTACGTGGCACAACCGGTGTTTATGTGGACAAATTTTATAAATTTTTATGAACATTTTTTAATTATTTTTTTCTTTGCTTTTTTTCCTTTGTTTTTTTTCTTTACAACTCTGGGCCAGCAACCTTCGCTTGGTCTGGGCAAGGGTGTCGTGGCCTTCACTTAGGTCTAGGCTAGTTCATTGCAAGCATCTTTCCAATCTCTCTCCCTCTCTCTCTCTCTCTCTCTCTCTCAAGAATTGCGTTTTGGCCTTTACTAGGGAAATGACACAGATAGTTCTTAAATTTTGGTTTAATATGCAATATCATCCATGAACTTTTAATCTGTTTAACGAAGTTTCCGAATTTTTTGTACATATTCAATGTAGTTCCTGGATTTATATAAAAGTGTTTAATGTTGTCATTCCATTAATTCAAATTAACGGAATTTATAATTTAGTTTCCAGTTCAGTACGTTTGAATGGTGAACAAAAAAAAAAGCTACATGTGGAGATATTCAATTCAAATTAGAATATAATAATCCTTTTATTTGTTCAATTTGAAAAAATAATGATTATTTATGTTATTTGATGATGTAGATTATTATATCATAATTCGAGTTGAATATCTCATGTGGGTAATTCATGTGTAACGCTATTTTTTTTTTATCCAATGTTCAAACTTACCGAATTGGAAGCCAAATAAGTAAATTCCATTAACTTTTACCGAATTGAGAGCCAAATAAGTAAATTCTATTAACTTGAATTGATGAAATGGTGACATTGAATATTTTTATTTAGTCTAAGAATTAGATTAAAAATTTATCAAAAGTTTATAGATCGTATTATAAAAGTTAAGGGATGACATTACAGCATGGGTTAAAGTTCATAAACCACATTGAAATAATTAAAAGTTTATGAACGGTATTACAAATAGGGTCAAAGTTCAGAGACAATTTATGTCATTATCTCTTTTTACTAAAGCCATGCTAGATCTACGTTAGCTCCATTTACCCATTGTCAATCATGTAAATCACCATCCGGAATTTTTAACGCTCATCTCAATTAGAACTGTTATAGAAGGTATATTTTAGACTTATACAAGTTTGGGAGTCATCTAAATTAATTGGGCTTATATTCTTATTTTATTAAATTTTTGACAATTTAATGATCGGTCAATTTTTCATCTATCTAGTTTGTCTCATTTTCGTTAAACTTGTTGTCTACTCATGATTGGTCAGAGTTGCTACTTGTCATTCAATTAAAGTGACAAAACGTCATTGTATGGTGCAATTCTACCTATCTTCCACTTTTGGGGAAACGTAAAGGCATTTCTCCAAAGTTTTTTATTTACTTAAGGCCTAGCAAATATGATTTGAATAACTTACTTTTGGTATATTTTGTAAAGCAATTTTGAAACGAAAAAATGAAAGACAAAAAAGAGAGGGAATCGTATTATGATATGAATTATGCTCTGGTCGCACTCGCTGGCTTTGGGTCGACTTTGGTCGCGCTCGCCAGCCTTTGGTTGTGTAATGGTCAAGTTCGCTTGCCTTGGGTCACGCTCGCAAGATCTAGCCTCGTCATCTATTTTTTCCTTCATTTTTACTTCAAAATTACTTTACAAAATATATTAAAAGTCAGTATACAGTCTCTATTTGCTTTGAGCAAATACATCATGGGTTAAAAACTTTAGTAGAAATGTAATCCAAAGGCAACCAGATGACAATGACATACTTGAAGCTCTCACCGTTGGATGAGGATGGTTTGAAGGTTATTGATGAGTATTGAACAAAAAGCACATGATCTCTTGGTATTTTGTTAAATATCTATCTAGACATCGCTCCACATAATCAATGTAAAAATCAGGAAAACCTAAAAATCTTTCTACGTTATAAAACAAACCCTAAACAAGTTTCAACCAAAAAACTTCTACTAAAAAAAATTCCGATTGAAGCCTGTGCTTGTTATGGAATCGATGACAAAAACTTATTTGTAAATGCCCGGCAAAAGAATAATTTAAAAGGATCGATATAATTGTCACCGTATCTTATAAAACTCTCATCGATTATAGATTCGCTTTACATACCTCTAACGTAACACCAATCCCATGATTTTCTTCCCTTAAAATTCTTCATTTTTAATCAACAGTGGCAAACACTATAAAGCAACAAAACACCAAAATAAGTCCAAAAACCGCCCGAATATCTTTTCATCCTTGCAATCACATGCCTTGTCTAACAACCAATGATCAATACAACTCACCAACCAGTCTCCCATCCCGGAAGAAAGGCCACAAACCAAGCACCAACCACCATATATGACTAAAAAAAAAAGAGGAAAATACAAATTAAGTAAATTCAAGCACATTAGACCTTACGCATTCGATATTGCTATTAATGAATATCGAAAAACGAGTCGCTTATTTAAATACCCACTTGCAAAATTTATAACGTTGCGCTCGCGTCATAAATTCCGTCTTACATTAATCTTACCATTTTTCTACTGTTATTGCTCAAATTGAACAATGGAAAATCCAAAAAGGTCTCAACATGACTAATCCCAAAAAAACCAAAAAGCTCTTCACTCCTCTTCCACATCACCAAAAATGCCTCCGTACAGAACCTCTCTCACCATCCTCAGCATCATCATCATCATCATCTTCTTCACTTCAACTGCAACTTCAGGTGCAGCTTCAGCTCCGTACCCGAAGTTCCCCTGCAAGCCGCCCCGGTTCGACGGCTACCCTTTCTGCAACACCTCCCTCCCCGCCGCCGCCCGGGCCCGCTCCCTCGTCTCCCTCCTCACCCTCCGGGAGAAGATCGGGCTGCTCTCCGACAATGCCTCCGCCGTCCCGCGGCTCGGCATCCCCGCCTACGAGTGGTGGTCCGAGTCCCTCCACGGCATCGCCTCCAACGGTCCCGGCGTCTCCTTCGCCGGCGCCGTCGGGTCCGCCACCACCTTCCCCCAGGTGCTCCTCACGGCGGCGGCCTTCAACCGGACGCTCTGGTCCGCCATCGCGTCGGCCACCGCGACGGAGGGGAGGGCGATGTACAACGTGGGTCAGAGCGGGTTGACCTTCTGGGCGCCCAACATCAACATTTTCAGGGACCCCAGGTGGGGGAGAGGCCAGGAGACGCCCGGCGAGGACCCGATGGTGGCCTCGGCCTTCGCGATCGAGTTCGTCAAGGGGTTTCAGGTAGGGCGGGGGCGGATTTTCGACGCAAATTGGATCTACTAATTTTGAAAAATCAATCTTTTAGCACGTTTGGGATGAATTGTTACCGTAGATTGCGGGACGAACTTGACATGTGAACGCGAATTCAGGGCGGTGTCGGCGGGAGCGAGGAGGATGATGGGTTGATGCTCTCGGCGTGTTGTAAGCATTTCACTGCTTACGACTTGGAAAAGTGGCACAATTTCAGCAGATACAGCTTCGATGCTGTGGTGAATGTTCCATCTCTGCTCGTTTCTTTCATTTGTGTTTACCTTTTCAAATGAGCGAGGGCATTATAATGCTGGGGATAGAAATTGATCTTCGTGATGAATGCAGTGGTTCTCGAGTGAAACAATGAGGAATCGTTCTTTGTGCTTCCTTGCTCTGCTTTCTTCGCGGTTACTTCTCTTGAAGTACACGAAAGAGCTCACATGTCTAATTCCTTTTCCTTCCACTTCCATGTGGTATTCGATCGATATCAATGTTTATTTTTAAAGCTTCTGTGGCTAGAATACAACTGGTACAGCGCGTTACTTGATTCAGCAGACATAGTGTAGTAAGGAAGTGCATAACACTTAAATGTTTCGTGATTGCTTTGGTTGCATTTGAAGATCTCTCATTAACAGTGACCTTGTGATTTTAACGATAGCTTTAGCTTTTGGCTTCTTAGTGTCACTCTTGTTATGAAAACTTTATAGTGAGATGACTAGGATTGGTTGTAGTAAACAATCCCATATTGATCCCGTGGTCCCTGAAGATAGACATTTAACAATTTAAATAAATCTTATTCGATTTAAGTGCATTGTAAGTCCCAAAACTTGTCATAAAAGTGCAATTGAGTCCTAAAACTTTCAAAAAGTGCAATTATGTCCTAAAACTTGTCAAGAAAGTGCAATTGAGTCCTAAAATTTTCTAAAAGTACAATCAAGTCCTAAAACTTGTCAAACTCGTCTAATTAAGTTCTTTTGTTGATTGCATTTTTTGAAAGTTTTAGGACTCGATTGCACCTTCATGACAAGTTTTAGGACTTGATTGCACTTTTTGAAAGGTTTAGGACTCAATTGCACTTTCCTGACAAGTTTTAGGACTTTCAGTGTACTTATCCATCTTGTTTTTTTAAAAAAGTTTCTGAATTAGTAAAATAGTTTTAGTCCTCCTTGGCTTCTTAACTATGGTCTGTTGGCCTTTTCTACTGCGCTCTAGTGAGTTTCCATAGGTGCCTCCTGCCAAATGGTTTGGGAGGAGGTGAAGTCTCCCCAAGCACACAATTCCTTTTCCCTAGTGCGGTTTTATTCACTTGTTAGACAAAATGAATAATTATGGTCAACATTAGGCTTGTGTACCGTGATGGAGGTTAGCCCTCAATCAAGAAAACTTGAGTTGTATTGGAAGAATGTATTAGCTTAATCCATTTTCCTTTGTAGGTCACACAGCAGGACTTGCAGGACACATTTCAGCCTCCATTTCAGAGTTGCGTTCAACGAGGGAAAGCAAGCTGCTTAATGTGCGCTTACACCGAAGTCAATGGGGTGCCTGCGTGTGCTAAGCAAGATCTGTTACAGAAAACTAGAGTTGATTGGGGCTTTAAAGGGTAAGATCGTTCAACTCTTTCAAGTCGATTAATGATTGCTTTGAGGTTATTTTGTAAACGCCTTGCTGGTATTAAGTTCAGATACATCACCTCAGACTGTGATGCGGTTGCCACTATTTTTGAGTACCAACATTTTGTGAAGACGCGTGAAGAGGCTGTTGCTGATGCTCTCAAAGCAGGTTATCCTTTTTGTCTGCTGTTCGATTCTGCTGCTTCTCTTCATTGCATTTGCATACAACTTTGTATACTTGCATTCCTGATTCTCCTGTAATTGTTTATAAACCATGCTGTGATCCTCATGCGAAACCACAGCTCAAGTTACGAGTTTATGTATATTTGGATGGTTGCGTTATTCTCTGAGCTCTTATGCCTTGATCAGAGTCTTTGAAATTTATTCGTAAGAAATTTTTCGGTACTTCATGAAGTACTTATGACATATAGCTGTAGACTCTCATGACATGTTGTTCAATACATGAAGAATGTTGGAGTGAAATGGGAGTCTTTTGTTTCGTTGTTGCTGAGAGAAGTAATGTGAGAATGAAAAGGGAGTGAGAACCAAATGTCAAGACCTTCCTTTGATATATATGATGAGAAAGAAAGAGGGAGGGAGCTCCTCTTGTGCAAAATTGAAATGAGCATTATGCTTCTATCCAAATACTCTTAAGAATCTAGTAGCTATCATATCATCATAGATCTTTGATTTATTAATTAAAGATATAAAATATTCCATGTTATCTAAGTCATGGCTATGGAATTATGTTTGCAGGAATGGATATAAATTGCGGATCCTTTTTGGTTCGAAATACTGAGTCTGCAGTTGAGCAAGGGAAGGTGGGGGAAGAAGACATAGATAGAGCTCTTCTCAATCTCTTTTCAGTTCAACTGCGTCTTGGCATTTTTGATGGGGACCCCAGGAAAGGAAAATTTGGAAAATTGGGACCTAAAGATGTTTGTAAATCTGAGCATAGGGCACTAGCATTAGAAGCTGCGAGGCAGGGAATAGTGCTCCTAAAGAACGAAATTAACTTCCTGCCTTTACGGGAAGATGTCGTTTCCTCCTTGGCCATTATTGGTCCGCATGCTAGCAACATAAGCAATATGCTGGGCACATACACAGGTTTGTTGACGTGCACTTGCTCAAGTTGCTCGTCTGATTCAACCCTGTGTCGTTTACATTTGGTCTGTGCTTTTTTTCTCGAGATTGTCGTATTTCTTATCACTACGTTTATGACTGTCCAAAGTGTTTCTTCTTGTTCCCCTCACAGGAATCCCTTGCAGGCCAAAAAGCCTGCTCGTGGAACTTCAAAAGTATGTACAGATGGCATTTCATGCAGCTGGTTGTCCAAACATCCCATGTAATGCAAGTGATAAATTTCCTGAAGCAATTCTTGCTGCAAAGAGGGCCGACTATGTTATTGTAGTCGCGGGCTTGGATTTGACCCAAGAGAGAGAAGACCTAGACCGAGTCAGTCTCCTCTTACCTGGAAAACAGATGGATCTTGTGTCTTCAATTGCTGCCGCAAGTAAAAACCCCATAATTCTTGTTCTGACTGGTGGTGGGCCCCTTGACGTTTCGTTCGCTCAAAATGACCCACGAATTGCGAGCATCCTTTGGATTGGATACCCTGGTGAAGCTGGTGGGAAAGCACTTGCGGAAGTCATTTTTGGTGACGTCAATCCAGGTTTGTTTTTTCGTATGGCAACTATTAGAGAGAAGCTCTGTGCTTTTCTGAGAATGAATAGCCTGAGCATTGTACAATGTGTTTTTCCCATTATCTTTTGCAAAATTCCACGAAAGCGAGTAGGGCTGTCATGCATAGAGTAAAGTAATTGCACACAATTGTCAATCAGTGGTTTAGTCTAGTCTTGGACCTCTTCTGTTCCCCTGTGAATCTCTTTCTTATTCCTAGAATCATGTAGAAGCAAAGTTTTACTGGCTCGTTTCTTTTTATAGATTCATATATAGAAGTAATTTTGCGTTTGTTCCCTAGTTCGTGTTAGCACCTTGGACATATGGGCATGAATTTGATGCATCAAATTTTGTTCAGGTGGTCGACTGCCCGTGACATGGTATACGGAATCATTCATCAAGGTTCCAATGAATAATATGTGCGGGCTAATCCTTCTCAGGGTTATCCCGGAAGAACATACCGGTTTTACATCGGTGATAGAGTCTATGGATATGGACATGGCTTAAGCTACACGGATTTCCATTACAAGTTCTTGTCGGCACCAGTGAAGCTAAGTCTGCTAAAATCTTCCAGAGCTAGTCCTTATAGGAACCGAGTACTCCTAGATGCCGAAGGATTCGCTTCCCTGGACATTACCGAGATTGAAGAATCCTGTGATTCACTGAAATTCCGTGTGCAGATCTCAGTGATGAACGTTGGTGATATGGAAGGAAGCCACGTGGTGATGCTATTCTCTAGAGCACCGAGACTAATTCGAGGCACTCCACAGAAACAACTTATCGGATTCGACCGCGTGCATACTTTTCCTAATAGATCTATTGAGACTAGCATTTTGGTAGATCCTTGTAACCATTTTAGTGTTGTAAATGAGAGTGGCAAAAGGATGTTGGTTGAGGGCGGGCATGTCTTGATGCTGGGAGATCTGGAGCATATCGTGTCGGTTGAATTGAACTAGCGATTGCGGAACTTATTTGTGTACATGTACAAATAATCATTTTTCTTGGGCGCATGGGGCATTTCCTCATGCGGTTATAGCTCAAGAGAATTCTATGTATTATCTGGAAGTGAGCTCGCATGGGTTGGATTGGATCCACATCAGGGGCGACGGTACGCTTACGAATTGACCAACTTTGCAGTCCGGAGGTGCGGATAGGAAATTTTGAAGTAATGCGAATGGTAGAATCACAACTGCCATCGATGAGCTTCTCTGCTCAATGCTGAGATGGTTTTTGGTTTTGGCTATGAACTGTGAACTGCTAAGCCAGTTAACTCATCTTGCAACTGGGCATTAACGCATTGCACCGGCATAATAGAAAAGCCACAAGGTTGATTAGAGAAAGATTGCTGAAGCTGTGGCTCTTGGGCAATAAATCAATTTTATTGGGCTATTGGGCAATAAATCTAGTTAAAAAGCCCAATGTAGAGAAAGCATCAATTGAGGACCTCGATTGAATACGATGGTGTTTGATTGCGGTAACATTGAATTCTAGAAAAAAGTTAAATTTTGTAAGGTATTGTTGTGGACTATTGTACGATAATAGTGCGAAAGTTGATGAGATGTACGATAAGGTGAAACAAGTGTACGATGGCACTAAGCTTGATCGGCATCTTCAAGCTAAACATGAAGATGTTCGTGATCTTGACCTTTTCACTCAATGAAAGATTACCAGCCAAAAGTTTAATTCCCATCTTCGATGGTTTGGGATATTTTGTCTATTCTCGTAACTATTGTTACTTCAGAGTCAACTTTAGTACATCGGGTTGTGTGCCTAATGGCATTTGAAGTTCTTTAACTCCTAAAGCAGTGAAAATTGGTTGAGAGCCATTTCCATGCCAATTAATGTTGAAGAATGCATCGAGAATGCGAAAAAGTTTAAGTTGGGTAAGTCATGGATATATCTTTTCATCTTTGATTCTTTTGAATATCTAATGAACGAATGCTTTGTTCAATCTCTTCTTTTTGTTATACATAAATAGTGTAAACGTGGAGATTATCGACGATAGATAGAGTTTACATGTTGAACAGGAAGGAATATAGGTGTTGATGCTTTCTATTAATTGTTTGAGTTTTATTTCTAGACATTCACTCATTAAAACTAATTAATGTCGAGTGATCATCTATATTTGTTGTTTATTTTGTTTTCAGGTGATCAAAACTTGGAGCGATATGTTGTAGTCAAGTTCTGAGTTGGAGAAGCTTAGTTGGCGTTGGATTTAAAGCTTTGAGCTCTCAAGCCATTTTGCTTGTTCTTTTTATTCTTGGAAACATAAGATCTGCGTTAATTTATCCTTGGTTGATTTAATTATTTTGCTTGCTCTTGTGAACTTATGGCAAACTTGTTTTCACGTGGGATATGTAATGTGGACCACGGCCATGTTAAGTTTTTTATGATTATTTAGTTCATTGATTATGTGGTATCACACCAAGTATAATGCTGCAAAACTAATCTTGGTGAACAAAAGGTTCGGTCAGTGTTCGAATTGTGGAAACCTGTAATTGCCCATTAATCTTTTGGAGATAATTATATCAAAGTGGAGAAACATCGGAGATGGCATGTTCATTTTTGAAGGGTCATGGCTTTGTATTAGTATTGCTTTTCTTTCTGCTAGTAATTGAATGAAAGTAAATTCCATGAAGATGATGAAAGCGCTCAGCCTTTTGACCCTTCGGTGGCCATCACAGTTTCACACGAAGAGAGAATGAATGACTGGCCATATATTTGCAGGTATTTTTACAGAGGAAACACAATAAATAAAAATAAAAACTCTGCATGGCTGGTTCCAGTTCGGTTTGATTGCCGAGTGGATAGGGTCGGTTCCTGGTTCCACAGCTTGGGAATCGGCCCTATTTGGACTTTTTATGCACAATGCTGTACAAATGCCTCGTTCGAGCCAAGGTGAGGCCATTTAGACTTTTTATATGCACTTCATAGCTATCTCTCAAGATAATCTTACCGAATCTCGGATATGTTCCTAGTTCATTCTTAGAAAAAAAAGGAATAAATCTCTCGGGGAATATTTCTTGGAGAATTTGGCGAAACTAGTTGCATTTTCTAAGACGAGAATATTTCTTTTGCTGTCGGAAAGGCGAAGAATATCTCGTTTGGAAGTTCCATTCACATTTCCTTTATTATTTTTGCAGGTTTTTTCTTTCCTTTTTTTGCCGCAAATTGACTGGAGAATTAAATGGATTAATGCCACAAAAAACTTTAAATTTGTACACATTTGACAAATTTACTAAAAACTAATTTTTTGACCACAAAAAATCCAAAACTGATATACTTGTAATAAATTTGCTATCCGTTAAATGAAATTGATATTACGAAAAATCACAAACCGGTAAATCTGTGACAAGCAGAGGAGTAATACCATAAACTGGCAAAATTCGTCAACTGGCACGTTGCATCCAACCCAGTAATTTAATGATAAAATTTAACGTAAACTAAAAGATGGTAAATTTGTTATAGATATACCAGTTTGGAATTTTTCGTGGTCAAAAGATTATTTTGAGATCAATTGTCACATATGTATTAATTTGGAGTCTTTTGTGATATTAATCAATTAATTAATTCAACATACTTATTACTTTAACTAACGGTATATATTCTTTGGATTATTATGATTACATCTGTCCACGTCCTCCCTTTCCTCACCTTTTGCACTTTGGTAATCCCTTTTTAAAGGCTTTTCTTACGCCCTTTTTCTATCATGAAATCTAACAACAGCTGTACTTCCCGAAAGATCTGTTCATGCGCGCCTCTGAAATCTATCCGTTCGAGGATCAATTAGGGTTTCATTACGTGGATGAGAAAGGAGAAGCTTCGTGATGACCTCAATGTATAATTTATGGGGCTGTTAGCCCAATTTTCAAGTTGTAAATTAGACCATAAGACTTTCATTCATTACAAGAGAAAGAGAAAATTACCAAAAAAAAGTCAATATAGTACTAAAATCTTTTAATTTGGTCAATTTAGTTATAAATCTTTATATAATTTGCCCATTTAGTTCACCCAGCCAATTTTGGCCTGAAATCACTAATATGGATGCCAATCAAACGTGTCGCTACCGACACTGATGTGGACACTTTTTATAATTTTATACATTTATTTTTCTCTTTTTTTAATCCTTTTTATTTTCTGTTTTTTCATTGTTGCCAGCGAGGTTCGGCGTCACCAGTAGCTAGATCCAGTGAGGGCGGCCTTCGCCAAAGGTCGCGAGGTCGGCCCTTGAGGCCTTTGACCTCGCGGCCTCTGGCAAGGGCTTGAGCCTCGCATGTGGAATGGTGAGGCTCTAGACGAGGCTCGACCTCGCTAAATCCGACAAGGGCGAGCCTTCCCAGTTCAGTTGCTGGCAAGGTCAACCTCGCCCGGTGACGACGAGTTTGAATCTCATTAGTCCAGTCCTAGCGAGGCCGACCTTGTTTAGTGACGGTGAGGTTGAGCCTTGCCCAACTCGCAAGGGTCACCGACAACCTCGTTGCCCATAATAAAAAAACAGAAAATAAAAAGGAAAAAGAGAGAAAATAATAAAAAAATAAAGTTCATAAAATTTTTAAAAAATTATAAAAATGATCTCATATAAGCATCGGCGGTGCCACGTCAACGATTTTTGACTAAAATTGATCAGATAGACTGAATTAGCAAATTATAAACATGTTTTGGACTAAATTGGCCAAATTAAAAAGTTTAGGACTAAATTGGCACAATTGCAATATGTTTATAACTTTTTTGATAATTTTTCATTAGAGAAACACTAAAGTTATTTAGACTATAGATGATCGGTTCTAGGGTAGGTGATAGGTTGTTCCCAAGCTAGAACTAGAAACTGTCTACTAAGGACTTTTTACAGAAACAAAGCCTAAGCCGGATACCTATCGCCCGGGGAGATCACTAAGAGAGAACCTAAGTATGAGCCTCTTAACATATCCAGTTAGACCCACCCATAATTTTTCCCTCAAGGGTTTTTCATGTAAAAAAAATAAAATAAAACAGTTAATGTATCCTAGTTGAACCATAACTTATTGGTTTAAGCTTTTGAGTAAAGGTGGGTTCAATTGGATATGTTAACATGTTGAGACTTAGGCTTTCTCTGACAAATCTCCTCGGGCAAAAGGTATCAGGCTTATGCTATGTTTTCATAAGAGGATCGATTTCACAAAATGAGAACTGAGAACTGCCCAGAGAGTTTCTTTCTATTTTGACTCTGAGGATTAGAAAGATTGTGTCTGAGAGAGCTATAAATTTTTTTTTGGTCCTTCCCATCGTTAACTTTTCTCACTCTTAGACTTTGGCTTCGCCTTTTGTGGGGTTCGACTTTCACACTTCGCACTTGTGATACTAGCGTTCCCCTAATTCCGTTATCAGTGGGGCCGCATGCCTGTTGATTGAGAGAGTTGTAATTTAAATATATATATTTAATGAATGCTTTTAAAATGCTTTAAGTGACTTACTAAGAAAATAGTACAGTTTTCAATGTATCAGTCGTTCTTTTGAAATGCGTCATCATTATTTTGAAATTCAAAATTTTCTATTAACGAGTATTCTAGAAACACTTATTGACAACACCCTGTATCTATATCTATATTATTAAGCTAGAAGAGTCATTTGTCTCATTTTTAGCTTTTCGAATTTGCCCATATAATATATGATACCCATCCGTTGAATAATTACACACTTTCTTTTTATGTTTAACCGCACTAATTACATACTTTCTTTCTATGCATAACCAGCCCGCTAAATGCACACACGTAGCACATGCCTAAGCCCTAGTTATATGTACACTGGGCAGGTAATGTTAACAAGTTGCTCGAGACCGCTGTTATGCATGCTTTAATTTTGAAACAATTCAATTTTTGAAGCAATTGATTAAACAAAACACGAGAACAATACAAGATTTGGAACCGCAAAGCTGTCTTAGTTAATTACTTTGTAAGTGTACGGGATATTTTGTAACAAAATCCAATTATTATTTTTTCGAATTCTGTTAAAAGAGTTTTGTGGAGAAAATTGTCCAAAAAGTCATAAACCTATTGCACTTTTGCCAATTCAATTCTAAACATTTCAATTTTGTCAATTGAGTCCTAAACGTTTTCACTTCTTGCCAATTAAGTCCATCTGGTCAAGTTTCGCCAAAAATCGTTGATGTAGACGTTGGATGGCCATGTGGGACTGACTTGGAATTTTTAAATAATACTTTAATAAATTTTGAATTTTTTTATGGTTTTTTTTCCTTTTCTCTATATATTTTTTTGGTTTTGGAGTTATGCCAATGAGGGTGGACAGTCGACTCTCTCTGACCATAGGCGAGGCCCGGCGACCCTCGCCAACTTTGAGGGAGGGCCATGACGCCCTCTCCAAATCTGGCTAGGTGAGGGCCAACCCTCGCCGCCCTTAGATGAGACGCTAGGTGGCCCTTGCTGGATTTGGGCAGGGGCTTGCGTGCCCTCGCTTTGGTTGACGAGGGCTGTGATGCCCTTGCCCAAAGTTGGCGTGGGTCGCCTACCCTCACCCATGGTTGGTAAGGGTTGGCCGGCTACCTTTGCTGGCCCTAACTCTAAAATCCAAAAAAAAAAAAAATTAAGAAAAGGAAAAAAAGAAGAAGAAAAAAATCATAAATTATTAAAATATTATTTAGAAGTGTCAACGTCAGCGCCATGTGCCCGATCGGCGTCTATGTCAGCAATTCTAGGTAAAATTGGCCGGATAGATATAATTAGAAAGAAGTGAAAATGTTCATGACTCAATTGGTAAAGTCGAAAGGTTTATGATTACATCGGTAAAAATGCAAATCTAATAGGTTTTGTGGGTAACTACTTCGGGAGATTTTATGGTTTCCAAGGTATTCTCTCATGTTGCGAGTAATCAATGCGTTAATATTACAATATTCTTTATTAATCTTCCGAAGATTCGTTTCGTACGGTCGAGGCTTACTATCCTTTTATCCCCTTTCCAACTTGTCCACGTCTCCGCCGAGCTAAGTAATAATGGTAGTAAATTATCTTACCAAGAAAAGAGAAAAAAGGTAGGGCAATATCGAAATAATGTTGGGGGAAATCAATTGATGCATGCAGTGCAATTCTGTGGGCTCCGTTTGTGCGCATTGAAGTGAGAAACCAACTTCGACGACACGACCGCTCTGTCGGTGCGCACTCGTGTGTGTGTATATATATATGACCCTTCTCTGTCTCTCTCTATCCCTTCTGTCTCAAACAAGAAGCAAATTATCACCTCTTCAATTGTTCTTCTCTGTAAACTTGAGCTCCAAGCACAACTTCCTCCTCCTCGGCTCCTCCTGCTTTCTCTTTCAAGAGAGATGGCCGACCCCCCCAAGTACGCTTACCCTTACCCTCCTCAAGGTACTCTCTCTCTCTCTCTCTCTCTCTCTGATATGTACCTTTTCATGCATGCTCGTGAATTATTTCCTGAAAAGTTTCTTCTTTGAGGTCATCAACGAGGTACCCTTTTCGGTATTCCGTGCGAGATCTGTCCATGAGCTTGCATTGACATATGTATCATCGACTTAAGTTGCGGATTTGATTGTTCTGAATAATGTTTTGGTGTTGGTTTGTTGGGTGTAGTTCAAGGGTACTACCAAGGTCCTCCGGTCATGGCTCCTCCGCAGTATGCGGCTGCTCCGCCGCCCCGGCGAGAACCAGGGTTTCTCGAAGGATGGTAGTCCTTGTTCTTATTCTTATTCATTTATTCCTTCGTTAATTAAGGTTATAATGCAATTTTTATTGCTTTCTTTAACCAAGATATTCTTTCCCTAATTTTGCAGTCTTGCGGCTCTCTGTTGCTGTTGCCTGCTCGACGAGTGTTGCTGCGACCCCTCGATCATATTCGTTAGCTAGATGTGATGTAGTTCAGCAATTGCTTGCACAGTTCAATTTCAATAAATTTGTAATTTGTCATGTTTCGTGAGTGAATTTATTAATTATCTTTTGCTTTTGATTACATCTATTTTAGTTGCCTCTTCTTTGTGGATTACTTGCGATATCTTGGCAAAGATATCTATCTGAAGTGATATTATTCGGAATCAAGAACAAAAATTGCGTGAACAATATGCAAAAGTTGCCGACATAATTACGTGAGAAATGAAACTTATTCTTAGAATGTATAATTGTCACTCGTAATTAAAGATTTCCGTATGATCTGCCTATGTACAAGATCATATGTTACGGAAATTAAATTACAATCATCATCTAATAACTGTGTCGTAAACACATAATCTTTTGGCTATGATAGCACATAAAAATAATGGGGCCGATATCGATATCAATCTCAAGTCTTGACCTGATTCGACAAAATACTAAAGTAGCTCGAGCTTGATTAGAAATTAGATGAGTCAATCTCAAGTCTTGACTCGATTCTGTCTCCACTCTCGAGCTTGAAACGCCCAACCAATACCTCTAATACTAGGCTACTTTTTTAAGGGATAACACGAGGCTTCGAATTCTTCGGCCCAACTAGATCCCACGGACGCCTATAACATTAACCTGTGCCAAACTTGTGATGGCAAGTGTAACTTTTAATGTTATTTTGAGTGGAAAATACTGTATTAATTACAGGAATTTGATGTGTCCAAATTATTGACATCGAAATTTGCACTCATAGATGTCTTGCCCTGTCATTTGAATATCGCGATTGAAATTCTCGAGGTTCGATTAGCAACCAAAAATTCTTATAATTTTACTATAAGTAAAACAAGCGAAATCTCTGATTTGCAAAAATAAGGTGGACTTCCACGCCTAACTCGGCTCCGAACCGACCTAGAATAGCCCTGAAAAGAGAAAGTAAACTTTGGCGCTGTGCGCAGACAGTCGTATTGTTTTGAATATCAAATTGTCCAAGTGCCCAAAGAATCCTGTCTCTGCAGCCGAAAGAAGGAAAGAACGTGGCTTAACTTAACGCGAAGCATATTTAAACATCAAGAGGTTGATCTTTCATCTTTATGCTTTTCGCGAATTCCTACTATTCAAGTAAAGAATATCTTTTTCGACAAAAAAAAAGAAAGTAAGGAATATTTTTTGATGGGCCCATTAAGGGTCAGCATCGGTCCAGGACCTAGATCGGTCCAACCTAGCCGATCCTGGTCCGGTTCCAAAGGTGATTGGGTCAGTTCTTGGTCCTGGGACCTCTGAACCCTGCATTGTGCGGATTGATCTTCGATCTTGGGAGTTTAGAGTTGGTCCAAATCGGACCAACCGTGTATATATTAGATATTATATATTATATGCTTTTTCCTACTCTAAATCCTAGTGCCTCCTTCTCTGTTCTCTTTTTTTTTTTTTTTATGCAGTTCAGTTTGTTGTGTAAATTAGAAAGTAGAAAGAAACTACCCCTAATTTGATAAAACAGAAAAGAAAATAGAAACCCTCTTCGCTCGCCTCGCTCACCGCTTGCTACTCACCTCTCTTTGCTTGCCTCGCTTGCCTCTATTCACTTGCCTTGTTGCTTGCCTCTGGCCTCTCGTCGCTCGCCTCACGAGCGCAGTTCAGTTGAACAAATATACTTTGTTACGTATTAATTATGTGTGTTGTTAGATTTGTTTTTAGGTGTTCGGAAGTTGAAGCGATCATTTAAGAATGAACAAGATACGAAGTTGTATAATTCATGGTTTATATTACGTATTTCAAACTTTTTATGGTTTGATTGTATTTCATGTATTCGTTTTTATGGTTTGTTGCTTTAAGCAAGTGTAAAATTTATGTTGTTACCTTATCTTATATTTATGTTTGATATATACTGGTGTTCATAGTTTGGTTGCTAAATGTTGTATTGTTGATAGACATGTAATTTGAAATAATATGTTTGTCCTTTCAAAAAATACAAAAAATGAAACAAAAAAATAATATGTTGGTTTCGGGTTGATCTTGGAACCAGACTGGACCCATAAGGTCAGTTTGGTCCTTGGTCCCATATTCAATAGGGCCGGTTCTCGGTCCCAAAAGTTGGGGTCCAACATTGTGTGAGTTGGTCCTTGGGTTAAGTGCTGGACTAGCCCAACTCGGCCCATGCTCAACCCTAGGGCCCATGTGATGCATTGAACAAGTGAACCATGTCGTATACATATACAATTAGGCTTTGTTTGTTTTGCGAAAAATGAATGATTTGAAAAATATTTTCCTAAAAATATTGCCTAGATCGCTTATAAAAATGAATGAAATTTTTTTTTCATCATTCACGAAAGTGTTTACACATAAATTGTTAGCAGTAATAAAAATATTTTTTATCGACTAATTATTTTCAACAATACGAGCGATTATTTTTGAGAAAATATTTTTCAAATCATTCATTTTTGGCGAAACAAATTGAGTCTTAAAGGCATATTGATATTTTGGCCATGTGTAGGCTAGGGATGAGCATGGTCCGAGCGGGCGGTTCCCAATATGGAACCAAGAACTACCTACTAAGTACCAGTTTCGAGAAATTGGAAACGAGAATCGCCTGTTGGTTCCATGGATCCCCCGGGAACCGGATCGGCGGTCCTGTCCGGTTCTCTGGTGGGTCCATGGAACCGATCCCACCAAGTTTCACGCAAATGGAGGTGACCGAGAGTGAGAGAGAGAGGCGATGAATGGCTCGAGACGACTGTAAGTTGATGGGAGTTGAGAGCCGAGTTTCAAATTAGGGATTGTATGGTTTTCTTTTTTCTAAAAATGTTTTCTTTTTGTTTTTTGGTTGAAGTTTTTCTTAAAAATTATATATATATATATTACCAGTCCAGTTTGGGTGGGCGGGTGGGCAGTTTTATACCTAGAACTGGAAACCGAACCTGTACTTACCGGTTCTAGTAAATTAGAATCGGGAACCGGACTGGTCCTCATGGGAACTGCTGGTTTTGAGCTGATTCAGTCGAGTTCTGGGAAGTTCGGGCGGTTATCGATTCCTTTGCACACCCCTAACATTGGCATATCATTGACAAGAAAATCTTTTCTCATTTACCAGGACGAAAGAAGTTCAAACCGAGAGAGCACATATTTATCGCTGAAATTCTAAAATGACTAAATATTAAGCCCTGAAAATGTTTGGAGCTTGTTTGTTTAGAATTAAACATAAGTGAACAGAAGTACCTTTTTGCTTTTCCGTAATTATATCCAAATTTCAAAGTACGTTGATTTACGCATCACTCTTTATATGTTATGACAGTTTTAAATATTTCTGGCTAAAAAAGTTAAATTGTGTAGGCTACAAAATCTAAATAAAGTAACAAGAAAAAGATGAAAGTCAAACCAGACACGTCAAACCAGACACGAGATAAAAAAAAGATTGAGTTAGGTTGGTATTAGCATTTAATCCCCCATTGCTAGCATACTTAGTTGGGAATAAAGGGAAGGCCACCGGTTCAAATTACTGCTGTATAGTAGGGGCTTACAGGTTAAAGGGCTGTACTTACTCGGTTCATAGACATTGCAGGATATTTCACGAGCTTCCAAGTAGTTACGCTTTGCGTTTGTGTCCTTAAATAATAAAAAAAGATAACTCTGATTAGCATATAGTAACAAGCGAACTTAATCTTCCACAACCCTCTCCCTCCCTCAATCTGTCTCTCTGCCACCTCGAGGGGAGGGACCATCTGGAGAGGCAGCTCCTTCTACCAGGTAGAGTAGAAGATATGATTAGTGCTTCTACAATCCTAATTAGGTGGACCCATAGCTCTTTCGAATTCCATTTGAATTCAAATTGGTGTATAGCTACTGCTTTTAAGGTGTGAAATCCGCAGAAAGTAGCCTAGAGAAGATCAGAACAAATTTTCCTCTTTTGTGCAAGTAGTACAGAGAATGAGATAGCCTGTAGAAGCATGAGACTCCAATTTCGAAAAAAGTGCTGCTTTGACCGCAGACAACAGGCTCGATTAGCAGAAAGTAGGGCTGCTGGCTAGAGAAGTTGGTCCCAACAGCTCCTTTGACTAGGAAATGGCTTCCAATGGTTAGTTGAAGTTTAGAAGGCTATTTAAGAAGATCAAGGGTGATTGAGGAATTTGGGGAAAATTGCTTGTTTTCTGATTGTTATTTAAGAAGATCAAGGGTGATAAAGGTGATGAGCCTAGCAGGCTTGGAAGAAATTGTCATCTATGGGCTTGAAGTTGGACTCGGAGAAAAGTGAAGATTTTTTATTTGTGGCTCAATCCAATTTGGAATTGACTTGAGATAGGAGTTAAGAGGACGCTTGACGCATGTGAATAAGTTGAGATTGCGAGAGGATGGTATTCATCGACAAAGATCGATTGTCTTAAAAGATCAGTAAAAGGTGCTTGACTTACTGTTAGTCATGGTTGGATCGTGGGTTCGAATTAGATTAGGACATTCTGCCAAGGAAGACGGATGTCTGGCCACATCATGCCTGCCGGAGGATCGAATGTAAGCAGGATTGGACATTAGACCACGAAGCATAATTCCGTCGTTTGACCTGCTCCCTGACGTTTTACCTTGAATTATTCATACATCTTGCCAATGGTAGGCGGACGTCGAAACGCGTATGGAACAGTATTTTGCGTCTGGGGTTCGACTTATTTCTTACATTACATCAAGTCTGACCGGAGAAAACGTTTTGGAGAGCTGTCAGAGAGAACTTGTAACGGTTTACTTCTGTTGTCTCTGATTTTATTCTCGTGAGGCTATACGGCTGCAGTTGGGGTAAACACTAGAGAGTGTGTGATTGAGCGATTCTAATCCGTTCAGTTTTGATTAATAATTGAGAGTATCTAATCAATCGCTTCCGCGAACGTAGGCATATTGCCATATCATGTAAATTCTGTGTCAAGCTTTGAAACGATATAAGAATTCTGTTGGTATTTGCAAAGTGCTCTTTGCCCCCGAGGGACGGAATAAGCAAAATGAATCAGCTCCACGCCAAACACATCCTTCCTGATCAACAAGCCAGAAATGTCTTCACTGTTTCAATGAATCCAATGATCAGTCCATATATAATTAATAGAAGGCCTGTGCACACTTGCCATCCAAGACCTCTAACCAGCAAGCAAGTCATGGCCATGTCAGATTACTCTTGCCTTCAACCCCCATTTCTCCAAGCTTGCCTTGCAGGAGGAGCTTGATCCATAAGTTCAAAGTCACTTTGGAATCCTCAACATGTTTTGAGAATCCAGTTGGTATGTACGCAATCTCTGAAAGTTGCTCTTTGAAAGCTATAGTGATGATGGCATCTTCCTTTAGCATTGCCGGGTTTGCCATGTGACAACTGATGACATATCATCTTTTTTTTAATCTACCCATATAAGAGTTTACGCCATAAACAAGTATAAGGTTTTCCGCAATATAAACTCAAACTTGTAACTCTACGTATGGCACGTAGTGTGACCTTATTATGGACCTTAATCTGCGCATTGGTCGGGTAAGCTTTTCTGCTGTGAGTGCACCTGAGAAATGATGATCAATCTCATGACGACAACGCATGAGTTTCTCGCATTAAGAGCGAGCAACTAAGCATGTAGAAACATCCAAAAGAGGTAGGCCAAGGGATAGCCAATTCAAGAGCTAGACTCCAACCAAAGGCCTCGAAGATAACAAGAAGGCATGCCCTGCTTTTCGAAGAATACGACCAAAGCCGGTTTCTTCTATGAAGACATTACCACCATGCTTTGAAACTCTCTCCTTGAAGTGCCCCTCCATCTGTGGAAACTCTCTCTCTTTCTCTCCCTAATATTTATTGATATCCCCTGTACATTTCAACCACAACTTCAGGAGACCAAAAGGAGAAACACCAAAAGGCAATTCTAAATCTCACTTCCTCTCTATGCAATAGGTTCAGCAACACGAAGGGCTCAAACAACCACGCAAGCGATAGGAAGGAGCACTGAGCAATGGCTCGTAGGAATGGCGATCATCATGGTGCAGTGATTGAGATTCCGAAGCCGATGAACTTCATGGGTGGGCTCGAGTTCTCTTCCCTTACGTACAGTGTGACCAAGAATGAGCAGATTGATGGGCACAGGATTAAGCAGGACGTGAACCTGCTCCATGGGATCACGGGCTACGCCCCGAAAGGGTGCATCACGGCGGTGATGGGCCCGAGCGGGGCGGGGAAGTCCACGTTCTTGGACAGCCTGGCGGGGAGGATCTCAAAGGGGAGCCTCAAGGGCCGGGTCTCCTTGGATGGCATGGAGATGAGTCCTAGCTTGATCAGGAGGACCTCCACTTACATAACGCAGGACGATAGGCTGTCCCCGATGCTCACCGTCTACGAGACGCTCATGTTTGCCGCCGACTTACGGCTAGGGCAGATCTCGAGGGCGGATAAGATCCAGAGGGTGGACAAGTTGATCGAGCAACTCGGACTCTCGGTGAGTTTTGACTACAAAACTTGACTTTTTCTATTGAGTGCTTAAATGCCACTTCTTATACTAACATTCAATCATAAGTTTTCGTCATGGAGTCTACAGTTGTAGATTTCTCGCGCATCCCCATTGACTATTTCCGTCTCGAAGGTTTCTATACAAAAAAGCTTCCACCATAAAGTTACAGATACATACACAAACCAACAAATCAATATATAAGATACATAAACATTGACATTTAGAACATACTACCTAAATTCATTTTACAAAATAGAAGAAATCACGCATTAAGATAGTTCGATTCACGGTAACTTCTATAAACAGACATTATTCGTATACGATTCTTGCAACGTAAGTCATTTTGTGCACTGATCCTTTCAAGAACCAGTCTACTTAATATGTTTAAGCAAAGAATTTGCATCCGAAGTTGGATATGCACCGAAGTGTACATAGTCTAAGGAGAAGCTAATTGTTTTTCCAGAGTAATTTGTGCGATGACTACTCTCATTACAGTCATGCCTAAACACCTACATTGGCAACGAGGGGACACGAGGGGTGTCCGGAGGAGAGCGCCGGAGGGTATCGATTGGCGTTGGCATCATCCGTCGGCCATCCCTACTCTTTCTCGACGACCCAACCTCGGGCCTTGATTCGACCAGCGCCCACAGCGTGATGGAGAAGGTTCACGACATAGCTCGGTCCGGCAGCACTGTGATCCTCACCATCCAACAGCCCTCATCGAGAATCCAACGCCTCCTCGACCATCTCCTCATACTGGCCCGCGGCCAGATCATGTTCCAAGGATCGCCGAAAGACGTGATCCTCCACCTCCGCCACATGGGGCGGGAAGTCCCGAAGGGCCAGAACTCGATAGAGTACCTCATCGACATCATCCGAGAGTACGATCATTTAGAGTTCGGGGTCGAATTTCTTGCTGACTTCGCTCAGGCGGGCCTAAAACCCCTGCCACTGTCTGATGAAGAGACGTCAATCTCAACAGCCGCACCCATCCCGCCTTCTCGTCACCGTGATCACAGGCATCAAGGGCACAATCAGAGCCGCGACCACAGAAACGGCCGGTGATTGCACTTGGGCATACGATGATTTTGACCACAGCTTGAGAAATCCTTACAATAATTGGTCTAGATTATGGACTCCAACATACAGATGAGTCACGTATTAGCGATAATGTAATCTTTTATGCGGAAATCCAATATCAAAGAATTTTAGATTTTTATGATTTATTAACAATAAGAGAGATGAAAACACATATCTTTATCGTAGCAATAACTTTAAGAAAAAAATTGTTGCAGAAATAGGAGAAACGAAGAAATCTTACGGATGATAGAATGCAACTTTTGTTGTCTGTGGGTGGAGAGAGTATTGGACTCTTTATATAGGCTTTTAAAAGGTGCTTTTAATTCCATAAAAGTATATAGAATATTTTATCTTCATAAAAGTTGTAACTTTTGATATTCTTGTAAAATTACCAAAAAAGTTTTAAACTTATTGCAATTATGCTAATCCTAAACCTTGTTTCTTTTTTTTTGCCAATTGAGTCCTAAATATTTTGTATTTGTGCTAATTCAGTCCATTTAGCTAATTTTGATCGGCTAGCATTGACATGGATGCCAACCATCCTATGTGGCATGGCTGACGCTGACGTGAATAATTTTTAATAATTTATTATTTATTTTAATTTTTTTTATTTTATTTCTCTACTTTTTTCTTTCCTTTTCGCTGGCCATTGCCAAGGGTGAGCCTCGCTCGCCCCTAGCGTGGTCGATCCTCACCATGGATGGACATGGCTCCTCACCCATGATGATGAGAGCGAGCTTGACCTCGCCCAGCCATGGCAAGGCTCGACCTTGCCAGATTTGGCGAGGGCTAGCTTGCCATGGCTAGGGGAGCTTGACCTCACTAGTGTTAGCCTTCGGCGACCGACTAGAGGAAAAAGGAAATGAAAAAAAAAAGAAAGAGGGAGAAAAGAAAAAAAAAAAGGGAAAAGAAATAAAAAAATTCAAAAAAATTAAAATATTATTAAAAATTGTCCAGGTTAGCGATGGCTGCGCCACATAAGATGGCCAGCATCCATGTTAGTATTAGCTGGCCAAAATTGATCGGATGATGGACTGAATTGGCATAAATGCAAAACGTTTAAGACTTAATTAGCTAAGAAAAATGTTTCGGATTGAATTGATTGTTTAAGAATTTTTTGGTAATTTTCCCCTCATATTCTATTTTCATAAATGTTGGAAGTTTTCATACTCTATCTTCATAAAAATTTCAACTTTTCATAACAAATACGTTCTTTAACATTTAAATAATTATTGAATTATTAATAATATCATGTGGGTCACAATTATTCTTACATTACTCAGGCACTTAGGTTCACTTTTCAAGTGTAATTTTTCAATTTTCTTTCAGAAAATAACAGAGGGAAAAAAAAATGAGTCAGGCAAAAAGAATTTCCTTTCCATTTCAAAACCTCGTTTAGCCTGACGTTACGTCTGTGGAGCACGACACCTCCTCGACTGGCTCCTCATCGCACAATTTCAAGACATCTCTCTATCTCATGGATCTTATTACTAACAACAACTTTCGAGAGTTTCAGCTGAGGTATTTATCGAATACACATTATTAGTAAGAGTTCTAACTCCAAGATAAAACCTTTTTGAAAAAAAATAAAATGAAAAAAAATGCATCTTTTGCATTTTTTTTCATTTTATTTTTTTTCAAAAAAGGTTTTATGAGGGTTCTATCACTCGCGCATCCCTCGCGCATGGATATCTATCACTCGCGCATCCCTCGGGACATATCGGTGCGGAATTTTTATGAGGGTTCCTGGCAACCTTCAAACACCCTCAACAACATCCTGAGCTGGGTGGATCCTCCGATCTTCTCCAACGATGTCCAGGACTCCTTTTGCTGGACCCCTCATCCGTCTAAAACCTTCTCGGTTGCCCTTGCATGGAGCCATATACGACGGAAAGGTCGGCCCGTTCAGTGGCACACATTCATATGGGACCGAGATGTTGCTCCGCGCCATGCTTTCCTGTTATGGGTGATCTCTCATAACCGGTTACCGACTCAGATATTTCTATCTCATAATCATAGGATTGACCTTGCTCTTTGCGCCTTCTGTGGTTCGGTGCCTGATTCGATAAATCACCTGTTCTTTGAATGTGCATCTACCAACAGATTGGCTGCCATGTGGGCAACCAAATGCAGCCTACCTTGGAGAAATAGACCATGGCACGATCACATTACTTGGGCAATGAATGTCTGCGGCGGTGGCTCGTTTGCACACCGAATATCCAGGTTTTCCTTTGGTGCTTTATGCCACATCATTTGGTCCGAGAGGAACAACGCTATTTTCAGGAACAAGAGTATTTACATCCTGGGCATGCGCCAGCATCTTGTCAAAGTCGTCAAGGACAAGGCCATCTCTATGGGGGGAATTGACGACAACTTCAGGAACCGTGTTGTGCAAAGGAAATGGGATCTTCCGATTACGATCTTTGTAAGGAATACGAATAGCTCCTAGTGCTCAGCCGTGTCTGTCTTAGGTCGGCCTTGCTTGTGCCGATTCGGTTATCCCCAATATCTGGATTGGTTAGCTGTTCCTCGTTGTAATCTCTTTCTGGCTTCTTGCCTGTTTATAGCTTGTGCTTTTTGTATAGCTCTTGCGGATCCGCCCTTGACCTTCTATAGTCATCCTTCTGACTATAGCAGGTCAGGTTCTGGGTTGCGCTTTAGTTTGTATTGGTGTTTTTGAAAAGTTATTTACATTCTTACATTACCAAAAAAAAAAATGCATCTTTTGAAATGAATGTCAAATACCCTCGATTCTTGAATAATTGGGGCAAGTCATATAGACTTTTTCTAGAGTAATCAAGATGGTTTCAATATTCAAATTTCAATGCCTCCTCTTTCGCTTCTTGAATTTAAAATTTATTTCATCTGCATATGAACTTCTTTTGCACGAGCATTTGATTTAAACTCTTCAGTATGTTCGATATGCTTGATATTATTTCCCCTCGTTATTTGTATGTGCCTACTTTTCTGCAACATTCGCGTGGAAGCTACCTAAATTTCACCGACATTTATTTGGTTTAATTTCACCGACATTTATTTGGTTTAATTTGCATAGAAAATTAGGAGTTAATCTTTTAACCCCTAAACAAAAACATTTAAATTGCATAACATATAGTTTAGGTTCATTTTAATTTAACTGCATTTGCATTGGACCGACATTGGCAAGCAAGCTTAAATTTCATCGGACAAAAAACGGGATGCTCGGGAATGCACGGGCTCAGAATTTCAAGACGAACAGGCTTGGTTGTTTTTAATTTGGGCTTGATTTAGTTTGTTGAATTTAATTAATTCAGCCCAAGTTAAGTCAGTCCATTTAAGTTTAATTAAACCAAAGCCCACTAGGATTAGAGCCCATCCTAATTGACCTAGGATTAGCACTATATAAACATAACTAGGTCAGAAATTTGGGGGGACAACACAATTTCTGATCAAAATTTTGAGAGAGCACAAGTGTGAGAGAGAGAGAAAGACCGGCGAAGCCATCGCCACCGTTGCTCCCAACGTCGCGCCAATGTCCTTGCTGCATTGATCGCTGCTTAAAGAAGCTGAGAAGCCGTTGCATCGCTGAACATCGTCGAGCATTCTTTGCCGCAACGCTTCAACCTTGAAGAGCCACCAACCAGCCTTTGTGTGATTGGTGGGTGATACGTAAAGGAACAGAAAGAGAGAAATCTTTCACAGAGGAAGATTTCTTCATGGCTACAAGACAAAGGAGGACACGTCCAGAAGGAGAGGGCTGGTCTTTTGGGATCTGACACACTACGAGAGAAAGATAAAAAGAAAAGTCAAAGAAGAAGAGAAGGGAGAAGAGAACAAGCATCCTCCTTCGAGGTTTTCAATTGATGGAACCGCCCTAGCAAGCCTTCTGCTGTTGTCTTAGCATCGCCGCGTGTCGTCCACAAGTTTCCACTTCTTGACGTGGCGCTCTTCATTGTCATCGCGACAAGCTAGTCCACACCGTGGGCCTTTACCGCGACGCCCTCCCTCATCGAGCAAAGCACCTCCGGTCGTGCGACACGTCCCTGTGTGTTCTTTGTTTTGCAGGCCACATAATTGACATACACAGCCACACATTGAAGAGGAGGCCACACAATTTCACGGCCACATAGAGCACACATTGAGAGAAATACACGGCAAAAGAGAGGGAGGAGACTACAAAAAGAGAGAAAAAGAGGAGCCTTGATCCTTTTCCTGCAGGTCAACGAAGGTCCCAAGCGAAGACTTCCTCTCTCGGTGCCCACTCCTTCACCTAGCAAACTTGAAGACTTCGTTGCCGAAAGTCACTAGCCCCATCACGACATTCCAGCAACTCCACCCACTTTGGTGCGTCATAGTCACGAGGCAACCGTCCTGAAGTGCCACAAGTCCAACCGCGAAGCCTCGTGAGTCACCACCGCGACCGTCGTTGAGCGAAGCGATCCCATAGTGCTGAGCACCAACTTGCGCTACCGTCGTCCCGTCATCGCCGGTCATCCCGTCCCGATCCACAAGCCCGAGCTCGATCCAAGTCCAAATTTGAAAGTATTTTCAAATTAGGTAAGTGGATATATTTTGAATATTTTCTTCAAATATTTAGTGTCCTAATTTGCATGTTTGAATATTTCGTGATTATCGTGTGGAATATTTAGATATCTTAAGATAATATTCGATATATCCGCGATATTTGAAATATTCAAATTAGGAATCGTTTCCTAATTTAGCAACGTATTGGGACGTCTATCCGACTTTAACCCTAAAGTCCGATACGCGGCGATACGGGAAATTATCATCCTATCTATAATCACTTAGATACGATGATAAATTTCATTAGCTTTCCAAATTCGAATGATCAATTATCCGTTAATATCTATAACCCTTTAGATATGACCGATGATTTGATTTTTGTGCCTAATCCGAGTTTGAAGCGAATTTGGCGGATTGCGTGGTTGATTTGAGTTTGATTGTTATCTTTGTTTTGATTGCTTTCCTTTTCAAATAAAAAGAAAACCCAAAAAAATTTCTGTTTTGAGATTTAAATTAGAATTTTTGCATGTCTAGGGTTTTTGAATATATCCCGAAGGATAAGATAAACATCTAATTTAAATTAGGACTTAACGTGGCATGTTTCCTAATTTAAATTAGATATTGTTTGAATCCTAACGAATTATTCACGTTATTTTATTATTCCGAATTTTCATAAAAAAACCCAAAAAAATGGTGAATTGTTTCATGTTTTATTAGGATAGATTGCATTTTAATTTAAGTAATTTACTATTCCGAATTTTAATCAAAAATCCCAAAAAGAAATCATTCTAGGGTAGATTAAGTCATCATAGTTTGCACGTTAATTTAGGTATTTTTGAATTTCGAATTTTAAACAGAAAATACCAAAAATAGAAATCATTAGGTTGCATGTTATTTTAGGCATTTTCATTAATTCCGAATTTCATTTAATTCCGAATTTTCATAAAGAAAAATACCAAAA
Organism: Syzygium aqueum; assembly: GCA_031216185.1. NCBI lineage: Eukaryota > Viridiplantae > Streptophyta > Magnoliopsida > Myrtales > Myrtaceae > Syzygium > Syzygium aqueum. The sequence continues at coordinate 11,588,776 of CM062238.1, forward strand.
ACATGTCATTCTTTCGTCATTAGAATTAAGTCACGTCGTCGCATGACATATAGTTTGCATGCTAGGTTGCATTAATTCATATGTCATATTTTTTTGGACGTCATTGCATATAGTTTAAATTTCATTTAAATAAAGTGAAAATCCAAAAAAAGAAATTGAGTGAATTGCTTGTTAACTAGAAATCATATTAGGATTGTCTGTATGATTTTTCGCTAACAATGCAGATGCTTGCTGGATTCGAGGTAAGTTGTTCTCCTAAGCTTGCAATTTATTTAACGCTTTCTTGAGTGTTAATTTGGTGGTTTGCGCATCCGCATGAATACCTCACATGTTAGTAATTAAGTTAAAATGGATCCAAACTGCCTGCCAAAATATTTTTGAAAAGAAAAGGTACCGAAAGGGCGTTAGACTAGATCTAGCGTAATCAAGTCCCCGGGCTTAGAATCTCTGGTTCGTAGAAATAAAACATATCTCCCTATGTTTTATTTAGGTTTCTAATCAGCCTACCGCAAATTGATTAGTGGCGACTCCAAGCATGAAAACATTTGCATGTTAAGAACTTAAACCCTAAGTTGCGATTTGGTAGGACTTGGGAGGGTCCGAGTTAAGTTCAATCTTAATAATCTATTAGCCCGAGAAAATTGAATAAATTTTTTAGGGTCGCGACAGCTTGGCGACTCCGCTGGGGACTTGAGTTAAAACTCTTAGTGGACTTAGGCCAATTATTCATTTCAAAAAAAAATCTTTTGTTTGGCAGCGAGGATCCCAGGTACGTCCCTAACATTTTAAGGTGTTAAATGTTCTTACAGTATGGGAGGTATAAGGGGAGGCGTGGTTGTTAACTCTTGTTTTGCAGGGAGGTGGTTGAATATATGGTTTAATTTATGCACGAAGCGCTGTTTGATATAACCTGCTGTGCATGCCTTACATTTACACTACACTGCACACACTACCCGCTGCCGGACCTGGGCGGCATAGGTTTAGGATGGTACTGAGATAGTGGATACCCCGACCAAAATCATGTGGTACTGGTCGCCCTCCTCGGTCCCGAATTTTTTTCCAAGGTGTCATTGAGTACCCACCACGGTTGTATCCCATTCAACCCGGGTCGGCTCTTTGACTAAGCCGGAGTCAGGGGAATCCTAGCCTAACCACCACCATGACTGGTTTAGCTCGGTAATCCTCGCGTCTCCATTTTGTAAGCCAGAGTCTAGGTAGAAATCGAACCTCACATCTCATGCGTGTGTCTATGTGATTGCCATTATCTTACCCGGTGAAGTAAGTCTTCTGAACCTTTACCTCGCAATTTATTCAAGTTTCTTACATTTGGTCGGTCCATGATAGGTCTAAGTCGATCGTAATTTTTGAAAGTAAAAATCATTGAAATTTTTTCAAAGGGAAAGAAAAAGAAAAGATAAAGCTTTGAAAAAAAATTACTTTCAACTCTTATCATTATTTTCCTAAGTCTGTCATAATTCATTATTTCCTAAGAAATTTGTCATCATTTTCACAAATACATGGAATAATGAAAAATGTCATGAAAATGGGAATAAAAGAGACGATTAGACTGAGTCATGGACCGATTGTTTTGAGGACTTATACTTACCCTGTTTTATCTTTGAAATCAAGTAACTACGGGCCGATCACTGTTGACACCTAAATTTTACCGACAATCATTTAGTCGTAATTTGCATAGAAAAATTAGGGATTAATCGTTAACCCCTAAACAAAAATATTTAAATTGCATAGCATATAGTTTTAGTTTAATTGCACTTGCATCAAATTGGCGATGGCAAGCGAACTTAAATTTTATCGGACGAGACTCGGCTCGCTCGGAATGCTAGGGCCGAGAATTGCACGTCACGTGGGCTTGGTTGTTTTAATTTGGGCTTAGCCCAAGTTAATTCAGCCCATTTAAATGCTAATTAAGCCCTAAGCCCAAGCCTAAGCCCATTAGGTTAATTGAGCCCATTTAATTTGACCTAGATTAGTCTATATATACATGTTATTAGGTCAAATTAAGGGGGGACACACAGAATTGCAGATCAGTAAAATTTTTCGGAGAGCAAAAGACCAAAGAGAGGGAGGCGTCGGCTGTTCTTGGTGGCTGCCTATGCAGCGTTCTTCATCAACGAAACTCCTGTAGCGCGCTGTCTTTTCCAGTCAATCCAGAAGCGGTCGCTACTCTTGCTGTTTCTTCACGTGTGGCTGCCCTCAGCTGCTGTTGCTTCACATCCTGACGACTCCTCATGCAGCAGACCGAAATCCACCTTTGAAGATTCCTCCATGCAAAGGACGGGAGGGGAGCAGAACATGCATGAAGAATATTTTTTGATTTAACGTTGACTAGTCCCCCCCCGAAGCAGCAACAGACCGGCGCTCCTGCTTGTTTCTTCTTCGTCCAGCGAAGCCCGTCGAAGACCTGTCCTTGAAGCCCACAGTATCATGCAGGATACGTAAACCACATGCAGAGACAAGTTCCAGTCCACTTTGCTCGCTGACTTGCTCCAAAAGCCTTGAAGATCTTCACCTGCTTCCCGACGTCCTCACGCTCATGTGATCCAGTGTTCCCATTGATCAGTCATCCAGATAGCCTCGCTAGACGTCCTCGTCGTGCCCGTGTTGCCGCATCGACTTCGCGCGAGAGTTCTACCGCAAGCCGTCCCAACGCCGGAGCAGCCTCGCCGTCGACCGCCGTTGCCTGGAGTCGTCACCGCCGTACCGGACAGCCGTGCCGGAGCCCCGCCAAGCACCGCGAGCAGCCACTTCCCGCCGTGCGTGCTGCCGTGTTGCCGTGCCGTGAGCCTCGCCGGTGTCATCGACGCCACACTCGCCGTTATCCCGATCCGCAGTCGATCCCGATTCCGAGCCGATTCAAAATTGGCAGTATTTCAAATTAGGTAAGTGAATATATCATGAATATTCCTTTCAAATATTTAGTTTCCTGATTTGCATATCGGAATATTTTGTGAATATTGCATGAATATTAAATATCTTTAGGATAATGTTCAGAATATCCGCAATATTTTGAAAATATTCAAATTAGGAAAACTTTCCTAATTTAGCAACGTATCGGGACGACTATCCGACTTTAACCCTAAAGTCCGATACGCGTCGGTACGGAGAATCATTATCCTATTCATAACTATTTGAATACGATAATGATTTTAATTTGCTTCCCAAATTTGAATCATCGATTATCCGTTAATATCTATAACCCTTTAGATATGACCGATAATTTGATTCTTGTGCCTAATCCGAGTTTGAAACGAATCTGGCGGATCGCGTGGATGATTTGAATTTGTTTGCTATCCATGTTTGTTTAAATTGTTTTTCTTTTCAAATAAAACAGAAAATTCAAAAAAATATTAGTTAGAGTTTGAGTTAGATTTTTGCATGTCTAGGATTTTTGAATATGTCCCAAGGGATAAGATAAATATCTAATTTAAATTAGGACTTAACGTGGCATGTTTCCTAATTTAAATTAGGTATTGTTTGAATCCTAACGGATTATTCACGTTATTTTATAATTCCGAATTTTCAAGAAAACCCCAAAAAAAGAGTGAATTGTTTTAGGGTAAATTAGGATAGATTGCATTTTAATTTAAGTTATTTTATTATTCCGAATTTTTTAAACAAAAATCCCAAAAAAGAAATCATTCTAGGATAGATTAAGTCATCATAGAATGCATGTTAACTTAGGTATTTTTGAATTTCGAATTTTAAACAGAAAATACCAAAAATAGAAAGTCATAGGTTGCATGTTATTTTAGGCATGTTTTTCATTCCGAATTTCATAAAGAAAAATACCAAAAATATATCATTGCATCCGTCATTAGAATTATGTCACGTCGTCGCATGTCATATAGTTTGCATGCTAGGTTGCATTAATTCGCATGTCATTAATTGCACGTCATTGCATATAGTTTAGATTTCATTAAAATAAAGTGAAAAATCAAAAAAAAGGGAAATTGAATGAATGCTTGTTAATTAGAAATCATATTAGGGTGTTTGATGTGATTTTCTAGCTAACAATGCAGATGCTTGCGTTGGTTCCGGGTAAGTTGTTCTCCTAAACTTGCAATTTATTTAATGCTTTGATTATTGGGTGTTAATTTGGTGGTTTGCGCACCCGCATGAATACCTCACATGTTAGTGGCGAAGTTAAAATGGATCCAAACTGCCTGCCAAAATATTTTTGAAATGAAAAGGTACCGAAAGGGCGTTAGACTAGATTTAGCGTAATCAAGTCCCCGGGCTTAGAATCTCTGGTTCGTAGGAATAAAACATATCTCCCTATGTTTTATTTAGGTTTCTAATCAGCCTACCGTAAAATGATTAGTGGCGACTCCAAGCATGAAAACATTTGCATGTTAAGAACTTAAACCCTAAGTTGCGAATTGGTAGGGCTTGGGAGGGCCCGAGTTAAGTTCAATCTTAATAATCCATTAGCCCGAGAAAATTGATAAAAAATTTTTAGGGTCGCGACAGCTTGGCGACTCCGCTGGGGACTTGAGTTAAAACTCTTAGTGGACTTAGGCCAATTTTTGGTTTCAAAAATTTTTGTTTGGCAGCGAGGATCCCAGGTACGTCCCTAACATTTTAAGGTGTTAAATGTTCTTGCAGTATGGGAGGTATAAGGGGAGGCGTGATTGTTAACCCTTGTTTTGCAGGGAGGTGGTTGAATGTATGGTTTATTTTATGCACGAAGCGCTGTTTGATATAACCTGCTGTGCATGCCTTACATTTACACTACACCGCACACACTACCCGCTGCCGGACCTGGGCGGCATAGGTTTAGGATGGTACTGAGATAGTGGACACCCCGACCAAAACCATTTGGTACGGGTCGCCCTCCTCGGTCCCGAATTTTCTTTCAAGGCGTCACTGAGTACCCACCACGGTTGTATTCCACTCAACCCGGGTCGGCTCTTTGACCAAGCCGGAGTCAGGGGAATCCTAGCCTAACCACCACCATGACTGGTTTAGCTCGGTAATCCTCTCGTCTCCACTTTGCAAGCCAGAGTCTAGGTAGAAATCGAACCTCACATTTCATGCGCATGTCTATGTGTTTGCCATTTTCCTTACCCGGTGAAGTAAGATTTCTTTGACCCTTATCTCGCAATTTATTTACCTTTCGTTCTTTTCCTTTGGTCGGTCCATGATGTTAGGTCGGTCGCGAGTCTTTGGTTTATACACTATGGGAGTGTCGGACATCCGGATTCTTGATGTTCCTAAGGACGAGCTTCGTGCCTGGTGGAGTCTACTCAGTCCAACCAACCGCAAGTTAGTGGAGGGCCACGTCGGAAGGTTGCTCCCCCTACTGGAGGTCAAAGTTCGTACCGGCCTCGTTCGCGCATTAGTCCATTTCTGGTGTCCCGAGACAGCCACCTTTATATTCGGTAAGCATGAGCTTACCCCGACTTTGGAAGAATACAGTGTGCTCATTGGAAAATCTTTGGAATCAGAGTTAATCTCACCACCTTTGGGAGTCGATTCCACTCTAATGTTGTCAGAATTTTTGAGGGTCGAAAAACATGACTTAGAAAAAGTTTTGAAAGCCAACCGTGGGTCATGCCCTTTCTCATTCCTGAGTCAATGTTTCGAAAAAGCCACACCTTTTCAAAAGGGCAGAGTCTTTTTACTAGCATTTTTCGGGTTTGTCATTTTTCCTCAATGTAAAAACGCATGTAACCCGTCAATGGCATGGTTGGTCCAACAAGTTTGCCTTCAAAAGAATTTTGTCAACACTATTTTAGCTGAGACCTTCATTTCTCTCACAAAATTCAAACAAAGCGGTGACAAGACATTTCATGCACCCATCGAACTTTTGCAAATCTGGTTTTTGTCTCATATAAAGGGGTGTGGCAATTTACTTAAAATACCCGAACTCAGTGATTCCAGTCATCCCATTTTGAGCTATAAAGAAAAACAAGAGAACGCACCGGATTACCATTATTCCGAGTGGATCATTTTTATGAAAAATGCTAGACCCCAAGGTTTCCAATGGCATGCTAGTTGGTTCAATGTCGAGGAAGCTCGGCTTACGTGTAATGGTGTCGGTCCGGTGCCACTCTTGGGCTTTACTGGCGCAATCGAGTACTACCCCGCCAGAGTGTCCCGACAGTATCAGATTCTTCAGGGGCTCCCTCCGGCGTTACAACCCGAGCTCCTCCGTGCCGATTTCTCCGACCAGAGTGAGGAACATGAAGGGACCATAGCTCAACTCCAGAAGATGTGGAAGAAGTGTCGAGTTTTGAAAATAGCCCGACCCGAAGGAGAGCTCAAAGGGGAGCAGAAGTCCCACTTCGCGACAACCCAGTACATCCGACGACACAAGATCCCTCAGGAGATACGCCCGACGATACCCAAGGTGCCTCTCAAGTCGGCCAATCGTTCAGAGAACAACCGCCTCAAGAGGAAGGTCGAGGAAGCTGAAGAGAAGGCAGCCAAGATAGCTCGGGCTTATGAACAGCTGAAGAAGGATGTCGCCTCCCATATGTCTATAGATCAAGCTTAAAAAAAAAAAATGAGTCGAAGCTTGAAGTTGTTTCTCTTCATTTCCATCTCAGTTTTTAATTCGCTTAGGAATTGCGTCGTTTCTTTTTAATTCAGTTTGCTTTCAAGTCATTAGTCGATGTAAAGATTTTCGTCATTTCAATAAAGAGGTCTTTTCAATTCAAAGCGGTTAGACCAATGTCATGGATCGGCATGTGATTTTGCTTGACACTTACATATGCCCTGTTTCATTTCAAATTAGGTAACTACGGGCCGATCACGATCACCTATTCGCACTCGGTCAAAAACTAGAATGGCCGATCAAACTGAGTTGCAGGAACGTGTTGACGGTATGGCGGACCAGATTAATCAACTCGCCGTCGCCATGCAACAAATGACCGCTGAGATCAAGGCTCTTCGGTCGGTCCCTGTTCCGACATCCCCTGAAGTGTCAGTCCCGAAGCATACAAGTGCGAAGAATGTCGATGTCGAGGAGGATGACGAGATGCCTGAATTGGAGGATGACCCTATCCAGATTATTGTCGACAAACCGAAGCCGGATGAACGAGTCAACAAGCTCGAGGAGAGAGTTAAGCAGTTAGAGGGTTCGCAGGATTCGCCCTCGATTGACTTGTCCATGTACTCCCAGATTAAGATCCCGAAGAAGTTCAAGATGCCGGATTTCGATAAATACAATGGCACCACGTGCCCGAAAGCTCACCTGCAGTTGTACCACGTGCAAATGACCTCGTACGTTGACAACGAGCTTCTTATGATCCATGCATTCCAAGCGAGTTTGACCGGCCCCGCTCTGCACTGGTACCTCATGAAGAAGGTCAATAGCCTCAAAAGCTGGAAGGAAGCCAGTGAAGCGTTCCTCAAACAATACCGGTTCATAACGGACATCGCTCCCACCCGTGACGATCTCGAGCGGGCTCAAATGAAGAAGACCGAGTCTTTTAAAGACTATGCCATCAGGTGGAGAAATTTATCCGCTCAGGTTGTCCCGGAACCTATTGACAGTGAGCTGAAGAGGATGTTCGTCAAAACTCTCCCGTTCGAGTACCGTAACCGAATGGTTGCCATTCCAGCCGACAACTTCAACCAACTTATCCCCATAGGTGAACAGATCGAGATAGGACTGAAGGATGGGTGGTTTGTCGAGCCGTCTGCGTCAACCAAGAGATACAGTGCAAGAAAGGAGAAAGAGCCGGCTGCGGAAGTGAATATGGCTTATAACCAACCAAGCCGGCGGAATACTAATCCTGCCCCGGCAATTCAGGTGGCTGAAGCTCAGCAGCAAAACACGAGCCGTCAACCGTTCCAGAGGTGGAACAACAGGAGACAATTCACCCCCCTCCCCGGTTCATTGTCACAAGTGTTGGCGGTGCTCCGGAAGAAAGGTTTACTCACCAACGAGCCAAAGCGGCCCAATCCTGAGCAGTTTCGTAACTTCGACCCGTCGAAGAAATGCGATTATCATATGGGTGAGGTCGGACACTCGACCGACGATTGCTTAGCCCTCAAGCACCGAATCCAGAACCTCCTGGACACGAAGGCTTTCTCATTCCAGTCCGCCAAGCCAAACGTCCAGAACAACCCGCTCCCTGATCACGCGGGAAATGTGAATGCTGTATTCAGTTTCAATGCTGGTCGAATCAGGAACATCAGGGTGTACACAACCGAAGTCTATGGAGAACTGGTGAAGGCTGGCTATTACCCGCCTAATGAGGACATTTCCCTGGCTGTTATGAGGGAAAGAGTTTCGATGATGGTGGAAGCAGGGATGATTGTCTATGCTGACCATACGGGCATCGTCTCCACTATCTCTGAGGTTGTTATCAACTGGGACGAGGAATTTGCTACATTGAGCACCGGGAAGGACAACCTCGATCCTTTGCCTGAAGACATGCCACCGCTCGAAGACGCAACCGATGATGAGGAGATCGTAATAAGTATGCCTGCGGCTGATGAAGGAATCGTGATCGAGATACCTCAACCTTATGAGTACTCAGACAATAAGGCGGTCCCTTGGTCTTACAGTCTTGACGTTGATCTCGTCACCAGATCCGGACGTGCATATGGCCAAGCAAATGTTCAACCGGCGAAACCTGTCACCGACGAAGAAGCTAAGGAGTTCCTGGCTGTGATTAAAGCCAGTGAGTACAATATAGTGGAACAATTGCGCAAGATGCCCGCACAAATCTCTCTGCTAGAACTCCTTCAGACATCGGTCAAGCATCAGAAGGCCCTAATGAAAGTGTTAAGCGAAGTCCATGTGCCTGAGACGATCGATCATGAAAGACTGGAAGAGTTTGTGGGCTCCATACTCCTCAAAGACCTAATAGCCTTTTCGGATGAGGAATTCCCTCTAGAAGGCAGAGGACATACCAAGGCCCTGTACATTTCCGTCAAGTACAAGGCCTCGCACGTGGCACGGGTCCTAATCGATAACGGTTCGGCCCTCAACATTTGCCCTCTGGCGACTCTGCATCGCCTTAAGGTAGATCCCTCGAGGATAAATGCTGCAAAGACTTCCGTACGAGCTTTCGACGGAACAAAGAAGGAAGTTATGGGAGAAATTCACCTCGACATACAGGTTGGACCAACCGTGTTCAACGTCCTATTCCAGGTTATGGACATTCCCACTGCATTCAACTTTCTGCTTGGTCGTCCATGGATTCATACTGCTGGAGCTGTCCCATCCAGTCTGCATCAGAAGGTGAAGTTCGTGGTGGAAAGGAAGTTAGTAACTGTCCACGGTGAAGAGGAACACCCAATCTATCACGCAGCGGCTATCCCCTATGTCGAGCCGGACTGCAAAATTGAATCGAGTTACCAGTCGCTCGAGCTTGTATCGACCATTCACGCGTCTAGAGGATCATCGCCACCAGTCCCTGAGGTGTCGAATGCTGCTGTTATGGTCGGAAGAGTAATGGTCTCGCATGGCTTTATTCCGGGCGAAGGCCTTGGCAGGGATGGTCAAGGTATCCGCCGACCGATCGAAGTCTCTCAAAGACCCCGCACTTCTGGATTGGGGTATCAAGGGCCAACTACGCTGAACAATGAGAGACGAGGATACGGTCAAGGTCGAGGCCAAGGAGCTGAGCAGAACGGACAGCGATCCAATCAAGGGTCGAATAATGAAGAAACTGCGCGTGGTAGGATGCTTCCACATATCCGCACCACGTTTCCGGGTCCAGCGAGGATGATGCACGAAGAGACGGAAGTAATCGACACGCTGGGGCAACCGAGTGGCAAGTTTGATTTCTATGTGAAGTACTCGGCGCCCCCAAGCTTTTATTCGGATCCCCGCGACATTGTCCCTGACGGATGGGGAGGCATGGATGATCTAAAGATAGAAGACCCCGACGATGCGATAGAAGGAATCACTACCTTGTTCGACGACGTCTTCATTGGAGTTGTCGAGGAAGGACCGTTAGAAGGGATGGGCGCTGGCCCACAAGAGTAACAACTTTTACTTTTCGCACACTCCCCTGCGTGGGAATTTTTACCGCTTTCTAGGATTCGCCCCATTCCGGGTGCTATTTGCATTTTCATTTCTAGGTTTTGATGGTTGCAATTTCCATTCAATAAATGTAATTCATTTAAAAAATCAATGAAATTACAAAGTTTTATTCTCATTTTTGAGGGCATGATGAGGTATATCAAACCAGCCCGGTGATGATATCCAACCGATAAAAGAAAATATAGTCCAAGGAGAACTCTGAGGCCTGGGCTTCTTCATGTTTCCTCGTGATAAAACTTTTCGAAATGAATTTCAGAAAATCAAAAACACAGAAAAATTACAAAAAAATTACAAAAAGCGAGGATTAGCCCTGTTTGTCCTTCTAAATCCGCTGCTTTACGTTTCAGGGGCAATCTTATGATACATGAGGGTATGGGAACGGTCCAAATCGACGAATTACATTCCGCCGAGCTTGATCCAGATGATGCCGATGAATTCGACGATTCCTCGGATATTCAACGTGACCTAGAACATCATGAAAGACCTAAAGTTCTGACGGTCGATCAGACTATCGCTATCAACTTGAGTGATTCCGGAGAACCAAAGGAGGTGAAGATAGGGGCAACCCTTCCCGAAGATGAGGCCAAACGCTTAGTCCAACTGCTGAAAGACTACCAGGACATCTTTGCCTGGTCGTATGCCGATATGCCGGGTTTAGACTCTTCCATTGTGGAGCATGGCCTGCCTACTAATCCGGGCATGCCACCCAAGAAGCAGAGGCTGCGGAGAACTAAGCCAGAGCTTTCAAAGAAAATTGAGGAGGAGGTCATGAAGCTCTTGAAGGTGGGATTCATCGAAGTCACCCAATATCCTACCTGGGTGGCAAACATCGTTCCAGTCATGAAGAAAGATGGCCGAGTTCGGGTTTGCATCGATTATCGCGACCTGAACAAGGCTAGCCCTAAAGATGACTTTCCATTACCGCACATAGATGTTCTGGTAGACAGTACTGCTGGGTTCGAGCTGTTTTCCTTCATGGATGGTTTCTCGGGCTATAATCAGGTAAGAATGAAGGAGGGTGATAAGGAGAAGACGGCGTTTATTACTCCTTGGGGAACGTTTCACTATAAGGTCATGCCCTTCGGCCTTAAAAATGCCGGGGCAACATATCAACGCGCCATGGTCACTCTTTTCCATGACATGATGCACAAGGAGATTGAGATATATGTTGACGACATGATTGCCAAGTCTCGACCCGGAGAGAGTCATGTTGATACCCTGAAGAAGCTGTTTGACCGACTTCGTGAATTTAAGCTCCGTCTCAACCCAGCCAAGTGCGTATTCGGGGCAACGTCGGGCAAGCTACTTGGGTTCGTAGTAAGCAGTAAGGGCATTGAAATCGATCCTTCCAAAGTGAAGGCTATATGTGCGCTACAACCCCCATCCACCGTGAAAGAAGTACGCAGCCTCCTGGGCAGACTGAATTATATAGCTCGGTTCATTTCCCAGCTCTCCGAAACTGCTAAACCGTTCTTCAAGCTTCTAAGGAAGAATGCTCAGGTGGAATGGGATGATAATTGTCAAGAAGCATTTAGTGAGCTGAAGCAGTACTTGATGAAACCACCAGTGCTAGTCCCTCCAGTGCCGGGGCAGCCTCTGATTCTCTATCTCACGATCCACAGCGAGTCTCTGGGAGTTATGTTAGCCCAGAAAAATCCAGGAGATGGGAAGGAGCGAGCCATTTATTATTTGAGCAAGAAGTTTACTGTCTCGGAATTGAACTACTCTGAAGTCGAGAAGACTTGCGCTGCACTAGTGTGGGTGCTCCATCGGTTGAGACAGTATACACTGCATCACCAGACTCTCCTAGTGACTGAGAATGATCCCATCAAGTACTTACTTGATCAACCGGCTTTGGTAGGGAAGCTAGCCAAGTGGCAGATTTTGATCTCAGAGTTTGATGTCCAGATGATGTCACAGAAATCAGTTAAAGGCCGAGTGATTGCTGATGTGTTAGCTGAGAATCCTGGAATCTCGGATGATGATGGATATTCCCCAGAGGACCGCATTTTAGTGATAAAGGAAGACGCGTGGACTATGTTCTTCGATGGAGCCGTGAACTTAACTGGTTCCGGTACTGGGGCAGTCTTAATATCCCCGGATGGACAGCATTATCCAGTGGCAGCAAAGCTGGTATTCCCATGCACTAATAATATAGCCGAGTACGAAGCTTGTATCCTCGGACTTCAAGCCGCAGTTGAAATGGGGATAACCAAGTTAAAGGTGTTTGGTGATTCTGCTCTGATTATTCTGCAAACTCTGGGAGAATGGAAGACGAGAGACACCAAGCTAGTGCCATACCATGAATACCTCGAAGAAATCATAAAGGAATTTGAAGACATTTCCTTCGAGTATTTGGCGAGGTCCCACAATCAGTTCGCTGATGCGCTAGCTACGCTGTCTTCCATGCTGCAAGTGACCGGTGGAGTAGAGGTAGAACCCCTGAAGATCGAAGTCCTAGCAAAACCGGCCTACTGTATGGCTGTGACTGGAGAACCTGATGAAAGACCATGGTATTACGACATCATGAACTACATTCAGAGACAAGAATTTCCTGAGGGAAGCACTCTGGCTGACAGGAAATATATAATGAAAATGGCCTCAAAATTCTTTGTCAGTGGTGAAAAGCTATACAAAAGGTCTCATGATTCGATCCTGTTAAGGTGTGTAGACGCAGCTGAAGCCACCAGAATCACGCAAGAAGTGCACGAGGGGGTATGTGGTCCACATATGAATGGTCACATGTTAGCCAAGAAGATCATGAGGCTGGGTTATTATTGGCTTAGTCTCGAAAGTGACTGTATCCAGCACGTTCGAAGATGTCATAGCTGTCAAGTTCACGGGGATAAGATAAATGTTCCCCCCACAGAGTTGCACCAGCTGTCCGAGCCATGGCCATTTTCAATGTGGGGCATCGATGTGATTGGTCCTATTAATCCCAAGGCGTCAAATGGACACCGTTTCATCCTGGTTGCAATTGATTATTTCTCTAAATGGATTGAAGCGGCATCTTATGCGAGCGTCACTGCAAAGAATGTTGTGAGATTTATCAGGCGAGACATAATCGCTCGCTATGGTGTTCCCGAGGCTATTATCACCGATAATGGGACAAATTTGAACAACAAGTTCGTGGACCAGTTGTTCGATGAGTTCAAGATCCGGCATTTGAATTCATCTCCCTATCGTCCACAGATGAATGGAGCAGTTGAAGCCGCTAACAAAAACATCAAGAAGATCTTGGCTAAAACGGCCGAGAATTATCGTGACTGGCATGACAGATTGCCATTTGCATTGATGGCATATCGAACTTCCATTCGAACCTCTGTCGGTGCAACCCCTTTTTCTCTGGTGTATGGCATGGAAGCTGTTCTGCCCGTTGAAGTGGAGATCCCTTCCCTGCGTGTTTTATCCCAGGTGGAGTTGTCTGAAGCGGAATGGATGCAACAGAGACATGAGCAGTTGAACCTGATTGATGAAAAACGGCTGAGGGCCATTTGCCACGGTCAAACCTATCAGCGGAGGATAGCTAGGTCTTTCAACCAAAAGGTACGTCCAAGACACTTCGAGGTAAATGATCTAGTCCTAAGGAAGGTGCTGCCAATCTTTCCTGTTCCCGGAGGTAAATTTGCTCCAAACTACATCGGTCCATATGTAGTTAAGAAGGTACTTCCCGGAGGTGCCTTGATTCTCGCAGAGATGGATGGTCGTGAGTTTTCCAATCCTGTTAACTCTGATGCTGTGAAGATGTATTATCCATGATGAAACCTGTCATTTTGCAGCAAAAGTTTTCCAGTGTTTGGTTTTATGTTATGAATTGCAAACATTTCAATGATGAATAAATGATTTCAATCAATTTCAAGCTAAAATGTTTGCATTGTCCTTAAATTCTGCATGGTGATTTTATCGATCAACATCATTAATTTCAAAGGGGAAGTCTATTTAGACAATTTGATAATTCGTGCATGCGAAATGACTTGAGTGTGTTGAATGAGGTACATCGGGACGATGAAAGGCAAGCCCTATCCTACACACTGTCCCATGCATCAATCCCCAATGAGTTGAGTAGAAAAAGAAAAAATCCCCAGGGAGTTGAGTGGAAAAATTCCATGACTGCAAGGTAAAGAGTTCTCTCGCAAAAGGTACGATGACCGAAGTGACAAGAGGCATTTCATTTCTCTATCTCAAACACTACAGGTTATCCATTGTTCAACCTCTTTGAGCTTAAATGCATGGAGAAATTCTTTCAAATTACCCCTGTCAAGAACCACCCCACATTGGGGCAAACTGGAGTAAGTCAGTAACATAAGGTGAAGAATGAATAGAAATTTTCTTGCTCTCACTTGCATCAATCTTCGAGTGTTGCTTTTTCAGATGAATTCATACGAAGTTCAAGTGCCTTAGGATGACGAAGAGCATTTCTTTCTCTATCCTATATACACTTTATCCCTTGCAAAGCCCAATTGAGCCTACAAATTCGTTTCATATAAACCCAGTTGGTGATCATCCCCCACACTGGGGCAAGGCAAAAGTCATCATTGTTCAACCAAAGTATCAGAAGTGTCAACTGAAGACGAGAAGCTTCTGAGTTCAGACAGCAGGTCAATCAATCAGATTAGCTGGCCGATGGCCAATGTCAAAAAAAAAAAGGGGGGGGCAAGAAAAAGCAGCGTGCCTGGCAAAAGCAAGGTCAATGCCCAATGAAAAGTGTCAAGACGCGGCATATCAAAATCCCCAGTGGACAAGTCCCAAAGGAATCAAGTGATGGATATCTGAAGCCAATGGAACATTTACTGAAAAGAGGCAATCTCTGGTGAAGAAGAAGACCGGTGACAATGCCAAGATGATCACCAACTTATTCACCCCAATCATACATTTTGAGCCTAAATGATCCATTCATTTCTCAACCCATAAACCGAGCCTACGTTACGTCCCTTACAAAGTCTCTTCAGATTAGGGCACTTGAACTAACGTAGAATTTCAGATGTTTATAAGCTTAGCTCGAAGAAGTGCGAGCAAGTACATTTCTATCTCATGTTGCAGGGTTCTTGACTTGTAGACCCAGAGACAATTGCAGAATATTTCTTTCAATAGCCTCGACTCTAAGAGTCCCTTTGATAAGCCGTTGACCAAGCCTATGTTACAGTCCTGGTAAAGACCTCTTGGATTGGTAAGGTTGTACCGCTTGCGAGAATACTCAGACCCTTGTTGACATGATGAAAGTGCAAATGAGCGATTCTCAAATAAATCAGCCTTTTTCGATGAGAATGAGAGAAAGTCCTTTCGGATCGAAGGTCCCTCATTCGACATTTTCAAGACACCCGCTTGTCAATTGGGATTGTCTTGTCATGATTTTTCCCCAACGAAGTTTATAATGCCGATCTGACAGAACCATCGTGCATGGAAAAACCAGTTGGAATCATAGTGCATGAGTATGTGTGTTCTTGTTTGTCCATGAATGCATATTGCATGTTGTTTAAAGTCGTGTCCAACAGGAGACACACTCTCAGGAGTCAGAGATATCGCCAGGTAAGTATATCTCTATATCCCTAACCTGTTCGAGCAATCGTCAGGCCTCCACATTGAATCAGTTTGTTACGATCTCTAGATGCCTTTGATGATGTTCAGGTATTTATTGATCAAGCCTTTTCAGGTACCTCTGATGATATCCAGGTACTTTGTCAAGGAACCCTCGAACATTCGGGCTAGCCCGCTTGTTCACCAAAATCATTGTTTTCACACAATTTCGAGAGGATTCCCCCGTGAGACACCTATGGAGATGTATAGGTGCCGCGGCCAAATCTTTACAAATACCTATGGAGATGTATAGGTATCTTGTAAAGGTCGGAATTTTTCTCTAATCTCAAGAAGATTCCCCCGTAACTCACCTATGGCGATGTATAGGTGAAGCGGCCAAATCTTTACTAGTGTCTATGGCGATGTATAGATGTCTAGTAAAGGTCGGAATTATTCTTTAATCTCGAGTATTCCCCCGCGGTATACCTATGGCGATGTATAGGTACGGCGGCCAAATCTTTATAAGTACCTATGGCGATGTATAGGTATCTTATAAAGGTCGGAATACTCTCTCCCCCGGATATTCCCCCGCAACTCACCTATGGCGATGTATAGGTGGAGCGGCCAAATCTTTATGAATACCTATGGCGATGTATAGGTGGTTCATAAAGGTCGGAATATTCCCTCAACCCCCAGGTTTTCCCCCGTGTCTCACTTATGGCGATGTATAAGTGACGCGGCCAAATCCTTATGAGTACCTATGGCGATGTATAGATATCTCATAAGGGTCGGAATATCCTATTTAGTTCCCCCGTGACGCACCTATGGCGATGTATAGGCGCAGCGGCCAAATCTTTACAAATACCTATGGCGATGTATAGGTGGTTTGTAAAGGTCGGAACGTTTTTACACTTTTTTTATCTCACGAATCCAGGTGATGATTGGATACGTTGAGTTTTCTTCGTGTTCGTGTGTTTTGACTTAACTGCAGATCACCGACACTCATCAACAGTTTATCAGGCAATACCTATGGGACTGAGCCCAGACATTTGCCAAACGATATTCCAGTCAAAGTTGTGCCTCGAATTGCATTATCTCGCTCCAGTCAGGTAAGTAATTCCAGGTATGTTTTCTTTTCATGTCAGCACGCATCATTTCTTATTGCATTCAAAATGGGACTCATAATCCCGACAAAAATAACATTCATTGCATTTTGCATGGTTGAAATTTAGGTATCATTTAATCTTTGAATGCAACCTCTGCGAGCTCACCTTCAAAGAGGGGCAGCTGTTGACACCTAAATTTTACCGACAATCATTTAGTCGTAATTTGCATAGAAAAATTAGGGATTAATCGTTAACCCCTAAACAAAAATATTTAAATTGCATAGCATATAGTTTTAGTTTAATTGCACTTGCATCAAATTGGCGATGGCAAGCGAACTTAAATTTTATCGGACGAGACTCGGCTCGCTCGGAATGCTAGGGCCGAGAATTGCACGTCACGTGGGCTTGGTTGTTTTAATTTGGGCTTAGCCCAAGTTAATTCAGCCCATTTAAATGCTAATTAAGCCCAAGCCTAAGCCCATTAGGTTAATTGAGCCCATTTAATTTGACCTAGATTAGTCTATATATACATGTTATTAGGTCAAATTAAGGGGGGACACACAGAATTGCAGATCAGTAAAATTTTTCGGAGAGCAAAAGACCAAAGAGAGGGAGGCGTCGGCTGTTCTTGGTGGCTGCCCATGCAGCGTTCTTCATCAACGAAACTCCTGTAGCGCGCTGTCTTTTCCAGTCAATCCAGAAGCGGTCGCTACTCTTGCTGTTTCTTCACGTGTGGCTGCCCTCAGCTGCTGTTGCTTCACATCCTGACGACTCCTCATGCAGCAGACCGAAATCCACCTTTGAAGATTCCTCCATGCAAAGGACGGGAGGGGAGCAGAACATGCATGAAGAATATTTTTTGATTTAACGTTGACTAGTCTCCCCCCGAAGCAGCAACAGACCGGCGCTCCTGCTTGTTTCTTCTTCGTCCAGCGAAGCCCGTCGAAGACCTGTCCTTGAAGCCCACAGTATCATGCAGGATACGTAAACCACATGCAGAGACAAGTTCCAGTCCACTTTGCTCGCTGACTTGCTCCAAAAGCCTTGAAGATCTTCACCTGCTTCCCGACGTCCTCACGCTCATGTGATCCAGTGTTCCCATTGATCAGTCATCCGGATAGCCTCGCTAGACGTCCTCGTCGTGCCCGTGTTGCCGCATCGACTTCGCGCGAGAGTTCTACCGCAAGCCGTCCCAATGCCGGAGCAGCCCCGCCGTCGACCGCCGTTGCCTGGAGTCGTCACCGCCGTACCGGACAGCCGTGCCGGAGCCCCGCCAAGCACCGCGAGCAGCCACTTCCCGCCGTGCGTGCTGCCGTGTTGCCGTGCCGTGAGCCTCGCCGGTGTCATCGACGCCACACTCGCCGTTATCCCGATCCGCAGTCGATCCCGATTCCGAGCCGATTCAAAATTGGCAGTATTTCAAATTAGGTAAGTGAATATATCATGAATATTCCTTTCAAATATTTAGTTTCCTGATTTGCATATCGGAATATTTTGTGAATATTGCATGAATATTAAATATCTTTAGGATAATGTTCAGAATATCCGCAATATTTTGAAAATATTCAAATTAGGAAAACTTTCCTAATTTAGCAACGTATCGGGACGACTATCCGACTTTAACCCTAAAGTCCGATACGCGTCGGTACGGAGAATCATTATCCTATTCATAACTATTTGAATACGATAATGATTTTAATTTGCTTCCCAAATTTGAATCATCGATTATCCGTTAATATCTATAACCCTTTAGATATGACCGATAATTTGATTCTTGTGCCTAATCCGAGTTTGAAACGAATCTGGCGGATCGCGTGGATGATTTGAATTTGTTTGCTATCCATGTTTGTTTAAATTGTTTTTCTTTTCAAATAAAACAGAAAATTCAAAAAAATATTAGTTAGAGTTTGAGTTAGATTTTTGCATGTCTAGGATTTTTGAATATGTCCCAAGGGATAAGATAAATATCTAATTTAAATTAGGACTTAACGTGGCATGTTTCCTAATTTAAATTAGGTATTGTTTGAATCCTAACGGATTATTCACGTTATTTTATAATTCCGAATTTTCAAGAAAACCCCAAAAAAAGAGTGAATTGTTTTAGGGTAAATTAGGATAGATTGCATTTTAATTTAAGTTATTTTATTATTCCGAATTTTTTAAACAAAAATCCCAAAAAAGAAATCATTCTAGGATAGATTAAGTCATCATAGAATGCATGTTAACTTAGGTATTTTTGAATTTCGAATTTTAAACAGAAAATACCAAAAATAGAAAGTCATAGGTTGCATGTTATTTTAGGCATGTTTTTCATTCCGAATTTCATAAAGAAAAATACCAAAAATATATCATTGCATCCGTCATTAGAATTATGTCACGTCGTCGCATGTCATATAGTTTGCATGCTAGGTTGCATTAATTCGCATGTCATTAATTGCACGTCATTTCATATAGTTTAGATTTCATTAAAATAAAGTGAAAAATCAGAAAAAGGGAAATTGAATGAATGCTTGTTAATTAGAAATCATATTAGGGTGTTTGATGTGATTTCCTAGCTAACAATGCAGATGCTTGCGTTGGTTCCGGGTAAGTTGTTCTCCTAAATTTGCAATTTATTTAATGCTTTGATTATTGGGTGTTAATTTGGTGGTTTGCGCACCCGCATGAACACCTCACATGTTAGTGGCTAAGTTAAAATGGATCCAAACTGCCTGCCAAAATATTTTTGAAATGAAAAGGTACCGAAAGGGCGTTAGACTAGATTTAGCGTAATCAAGTCCCCGGGCTTAGAATCTCTGGTTCGTAGGAATAAAACATATCTCCCTATGTTTTATTTAGGTTTCTAATCAGCCTACCGTAAAATGATTAGTGGCGACTCCAAGCATGAAAACATTTGCATGTTAAGAACTTAAACCCTAAGTTGCGAATTGGTAGGGCTTGGGAGGGCCCGAGTTAAGTTCAATCTTAAAAATCCATTAGCCCGAGAAAATTGATAAAAATTTTTTAGGGTCGCGACAATCACGATCACCTATTTGCACACGGTCAAAAACTAGAATGGCCGATCAAACTGAGTTGCAGGAACGTGTTGACGGTATGGCAGACCAGATCAAGCAACTCGCCGTCGCCATGCAACAAATGACCGCTGAGATCAAGGCTCTTTGGTCGATCCATGTTTCAGCACTCCCTGAAGTATCAGTCCCAAAGCATACAAGTGGAAAGAATGTCGACGTCGAGGAAGATGATGATATGCCTGAGTTAGAAGATGACCCCATCCAGATTGTCGTCAACAAACCCAAGCTTGATGAACGAGTCAATAAGCTGGAAGAGAGAGTGAAACAGCTGGAGGGTTCACAGGATTCACCCTCGATCGATCTGTCCATGTACTCACAAATCAAAATCCCGAAGAAGTTCAAGATGCCGGACTTCGACAAATACAATGGCACCACCTGCCCGAAGGCTCACTTGCAGTTGTACCATGTGCAGATGACCTCGTACGTTGATAACGAGCTTATGATGATCCATGCATTTCAAGCAAGCTTGACCGGCCCTGCTCTGCACTGGTACCTCATGAAAAAGATCAATAGCCTCAAAACCTGGAAGGAAGCTAGCGAGGCGTTCCTGAAACAATACCGGTTCATAACGGACATCACTCCTACTCGTGATGATCTCGAGCGTGCTCAAATGAAAAAGACCGAGTCTTTCAAAGACTATGCCATCAGGTGGAGGAATTTAGCCGCTCAGGTTGTCCCAGAACCTATTGACAGTGAGCTGAAGAGGATGTTCGTCAAAACTCTCCCGTTCGAGTACCGTAATCGAATGGTCGCCATTCCAGCTGACAACTTCAACCAACTCATCCCTATAGGCGAACAAATCGAGATAGGACTGAAGGATGGATGGTTTGTCGAGCCATCCTCGTCAACCAAGAGATTCAGTGCAAGAAAGGAGAAAGAACCGGCTGCAGAAGTGAACGTGACCTATACCCAACCGGGCCGGCGGAATGTTAATCCTGCCCCGGCAATTCAAGTAGCAAAAGCTCAGCAGCAAAACACGAGTCTTCAACCTTTTCAGAGGAGGAACAACAGAAGGCAATTCACCCCTCTCCCCGGTTCGTTGTCTCAAGTATTGGCAGTACTTCAGAAGAAAGGCTTGCTTACTACTGAGCCAAAGCGGCCAAATCCTGAGAAGTTCTATAACTACGACCCGTCGAAAAAATGCGATTATCACATTGGCGAGCTGGGGCATTCAACCGACGATTGCTACGCCCTCAAGCACCAAATCCAGAATCTTCTCGACACGAAGGCGTTCTCATTCCAACCCGCTAAGCCGAATGTTCAGAGTAATCCGCTCCCTGATCACGCGAGCAATGTGAATGCTGTATTCTGTTTCGATGCTGGTCCAATCAAGAACGTCAAGGTGTACACTGCTGAGGTCTACGGCGAGTTGGTGAAAGCCGGGTGTTACCCGAGTAATGAGGCCATTTCCCTGGCCATCATGAGACAAAGAATCTTAGCAATGGTAGAAGCTGGGATGATCGTTTATGCTGACCACACTGGCATCGTTTCTACTATCTCTGAGGTCGTCATTAATCGGGACGAAGAAGTTGCTACGTTGAACACCGGGAAGGACAAGCTCGATCCTTTGTCTGAAGATATGCCTACGCTTGAGGACGCGACTGATGATGAAGAGATCGTAGAAAGCATGTTTAAGGCTGATGAAGGAAAAGAGGT
Organism: Syzygium aqueum; assembly: GCA_031216185.1. Lineage (NCBI taxonomy): Eukaryota > Viridiplantae > Streptophyta > Magnoliopsida > Myrtales > Myrtaceae > Syzygium > Syzygium aqueum. The sequence goes on from CM062238.1 coordinate 11,610,150, forward strand.
GATCGACACTTTGGGGCAACCGAGTGGCAAGTTTGATTACTATGTGAAGTACTCGGCGCCCCCAATCTTTTATTCGGATCCCTGCGACATTGTCCCTGACGGGTGGGGAGGTATGGATGATCCAACACCTCAAATGATAGAGGATTCTGAAGATGCCATGGAGGGAATTACTGCCCTGTTCGACGACATCTTCATCGGAGCTATCGAAGAAGGACTGTTAGAGGGAATGGGCACAGGCCTACAAGAGTAAAATCTTTACTTTTCCGCACACTCCCCTGCGTGGGAATTTTTACTGCTTTCTAGGATTTGCCCCGTTTCGGGTGCTGTTTTCATTTCCATTTCTAGGTTTTGATTGCTGCAATTTACATTCAATAAATGTAATTCATTTTGAAATTATCAATGAAATTACAAGTTTTATTCTCATTTTTCGAGGGCATGTTGAGGTATATCAAACCAGCCCGGTGATGATATCCAACCGATAAAAGAAAATATAGTCCAAGGAGAATTCTGAGGCCTGGGCTTCTTCATGCTTCCTCGTGTTAAAATCTTTTCGAAATGAATTTCAGAAAAAGAAAAACACAAAAAAAAATTAATTACAAAAAAATTACAAAAAATGCAATGTTTAGCCCTGTTTGTCCTTTTGAATCCATTACTTTATGTTTCAGGGGCAATCTTGTGACACATGAGGGTACGGGAACGGTCCAAATCGACGAATTATGCGCCGCCAAACTTGATCCCGATGATATCGGAGAACCCGATGATTCCTCAGATATTCAGCGTGACTTAGAGCATCATGAAAGACCTAAAGTCCTGACGGTAGATCAAACTATTACCGTCAATCTGAGTGATTCTGGAGAACCCAATGAGGTAAAAATAGGGGCAACTCTTCCTGAAGGTGAAACGAAACATCCGATCCAGTTGCCGCATGAGTAGGTAAGTTTTTCAATCAAAAGGTGCTTTCCGGAGGTGCCCTGATTCTTGCAGAGATGGATGATCGTGAGTTTTCCAATCCTGTTAACTCTGATGCTGTGAAGATGTATTATCCATGATGAAACCTGTCATTTTGCAGCAAAAGTTTTTCAATATCTGGTTTTATACCTCTGAATTGCAAACATTTCGGTGATGAATAAATGATTTCAATCAATTTCAAGATGAAATGTGTCCATTAGCTTTAATTTCTGCATGGCTATTTTTGTCAATTTGCATTATCGATTTCAAAAGGGGAAATCTGTTTTGACAATCTCATAATTCATGTGAAATGAACTAAATGTGTCGAATGAGGTACATCGGGATGATGAAAGGCAAGCCCTATCCCCTACACATTGTCCCATGCATCTCCAGTGAGAAAAATAAAAAAATCCCCAGCAGTTGAGTGGAAAAACTCCATGTCTGCAAGGTAAAGAGTTTTCTCGCGAAAGGTACGGCGACCGAAGTGACAAGAGGCATTTCATTTCTCTACCTTAAAAACACTACAGGCTATCCATTGTTCAACCATTTTGAGCCTAAACAGTTGGAGGAATTCTTTCAAATTACCCCTGTCAAGAACCACCCCACATCGGGGCAAACTGGAGGAAAATCAGCATCATAAGGTGAAAAATGACTAGAAATTTTCTTGCTCTCACTTGCATCAATCTTCGAGTGTTGCTTTTACAGATGAATTCACGTGAAGTTCAAGTGCCTTAGGATGACGAAGAGCATTTCTTTCTCTATCCTATATATACTTTACCCTTTGCTAAGCCCAATTGAGCCTGCAAATTCGTTTCATACAAACCCAGTTGGTGATCATCCCCCACACTGGGGCAAGGCAAAAGGTCATCATTGTTCAAGTAGTATATCCAGAGCGTCGATAGAAGACAAGAAGTTTCACAGTTCCAATGACAAATCAATTAGTCAGATATAGTTGACTAGCATTTGCATTGTAAAAGAAAAAAGAAAGAAAGAAAAGGGGCAAGAAAAAGCAGTGTGCCTGGTAAAAGTAAGGCCAATGCCCAATGAAAAATGTTGGGATATGACATGTCAAAATCCCCAGTCAAGTAGTTTCGAAGGAATCAATGGATGAACTCCTGAAGATAATGAAACATCCATCAAGAAGAAAATCTATGGTGAAGAAGAAAAGCGGTGACAATGCCAAGATGATCACCAATTTGTTCACCCGAATCATATACATCTTGAGCCTAAATGATCCATTCATTTCTCAACCCATAAACCGAGCCTACATTACGTCCCTTGCAAAGTCTCTTCAGATTAGGGCACTTGAACTAACGTAGAATTTCAAATGTTTATAAGCTTAGCTCGAAGAAGTGCGAGCAAGTCCATTTCTATCTCATTTTGCAGGGTTCTTGACTTGTAAACCCGGGCGCAATTGCGGAGCATTTTCTTTTAATAGCTTCGACTCGAAGAGTCCCCTTTGCTAAGTCGTTGACCAAGCCCATGTTACAGTCCTGGTAAAGACCTCTTGGATTGGTAAGGTCGTACCGCTTGCGAGAATACTCGGACCCTTGTCGACATGATGAAGGTGAGATGGAGTGATTCGCGTAAATCAGCCTTTTGATGAGAATGAGAGAAAGCCCTTTCGGACCGGAAGTTCCTCATTCAACATTTTCAAGACACTCATTTGTGAGTTAGAATTGTCTTGTCATGATTTTTCCCCAACGAAGTTTGTAATGCCGATTTGACAAAACCATCGTGCATAACAACCAGTTGAATTTATAGTTCATGTGTACATGTGTTCTTGATAGTGCGAATGCATATTACATGTTGCTTAAAGCTGTGTCTAACAGGAGACACACCCTCAAAAGTCGGAGATATTACCAGGTAAGTATATCTCTATATCCCTAACCTGTACGAGCAATCGTCAGGTCCCATATTTGATCATTTTGTTACGATCTCTAGATGCCTTTGATGATGTTCAGGTATTTATTGATCAAGCCTTTTCAGGTACCTCTGATGATATCTAGGTACTTTGTCAAGGAACCCTCGAACATTCAGGCTAGCCCGTTTGTTCACCAAAATCATTGTTTTCACACAATCTCGAGAGGATTCCCCCGTGAGACACCTATGGAGATGTATAGGTGCCGCGGCCAAATCTTTACAAATACCTATGGAGATGTATAGGTATCTTGTAAAGGTCGGAATTTTTCTCTAATCTCAAGAAGATTCCCCCGTAACTCACTTATGGCGATGTATAGGTGAAGCGGCCAAATCTTTACCAGTATCTATGGCGATGTATAGATGTCTAGTAAATGTCGGAATTATTCTTTAATCTCGAGTATTCCCCCGCGGTATACCTATGGCGATGTATAGGTACGGCGGCCAAATCTTTATAAGTGTCTATGGCGATGTATAGGTATCTTATAAAGGTCGGAATACTCTACCCCTCCTGGATATTCCCCCGCGACTCACCTATGGCGATGTATAGGTGGCGCGGCCAAATCTTTATGAATATCTATGGCGATGTATAGGTATTTCATAAAGATCGAAATATTCCCTCAACCCCCAGGTTTTCCCCCGTGTCTCACTTATGGCGATGTATAAGTGACGCGGCCAAATCCTTATGAGTACCTATGGCGATGTATAGGTATCTCATAAGGGTCGGAATATCCTATTTAGTTCCCCCGTGACGCACCTATGGCGATGTACAGGCGCAGCGGCCAAATCTTTACAAATATCTATGGAGATGTATAGGTGGTTTGTAAAGGTCGGAACGTTTTTACACTTTTTTATCTCGCGCATCCAGGTGATGGTTGGATACGTTGAGCTTTCTTCCTGTGATTTGACTTAACTGCAGATCACCACATTCATCAACAGTTTGTTAGGCAATACCTATGGGACTGAGCCCAGATATTTGCCAAACAACATTCAAAATCAGAGTCGTGCCTCGAATTGCATTATCTCACTTCCGTCAGGTAAGTAATTCCAGGTATGTTTTCCTTTCATGTCAGCATGCATCATTTCTTATTGCATTTCAAAAATGGGACTCAAAATCCCGACAAAAACAACATTCATTGCATTTTGCATGGTTGAAATTTAGGCATCATTTAATCTTTGAATGCAACCTCTGCGAGCTCACCTTCAAAGAGGGGCAGCTGTTGACACCTAAATTTCACCGACATTTATTTGGTTTAATTTGCATAGAAAATTAGGAGTTAATCTTTTAACCCCTAAACAAAAACATTTAAATTGCATAACATATAGTTTAGGTTCATTTTAATTTAACTGCATTTGCATTGGACCGACATTGGCAAGCAAGCTTAAATTTCATCGGACAAAAAACGGGACGCTCGGGAATGCACGGGCTCAGAATTTCAAGACGAACAGGCTTGGTTGTTTTTAATTTGGGCTTGATTTAGTTTGTTGAATTTAATTAATTCAGCCCAAGTTAAGTCAGTCCATTTAAGTTTAATTAAACCAAAGCCCACTAGGATTAGAGCCCATCCTAATTGACCTAGGATTAGCACTATATAAACATAACTAGGTCAGAAATTTGGGGGGACAACACAATTTCTGATCAAAATTTTGAGAGAGCACAAGTGTGAGAGAGAGAGAAAGACCGGCGAAGCCATCGCCACCGTTGCTCCCAACGTCGCGCCAATGTCCTTGCTGCATTGATCGCTGCTTAAAGAAGCTGAGAAGCCGTTGCATCGCTGAACATCGTCGAGCATTCTTTGCCGCAACGCTTCAACCTTGAAGAGCCACCAACCAGCCTTTGTGTGATTGGTGGGTGATACGTAAAGGAACAGAAAGAGAGAAATCTTTCACAGAGGAAGATTTCTTCATGGCTACAAGACAAAGGAGGACACGTCCAGAAGGAGAGGGCTGGTCTTTTGGGATCTGACACACTACGAGAGAAAGATAAAAAGAAAAGTCAAAGAAGAAGAGAAGGGAGAAGAGAACAAGCATCCTCCTTCGAGGTTTTCAATTGATGGAACCGCCCTAGCAAGCCTTCTGCTGTTGTCTTAGCATCGCCGCGTGTCGTCCACAAGTTTCCACTTCTTGACGTGGCGCTCTTCATTGTCATCGCGACAAGCTAGTCCACACCGTGGGCCTTTACCGCGACGCCCTCCCTCATCGAGCAAAGCACCTCCGGTCGTGCGACACGTCCCTGTGTGTTCTTTGTTTTGCAGGCCACATAATTGACATACACAGCCACACATTGAAGAGGAGGCCACACAATTTCACGGCCACATAGAGCACACATTGAGAGAAATACACGGCAAAAGAGAGGGAGGAGACTACAAAAAGAGAGAAAAAGAGGAGCCTTGATCCTTTTCCTGCAGGTCAACGAAGGTCCCAAGCGAAGACTTCCTCTCTCGGTGCCCACTCCTTCACCTAGCAAACTTGAAGACTTCGTTGCCGAAAGTCACTAGCCCCATCACGACATTCCAGCAACTCCACCCACTTTGGTGCGTCATAGTCACGAGGCAACCGTCCTGAAGTGCCACAAGTCCAACCGCGAAGCCTCGTGAGTCACCACCGCGACCGTCGTTGAGCGAAGCGATCCCATAGTGCTGAGCACCAACTTGCGCTACCGTCGTCCCGTCGTCGCCGGTCATCCCGTCCCGATCCACAAGCCCGAGCTCGATCCAAGTCCAAATTTGAAAGTATTTTCAAATTAGGTAAGTGGATATATTTTGAATATTTTCTTCAAATATTTAGTGTCCTAATTTGCATGTTTGAATATTTCGTGATTATCGTGTGGAATATTTAGACATCTTAAGATAATATTCGATATATCCGCGATATTTGAAATATTCAAATTAGGAATCGTTTCCTAATTTAGCAACGTATTGGGACGTCTATCCGACTTTAACCCTAAAGTCCGATACGCGGCGATACGGGAAATTATCATCCTATCTATAATCACTTAGATACGATGATAAATTTCATTAGCTTTCCAAATTCGAATGATCAATTATCCGTTAATATCTATAACCCTTTAGATATGACCGATGATTTGATTTTTGTGCCTAATCCGAGTTGAAGCGAATTTGGCGGATTGCGTGGTTGATTTGAGTTTGATTGTTATCTTTGTTTTGATTGCTTTCCTTTTCAAATAAAAAGAAAACTCAAAAAAATTTCTGTTTTGAGATTTAAATTAGAATTTTTGCATGTCTAGGGTTTTTGAATATATCCCGAAGGATAAGATAAACATCTAATTTAAATTAGGACTTAACGTGGCATGTTTCCTAATTTAAATTAGATATTGTTTGAATCCTAACGAATTATTCACGTTATTTTATTATTCCGAATTTTCATAAAAAACCCAAAAAAATGGTGAATTGTTTCATGTTTTATTAGGATAGATTGCATTTTAATTTAAGTAATTTACTATTCCGAATTTTAATCAAAAATCCCAAAAAGAAATCATTCTAGGGTAGATTAAGTCATCATAGTTTGCACGTTAATTTAGGTATTTTTGAATTTCGAATTTTAAACAGAAAATACCAAAAATAGAAATCATTAGGTTGCATGTTATTTTAGGCATTTTCATTAATTCCGAATTTCATTTAATTCCGAATTTTCATAAAGAAAAATACCAAAAACATGTCATTCTTTCGTCATTAGAATTAAGTCACGTCGTCGCATGACATATAGTTTGCATGCTAGGTTGCATTAATTCGTATGTCATATTTTTTTGGACGTCATTGCATATAGTTTAAGTTTCATTTAAATAAAGTGAAAATCCAAAAAAAAGAGAAATTGAGTGAATTGCTTGTTAACTAGAAATCATATTAGGATTGTCTGTATGATTTTTCGCTAACAATGCAGATGCTTGCTGGATTCGAGGTAAGTTGTTCTCCTAAGCTTGCAATTTATTTAACGCTTTCTTGAGTGTTAATTTGGTGGTTTGCGCATCCGCATGAACACCTCACATGTTAGTAATTAAGTTAAAATGGATCCAAACTGCCTGCCAAAATATTTTTGAAAAGAAAAGGTACCGAAAGGGCGTTAGACTAGATCTAGCGTAATCAAGTCCCCGGACTTAGAATCTCTGGTTCGTAGAAATAAAACATATCTCCCTATGTTTTATTTAGGTTTCTAATCAGCCTACCGCAAATTGATTAGTGGCGACTCCAAGCATGAAAACATTTGCATGTTAAGAACTTAAACCCTAAGTTGCGATTTGGTAGGACTTGGGAGGGTCCGAGTTAAGTTCAATCTTAATAATCCATTAGCCCGAGAAAATTGAATAAATTTTTTAGGGTCGCGACATATAACCTACCCTTTTATAGGATAGAGAGGGGACCTAGCAAACCTTAATATCATTAGTACGTTAACTAGGCCCCTCCCATCATGGGCTTCAGTTAAACACAATTGCTTACACTTTGTTGCTTAACTAGACCTGTTATTTATAGATACCGAAACCCAATTCAATAAGATCATTAAAGGGTACAACACATATATTGGAATATCCATTAACCCGAGTATTTAAAATAGAAAATCAATTAATTAATGTAAGCCCATATTATAGGAAATTTCCAACATTCTCCCACTTGGGCTACATTAATTAACCCTTTTTTTTAGAATGATTTTATTTCGAAAATGACACTCTCGGGTTAATAACTGAAAATTTGTTTTATGTGGCCACGATTTAAAAAATAATAATAATATTCCAATAATGGCATCTCAAAACCAACCCAATCCTTTATAACCTCAATATAGGACTATGGCGGTCAAAGTGTTAAGTAAATACCGCAACACATGACCTTCCATAATCACATATAATAAGCATTATAATTTCATGGATCATAGGCCTAGTAGTGTAGTAAGAAATAGTGCCAACATGTGATCAAACATGCACTATTCCTTATTGGTTCTCAATGCAATTTCTCAACGACATGAAACTGCATCATCACAATTTCTAAACAATATGAAATTGCCTTAGTACGATTTCTAAACAACATGAAATTGCACAACTATGTCACAATTCAACATGAGATCTCAAAATTAGTGACATCCAGTCATCTTTAAACTAAAATATGTTTAAAGATACTGTTTTATATTTCCATCTCTCAGTCGACATAGCAAAAATAATGATGAAAATCAAAAGTAAATGCTTTAATAAAGATCATAAAAAGCATTATCAGTTCGCATATAATCACAATATCCAGATAAACAAACTATGCAAAACTCCCACCAACAAAAGGAATCAACATAATCTAAAACACCCATATTGTTTACATGTTTTTTTAAACAGAATGGGCCGTAAAGCTTTTGTTAGAGGATTGGCCAACATGTGCTTAGTTCTAATCTTCTCGATCACAACAACTCCCTTTTTGACCAAGTCCTTAACAGTAAAATACTTGATCTCCATGTGTTTAGACGCATTGCTGATTTTGTCATTCTTAGAATAAAACATGATTGCGGTGTTGTCACAATAGATGACTATCAGTCTTGCAATAGAGTCTACAATTCGCAATTCTGAGATCGAATTTTTGAGCCAAACAGCCTAAGTTGAAGCACCATAACAAGCTACAAACTCAGCATACATTGTAGAGTTCGTAATTAAGGTTTGCTTTGTGCTCTTCCAATAAATAACACCTCCAACCATCATGAAAATATATCCAGAAGTCGATTTTTTGTCATTTGAACAACCGGCAAAATCCGCATTTGAATATCCAATCACCTTTAGATCCTCTACTCTGCTATACACAAGCATAAACTCTTTTGTTCGTTGCAGATATCTCACTACTTTCTTAGCTACAACCCAATGTTCATGATCTAGATTCGATAGATATCTCCCAAGAGTATTCACTGCAAAAGCAATATCAGGTCTGGTACATACTTGTACATACATAAGACTGCCAACTGCACTAGCATATGGAATATTCTTCATTGCTTCCTTTTCAACATCATTTTTGGGGCACTGTTCTATGTTTAATTTATCTCCTTTCACAATAGGAACTTCACCAACCTTACATGTGTGCATATTGAATCTTTTCAAAACGCGGTCTATATAACTTTTCTGAGATAATCCTAGAACCTTCTTAGATCTGTCATGATGAATCTCAATGCCTAAAACATAATAGGCTTCCCTAAGATCTTTCATATCAAACTTTGAAGATAGAAAACCTTTTGTGTCATGCAACAGATCAACATCTCTACTAGCAATCAAAATGTCATCTACATAAAGTATTAAGAAAATATATTTACTCCCACTTACTTTCATGTAGATGCATTGATCAAATTTGTTTTCTTCAAAGCCAAACGATCTCACAACTCTGTCAAACTTCAAGTACCACTGACGTGATGCTTGTTTGAGACCATATATAGATCTTTGAAGTTTGCACACCATATGCTCCTTTCCAGCTTCTTTAAACCCCTCAGGTTGCTGCATATATACTTTTTCATCCAAATCTCCATTTAGAAGAGCTATTTTGACATCCAATGCCATAACTATTCGAAAAGAGTCTTTAGTGGACACGGGAGAAAAGGTTTCAGTGTAATCAATGTCTTCTCTCTGTGTGAATCCCTTCGCAACCAATCTTGCCTTGAATCTCTCTATGTTACCTTTATTGTCTTTCTTGGTTTTAAATACCCATTTGCAGCCAATCGGTTTGTGCCTATCAGGTAGATCAACGAGTTCCCATACTTGATTATTTGACGTGGAAGTCATCTCATTCTTCATTGCTCCTAACCATTTATCTACCTGATCACTATCAAGAGCTTCTTTGAAGGTTACCGGATCAATTGCATGTCCAATGTTAAAATCAGTTTCTCCAAGGTAGACATGATAATCATTCAAAAGCGTCGGTCTTCTCTGTCGTTGTGATCTTCGCACAAGCACTTCTGGAGATGGATCATTCATCTGGGGAGTTTCTTCCGTAACAGAATGGTCTATCGTCATGTTTCCAATATCTACTTCTTGCTGGGTTTCCTCTCTGTAAATCTCTCGCATGGAGTCATCATTCAAAATGGGCAATGAAATAGAGACTATATTGTTTGGTTCCTCCCTTTGAAAGGATTGAGAGGAACTCTCTTCAGCAACATCCAACTCTAGGAATTTGGCAGTCTAAGACGCAACAATTCTAATGCCACGAATAGGACATTAGAACCTATACCCCTTAGAATGATTAGGGTATCCAATAAAGTAACACCTAGTAGTCCTGGGTTCAGTCTTCTTTAGCGAAGGATCATAAATTTTCACCTTTGCAGGACACCCCCAAACTCGAAAGTGGTTCAAGCTTGGTTTTCTCTCCGTCCATAACTCAAAAGGTGTTTTTGGCACTGATTTACTAGGTACATGATTCAATGTATAAGCTGCTGTTTTAATTGCCTCGCCCCATAAGTATTTAGGCATATTAGATTTGCTCATCATACTTCGTTTCATCTCCATGAGTGAGCGGTTTCGCTGCTCAGCTACACCATTCTGTTCAGGGCTCCCAGGCATTGTATACTGAGCAACGATACCATAGTCCTGTAAATATTTAGCGAATGGTCCCATTTGCTGTCTAGTCTCAGTATATCACCCATAATATTCACCACCACGATAAGATCTTACAATCTCGATTATCTTTCCCAATTGTTTCTCAACTTCAGTACGAAATACTTTCAACATGTCAGGAGCATCAGCCTTCTCCCTAATCAAGTAAACATAGCAATAACGGGAGAAATCATCAATAAAGGTGATGAAATACTTATTTTCACACAAGGTGGTTGAATATGGCCCACTAATATCTGTATGAATTATCTCCAACAAATTTTGACTGCGAGTGGCGCCTTTCTTCTTGACTTTAGTCAACTTTCCCCTCACGCAATCAATACAAATCTCAGCATCATCTGAGTCAAGAGGAGGAAGGATATCAGCTTCGATAAGTCGATTTACCCTTTCTTTGGAGATATGCCCTAATCGTTTGTGCCATAGCAAAGAAGATTTCTCCTTGATCAAGGATCTTTTAGCCACATTATTCTCAACGTTGAAGGAACAATATGGTCTATCGGGAGACAAAGATAATCGATATAATCCATCAAACAAAATGCAATTCCCAATAATTTTAGAGTCATAAAACAAATCCACTCTATTATTTGCAAAATAAAGGCAATATCTAGCCTTGTCAAGCAAAGAAAGAGATATCAAGTTCCTCCTAAATCCAGAAACATAAAAGACATTATTCAGAACTAGCTGAAATCCAGAGTCTAAATTCAAAACTACTGTCCCTATATGCTCCACATCAACGTTGATATTATTTCCAACTTTAAGCTTTGACTCCCTTGGACTTGGATTCCTTAGATTTGTGAGACCCTGTAAGGTAGTAGTCACATGTACAGTAGAACCATAATCAATCCACCAAGAATCCAAAGGAACATCAACCATATTTGATTTAGAACAAACCGACAACTTACCTTGGCTCCTTACCAAAAAAAAAAAAACAACTTACCTTGGCTACTTTCTTTCTTTGCTTTTAGCCATGCTTTGAACTTATAGTAATCAGCTCTCTTGTGACCCTGCTTCTTGCAGTGAAAACACTTAAAATTCTTATCTCCATGTTTCCCATTATTGCCAATTTTCTTGAAACCTTGATCTTTCTTAGGGGCATAAGCATTCAACCCTTTAGGCTTCCATTTTCCTCTAAAGGAACTCAACTTGGCATTAGTAATCAAGTGGGTAGATTCATTCTTCTCCTTCTTTAACTTTTCTTCCTCAGCCACACATTTAGTAATCAAAGCATTAACAATCCAAGTCTCATTCTGAGTGCTATAAGCAGTTTTAATCTGACTGAAATCAGCAGGCAGAATATTTAAGGCATGATGCACAGCATAATCTTCAGAAAGGACAATATTATGGGCCTTAAGCTTGGACTGAATATGCACCATCCTCAATATAAATTCTCTAACACCCGTAGCAGCATCATATTTCATACTAGTTAACTCACTCAGCAAATTCCCAGCCTCAACTTTGTTTGAGACTGCATATCTTGCTTCCACTGCTGCAAGAAACTCTCTCGCATTTGCTATTTCTGGCAAACCACTAATTAGATGCTCGGCAATGGACCTCTTCATAGCAATGAGGCTTAGTCGGTTGGATTTTTCCCACTTAGCATAATAAGTCTTTTGATCTGCAGTGCTTTGATCATTGGCCTTGGTAGGTTCATTCTCACGTAGAGCTAAGTCCATATCCACAATTCCCAGAGCAAACTCTATGTCTTGTTTCCATCTCTTGAAGTTCGATCCAGTTAACATTTCGACGGTAGCATTATTGTTGTTTACAGCAAAAGTAACTGTTTGAGCCACATACAGTGCAATAGGATCAATTATGGGCAATAAACAATTCAACAAAATAATTAGCACACTATAAACTCCCCTTTGGGCAGAGTATATAATGCACCGCTATTTTCCATATCATGAAGATTACAACAACCAGGAGAATTACACATAATTGTCAAGGACCCATCCCCTTTAGGCAGACAAATCCTTTAAATTATACATCTCCATTATATCACTATAGAGGGAAATTACACATAACTTTCAACAAAAAATCATCCCCTTTGGGCAGATAAATCTTTCGAGTTATACATCCCCATCTATTAACATGGGTACTTATCTTCATGCAATTTTCAAATTAATATACACAATAAGCCCCTTTGGACAGGTGATTGTATATACTAATTCTTATCAATAAGGAACCGCAAAAGTTCCATTCAAACATTGCCCACAATTCCATTAGACAATATGAAGCACTTTACGACATGTGCTTCTAAGAATCGTATTGCATTTAACAATAATGTGGCAATTACAAGGCGGACATCTAATATAATATGGAGGACTCCTTTAGGGAGTAGAATTACTAAAGATAACATATCTAATCTATTCTAAGTGCCATTTATTCTATATCAATTATTCGCTGAAAATATCTATCGAATAACCTAACAAGATCCGAAACCACACCCCCTCCGCTATTTATAGCAGTCCAAAAAAAACCACAATCTATTCACCCAAGAGGTCAAATTATTAGCCACACATGAACGAAGCTATTTTAGATAATTAGATCTCAGCTTTATGCAATCAAGATGTTCAGAAACATGTAGATAGTGACATTCAATCGAAAGAAAATCGAAATTTTAGGATTCATTCAAAAAACATGGACCCTAGAATCTGAATTAATCAAGAACTAGTTGAATATTTGAGTAAAAAATACGATTTTTATTAATTTTATGGATTCTACAATCATATATGACCAAGCTATGATACCACATGTAAAGAATTTCTTAATATATATATATATACTAATTCTTAAAGAACAATAAGATCTATATATGAATGTAGAACACCATAATTAATTAATAATAATAATACACACAATGGAATTAAAGCGTATCTGTTTGAACTATTGTTATTCTCTAAGAAAAGAAATAGATCAACGATCTATTGGAATGCCGATCTTCCTCTTTTTGGCCTATTTCGATATAGCAGCTTTCAATGGGATAAAGCGACAGATAGGTATAACCTACCCTTTAATAGGCTAGAGAGGGGACCTAGCAAACCTTAATCTCATTAGTGCGTTAACTGGGCCCCTCCCATCATGGGCTTCAGTTAAATACAATTGCCTACACTTTGCTGCTCAACTAGATCTGTTATTTATAGATGCCGAAATCCAATTCAATAAGATCACTAAAGGGTACAACACATATATTGAAATATCCATTAACCCGAGTATTTAAAATAGAAAATCAATTAATTAATGTAAGCCCATATTATAGGAAATTTCCAACAACTTTAACATGTGTGCTTTTGTTGCATCACTCGAATGCACGCGCTTGTCTGTATCATTCGTATTTTGACCCTCAAATGCGTCATTTCCCACATGCATAATCAGCTTGTGTTTGCACGATCATTGCATTATGTCAGCAATGTGGGACTTATAAATCGAATCTGCACATCTTCTTGATATTGTCTACATCTCATAGAATGTTTCCAAATACTCGTTAACTTGTCTCCATTCCTTCCAAGGATTTTCAAGCAAAACATTCTGAAAAGTCGATTTGAGGGTTGTCGCATTAATAGATGTTAAATTTTCCGAGGGCTAGGCAAGCTTATCAAGACAGACTCAAGTAACTCACACAGGTATGGTTGCCAGCACTAATTGTCCAATTTTTCGAACTACCCATCGGGCAATCGGCTCTCTCAGATTCTAGCAACCTTCTCCATAAGTATCCCTCGGGTGTCAAGGTTAGCTGGGTCATCTCGGTCCAAATTCAATCTCAGCTTCCTCACCTTCATTTGCTAGGTCTCGATGTATACTTTTGCTGAGTCAGAGGTTTCAAAGCCCAATCTTGCTGGTCGCTGAACCATGATTTGATCTTGTCATGTTCAACTCATAGACGTCGGAGTTCAAATTCACCATCCCTCCTCTCAATAACATTCCATTCCCTCGATCAATTTCGATTTCATCACACCTATTCATCGGTCTCTGAACCTAGATTCGATCTCTCATCTCACTTGGCCATAGATCTCAGAACCTAGATTCAATATCCCGTCTCATTGGGCCCTAGATCTCTGAGCCTAGATTCAATCGTATGTCTGAACCTTTGGGTCTCTAAACGTTCTACTGCTTAGACCTTGTAGTCTAGTTCAACCTTTTAGAGCTCGGAGACTAGTCCCATCTTTAAGACCTCGGCGTCTAGTTCGACCTTTAAAGAACTCACAAATTTGACCTTTTAGATCTCAGAGTCTAGCTTAGCCTTTTAAGGCACGAATGAAAATTATTTTGTTCCTCGACCCAATTTCTGGCAAAAAATAATTTTTCGGATAAGTTTTTGAGCAGAAAGTAACATTTGAAAACGATACAAAATTTTTGTTCTCGGAAGAGAATTTCATTTGATAGCGTCAATGTAGAATTTGTACATCATAGGTGTTTGCTGGCGACAGGCGGCGGCAAGTGAGCTCTTAGAATAATTGTTATTTTCTAAGTAAAATTTTTTTACTTCTCATTTTAGTTTCAAACCTTTTTATGGGCTAAAAATTTGTCAAGGAAATAGAAATATGAAATTGTATTGCCAAACAAATTTATGTTCCGTTCTTGATAACAAAAAAATAGAAAAAAACAGAAAAATAAATGGTTATTACTTGCGTCCGTAAACCCTAGAGCCTACTTCCATTTTTAAGACCTCATAGTCTAGCTTGACTTCTAACCTCAGAGTGAATCTAGTTCGACCTTTAATCTCAGAGTCTAGTCAACCATGTAGACTAACCCCAAGACCTCAGAGTCTAATTCAACCTTTTAGTCTTTAAAGTCTAGCGCAATCTTGGGAATATTATCAATTCAGTCTTAAACATAATGTACGGATGCCAATTCGGTTATAAATTGCTGAATTCTAACGTAGTTCTTTTGGTCAATTGTTGTCGGAAATGGCCAATGTGAAGGTCCACGTAGGACATTATGTCGAATTAAGTTGTCCACGTCAATGTGCCACGTAGGGCACTCAGCGATGATTGGACACCACGTCGGCAATTTTCGGGAGCAATTGGCGGAAAGAATACATTTGAATTTCGTGGAAAGGTCAATGACTACATCGACGAAATTGAAAAGTTTAGAACAGAATTATAGTGCGTCCACTAAGTTTAGGACTGATGAATTATCCTCTCAATCTTTTAAACCTTAGATTTTAGTCATATTTTTTAAGGACTTGGAGTCTAGTTCAACCCTTTAGACCTTAGTCTAGTTTAACCCTTATGACCTCAGAGTCTAGCTTGACCTTTAAGAATTAGAATCTAGTTCAACCCATTAAGACCTCTGAGTGTTGTTCGACCATTCGAACCGTAGAATCTAGTCCCATCTTTAAGACCTCAGAATCTAATTTAACCTTTAAGATCTCGGAGCCTAAATTCCATCTTGTCTTGTCCAGTTACGAAATTTACTCAATTTACACTTTCTATCTAATCCCGGTTAGCTCACATGGCCTCTAAACCTATTTTCCACAATCACAGATTCAATCCTGTATATTAAGGGCAACTTTCGAAAGTCACTTCAAATTTCAATTTTCTTTTGACCTCTGACTTAGTTTTTCAACTATTGCATCGTTTTCTAAGAAATTTTTCCAAACAGCTTCAAATCGAGATATCAGGTAAGTCTTCTTCTCGTGCTAACCCAAGAGGGGGAGGGGCGTATCTTCGACTTGGGACCTATTTTTGAGGTTCAATTTATTTCCTTATAGTGACGTTCTCATTATCTAATGTCACCACAAAGGGGGACAACTATTGTCACCTCAAATTCTGCCCACCATTTTCAGAAAATCAGCAAGTTTGACCTCGGGTTGACCACGAGTCGATCGATGAACTATAAGGCCCAACACACTTTTTAAACCCAAAAATGGGTCTACTTGCCAAATGAGTTTTTTGATTCGTGTATTGACATTTGAATCCATTAGTCATTTTTTGACCTTTCGAGATCTGTTGCCTATTTTTGGTAGTGTCAGGATGATTGCGTTTTACAATATTTTGATAGCACGTCTTGAAACTAGGGATTGCAAGTATTCTAAAACAACAAAAATCAGGTCAGATGGATGTCGGATGAGGAAGGAATTGCCGGTCAAACTTTAGCCAATCCTTCTAATGCCCAAAAGAAAGGTCCCAGAGCCCAAAACTATTCCAGATGTCTCGGAATCAAATGGAAACTTTCCAGATTGCTAGGTTATGGAAGATAATTATTTTTGAAAATGACAAGCCATTGAAATGATGCCTGGTTCATGGACCCGAGCCTTAAATCTCGGCATGGATTGAATCTCGGTTTTGTGATTTCGCGATTTCTATTAGGGCTAACCATACAAGTTAGAGAGGGCTGAGTAGGTTTTTTTTTTTTTTTTTTTTTTTTAAATTTTAAAGTATTTTCGCAAAATGCTTGTAAAACACTTTAGTAGATGTTGTTGGTAGAATAATGACAATCCGAACAATATCGGATTAGCGCAGTGAAATAAAATAATCTCCCTCTCACACATCGGGTCTGGATTGGAGCCGCAACAACTTGTAACTCTCCCGTATGACTATTAAGTTTAGACTTGTTGGCAACCTTGGGCTTTAATACTAGTGTTGGGTAGTTTTTGGCTTCTCTCACCCCAAAAGTTAGCTCAAAGGGTGAGGTTTTCCCTCACACTTATATTCTGACTACTAGCCCCTTTCACAGTCGATGTGGGGATAGCCTCAATAGATGTAGAAACATTTAAACAACCGAGATGCTTCTATTAGATAAGTAAATAAATGAGTTGAAGAAATTGAAAACTTTGTGAGCAGATAAATAGTGGTAAAACTTAGAACCAAGTTGCATTTGTTCTCTTGTACTAACAGTCAAGAATTAGGCTGGAATTCACTAGTAATCTTTAGGTGGTTACATATAGTAGTGGGTGTTGCCTTTACTCAAAGTTCGAAGATAACTCTAGCTGAACACAAGCATCTTTTTTTTTTTTTTGATGACCCGGGAACCTCCCTTTCGCCCGACAGGCTATTCGGTACTAAACCCGGGGTGACGCTAGCGCAGGACCCACCACCACGGCGCCACACTTAAGACTCCCTAACGACTACGCTGGGGTTCGAACTCTGATCCCTTCGTGGGGGGACCAGAGCGCAAGCCAACGCAGCCGCTGCGGGCGGTGGTAACACAAGCATCTCTTACACTCAACAAAGTCTTAGAAAGATTAAATCAGAATACAAGCAGTAAAATCTTTCAAGAGCAAGAAAGAATTCAAGATAAATAGAGAGTAGAAGTTTTCTCAATTCCACCGAGGTCCTCAACAATCTTTTAATCCTATTTATAAATTTCCGATCTTTGAATTAGCCATTGGAGAGTCCTCTTCTTAGTCAAAGATCGCCATCGTTGGACACGACCACTTCTTTCTGCTTAAGACTGCATACACAATTTGTCATCGCAAAAATGAGGTTACCCTATTTGGGGACTTTTGCTTCTGTCGAGTTTCTGATTCTCTGGGTGCTTGCATAAAAGATGAAAAAACTGCTCCGATTTACTTTGGAAAACTTTCAGTGGATTCTAGGCTATGAAAGTGGCTATTAACCCTGATGCGAATCTAAAATTAATTCAAAAGAGGTCCAGGTCTTCTTATTCAGATAGTAGAAGCACGTAGCATGTCTTCCAATCATCGATCGCAAGGGGTGCTTTAACTAACTATCCTTC
Organism: Syzygium aqueum; assembly: GCA_031216185.1. NCBI lineage: Eukaryota > Viridiplantae > Streptophyta > Magnoliopsida > Myrtales > Myrtaceae > Syzygium > Syzygium aqueum. The sequence goes on from CM062238.1 coordinate 11,628,268, forward strand.
CAATCCTTTTAAAAGTTCTCGTTGAAGAGTGATTTTTTACCAACTGCCCTCTGATCCTTCCATGCATATTGACGATTATGATTCGACTAAGCTGTTCACCTTTCTTTGGTTCATTTAAGTCCTCACGAGCTTGTCATTCTACTGACTTGCTCACCCTCTACTCAAGTCCATCTAGTTATCAGACACATTGATGCCCAATACCTTGTTTGCACATGGTAGAGGCGGAGCACTCCTTACTTTTGGCGCTCCTATTTGGACACGGTTTGCTATTATCTATGCATGATGTATCAACCAATAATGGCATTAATAGCCTGAGTATTTTCTCATCCTAAAAACATTCCAGGGAGGTTTTCCCAACAATTTTACCTAACAATATTGGGCTTTCGAAGGCTCTTGACACAGGCATTCCAACAGCGCAAAAATCATGTGAATCGGACATCGGGTGGAGAAGATACAGTCCAAAAAGAGCGAGTTTGGACTCAAGGCGCACCCACCTAGAAATGAGGCGATCACACCTCATCTAAGGCAACCCATTTCGCCAACAAGTACCTTCGTATTTGCTCATTTCAACGGGAGAGGAAGAAAATTTGAAGTCCCGGTCCTCGCGACACTCTGTGAAAATTCTCTTGCTTTCTAAGTTCCCTCACTTTCAAGGTAAGTCTCGGCACCCTTGACTCAATTTCAAAAAGAAATGTATGCTGGGACGTCGTAAAATATGTTTAGCATCATAGAATTGAAAATATATCATTATGCTACCTGTTTGAATACATGTAAACTGCATGTTCTTAGGTCATCATAATGCCAAAAATGAAATCACTAGTCTCAAAATTCATTATGATGCCGCCAAAATACTCACAGAAATTATACATGTTTCTAGGCCTTCGTAACGACTGTTAGGATACTAGCTTATGCTTAAATTGCTTGAAATTGCTTCAAAATTTGGCTCCACACACATTTCAAAAACTGCATTCTGAATTCGATTTCGACTTTAGTGTCATGCAATCATTACTTAATCAATGTCTCTTTCCATGTCACATATCTTGCATAACATGTTGTCCAAATTCACATTCACACACAATGGAGTCACTCAATACACAAAATGATGCAATCTTTCCGTTTGATTGCATATTTGTCAAATTCCGACATTTAATTCTTTTAAGGAAAATGCACGACAGTAACAAATATCAGGAGTCAGAATGGTAATTGATCTTTGAATTATAGTGTTTGGTAACTCCTGGAGTAAGAATATGATCTTTCTACGGTTTAGATATTGTGATTGTCAACATAAATATATGCCATAAAATGTACCTATCAAATCAAGTTTTCTTCTTATAAAAGTTGCTAAATCCAAAACTTAATTATTGGTCCAACTTAAAGTTACCATTTAAATTCACTCATTCACTCCCATTCACTTCTTTTCATCCCCACCTTCCTCCAAGTTAATGAAAACCAAGTAAAAGAGCACTTTCCATTTCGACATTCGAGATCCATTCCCCTTCATTCCAGGTCATCATGCGTCATTTTAAAATGAATAAGGTTTTCATTCCCTTTCCACTATTCCATTCGTAGTAACCAAACATGACTAGAGGGTATGGAGGCGTGTTCCGCAACAACATTATTCCCGAAGCCACAAAGCATATGGAGCGAAGTTGTTTGGAATTTAAGAAATGACATGTATGATAATCCACAATGATGTTATGTAATACATCAAGTCTTACGGTAAATGAAAGAGGAGAAAATTACCTAATTGGTCCTAAACCTATTATACGGATGCCAATGTTTTTTGGTCAAAAGTAAATATTTCATTCATATCTCAAGATCTCAAGATGATATATGAGAGGTTCGTAACAAAGCAAATCCCAAACAACAAAATAGAATAATAAAGCGCAAATTGCTGTGATAAACACACTCTCATTCCGTAAGAATAGATTTGTCTCAATATCAAAGATGAACGAATAGCGACCGATCACCAAATTTTGCATCATCATAAGTGATGAGCATACACCGTAATCTCATTCTTCAATAGCTATGGCTTGCCCATTGGGTAGTGCAAGCTTAGGTTCAGCGTTCTCAACATCGTCAACATATGAAGAGATCAAAAACGGGTTGAAGAGGTTCCCAAATCTATATCTTGATCAAGAGTTAAATGAGTACAGAAACGTATCTATGGAACTCCCAGATCTAAATCTAGATTGGGAGAGAAGAGCTTCCAGATCTAGATTTAGATTGGTAGATGGGGGTTTTTTTTTTTTGGTCGAAGTAGATGGGAGCTTTCAAAACTCGAAGAATTCATATAAACGCTCAGTGTAATATGTACTCACTGTATTCCTCCTTGATCCTGTCAGTTTCTCGGTTTGGAGGATCAGAATTAGTGGGTTAACTTCGAACGATAGAAACGGAAAGTACGCCCGATGAGCAAATAAGAGCATCAATAGTGAGCAAAGAAAAAAACAAATAAACTAGATAAAAACAATATAATATTCTCAAATTAGATTGGGAAAGAAAATCTCAATTCAAGTTGAGAAGATGGAGCCTCTCTCGACCGAAAGTTATTTCTCAATCGAGGGTACCGAGAGTGGAAGAGAAAAAAGAAATAGAGAGAGGTGGGTGAGAAGAGAAAACAAATATGCGAATTTAGTCCTAAATATTTTAATTTGCTAATTTAATCTTAAACTTTTACGTAAAATTTCAATTTAGTCCTTTTGGCCAATTTTTACGTAATACCGCAAATTCCAAATTGAATAGAAGAAACATTGAAAAGTGATTCGTAATCCACCCTCACATGATCCCCACTTGAATATTCCTTGTTGCACTCTCAACCTTAAAATCCATCCAAAAGTCAACCGAGTTAAATGTCGAACCCCAGACTTAAATGTTGTATGGGCTAGCCCTTAGGATCAGTCCATATCTACATGATGATAATGTTATGCATCTTGTCAAATATTTCCATTAGCTTTATGACAAATCAAACATTTGCATTATTCGTGTCTTCTAGTTTATTGATAAAACTTTTCCGTCCATACGAGATAACTAGAATTGTCAAATGGGTAGGTCAAGTACAAAATGATTGGACTCAAATTAACCCACTTCCATGCAATGTAATTCCAGTGACCCATATCCAACCTAACTCGTACTTGACTTGATTCGTATTACTAAAACACTTCAATTACTTAACCCAATTTAAGAAAACTCATACCCAAATTAAAGAGAGAGCGTAGATGATGCAGAATTTATTAGTGGTGTGTTTCTGGACCGATTGGACAAACAGAAGTCCAAACGGAAAGCGAAACGGTGGTGTAATTAGAAGGTTTTTTTCTATTATTTTAGTATTTTTTATGAGTTAATTTTAAGGGTCCTTTTTGTAATTTTTCTATTTGATGCTTATTAACTTTCCTAATATGATTAGATTTCGTATTATGATTAGGTTTCCAATTCAGATTAAGTAACTTTCTTATTATGATTAGGTTTCCAATTCAGATTAAGTAACTTTCCTATTATGATTAGGTTTCCTATTGTAATTAGGTTTAACCCCTATAAAAGGGTGTTTATGGTTTGTTTTGAAGGAGAAAAAATCATTATCATAAATATTGAATTTCGAGATTTTTCTCTCTAAGTAAGGCTTTGTTTGAATTATTCACTGAACGCTACGTCAGTAGAGTGAGCGAGTGAGAGATAAAGTGAGAGTGAGAGAGAGTGAAAAGAAAGTCATAGGGATGAGTTGGATCTAAATAAGTTATGAACCCATTTAACACTCATATTATTTTATGACTTATTTACTAACTATAATTAACCTATATAACAACTCTGCCCATTAAATATGGGTTAACGTGTGGCCCATTTTGACATGTTTAGAGATAGCCAGGAGCAATTCACTTCTTGGGAAAAGCAACCAACAAATTCATCCTTATGTCTTTTAAACAAATGGTTTGTTGACAACCTAAAGTTGGCAATTATACATGTATTTCCATCTGTAATCGTATAATCTTTGGAATCCTGGAAATGTTTTAAGATTCCAGTTGGTACGTAACCTCTGAAGGTTGCTCTTTGAAAGTTATACTGATGATGATGACATCTTGTTTTAGCATTAAGAAGTTTCCATGGGACAACTGATGACGGCAATATCATTTGAAACTCTTTTTTTCTACCAATGAACTTCAATTGGCATCTCATGACCAACACATTCAGCTACATTACTTTTTCTCTACCGATGAGCTTCAATACTCATTCACTCGAGTGAGGCTCATTGTGTAGTCCTGCAACATACTCTCGATGGTTTGCTCTTTTGAATCAATGGCTATGTGAATGTAATTAGAGGGTTCACAAGCTCGGAACGGGGTCAGCCACAGCAATTCTAGAGTTGCTTAGTGATCATACATAAATTTACAGATTCATATTAGGTACATTGATGGTAAAGAAATCCGATAAAAAAGAACGTCGACCTTATGACACATGTAGGGCGAGTTTATTAATTATGGACATTATCTATGTAAGCATTTCTGCTGTGGGTGGACCTGATAAATTGATAATCAATCTCATGAACACAATGTACAGGTTTCTCGCATGAAGAGAAAGCAATCAAGCATGTAGAAACATCCAATTGAGAGCTAGACTCCAACCAAAGGCCTTGGAGTTTACAAGAAGGCATGCCGTGATTTTCGAAGGAATACGACCAAACTTGGATCCTTCGATGAAGACATCCTTACCACCATGCTTTGAAACTATCTCCTTGAAGTGCCCCTCCAGCTGTGGAAACTCTCTTTCTCTCTCTGCAACATTTATTAATATCCCTGTACACAACAACTACAATTTAGGAAAGGAGAAACACCAAAAGGTAGTTCGAATCTCTCTCCCTCTCTATGCAACAAGTTCACCAAGGGGAAGGGTTCAAACCATCACCCAAGCGACAGGAAGGAGCGCCGAGCAATGTCTCATAAGAATGGGCATCGTCGAGAAACGGTGATCGAGATTCCAAAGCCGATGAACTTCACCGGCGGGCTTGAGTTCTCCACCCTCACCTACACCGTGACCAACAACAAGAAGATCGATGGGAACTGGGTCAAGCAGGACGTGGACCTGCTCCACAGGATCACTGGCTGCGCCCCAAAAGGGTGTGTCACGGCGGTGATGGGCCCGAGCGGGGCGGGGAAGTCCACGTTGTTGGACGGCCTGGCAGGGAGGATCGCGAGCGGGAGCCTCAAGGGCCAGGTCTCCTTGGATGGCATGGAGACGAGTCCTAGCTTGATCAAGAGGACCTCCGCTTACATCATGCAAGACGATAGGTTGTTCCCGATGCTCACCGTCTACGAAACACTCATGTTCGCCGCTGACTTCCGGCTGGGGCAGATCTCGACGGCAGACAAGATCCAGAGAGTGGAGAAGTTGATCGAGCAGCTCGGACTCTCGGTGAGTTTTGAGTACTAACCTTGACTTTTTCTGGTAGCATTAGATGGTGAGACTGATTGTAAATTTTTTTTGGTAAATTGATGCACCGGATTTCTATTGAATGCTCAAATACGACTACTTTTATAAACATTGAGTTATAATTTTTCATAATATTAGCGATTCGATAGTTGAATTTACGTTAAATTCTATTGACAGACATTACCCCTATACGATTCTCGCGATATTAAATCATTTTGTGCACTGATCCTTTCAAGAACCAGTCTATACAATACGTTTTAAGCAAGGAGTTGCATATGAAGGTTGGATTTGCATCGAAGCATACAATGTCTAAGAGAAGTTCATTGTTTTCCCGGAGTAATTTGTGCGATCACTTCTTTGATCACAGTCATCCCAAAACACCTACATAGGCGACGAGGGGACACGTGGGGTGTCCGGAGGAGAGCGCCGGAGGGTATCAATCGGCGTTGACATCATCCATGGGCCACCCCTTCTCTTTCTCGATGAGCCAACCTCAGGCCTCGATTCGACCAGTGCCCACAGTGTGATTGAGAAGGTGCACGACATAGCTCGTTCCGGCAGCACCGTGATCCTCACCATCCACCAGCCTTCGTCAAGAATCCAACTCCTCCTCGACCATCTCATCATCCTGGCCCGCGGCCAGCTCATGTTCCAAGGATCGCCGAAAGATGTGACCCTCCACCTTGGCCGCATGGGCCGGAAAGTCCCGAAGGGTGAGAACTCTATAGAGCACCTCATCGACATCATCCAAGAGTATGATCAGTCTGAGTTTGGGGTCGAAGTTTTAGCCGAGTTCGTCCGGACGGGCATGAAACCCCCGCCGCTGTCTGACAAGGAGATGTCATTCTCGACGATTGCACCCACCCCGCCTTCTCATCACCGTGATCACAGGCATCAAGGGCATGATCAGAGCCAGGACCAAAGAAATGGCCGGCGATTACACTTGCAAGCGAGCATGCACTCAGCGAAGGATGAGTTCGACCACAGCTTGAGAAGTCCTTACAATAATTCATCTAGATCATGGACTCCAAGCCGCAGTGGAGTTATGCAGGCACTTGGATTCACTCCTTCAAGACAAAAGGCTGATCCAAAGATGCAAGCTGCAATGAGGTATTAAACCATTTAATTAGATGGCAATGTGGCTACTTTTGCAATTTAAAGATATTTTTTGCGCTGATTTCGGAGTCTTGAACTCGCAAAAGTCTCATACCTTAACCCTAAACCTTACTACCAAAAATTAATCTTCACTAATTTTTCTGCTTCTAGTTTAAGCAACGCTAATTAATCTCCATCATTCATTGGTTATACAGTGCATCACCGGGAAGTTACTACGCATACTCGAGTGAAATTCTCTGTGAGACGCCGACGCCTCACAGCAGCGACTACACAGTGAACGAGAATGACTACTTGACCCCCAACATTGGCCTGAATGTCCTCGGATCTCACCAAAATCTCGGCCCTAAGTTTGCGAATTCGTTCTTCCCTGAGACCTGGATGCTCATGCACCGCAATTTTAAGAACATCCAGCGGACCCCCGAGCTCTTCCTCTCGAGGCTGATGGTGCTTACCATCATGGGGCTCATGATGGCGACAATGTTCATGAACCCGAAGGAAAACAACCAAGGGATCACGGACCGGCTCAGCTTCTTCATCTTCACGGTCTGCCTCTTCTTCTTCTCTTCCAATGACGCTGTCCCAGCCTTCATTCAAGAGCGCTTCATCTTCGTCCGTGAGACCTCCCACAATGCCTACCGTGCTTCCTCCTACACAATCGCCGGCCTTCTAACGTACCTGCCTTTCCTCGCGGTTCAGGCTGCGGTCTATGCTGGCATCGTTTATAAGGCCCTAAAGCTCCGCGGGTCGTTCTTGTACTTCTTGCTTGTCCTCTATGTGTCGCTGCTCTCGACGAATTCGTTCGTGGTGTTTGTCAGCTCGGTCGTGCCCAACTACATACTCGGTTATGCAGCCGTCATTGCTTTCACTGCCCTGTTCTTCCTGTTTTGCGGGTACTTCTTGAATAGCCACGACATTCCGGGGTACTGGAAGTGGATGAACAAGGTCTCAACAATGACTTATCCGTACGAGGGGCTATTGATGAACCAATACCAGACAAATGCGATCTTTGGAACGAGTGTCACCCCTGAAAATGTCTCATATAACATCACAGGGACTGAAATTTTATCGGGACTTCATATTTCGACACATGAATCCGACAAGTGGAAGAACGTGCTGATAATGTTGGGTTGGGCGGTTCTATATAGGATCTTGTTCTACCTAGTACTTCGCTTTGCCTCCAAAAACCAAAGGAAATGATGATGGTGATGAGCAAGTCTCAGGAGTGGACGAATTGGAACTTGAATCAATTTATAATCTATACATTTGCTTCAGTCTTATATTTGAGCCGATGCCTTCATTATATTTCATAATATTAGCGATTCGATATGCTCGTGACATATCAGTGAATCAAAATTTAGCTACAATACACCAGTGACTGCAGAAACGAAGGGGAGTTTTCCGACACGTTATGCCTTTTTTTCTGTTGTAACAATGGAATATAGTGCAAGGTTAAGTAACATTTGATTACAAATTTCATATGTTCCAGATGAAAAAAATTCTGGATGAAGTTGAAATTTATTCAGGTGAAATTTATTTAACATGCCACATTTCAATTTTTTGGGAAGTTCTGATTCGTATTATTTACTTCGTTCTTCAACTTCACCTGGCACACGAGAAAGTCTATCAAGAGTCTCCCCACATCGCTTGTTTACGGGTTTTACCATCGTTCCTTGCCTTTGCATACAATTTCTGTCCTCCACCCAGCAATTGAAGGTCGGAACTTCTTATTCCCGATAGTATTGGATGACTACTATCCTTTGGTTATAGAAATTGGAGGCCTTTTAATTGCTTTGCTGGTATCCCTCTCATTCCTAAGCTAGATTGTGCTGCGATGCTTTGCTTTCGACGACGACAGACAAAGCGGACGATGGACGTCATAGAATCATAGGTGAGAAAATTGACATCCTGAAGGTGCCAAACTGGGGATTACAGTCCATTACGGCATTGCTTGTCTTGTCTCATCCATAACCAAAGCCAATAGCCTTGGGCAAACGACAGAGAACAAAAGTTTCGCCTCCTGATTACCTTGTGTCTATCGTCCTAGTAAATAACAAAAGTGTCAAATGTTAACTCACTCACCTCGGCGCGGTGTCCCCGACGCATCAATGGTGATGGAGGATAGATAGTTGGTTGCTGATTTGAATGGTAATTTTCTTTAATTATTTGATTTTTTAAAATTTTTATATGGAGGAAAATGTTCAAATGCGTCCTAGGATTGGCGTGCAGGGTTAAGTAATTTTTATATGGAGGAAAATGTTCAACGCCATTACAGAGTTAAGTAATTTCTTTCATGATATTTGCTCAACAGTGTTAAAAGCATCACACATGGAGAAACTGGAGCAAGATATTACAATTATTCTTTGTAACTTATAAATGATATTTCCTCCATCGTTTTTTGATTCAATGGAGCATCTCTTAGTTCACTTGCCTTATGAGGCCAAAGTTGCAGGTCCCGTCCAATTTCAATGGATGTATCCATTTGAGAGGTAAAATGTTTCTTTCTAATAAATTTCAAATTGCTTTATTATAAATTATGTTATGATAAGCTTATTTCTATAGCAACTAGGTTCTTATATCATTTAAAGAAAAAAGTGAAGCATAAGGCATGTGTTGAAGCTTCAATTTGAAATGCACATATTGTGGAAGAAGTGACAACATTTGCATCATACTATTTTGGGTCGCACGTGCAGTGCAAGAGGCGGAGAGCAGGAAGAAATGATGAGGACATCATTGATTCCAATTGCAAATCATTCTCTATTTTCAATTATCTTGGTCAGTTAAGCGGCGCATGTAAGTTTTGTTACTTAACAGGCAAAGAATGGCAGGTAGCTCAAACATATATTTTACTGAATTGTCCAGAAGTAGAGCCATATTTCGAATAAGTGTACATTTATAAATATATGTATTGTGTTTTGAGACATTTGCTAATATATAAATGGTATTTATTAATAGGATTTTCCAAACTTCAATATATGGACTACCACCAAATGAGTTTGACTGTTTGTGCGATGAAGAATTTGCAGCATGGTTCAAAACATATGTAAGTTGCCTATGGACCAAAACCAACTTATTAATATTTTATACATCATTTATTAAAATATATATTATTAACTTTGTATGTGTGACCTTAGGTTCACAGTAATCATGGAGAGTAATGATTGTTATATCATTTGTCATGGGATCCAAATTCAAGAGTACAAAGTTTGCCAGCATAATTCATAAACGGGCATAATTTTCACACTCAAGAATATGGAATGAGAAAAGCCATAATGAATAGTGGCGTGTGTGTTTGGTCATCCAATAGTGATAGTTTAAAAGATGATTTTTATGGCTTGTTGGATGAAATCATAGAGATAGAATACCTTGGACCATTAATGATATGGGTTGTGTTATTTAAGTGCATGTGGTTCGACCTCGTCAAAGGAATGAATGTGCATACGAAGTTTAATTTGGTTGAAATAAATAATAAGAAAAGGTATATGAAATATGAACCATTTGTTTGGCACAACAAGCAATTCAAGTATATTATGCATCATATCCTAGTTTGAAATATGACAAAACTGATTGGTGGACTGTATGTAAAATCAAAGCACGAAGAAAAATTGAGGAACATTGGAAGGATACAACATATCAACAAGAGGAAGTTGGTAACACGGTTGAAACTGAGGAATATAACATTCCAACTTTACGAGATCCATGTGGAGCAATGATAGATGTGGATCCAACTGAAATTCGTAATTCAAATTTAGAAGGTGTCAAAGAATCTGATTTTGAGACAGAGGATGAAGATGATGCTCATAAAGAAAATGAAGACGAAAATGAAGATGAGGACGAAGATGAAGATTATGATTTTTGAGATTTTTTACTAATTACGTGTAATTATTATTATTGCCATTATGAATTTTGAGATTTTTTACTAATTATGTGTAATTATTATTATTGCGACATGTGTTATTGTTGTTGTCATAATTATTGTTGTTGTTGCTGTTGTTGTTATTATTATTATTGGTGTTGTTGTTGTTGTTGTTATTGTTATTATTGTTGTTGTTGTAGTTGTTGTTGTTGATTATTATTATTGTTATTATTATTAATGTAATAGGTCGTTAGAAAATTCATCGGTAAATGGCGACAAGTCAAATACTATTCGTGCGATGACATTTGCGATATTTTATTTTCCAATGGATTTGGATCGTCGCTAATTGACAAAATTAGCGACGATATTTGCGACATTTTTTATTTGTTGAATTTTTAATATAATAGGTTGTTGGTAATTTGCGTCGAGCGTAATTTTGTAGCAAAATTACGCTACAGAAAAAGGATTTACCCATGGAACATTAGCCATGAGCGCCACGGAACATTAGCCGCGTACGCCACAGAACAGTAGCTTTCAGGACTATTTTTTAGAGTCCATCGCTAATTCCGTAGCAAATTAGCGACGGAATTAGCGACGAAGATTAACTTTTGGGACTTTTTTAGAGTCCGTTGCAAATTTAGCGACGGAATTTGGGACGAAAATTAAATTTCGGGACTTTTTGACCTGACCGTGGCAAATTTGCGACGGAAATTAACTTGTAGTACTTTTTTAGAGTTCGGTGCCAAATCCGTCGCAAATTTGCAACGGACTCCTATTTCCATAGCAAATTTTGTGATGGAATTTGTGACGAAAATTAACTTGCAGTACTATTTTAGAGTGCTTCGCAAAATCTGTCGTAAAATTTGTAACGAAAATTGAATCTGTCTCAAATTTTTGCGACGGAATTCAATTTCCGTCGCATAATTTGCAACGAAAATTGATTCCGTCGCAAATTTTTGGCACGAAAATTGAATTTCTGTCGCAAAATTTGCGACGAAAATTTGATCCGTCACAAATTTTTTTGACGGAAATTGGATCCGTTGCAAAATTTGCAACGGATTATGATTCTGTCCCAAATTTTGCGACGGAAATTAATTTGCGGGACTTTTTTAGATTGAGTAAAATTTTGCAACGCATTATATTTCCGTCGCAAAATTTGCTACTGATCATATTTCCGTGGTAAAATTTGCGACGGATTATATTTCCCTCACAAATTTGTGATGGATTATATTTTCGTCACAAATGTTGCAACTGATTCAATTTCCGTTGCAAATTTTGCAACGGATTCAGTTTCAGTCACAAATTTTACGACGAACTCTAAAACAGTAACACAAGTTAATTTTCATCGCAAAATTTGCGACGAATTCCATTTCCGTCGCAAATTTAGTGACGGAAATTAACTTGCGGGACTTTTCTTTTTAGACGAATTCAAATTTTGCTGGTGTTTTTTAGACTGCAAATTTGTGACAAAATTTCCGACAAGAATAAACTTGCAGGGATTTTTTAGACGAAAACTTTGCGACGGATTCAAATTCCGTTGCAATTTTGCCACGTATTCAATTTTCGTCGCAAATTTAGCAATGAAAATTAACTTGCGGGAATTTTTTAGATGGATTCAAATTTTGCGGGAATTTTTTGGGCGGAATTTTTTAGACGAAAAATTTGCTATGGAAATTGAATTCCGTCGCAAATTTGCAACGGATTCAATAACCGTCGCAAAATTTGCCACGGATTCAATATCCGCCGCAAAATTTGCGACGGAATTAAATTTCCATCGCAAATTTTGCGACGGAATTAAATTTTCTTCGCAAATTTTGCGACGGAATTAAATTTCCATCGCAAATTTTGCGATGGAATTTGCGACGAAAATTAGCTTTTCGGACTTTTTTATTGTCCGTCACAAATTAGCGACGGAATTTGTGACGAAAATTAACTTTTGGGACTTTTTTTTAGAGTTTGTTGCAAATTGTGTCAGTAAATTTGCGACAGAAATTTAATTCCGTCGCTAAATTTGCGACGGATTTTGAATTCCGTTGCTAAATTTGCGACGGAAATAAAATCCTTCGCAATTTTAAATTCCGCCGTAAATTTGCTACGGATTTTAAATTTCTTCAAAAATTTTGCAATGGAATTAGAAATCCGTCGCAAAGTTAGAACATTTAGGTTGTGTCTCGATTCATTCTTGCACAGAACAAAGCAAATTTAGGGCTTCCTCTGGCTTTCTCTCTCTTTGTTGATCGATTCTGGACGGCTTTCGACGAGTCGGAAACCGGCGGCGAGGTGCAAATGTTTCTTCGGATTTGGCGTTCTTCAGCGATCGGATTTGGCGTTCTCCAGCGTTCTTTAGCGCTCGGGAATTTCGAATTCCCGAGCTGGGTGAATGAAATTGCTGTTATAATCGGTTGCTTTGATCCCTTGGTTGCAGGGATTGATTCCGTGCAGCAGCAGTGATTTTTTCTTGGGGAGAGGGGTCGCCTTTGGCTTTGGCGGACGCTGGGAAGGAGGAGGTACACGAGCTTGTTTTGTCTTTGAATTTGTTGCACTTTTGGTCTCGGCCAGTGCTGTTTTTAGATGGGTAGGGCGGACATTGTTCGGTTTCGGATTCTGTGGGACGTACGTTTGCTGCTACTGCTGCTTTTGTATTGGATGGGTAGGGCGAGTACGTACATTTGCTGCTGCTGCTTCTGTATTGCATGGGTAGGGCGAGTTCGTTTGCTGCTGTATTGGATTGGGTCTGCTGTTTTTGGTTTTAGATGCTGTGTTTTAAGCCATCCTGTGGGACGTTTTGCTGCTGCACTTTTGTTTTTAGATGATGTGTTTCAGATTCTGTGGGACGTTTTGCGGCAAACTGGACTTTGAGTTTTTAGATGCTGTGTTTCTATTTTTAGGGTTTTGATATTGGATTGAGTCTGCATTTTGTCCTCTTGATGCACCTAGAATAGGCTAAAAATAGGCTGAAATTTGGCGATTGGCAAACTTAGAATGGGCTGAAATTTGGTCGACCAAGCGGAAACGGACTTTTGAGCAATACCCACTATCTTTGACTGTGATGTACGTCATTTTTTCATGTTTTGGGGTCGTTTAGATGGGTTTTTAAGAGGATTTGTATTCTAGAATTTACTGTTCATGCCGATTTTTTGGTCTGATTTGGTTTAAATATTGCGTGAAAGATTCATGCTGTGTTAGTTTCACATGGAGCTACGTTTCTAATGTTTCATTAACATATTTTGGATTAGAATTTTCACACAGATTTTGGAACTGCTTTGTTAGTTCGGGGTTCTATTTTTCGATTGCCAAAGTTTATCAAATTTATCTCTTACTCTCCGAAACAAAATGGTAAGCTTCATGATATACGTCATTATGTGTCCCTAATACATGTTTATATTTTCACCGCATTCACTTGTCTGACCTTCCTACTTGTTAGTATAAACGTGGAGGTCGCATGCATGGTATAGCTTCACAAAGAAGACCAGCAGCCTCGTCCTCGTCCCTTTCCTCTTCTCTTGCCCTTTCATCTTTTCCTCAACCACTACCTGCCAATGGACAATATGACCACATTGGCCCTTCCTCCTCCGACCCTCCTCAAGAACAGCTTGGACACATGCCAACTGAATCTCCTCCAGTTCCACATTCTTCTTCAGTACAACACTCGAATGATGACGGAAATACGGGTGAAGAAGATAGCCGAATCATGATATGCCCATATGAAGATTCGTAAGCACTTCATTTTCTTAAGTATATGTAATATTTAGGGTTTTAGATATGAATGTCAATTTACTTTTTAGAGGAAGCTTTAAATAGTGAAGAGTTTGGTATTGTTGATGTTGGTTCATTCATATATTGTACTTGTTTATACTTTTATGTTTACATATTATGTCACAAGTTCACATTTGCTAGATTGATGGTTTTTCACCGAGTCTAGTTTAACTTTAACATATTTTTCACCTTTTCTTGATTATGTATTGTAACGTTTCCTCAACCACTAGCCAGATAGGCACACGGTTTGGTTCTGATTTTCTGGTGTTCTGCTGTCCTGCTTAGGTTCTGCTTCTGTTCTACTGTCTTGCTTCGGTTCTGCTTCAGTTCTGTTCGTTCTGCCGTTATGCTTCTGTTCTGTTCTGCTGTCTTGCTTCGGTTTTTCTTCGGTCCTGCTTCTGTTTTGCTTCTGATTTGTTTGTTCTGTTGTTCTGCTTCTGTTTTGTTCTGCTGTCCTGCTTGCTTCGATTCTACTTCTGTTTTGTTCTGCTATCCTGCTTGCTTCGGTTTTGCTTTCGTTTTGTTCTGCCGTCCTGCTTGCTTCGGTTCTCCTTCCGTTTTGTTGTTCTTCTGTTTTGCTTCTGTTCAGCCATGCTTCGGTAGAATTATCATGGTTTGTACTAGCCCTGAGACAGCTGACTAGCACTGTTTACTTATATCGTTCTAACCTCCTTGCAGATTTGTTGATGCTACATATGTTATGAGGCAACTTAATAAAATAGTCAATAAATCTTGGAGGGGGCAGCATATTTGTTACAGCAGCACTCCAAAAGAAGTAAAGGCTTTGTGGTGGAATGAGTTCAGGGTAAGTTTTGTCCTACTATTTTCTCATGAACTAAGTTCAGTGTAAATAAAGTCAGTTGTTTTTCTATTGATTGATTGTAGCGGAACTTCAAGTGGGATGAAATGGAAGAGGATGAAGTTTAAAGAATTTTTAAGAAAAAAGCTGGAGATCACATACGAATGTGATGAATAGAGCAAAGACAAATCAAGTAAAGCCGGATTTTATTACGGGTGACAATTGTACAGAAATTAAGAGAACTTGGGAAACTGAAAAAAATAAGCAAATGAGTGAACAAAATAAGAAGAATCGAGCTTCTAGTTTTAGTGAAAGGTCTACCACATATGCTGGGGGCTTTATCAACATTGGGGAGCATAGAAAAAGAATGGTAAGTTTGTTAAACATGTTGTGAACATAGAAAAAAAATGGTAACTCATTTATGCTTATATTTTTTAGGCGGATGAATTGGGGACGGAACCGACATATGCAGCTACATTTGAATGCACATTTAAAAAAAAAGATAAGACATTGACTAACGATCGAGCAAAAGCTATTAAGGTATGTATGTAAGGTTATACTTTGGACTTTATAGAAACTACAATGACAACCATGAATGCTTTTAATATTTAAGTTATATATATGAAGTTATATTATTTCATCTATATTGTCGATGTAGGAAAAATATGATGAACTTCTCATGAGTACTGCTAGTGGTGATGGTGGTCGTGACGGTGGTGATGGTGTTGCTGTGTTTGAGCCTTCAATTGACAATATGGCATTATGGGTGGAGGCATCGGGTGGGATGAAAAGAGGAAAAGTATTTGGGATGGGATCCTTGTCAAGGATATACACAACGCAGGGTGCTGCAACTTCATCCTCCAATGCGGCTGATTCGAGGAGGACACAACTTGAGGAGCAAATGACTCAAGAATTGAGCCAACTAAAACATTTACTTGTGGAGAAGGACGAAGAAATAAGAGCGGTCAAACAACAAATGCAATTGATCTTGCGGCACCTCAACCTCGATCACGA
This sequence comes from Syzygium aqueum, assembly GCA_031216185.1. Taxonomy (NCBI): domain Eukaryota; kingdom Viridiplantae; phylum Streptophyta; class Magnoliopsida; order Myrtales; family Myrtaceae; genus Syzygium; species Syzygium aqueum. The sequence continues at coordinate 11,644,227 of CM062238.1, forward strand.
TGAGGTTCCTCCTGTACCTCCCACTAATCCAATTGGTGATAGGCACAATGATGATGAGATTGCTGCTGCTGCTGATGATGATGATGATGAATTTGTCAATCCTTGCTAGTTAAAATTTTCAAACTTGGGTTAAGCTTGCTTCAGCATCTTCTTTGCCATAAGTGCAATTAGCTATGTTCCTGCCTTAGAAAGAAAAATATTTCTTGCTTCATTTTGTGTAATGTAAAGAAAAATGTTTGTCATTTTTGTGGAAAATGTTGATGAATGTATTTCATTTTCATATCATTATAATATATTGATGTTATTAAGAGCTTAATTAATCAATGTTAATTAGATTTAAAATCGAAATCGTCCCTAAACAATATTCGCCGTCAATTACTGACTAAAAAAATATTACTGACAAAAAAAAAATTCGTGGCAAATTAGCGACGAATAATTAGAGACGAATTTTGCGACGAATAATTAGCGATCAATTTTGCGATAAATAATTAGCGACGATTTTTGTGATGAATAAAGTTTGTCGTAAATTTGTGACAAATTTTGCGATGAATTTTACGACGATTTTTGCGACGAATAAAGTTCGTCGCAAATTTGCGATGAGTAATTAGTAACGAATAATTTGCGATGAATAAAGTTCATCACAAATTTGCGACGAATAATTAGCAACGAATTTTGAGACGAATAATTAGCCACGAATTTTGCGACGAATAATTTGTGACGAATAATTAGCACGAATTTGGCGATAAATAATTTGCGGCGAATTTTGCGACGAATAAAGTTCGTCGTTATTTTGCGACGAATTTTGCGATGGATATTTAGTGACGAATTTTGCGACAGATATTTAGCGACAAATTTTTGTTCGTCGCAAATTTGCGAAGAATTTTGAAATTTTTCGTCGCAAATTCGTTTAGCGACGAATTTTGCCAAATTTTTCATCGCAAAATTCGTCGCTAAAACCTAATTTTTTTGTAGTGAAATTGAATGAAAATAGGGCTATGCAATCGAAAAGAATAGCATCATATACATAAAAATTAGACTTAAAACTATAATTAAGTTCTAGTTAAAGCCCGAATATGCAAATTTATCACGGTCTGTTATCATATGCGTTCTCTCTGAATCTTTTGACGGGCTCTCTCCAAAAAGTCTTTTCAAAAGTCTTCTTTGTGTCTTGTTACTTTAACGCCATTATTCTTCTTGCCCATTCAACAAAAATTTGTAGATCCTTTCATGGAAAATGACACCTAAACCTAATATTTTTGTTACAAGAAACCTTGTTTGTCAATTATCTTAACCTTCAACACCTACTCAAATGCAAGAAGTCGTGTTGGAGCACTTGGCTTCATATCTGCAAAGACTGCTAAAACACCGTTATGCTTGCCGAAGGGTGACCCTTTGACCTCGTAAACCCCCGTGTTTTAACCAGTTATATCAAAACTGAACAACGTAAGGTCTCCAAAACATGGCTCGCTTGTCACCTTATAAAAAGATCGAGAATCGCCAATTTTCTCCAACACCCCCCACAACATTTAATGCACACGAGAAGAAGAAGGGCTTTTGTTCTGGATCCATTACCGTTTCAGGTGCATGCTCACTTCAGTTCAAGAACTCACGCGAGGCTGTTCCAAGCTGACGGTACATTGCCATGTTATCCACCAAAAGCTGCCCACTCATTTATCTTATCATGATTAGACCTGACATATGTTACGTAGTGTAGATCTTTGGACAATTTATGCATAATCCAAAGCAGTCTCAAATGAATGCAGCATTGAAAGTTGTGAAATATTTGAAAGGATGTCTAGGACTGGGGATTCTTTTATCTCGAGATTGTAACATGGAGATGACGACTTACTCTGACATGGCTTATGCCACTTGTCCCATGAGTAGAACATGTATTAGTGGATTTGTGTTAAACAAGAAGAATCATTGCTTTCATGGAAAACAAAAGGACAATAAACGATTTCATTATCATCAGCTAAATCTGAATATCGAGCCATGGCTTAGACCGTTTGTGAAATAGTCTGGATATGAGGCTTGATTCAAGATCTTGACGTACAGGTAAAAGGACCGACTACCTTATTTTGTGATAATGATGCTGCTCTCAAACTTGCGGCAAATCCACTAATCTATGAAAGAACGAAACATAAAAAGGTTGATTGCCATATCACTCGAGATAAAATTCAGGAAAAGAGGGATAGGAACTACTGAACAGCCTGTGGATATCTTCATCAAACCTCTATGTCAAAGATAACACACGTATCTATTAAGCAAGCTTGGCATTTCTAACATATATAAGTAGCCAGCTTGAGGTAGAATGTTGGAAATACGGTTTCCTTTCTTGGAGTGATTGAGTAAATCGATTTACTTGGGAATTAAATCATGTATGATTATGAAAATATCTTCAGTATATCTTTTCTGTTATTGTGTCCATACATTGTATTATAAATAGAGCCTTATACATACAAGGTCTCTATCAAAAAGTAATACACTTTTTACAGATTTATCAAATCCTCTGTTTCTTCTCTATTTCGTGTCAGCGGCGGACTCTGCTTCTCCTATTTTCCTAATATGAATCCCATGTTGCCAGTCGACGACTACTTTACCTGTTTCCACCATTCAAATTCTTCCTCACATTTGATTTCTCTCTCTCTCTCTCTCTTCAAGTTCCAAATATCACGACTATAATTTGTTGCAATTGTCATGTTTGCCTAAAATGGCCGATGTAGTGGTCACATCAACGCATCTCTTTTTTAAAAACATTAACCATTATCACATCAACGTTTTTTGTTATTCAAATAAGACGGAGTTACTGGAGGCAATCGATTGTATCAATTTGACAAGCTTTAGACTTGATTGCATAAATATGAAAGTTTTAGAACTCGATTACACTTTCATAGCATGTTTTATGACTCTTGCTGCACTTTTCGCCTAATTTACAACCCTTTGTGTAAACACAATTTCACGCAATCTGTGCACTAGCTAACGAATGTAAGCACTAAACAAAAATGTCGTACGTGTGGGCGCAATTAGAGAGAGAGAGATCCAGAGAGAGAACATCACTTGAAATTGAGTAGTATAAATCAATTCAACTGAAGTATCAAATGTAACAAACAATCGCTTTCTGTATAATCAAACCTCAACCCGTCTTGAATAAGATCATCATCGACTCATCGCCGAAAAAGAATCTTAAAACGCCTTACATCTAATCTAATCTTGTGAAAAATAGCATGAATTTTGATAAAAATGGCTATGTGCGTGAACTCTATACAATTGAAGAAGTTCAATTAAGTTCTTGGAGGGCCTTCGAAACGAATGTAGTCGTACATGACGCCTTCGAAGGGCGTCCTGGCGGACGAAGACTGAGAGAGGTAGATGGAGTTGGCTCCCCGGTGCAGGCGAGAGCCTGGCACGTCGAAGCTGAACGTCCAGTACAGACCATGGATCCCGTGCCTTGCGATGGCGTTGTCGTAGCCGAAACGGCCTGTCGACGAGAGTGGTTGCCCGCTCAGGTCGTTAACCCGGATCTTCAAAAAGTTCAAATAAAGGACATCATTATGGAAATTGATTAGGTGTAACATAATTGATATAGATGACTGATGATGCTATATGCGGAGTTTGGCCGGTATGTTGCTTCATACCGATATATGAGACTGAGTCGCCGATGCCACTGCCATTTGAAGTTTGTAGGTCCCTCTAAAGTTCACATTTTGAAGATTAAAGTCAATCCTCCATGTTGTTGGCACGTATGTTGAATTCCCTATGTTCCTGTATTTAACTAAAATCAGATATAATATATATATTTATTTATATTATATATAAAGAAATATGTATATTATATATAGGAAATTGTCTCAAGTGACATATATGTATATATATTATATATATATATATAGAGAGAGAGAGAGAGAGAGAGAGAGTACCGGGTGACATGAGCAAAAAACCAGTCTATGCGGTAGTTGTCGACGCCAACAGTATAGATGAGATCGTTTTCAGGGTATAATTCCGAATACCGTTCCCATAGTCCATACTGTCGAAACCTGTCAAAAGAAAAGAAAAGAAAAGAAAAGAAAAGAAAAGAAAAGCATTTGATAAGTAACTACAAAATCTAGTAAATAAAAGAAGAAATTCTAAGTTTACTCAGACCAGTTAACAAAATTGCTATACAAAGTTTCGTCACTGGCTGTTGTTGCGTATTGAATATTGTCAATATGTTTAAAAGTGCTCACAATTTATTACATCACTTGCTACATTAATTTTATATATCAGCCTTTTTCTATAATAAAAAGGATGCATCACTACTAATCTCTAGCTACTTGTTAGGGATAAAAGGCCACAAATTTCCAATTGTACATTAATCCGTGTGATAAGACGAGATCATGTAAATGCTACTTCTCTCTTGAAAGTCAAAGTCAAACTAGATAAATATCGAATGGTCGGGACGCAAATCGGAACACAATAAAGTGATGAATCTGCTTATTATGACATCCCAAAAATAGAAAAGCTCTTGTATGATTTCGATGTTTATCGTTGAATGACGTGGATCTCACATATCCAACTGTGCATGTGAATTGGGCACTAGGATCATGCGAGAATGACTCAAAAAAAAAAAAAAATCCCGCTGCTCAATATGATGCATTTGAGCTAAGAATGCCATAACAACAAGACGCATCCTGGGATTGACCTAGCAATAAGGGCGTTCTCAAGCTTTCAGCTAAGGAGCCAATGATTGTGGGCTCTATTCCTGTCCCAAGTAACTCAGATTCAGGTGAGGGCCATGACGGTGGGATGCTGTGCTAATTTTCCTTCAGGTTTATGATTGATTACGATCTTGTCCGTGACTTATAGAAAGATCAAAAGGTATAGCAATAAGGTTCACCTCTCTTCGGTGTCGTATTTGAACACTTTATTCATTAACCATGGATTTGGTAGGGGCACGTAGAATTCAGCTGCCGTTCTATCGGGAATGCCAATTTCCCACAACGTGGGACCAGATCTTGGAGGGCTGAAAACCAGAGCACCCAATTCGATTTCAGATCCTGTGCATGAATAATTTTGACATTAGCATTTCATGAAACCATAAAATTTCAAAGATCTTTTGGACTGGCTGTTAAATTGAACATAAGTTGATAGAGTTTCTAGTTTTCCTCAACAATAAAATGTGATGGCAAGATCACGATTAGTAGCAAAGACTGTGTATATAATAACCTAAATTAGTGAATGTGGCAAACTGTTATTGGGTATTGCAGGTGACCCGCTTACTTAACCGCTCTACTTACAGTCCGTCACATTAGTCAGTATGCTAATTTTGCAGGTCAATCTTGGTATGCCCAACATTCCTCAAATAAAAACCGGCTCGAAAACCTAGAAATGGCACTATTCAAACATCGCGATAGGGTAATAGTTACCTGGCTTGACCGTGACATTCAGATGGTATCTGTAGTCCCCGATGAAACCGGGAACCCATGCATACAAACCGTAAACGCCGGGCCGGACATTCCTAATTTTGAAAGATCCGTTCTCGTTTGCTCGGGTCCAGAACTGATAACCCTGAGAATTGAGAGGAATGATATATAGAATCATCGGATGCTCATTGACCACAAAATTAACCGCACACGTTTGGTAAATTTGTGGCTGTTGATCGAGAGATAAAAAAAGGAATACCTTCGTGTCTTTTTGCCACGAACCAACCTCTCCCGGTGCCGCCAACCCTATGTATGCCGAGTCCGCCACCATGTCACTAGTTTTCATGTATCTGTATTAAGAGATTTTAACTGCTTAGATGCTTCAAATGGAAGGAGAATTTTTAAACTTGGAAACAGATTAAGCAACAACGAAAAGAAATGTGATATTCAAATTTAATCATTCTGCGAGCTCATGTGCAAAAAATAGAGCATCGCGGTCCAAGTTTATCGAATACTTTTTTCCCTAATCGAAGGTAGTTCTAATGCGAAACATAGGTACAGAGTGATTAGGGAATCGAACCTATCTCGAACCGATAGTTGACCACCAACAGATCCACGTTTGTCGGCCGAAGGGTAATCATCCGAATGGATGAAGTCGTAGGGCCAACTTGCAGTTTCCATCAACATCTAATCACATACATCAAAAGTAATTAACACGTTTAAAGAAAGTGACATGAAAAACTTGGTCATTCATTAGAAACTACCAAGATTTTAAGTATGCAAAAAAGTAATACCTGCGCCTTTGCGTCCGCCCAAAGACTTGATTGGTCTTCCTCAGGCGACACCGAGTTGACGTAGACCATGAAGGGTCCGTACACCTTCTTCCACGCCTCTCCATTCCGGAAACTCATGTACACGTCCTTCCCCGCATAGTGGTTGCTATAAAACACCTGTAGAAAGATCAACACTGGCTCATCTTCACGGTTGAAGCAATCGTAAATACATTCGTGTTAGGACAATTCGACAGATTTTTAATGGGCACTGAACACAATCGATATCTTTTGAAGTCCATCAGCAATCCGATGCATCACTTAGTACGCAATTCTACGTACAAATTTCGGTAAAAACCTAGGTTACTCTTTCATTGAACCAAGTCTTCGGTATGAACAACGGTCAACGCACTCGGTCCAAATCCATCCCCTGATTCTTAGCTCCGAGAGTCAGGTGAGCCCGACCCGTAACCGAAGCCCCGATGTGCCGGGCCGGGAGCCCATGTCCATGTGGTTCGGAACTTATTTTGGGTGAGGGAAAGAAGAGGATGGTCGCTTACGTTGAGTGTGGTTGGTCCGACATGGGAAGTGAGGTCTTGCTTGACAGGCCCAGCGGAGTGAGACTCGTGACCGGGTGTGATCATCCAGAATCCCACCGGCGGATCGCTGCTGATCCATCCGTGCACCTTGTTCTCCTGGTTCTCGCATGAGTACTGGTACTTATCGTCCACCTGCAATCCGCCCACCAGCGTAGGATCATAAGCACACTCAAAAAGATGTTCCAAGTAGTGAAGCACTCATACATAACATATGCATTTGAACCGCGAGAGAAAGTATCTTATGTATCGGATAGATTGCATGTCGTTGTGGGGATTAATGAAACTGACGCAGTTCGAGTTTACCTCGCCTTCGAGCTCGGAATTGGAAGGATTAGTCATGAGTACAGCTTCCTGGTAGTCTAGTACGCGACCACTCGCCCGATCTTCTGCTGTAGGCATGACCCTTTGCCTCTCATCCGATATAGCCATATAATGAAACCTAATAGAGAGTGACGGCACAATAATTGCGGATCACAATAATTGCGGATCAATAATCACGTGCAACGCTCCAATCCCAATTAAATAAAAACGATGAAACCGACAATGAAAGGAACATCTAAAACTTTTTCTAATGTAAACCGACAATGTAAAGCCTTACTTAACATATTGATTATGAGAAATGTAATAAGATGATGTTTTCGGGGTCCTTACTTTTGTCCATTCAGCTTGAAAGCAATCCGGGCTTCTCCGACGTCCAAGTCGGGCCATCCCTTTGGGTGCTCAAATATCGCGTACCCATAGAACCCTGAACTCCCACGTCTCACTACAAATCTGCCCCCAAGTACAAGAGCAATCGACTAGTAATCACGCTTCAAAATCAGATCAATTAACCTTTCTTACCAGTTAAATGAGCAAAACCATGCTTCACTAACCTCTTGTCGACTATGAGTGGGGCCAAGTACGGCTCGGAAGAATTGCTCCATCGGCTCACGAATGACACCTCGACCACGTCGTCGGTGTTCGCTACCACGTCGAACGTAGTTCCCTCAATCCTGTCAAAACATTCAAAAACTTTTAAGTATCATTTCCCAGGATGTTATCGTACAAGCTTAGTTTAAAACATTCGTACCATTTCTAAACTGGGATTGGTTTTGGATACCTCGTTATCAACCGAACTAGTCGACCTAATATGTTTTTTTTTTACGCTAATTTCACGTGTCGTCCACATTGGTTCCCCTCGGAAATAGAAACATCCACACTGCTTTTGGACCGCGATCGGCGCTAGCACGAATCGACCTAATATGTTCTTTTGCGCCTTAATTTTAATTCTAGTGTGTTGAATTATAAGATTCCACTAGCAATAAAGAGCTGCTTTGAAAGTAACTGAGTCTTACCTCGTAAACGTACTGGGTTCCCCTGGCCGGTTCCACACAATGTCCCAGTACCTAAAATTAACAATGGCAAGGACTCGTCATGCGACGATAAAGACCTTTTGAGGTCACAAGTAATATGTCCAGACAAATTCGTTTCTTTAATTTTTCGGTCAAACAACATAGAAACTAAACTGTGGTTAAAAAATGAGCATTAAATTAAGAAAAATCTTACAACCCAGATGGAAAAATGACAACCAAAAAAGGTCTACATAGTTTCGGCGGAAAAATTGACCAAAAGGGAAAACATGAATAACCCAATTCACCCTTGGTCAATGCTGACGTTCTCAAAGGCTATAGAGGAGAATGTTCCAATTATTATGATGATCTAGGCGAATTAAAAATTCGAAGCTCCACGGAATTTTGTCCACTCTTTGGGTCAATTACTGCGGTCGAGTTTAAGTCGGTTCAAAGGGACATCATTAGCGACAACTTCTGAAGAACAGCATTTGGTCCAATACAGGAAATAGACTTGGGTCGCAGCTGTTCAAGGACGAAAGTTCTGTGCATATACGCATACGCCCAACTGCTTTTACCGACGACTGGGATTCTCGCGGAGTGATTGGCTCAAATTTGCAATTCTTAAAATGGGATACATCGTCGTGGAAAATTGATATGAGAGAGGAAAATAGCTTCCAAATGATGTGGCTTGTAAGTAATTCGAGTAAAATAATTTTTCATAAATTGTAAAAATCGTGATCCTTTTTTTCTAATTAGCATATGCTTTTTAATAACAATTGAATTTCTTATAATAAAAGTGACTTTCGCACATTGATTGCATTAAGTTCTAATGAAGTGGGTCTTTTCTTTTTTTCAAATGAAGATCTAAGCGGTTTTCCAAGATGACAATATTTAACGGAAATTGGCCAGCAAGAATGAGAGGATATTCTTAAGAAATTAAGAGAACTTTTCTTTTTTAAAATTCATAACGTAGTTATAGATATTACATCTATTTTGTAATATCCAAAGTAATAAGAAGTAAGATTAACGTAAAATTGACTCTATTATTTCCATGCATATAGATCACATAAAAAAGTAGCTTTTCCCAAAAACATGATGAGCAAAATAAAACTTCTACAACATTGCGACAATGACGATAAAATGTGGTAACTAATCGATGACAACAACGACATAGACAATGAACTTGAGGACCACCGAATAATTTGCATGGTGTTGTCACAACTCCTTGGTCTGATCGAATTGGCAGAATAAATAGCATTTCGTTGTGATTATTATTTTTATTTTTTGTATTTGTATGAGTGAACTTCTTGTTTTGTTATTTAATTTTTCATTTTTGCTACTTCGCCTTGCTAGGACTTCTCAATTGTAGAAGATGGTTTGCATGGCATTTGAATTTTGTAAAATGCAAATTATTGATCCTTTTTTTATAATTAAAAAAAGAAGACTTAATTTAAGGAAGTGAAAGTGCATATTGATAATTGATACGTACCCTCTATTGGTTTCACTATTGCGAGGCTCAAGGAGGTTATCGATCCCGTTGAACTTGATGCCCGTGACCTCCCCTTCTGGATTTGAGAATGTAACCTCCACCATCCCATTGTCCATCACCACCTGAAAATTACTCCCAAATTTATTATTCAATGATCAATTTGTTAGTAGAGTTTAGTATTTTCATTGTTGATAAAGCGTCTCACTTCTAAAACTTTCAATTAAAGTCGAGAATCGGGATCGGAGATCACATACCTATAAATCTAGGATATCAAACCCGATTTCATTTTGATGTGATCAAACGATATCTTCACTATCTATTATTTTTCTATATCGAGAATAATATCCATTTTTGGAAAGTAAGTATATATATTATATTGCTTATGGACCTACATACATAATATATGACGAGGGAGTAGAATCACCTGATTATTTTGCACTTGCAGCTGGACCCCGGGATATGCGTTTGCTCGAACTTCTCTGATATAATAATAAGGAGAAAATTAATTGTTTTTCAGCCTAACGCATTCCGTGCTTCATTTAATTATTATTATTATTATTATTCCCTCTTTCGTCAAAAAAATAAGAGAGTCGTCAACCAAACATCATCTCCCCCCTTTGACTAACGGTAACGAAATCAATAAACAAAACCCTAGAAAGGGTTCTTCTCCTCGATGGCGTCTATGACGCAACGAGAAGCAGTTAGTCCAAGACTAAGAAACCTACGTGGAGCAGTTGAAGCAATGAGTGTTTTTGATTCAGTCGTGTGTTAATGTCAAAGTTTGGTGCTTTTAATCAGTATTTCCGACGATGATCATAGGCCATTCCCGAATAAAAATAAGAAATGGAGCAAAAGCCACCAAAACCCTAAACTATGCGCGTCGTGACACATTAAATCTAAAATTTTTTCCATGACAAAAAAAATACAAAATTTGTATCTATGCGACATATTGTCCCTCCTTCAAAGTTCCATCAATAAAAACCGTAAAAAATCTGTCTACATGGACGTCAAAGAGCAAACGGTGTTGGCATGGCCTTCTCGTGGCTTAAGTGAAATAAAAGCGACATTATTTTGGTAGAAAAGTCATCTAATGGACCCTTGACGAAGGGCAAATGTGTCGCATAAGTGCAAATTTTAGGTTTTTTATCTCACAATAAAAAGTTTAGGGCAAATGTATCATAGCGGATATATTTTGGGGTGTTTAATGTCACAAAAAAAGTTTAGGGTAAATGTGTCATAGCGGATATAGTATGAAATTTTTTGTAATGTTAGGACTGAGATTTCATCTGATCTCCTTCCCCTTCTTTCTTTCTCATAGACAGAGTAGGTTTTCATTGTCATCCATGCAAATGATGGTGAACTGAACTGAAACGTTTCTTTCGCAATCTGAGCAGCCTGGGGTTTATGCTGACCAAACTGACCATACCATTTAATGTGGTTTAAAATGCTTTTAAGTTCTCTTATTAAACATCGCAATTAAGCGCACTAATCTTGATTACAATTGAAGGACAGTCAAATGGTCTTCCACTAAACAATACCTTGAAACGTTGAATGGAGAATACATGATTGATTCACTGCGTTCTGTTGCTTAACAGTATTTTAACGATCAATGATCATAAATTAGCCCAAATAAAATCATTGGAAAGTCAGAAACCGTAGATCGCTCATAAATTCATTCTCTCTCTCTCATGCATGCAAAACGAAAACGTACGCCACAAGGAAAATACCTTACTGTCTCCACATTGGCACAAGCCGAGAGCAAGAAGAGCAAGCGAACTGCTGTGGCCAACCACCCCAGGAGCGAACCCCACCACCGCCGGAAAACCATCTCCTCCATAGTCGCCGCCGACGGAAGAATCACCCGCAAATCCAAATTTTAGCATAGGCTCGCAATCAAGAGCTGGCCCTCTGCAGAATTGGAAACACAGAGAGAACCGATAACTGTTTCTTTAGAAGGTAACCTCCAGAGAGGAGAAAAAGAAAAAGAAAACAGAGAAGGCCATCTTTTCAATAGGAACAATATGGACATACCTTTATTTATATACTGTTTAGCATAGATTTTGTACGGGCGACCGCTTGCATGCAGAGACAAACGTGCCTTGGTAACCTAACCCCCACAAATACGTTGCCCATTTATAGTGCATGGTGAAGCAGATATGTGCAGTTGAACGAGGACCTGTCGTAACTATGAGTGTCGTTGTTTTTGGTCGTGTTAGGACTGCAACTATGTTCGCCTGTCTTGGTACGTGTTTGTATCCAACCTGGGATGGTAATCGTAACGGTCGTGGACTTCCCAAAATGCCCCTCCATTATTCAGCGAGTCGAGTCCTTAAAGGGCTGGAGGCTAAGGATAGTATCGTCCTCAAGAATTATAGTTAGGCTACAGGGTGAAAAAGTCCCATGGAAGGTTCACTTAGTCCAATTGAATATTTGACATGACTGTGTTATGGGCTTTTGCCAAATTCTTGACAAAGTTCGTATTCGCTTTTTCCTCTGCGTGGTAAAGGATTTTCTCGCCAAGAAAGTCCAACGTTCCAAGTATTTGACGCATGTTTTGTTCCTCTCTGGGATTCTGGGTCAATTATCGTTTTTCTGCCGGTTGATATACATTCAGGTTTTGTTGTGCTGCTTTCAGAGCCATCAGACAATATCCATCTCGAATTAACGTGGGAACATTTCATGAACCATTTCAATTAATGTTTTGCGAGATATTTCAGATTTCAAGGACGATACCACAAAATTGTTTTCCCAAATACTCTTCGTTCAATATTAAAATTCTTTTTCCTTTCGGTTCCTTTGTAATTTTACGTTGTCAGTATCCAAATTTTGTTTATGACAATCAGTCTCAGAATTAGTTTGCTGAAGGACTCACTTGTTAAAAATAGGGATTGCGTGTGTAAACCGCGTTCATACAATTATTTTGTAGAATCGCTAGAGTAAAAAGATTCTTTTTACTATATGTGCTAGTCTCAACATAATTTCATCACCATAAACAAGATCACGTCCCTCGGCTCCGAAAAATTATGTGTGAATTTGATTGAGGGACTAGGTACTTCATATATGGGCAATGGCACTTCGACTGGTTGCAGAGGCCGGGGAAATGTGTAATTGCTGTTTGAAAGCGGAATGCTAGAAGGGGTATCGAATGTTGATTTTCTTTTCGTATTACGAGTTTGTATGCATGCTTCCAGAGCTACTTGATTAGCTATAGAACCTTGTGCATTTCCCGAGAGTGTCCTAAAGTTCCTCCACTAGATTATAGTACATCATGAGATTCCTTCCTTAAAATAATCAAGAGACAATCCATGTCCGAATTCATTGATATATCTAGCTAAACTCATTTTCATTTCAAATGATTAAGCCAATGAGTTTTGGTTCAACTAAGATACTAATTGCTCCAAATCATATCAATTTTACATGTCCGCCTTGTAGAGTTTCAGAAGTGTGACTATAATAAACATTCTCTTATCATGACAAGAACACTCAACACGCACCCATGGTGAAGTCCTTTCTATTTCACACCCGAAACATGGTGCACTTGCCCCTTTATGGAGGCTACCAAAGTCGGTGCTTCAATCGACTTTCTAGCCTTCCACATTCTTCTAATACAAATATCTACTATTATTTTGTAGCAACTGGATGGAGTGTTTTAGAGAAGGCTGGAGGTGGCGTGGAGGCCTTATGTTGATTTTCCTTTGGACAAATATAGATGTGCGACTAAGAAATATGAAGAGAATTCTAGAAGAGAGAGAAGGCTGTGCTTTCTTCAGCACACCTCATTAATATATGTGGGTGTTTGACGAACAAGATTTTCTTAGTGATAGAGCCCATGAGAAGAAGCTATTCAAGTTAAATATTAGGGAAAATGAGAAAGGAGAGTGGAATCCCAATTCTAGAACCCGTATTAAATAAAAGTACTTTTCAACTTTCAGGATTGGTGGACTTGATTAGGGTGCAAGCAACTTTTTTAGTTTATGAACCAAAGGTCACCTATTCAAATCTCATCAATTATGTGCAATTATGTTAAGTTATGATCATTTGTATAAATCAAATTCTAGGACTTAACTAGTTTATGGACTTACAGGGTATTGTGACCTTTATGTAGTAGGTCCTGCACTAGTGCCACTAGATTATAAAAAAAGGATTTTTTTTGGTTTACATATACTTAAGTCTTTAATATCCATCTTACTTCAAAAAGCATTAGGTGAAATAATCTTCATATTGGTATGGAAGGCAAAGTCAAATCACATAATAAAAAACTCATGAGGATAGACAGGACTTTGACCAAAAGGAGATGACTTCCGCAAACAGCGGTCCGACTTGCGAAAACCCCAAGAGCGGCAAATTTCTGAATTCGGCCAACATGGAAAATGTGATTAAAACATGTCACACATTCAATCTATGGAAAGGAAGAAACACGTATCTCTACCGCGCCCCCACATCCCCCTCAGCTTCCCGCAAGGCCAGAACTCCATTAGAATTATCACAGGCCAAAGGAAAACGTGATCCACAACATGACTCTTCAGCAGTGGAACCTGTCAATGCTAATCTTCAACTTTCTCTTGGCCAAAAAGCAAAAATCAAATGAACTTCCTCATTTATGGTCTTCTGTTTGTTAAAAGGTGGTTATTTTCAGCTAGTCAGGCAGCAAAACTATGCTTGGAAATTAGGGGTGATCAGTTTCCGATCTGGTCTGGTTCCAAGGTGGAACCGGGAACCAAACCAAGAGAAGCGGTTCTCAATTTTGAGAACTGCAGACTAGACTGGTTGGTTCTAGAACTGGGAACCGGACCGGACCGCCTATCGGGTCTTGTTCCGGTCTGGTCCAATGGAACTAATCACTTAGAGTTTAGTTTTTTTTTTTTGGTTAAACACTTAAGGTTTAGTTCACATTTTATTAATTTTTGTCAATGAATTTATGTCAATGAAATTTACTTAGGGTTTAATTCACATTTTATTAATTTTTATCAATGAATTTATGATAATGAAGTTCACTTAGAGTTTAGTTCACATTTTATTAATTTTTTAAAGAAAAAATAACAAAAATATATATTAAATAGTAAGTCCGGTCCGGTCGGTCTGGTCTGGTCCGGTTCAGTTCCCTTTTGGAACTGGGAATCGGATCATCTGGAAACCGGACCATCTAGAAACTGATTCCGCTTTTAGGAACCGAGAATCGAACCAATAGTCCCAAGAATCGGACCCAACCTGTTGGTTCGGTCCGGTCCAGTCCGGTCCAGTCTCGATTTGGGCAGTCCAAGTTGCTCACTCCTATTAGAAATACATGCTGTTGGCCGAAGTCTGTTTGCAATGGCAGACCAAGAGAGGAGGGAGGGAATGTGCAAATATGATTGAGGGCCTAGGCTCTTCATTTATGGGCAATGGCACTTCGACTAGTTGCAGAGCCTGAGGGAATGTGCAATTGCTGTTCGAAACGAAAAGCTAGAAAGGGTATTGAATGTCGATTTTCTTTTTGTATTACGAGCTTCTACACATGCTTCTAGAGCTGCTCGATTAGCTATGGGACCTTGTGCATTTTCCCAAGAGTGTCCTAAAGTTTCTCCATTGAATTATATAGTACATCACAAGATTCATTCCTTAGATTTCCAAGAGAGAGTTTATGTCTGAGCACATTGTACATATTTAGCTAAACTTACTTTCACTTCAAATAACCAAGCTAATGAGTTTTTGACTCAACTAAGATACTAATTGTTCCAAATCATATCAATTTTTCAAAAAAGAGACTTTGTCTAGCAACTGTCACATGTCCACTTCATATGCGAGTGTTTGACGAACAAGATTTTCTTAGTGACAAAGCCCAGAGAAGATGTATTCAAGTTAAATATCAAGGAAAATAAGAGAGGAAAGTGGAATCCCAATTCTAGAACCAATAATAAAAGTCCTTCTTTTCAACTTGCAGGGTTGATGTAGGTGATTAGGGCAAGAAAAATTTTTTAATTTATGAATTGAAGGTCACCTGTTCAAACTTTAGGCTAGAGTTGCCTGTATAAGTCAAATTTTAGGACTCTAACTAGTTTAGGGACTCGTAGGGTATTTTGTGACCTTTATCTAATGAGTTCTTGCACTTGTGTCACTGGATTATAATTTTTTTTCGGTTATAAAAATATTGTCCTTAACCTTACAAATACTTTGAGTCGTTTTTTTTTTGGTAAGGAACAAATACTTTAGTCGTTCATATCCACCTTACTTCAAAAAACATTAGATAAAATAATCTTCAGATTGGCATGGAAGGCAAAGTCAAATCACACAATAAAAAAAAAACCCATGAGGATTCCCTGTCCCTTCTTTGCTCTCGCTCTCTCTCTCTCTCTCTCAAGCCCATTGCCCCAAGTGGTTTGGTCGTACAGTTTTCTGTGTGGCTGATGAAATGTCCTTTAAAGTCCACCTTTCAAGCTGTGGATAGACAGGACTTTGACCAAACGCGGATGGCTTTCGTAGGCAGCGCTCCGACCTCCAGAAAGCCCAACAGCGGCACCTTTCTGAATTCGGCCAACGTGAAAAATGTCATTGAAACATGCCAAACGTTCAATCTATGGAAAGGAAGAAACACATACGTCTGCCGCCTTCACACCCCCTTCAGCTTACCGTAAGGCCGGAACTCTATCAGAAATATCGCAGGCCAAAGAAAAATGTGATCCACAACATGACTCTTCAGCAGTTGAACTGTCGATGCTAATCTTCAACTTTCTCTTGGCCAAAAAGCAAAAATCAAATCAACTTCCTCATTCTGGTTTTCTGTTTGTTAAAAGCTGGTTATTTTCAGCTAGCCGTGCAGGAAAACTAAGCTTGGAAATAGATGGTGTAGACCGGAGCTCGTTTGCAATGGCAGACCAATAGAAGAGTGAGGGGGAATTCCGTTTGGTGCTTGATGCAATTTTTACAAACCGAAATGTTGATATTTCGCACCTCCGGATGAGCTAGGCGCGGCAATTTTTTACCTTGTCACTAAATTTGGTTTCTGCGTGATTGCATTCGTCATTGAGATGTGGCTCTCATTTTCCATTGAAGATATCTTTCGAGATTGGATAAATTATCTGCATTAATTTTGAGTCACCATATAGTTTCTACGGGGGATTAGGTTTACTATTTTGTTTAGGCGTTACTCGGTTTCACGAAATAACAAATTTGTAATTTGTGGATTTATGGCAATGGCTATTATTACTAGAGAGAGAGAGAGAGAGATACGTAGGAGTGTTTCAGGATTTCCTTGATATTGTAAGTGTTGTGATGCACAACATGATTCCAATACCTCGTCCGGGAAGATCATTAAGAAGGAAGCCTAAGTTCTAGCCTATTAATATATTTAATTGAACTCATCTTTATTAAAAAATTTAAGATGATGAGTTAGGGGTCAACTATGACATACTAAGTGCTAGGGGAAAGTACCCAAAAATTCTAAACCTATTACATTGATATTAGTTCAGTTTTAAATATTTTAATTGGACCAATTTAGTTATAAACTTTTTGCATTTGCGTTAATTGAGTCAATCCGATCAATTTTGGCCATAAAACATTGACGTGGATGCCAGCCATCCTATGTAGCGCGGTGGACGCAAATGTGGATATTTTATAATAATTTTTAATGGTTTTTCTATTTCTTTCTTCTCTTTATTTTTTTGAGGGGGGGGGGGGGAGGGTTCGTGACCATCGTTGGGATTGGATGAAGGGCTTGTGGGCCCTAGCTATGGCTGATGAGGGTGTGGCGGCCCTTGCTACCCTCGCCAGATCTGGGAGGTGTGAACGGAAGTAAGATGTCCATTACATGCATGTATTATTTGTAGTCCTACACTATATTGGTTATGCAGAACTTACATGCATATTTTTCAATACTCATACTTACTGGAAGGTGTGGATTTTGTTATTACAAAAAGGGGAGATTGTTGGAAAATATTCCTAAAGAATTTTGATGATTATAAAACATAAGCCAAGTATTTAAAACTTCAATTAAGTGTGCACAGACTCATATTTAAACCACCTAGAAGAGATTACAAGAATATGATTCAGATTTGACTAAGTCTAGAAATCTGCAGAAGAAAGGATACAGAACCAAACTATGCCAATAGGCGCTTTCCATTAAAAGATTCAGGGATAAAGATATCTCAAATGCCATAGCTTCCTTATGGCGCTTATTTGAGCACCATGAGTTCAAAAAAATGATTACTTAAGTATCATAATATTTTTGACAAAAAAAGTGCCATAACTTTCGATTGATGCCATAATATTTAAAAAACATTCACCACAAATGTCATGTCACATAGAATTTCCGTTGTTTGTAGTAAATTTTTTTATAAAATTATGACACTCAAGTGAATAGTTTTTTAAAAGTCATGACACTCAAGTAATAAAAAAAAGTGATGGCACTTAGTTAACATTTTTCAAAAGTTATGTCACTTAAGTGATCGAACAAAAAGTTAGAGTACTCAAGTAAATTTCATACGAAAATTATGGCATTTGTGGTATCTTTTTCCAAAGATTTGATAATCATTGAAGTTACAAAATTACGGACTCTTCTCAAAGCAATAAGTATGATTTTCCAAGACTATTTATGGCAAAAATGGCGGACTAATTCTTTCATGAGATTGGTGAAATGGCGTGATCAAAGCCTGCCATTAATAGAAGATTTGGTTGCCCACCCAAAGTGAGGTTAGTGGCTGCCTGTGTTTTTAAGGAATTTTATCGAGATTATTTACAAATTAGATGGACATAATATATATACTATCCAAGTGCAAAACTTGAATTTAGAGCTCTATTAATTGGATAAAACTTGGCCAGAAGACATGCAATTGAATAGGGCAAAAATAAGAAAATTTTAGCATTATTTTGACGTTCTCGAGTCTGTTTCTTTTGTAAGCTTGTGATATCCATTTAAGTGTTGTTCTCTAGTGATAGTAAGAGTGGCAATGTCATTTGTAAACACGAAACGAGTGGCTGTACTTACGGTGAAGCCATTATCTTAAGGTGAGAGAAAAAGTGTTCGAAAGATTTTTTGGTAAATACTTAAGAGTGTGGTTTATAGTTTGGGGAGAGAACCCACTGTCTAAAATATGAGAACTGACTATTGTAGGATCTAATAATTACTTTGTCTATAGCGGGATCGTCATAAAAAGAAGTCAAGTTATACATGATAGTGGGTCGTACACTTGTCACCGAACGAAATTTGTACTTTTGGCATTACTAGCGAAATTTCGCCTATTTGGATTTTTAGAGCTGGAAGAGACGAGTAGAGCCAAACTTCTGTAAGTCTCATTTGCAGTATTTCTTTCTCTAAACTCTTAGTTCCATTTCAGCATAGAACTAGATTTTTTATTGGGGTTGGTTTTACAAAATTAACATGTGAGTTCTTGAAAAATTATTTATGCACCCTCTTGATCAATTATTTGGATCTAAAATACTCAAATGGCTACATGTTTCTCATGTCTTAGTTAAAAAGGCATTACTTTGACATTATTATCACGAAAATTATGTTATTTTTCCCTATCAATCCATTTATGAGTCCCTTTATAAGGCTTAAAGTTTCCTTTACACTTTAAAATTATTTTTAACTAAATCCTTAAACATTTGCTCATAATCAATTTATATGATAATTAGATTGTTGACCCTTAGAAAAGAAAGGTCACCATTCTAATGTTATCATCAAATGTTATAGTTCTAATTCTTTTTGCATCATTTATCACGATCTAATAAAATTTCAAAATGACTGCGCATAAACTATTTTTCTTATTGGTTAGCTGAAATAAATGATAACTTAGCCAACATTGCTTGCTATTAAAAACTAATAAAAATTTTGTTGATATCAAAATCTTCTTGTTGACGTCTAAATTGGATTGTGAGATTTTGTGAACGCGTGATTTAATATTTAATTATTTTAACACTTTTCTTCACGCTTAGTCTGGTCTTTTTGCCAAGTACTAAGCGTTGACATATTTAATTGATGAGACAAATAGTGCTTTGAACAATTTGAACTTAGGATCTCTTGCTCTGATACTATGTGAGATTTTGTGAGACAACTGCCAACTGCTCTAAAAGTTTAAGCTGTTAGATGAATGCGTGGTTTAATATTTAATTATTCTAACATGGATAACCAAAATTAAATGCAACAAGAATGTCTTTTGTGGCCCATTTTATGTGAAAAAGATAACGCATCTTCAATTTTCACAAATTCAAAATTAACGTTGCGATTATATTCTCTCGATATCAAAGTTCGCCGTCTGCATCTATCTACTTAAATTCTGACAATCACAACCCAACAATTAACCGATCAATGACCACAGATTGACAGAGAAAAGAAGAAATTGACAAACAGATTTTGCCACGAGTAAGCAATTTCGCCTGTGTTTACAAGCGGAGGAGGAATTATTTTACCATAAACCTCAAGAGAGGAACCGAAAGAGAATAATTTTAAACTCTTTGCTCAAAGACCCAAGTATCAAGGGACAGATCAGAAAGAGGTAAAGTGCTTTCCAAAAACTTACTGTTAAAATATGTTTCTAGTTTAAAATGAAGCGTGCATGGAGACCCAAATAATGAATACCAAATAGAGGGTTACTCGGAAGTCCTACGTCGGTTGGAGAGAAAGGTTTATTCGGTACAAAGATCTCACTTTTCGCAGCCATTATTTAGAGTTTTAGCGGCTATTCTAATCGCCACTGCAGAATATAATAGCGATTGCACAATGGCTACTGCATGTGGCGTCGCTAAAGCTTAGGTGACAATCACAGTAATTGCTGGTAAAGTGTTCTATAATCGCCGCTAAAAAGTTCGAAGTCATAGCGATGATTGCAATCGATAAATAATATTATAAGACATTATTATCATTACTATCATTATAATTATTATTGGGCGAGACTCATTTCCAACTCCCATTTGGGCTAATGCATATATTTTGGAGGTGATCGACTGAATACCTCTAAATACTAAATAAACCGAGCAAATTAACCATATCTCTCTCATGCTAGTTGTCGCCAAAGTGCAATAAAATCTTATAATTTTCATATAGCGCAATGAAATACATAACCTTGCCTAGAAAATGCAATTAAATACATCTATTAATTACATCAACTTGATTAATAGAAAAATCTGATGTATTCTAGCCAAAGAAAGGTGTATGAGTGATCCTCCCATCATTATTACTATTACTACTACTGTTCTTGGCAACAACAACATTAATAATGGCTACAGATAATCAACAATATCTAGAAAAACATACATTGATTTATGTATTCGATAACATTACAAGAAAGATCAAACGCGAAGGAACTTCCAAACATCAAAAAATCTGACAAAATAAGCAAAAACGATTCTATCAAGTATTAAGCGGGAGAGGTGGTGCCATAGGCAGTGCCGATAGTTGTTTCAGATTTGCAATGTCTGAAGTTTGCTCTTGCTTGTGGGTGAGAGCCAGAGGGTAGAGAGAGAGAGAGAGAGAGAGAGAGAGAGAGAGAGTTATAAGAGGGGCGAAATTAAAAAGAAGTGCCAAAGGGGAAAATGTGGAAAATAGAAAAGGAAATGGGGATAAATGTAAGATGAATCTTGACTATCTCCTTAATCAATCCACTTAATTTCTTACTTCCAAAAAAAATAGAGATAAAATTGCTTTATGCGTCTCAGATTTATTTCAAGGAGATAACATCTGTGACATTCTGGATTTTGGCCCGTTTTTGGAATTTATAGAACGTGTAATTTGTCAGTGCGCTTATAATGAAATCTCGCCCGGGAACTGATCACTCTCGGGTTTTCATTTTTAAAGTAGAGACTTTTATTAGAATCGCACTCGATCGAATTTAGCCGTTTTTAGACCCCAAACTTGGCAGTCAATTTCCGGGAGTTCCGGGTCGAAATAAATTGGACGGTGTCGATTTCAGTGTGGCCAGCATCAGTATTGCCGGGATTTTGTGAAAGATGGATTTTTGACCGGGTGCGACTTTGGACTGGTAGACCTCCCTCGTAGCGTGATTTCGAGTCAGTTTAATTTTATTTTTCTTTGGCCCTTGCCCCTTTATATTTTCTAGGATTTATTTGGGCCCTAGGATCGTTTTTCATATTTGAATTTGGACCGTCAGATCGTTCTCGAGCGCGCATTTATTTCTTCTTTCTCTCTCCTCTCTCTCTCCCCTCTGTCCGCGCGTCTCTCTCTCCCCTGGCCGCGTGGGCGTCCCCATACACGTCGCCACTTCCCCTTCCCTTTTTCCTTTCTTTTCTCTCTCTCTCTCCCTTTCTCCCTTCCCGGCGCACGCGACCCCCATGCATACGTCCACGCCTCTGCACGTCTGCCCGTTCCTCCCCTTTCGCCATGCACGACTCTTCCCCTTCCCCTCTTCCTTCTCTCTCTCTCTCTCTCTCTCTCTCTCTCTCTCTCTCCCTTCTCTTCTCTTCGCCCGGTACACGGCAACGCCATGCAGCCGTGCGTTTCCCCCCATGCACGCCACTGTCGCCCCTTCCCCATGCAGAACACCCCCCTCTCTCTCTCTCCTCTCTCCTCCCTTCTCTTCTTTTCCCCGCTCCCTCCCTCTTCTTCGTCTGCTTCTTCCCCCGCTCGCCCGAACGGACGCCGGCCTGCTCAGCTCCTCCTTGCTGCAGACGACGACCGCGAGCCCCGCCGTCCGCCTTGCGCCGCCGTAGCCCGACGGTGCTGCACCGCCGCCCGCCAGCCGCGGGCAACCGTCGGCTACTCCCCCCCTTCTTCCTCCTTCCTCCCCCGACCACCTCCACAGCAGCCCCTCCGCCACCGCAGCAACCGCCTCCGCCTCCGCCTCCGCCTCCGCCCGACGACCATCCAGCCTCCACCCGACGCCACTCCGCCAGTCGCCGACGCCACCGTCCTCCCCCACGCCGCTGCCGCGCCGCCGTGACGCTTAGAAGCTCCGGCCGGCGCTGCCCCTCCTCTCCTCCCGAGCATGCGAACTGAGCTCGCCACAGCTGCCGCTGCTTCCAGCGAGTCCCGACGTCGCTCGGTCGTCCGGTCGGCTTCCCAGCACCGTCCCGACGACTCAGTATCGCCCCCTGTCGCCGCTGAGCCCCTCCGGCCGCACCATCCCCACCTCAGCTGTCTCTCTCTCTCTCCCGGGGGCACTCCGTCGGCTCGCCGCCGTGTGCCGCTGCCGTCGCCGTCGCCACCGTCGCCTCACCAGCCTCGCCGGCCAGCCAGCCGGCCCCGCCAACCAGCCAACCCAGCCACGGCCAGGCCTCCCCAGGGCGTGGCTAAGCTCGCCGGAGCTGCTGCCTGCTATTCCCGCGCCGTCCCGGCCTCTGTTCCGCCGCGCCGGAGCCTTCCCGGCCTCTGTTCCGCCGCGCCGGAGCCTCCCCAGCCGCTGTCCCGCCGTGCCGGAGTCATTCCGGCCTCTGTCCTACCGTTGCCGAGCCCCACGCCCGTCGCCGCGCCCGTGGCCGAGCCCCGCGCCCGTCCCCGCGCCTGTTGCCGAGCCCCGCGCCTGTCCCCGCGCCCGTTGCCGAGTCCCGCGCCCGTCGCCGTTCCCCTCGCCGTGCCGTGCACGTCGCACGTTCGCCGCGCCTTTGCACTAGGCACGCTGACCGGCCACTGTGCTCGTGTGGCCAGCTCCCGCGCCCGTCCGGTACCGTTCACTTGGGCCATTTCGAGCCCGAGTTGATTTTTCCCGGGCCAAATTTTAGTGAGCAATATCCTAAGCCCTACTTAGTATTTTGGGTATTTAATTGGCATGTCTCGGGTTAGAATGACTAGGGCGTATCGTAGTTTGGTTAAATTACATTATAACTGCGCAATTTGAATTGGATTAAATTAGTATGGTTGAATTGGATTTTGTGCATGGCCGACTTGTACGATGAATTCTCATGCTGAGGTGGCGAATTATGGATTTTTAATTAGTTGTGATTATTGAATGTGGGTGTAATTGGCTTGAATTACATTCGTTGAATGGCGTGTGCTTGCCTGTCGGTTTGAGCCCGGATCGATCGGAGGGCTACGGACTTGGAACGTGTTGACAGCGGTCCGTGTGAAGGTATGAACGGCCGATGAGCCAAATGGATGCGGGCTTGAGACGTGCGGACGGTGGCCCGTTAAAGGTGTGATAGATCGGGACGTGTTTACGTCGGTCATTTGAATGATATGATTGGTATGGCTTGGGACGTACGGACGGCGGCCATTGGTTGAGTGATTGGGCGGCTCGTGAGCCCGTGAGAGGAAAGTTGGTTGGACGCGTGCATGCGACTTGAGTGTGATTGGATTGGCTGGTTGAGCGTGTGATTGGAGTGGCTAATGGCGTGTGTGATTGCTGGGATGATTGACTGATTGTGAGTGGGAAGTGTGCCGGGTGATTGTGATGTAGCAGTTGAATTATTCTCGTCATTATCATATTTAGACTAACATGCAGGGTTTGTTCAGGATCAGAGGCGAGGTAAGTTTGTGGATTTGGTTATATTGCTTGGTAATTCGCCTGCTTGACTTGTTTGGGTACGCATTAGCCTAGGTGGGGTTTAGGGTGTCACTTATTGAGACTCGTTCTCACGGTTATTATATAACCATTTTCAGATCCCCGTCCCTGAGTATGGCGCCTCCTAGGCGTTTTGGGATCCCCATGCACACGTGGCATGTGGACGATGTGTACCCGGGTCTGAACCCGAGAGAGTCTTACATTAGGCATCGCACGTATATTTTGGTAGACGTTGGATTAGAGCTGCTGGAGCGTCATGAGTACTTAGCATGGTCTCATAGGGTCGGGTTGGAGGACTCAGGGCTAATCCGAGGTTTTGAGGGGTTGAGACACTCCAATGAAGACGCGGTTAACTGGGAGCCCTGGGATAAGTTCGCTCCCGATGGCGAGGTGTCAGACCCCGACGGTCCCCCGGCAAATCCCGATCCAGTGCCGACTCTTGTCCCCGAACCTGAGCCCGAAGAGGAGCCTATGGCGGCCGAGCAGGGAGATACAGAGGAGAACCCGATCGAGATAGACTCGGATTCTGATTCAGACTCCTTTGGGTTCGATCCGGATTGGACGCCGTAGGGACGCTTAGGTGTAGGGCTAGGATGTTTCCTTTTGGTAGTGACTCTCTCTCTTTTTGGTTTTGCTTGTAGTCTACCCAGCCCCTGTCCCTTTTTGTTGATGGTGCGGATTTAACCTTAGTGGCCTAATGTACGACTACTATGGATTCGGTTTTTATTCTATGTTCGTTAAAGTTTTTGTTGTCCTATCCTTTAGTCATATTTCTTTTAATGTCAGGGTTGTTTTATTTTGCTTCCGCTTGCGTAATTTGGTTGGGTCGGCGACGCGTCCTGGGACGTCACGTTCTTTACGACCGTTGAAGGGGTGTTGCGAGCCCGTTAGGGTTCGGGGCGTGACATCCCCGTTGATTTGGTATCAGAGCAAGGTCAGCTCGATCCAAGACGGTCGAGACCTGGAGTGATAAGGAGTGATGACTTTGGGGTAGCCAGTTAGGTAGACTTGCGTGCTATGCGTACCCCAGACAATGTGATTGTGATTGCTGCTTGAAATTATGCAATAATGTGTGAAATGCAGGTGCGTCAGGACTTGAGGTAAGTGCATGAAACCCCGATGGTTGTTATTGAGTGATGTTGTGATTGGCTGTTTGTTTAGTGAATTGTATTGTGACGCACTGCCTAGGGCATAGATCGGTAAAATTGGCCTAGATTTCTAATTATTGCTTAGACCTTATCAGGTGAATGTTTGTAAGAATCAGTAAGATGGACGGTCAAGGTAGCGGTCAAGGTAGCGGCCAAGGTAGTGGTCGAGGTCGAGGTCGAGGTCGAGGCCGAGGTCGAGGAAGAGGTCATGTAGCCCCGCAGGCTGGAGTGACGGGGGATCCTAGGTTGGATGAGATGTGGAGGGTGCTCGAGGAAGCAGGGTTTTTAGCAGGAAGGCAGACCGGAGAAAGGAGTGCTACTGTAGCTGCTGCAGCTGCCAGTGAGATCGTTGGGAACAATGGAAATCAGGAGAATAACGTAGTTGGTGGAGATCCTGGCATGGTGCGAGTGAACACGATCAGGCCGATGTCCAAGCTAGTGGAACAGTTTCTGAGGTTGAAGCCCCCGAAGTTTGATGGGAGAGGTGACCCCGAGGCCGCACCAAGATGGATAGAGGAGCTAGAGAAAGCCTTTGAGGTGGTCGGTTGTACTGAAGAAGAGAGAGTGACGCTAGCAGTCTACCAGCTTCAGAGCAATGCAAATGATTGGTGGAGGGCCACCAGGGGTCAGGTGTTCCCCGCTGGTACTATCCCAAGTTGGGCTGTCTTCACTGAGACCTTCAATGGCAAGTACTTCTCGGAGAGTGCTCGAGAACAGAAATTGGCAGAATTTATGAGGCTTCGACAAGGTCAGTCGTCAGTGAACCAGTATGAGGCCGAGTTTGCAAGGTTGTCCAAGTTTGCCCCCAGGATGGTGGAAGATCCAACGGACAAGGCTAGGAGGTTCCGGGATGGGCTGAGGTCGGACCTTCGCACTCAGATGATTTCCTTGAACTTGAGGAGTTATAACGAAATATATGAAAGGGCGCAGGCAATCGAACGAGACCAGACGGACCGAGCTGCCGCTTCTGGATCGCGGTACGCCCCGGCTAGGGACAACCGCCAACTGGGAAAGAGGCCCATGTTAGGAAACAGTCGCTTCGTCCCGCCAACTCGGAGGAACATTAGAAAGCCAAACCGCCATCAGAACGCCCCGTGTAGGCTATGTGGAGGAAGACACGGGAATGGACCTTGCCCGAATGGGGGCGGAGCATGTTTTATGTGTGGAGGGAAGGGCCATCGGATGAAGGATTGCCCCAACAATAGGCAAGCTGGATCGCCTATATTGCCGCCGCCGTCGCCCCGGAATGGAAATCAATTTAGAGCTGCTCAGCCGGCAAATCAAAACAGGCCACCGGCCCAAGGACGAGTGTATGCAGTGGCAAGGAGGGAAGCGCAGGAGGCGCCGGGCGTGGTCACAGGTACGGTCTCTCTCTGTGATCATGCTGCTTATGCCTTATTTGATCCGGGGGCGTCACATTCCTTTATCTCTGAGCAGTTTGTTGAATTATCTAGAATTGAGCCGAAGTCGCTTGATGTTGTGTTGTGTGTTACTACTCCGCTAAATGATAGAGTGTTGATTGCGTTTGGATGTCCCGATTGTAAGATAGTAATTGGCGATAGAGAAGGGAGGATAGATTTAGCGGTTTTGCGTATGCATGACTTTGATGTGATAGTCGGTATGAACTGGTTAGTCAAACAGAGAGCAGTTATGGACTGTAGTAGCAAGGTAATCCAATTTAATCCGATTGGACAGCCTAGATATGAGTTCGTGGGAAACCGAGGAGGAACCTCGATCCCTTGGATTTCGTCGCTCGAGGTAACGAAGCTGTTGGTTGAGGGATGCCAAGGATTTCTGGCAAGTGTGGTTGATTCGACGATTGGAGAACCGAGGATAGAGGATATAGCCGTGGTATGCAATTTTCCCGATGTCTTCCCTCAGGAATTGCCGGGACTACCACCTGATAAGGAAGTGGAGTTCGCAATTGAGTTGGCCCCAGGTACGGAACCGATTTCGAAAGCACCTTATAGGATGTCGCTGTCAGAATTGAAAGAATTGAAGGTCCAAATGCAAGAGTTATTGGACAAGGGCTTCATTCGCCCTAGTGCGTCTCCATGGGGAGCGCCAGTTTTATTCGTAAGGAAAAAGGATGGATCATTGAGATTGTGCATCGATTACAGGCAGCTGAACCCAGTGACCATTAAGAATAAGTACCCGCTGCCAAGGATTGAAGACCTATTCGACCAGTTGCAAGGGGCGTCAGTGTTTTCCAAGATCGATTTGAGGACTAGCTATCATCAATTGAGAATCAAGAAGGAGGACGTGCCGAAGACGGCATTCAGGACGAGGTATGGGCACTATGAATTTACGGTGATGCCATTTGGATTGACGAACGCTCCTGCAGCCTTTATGGACTTAATGAATCGGGTATTCAAGGAATTCCTGGATCAGTTTGTGATCGTGTTTATCGACGATATTCTGGTGTATTCGAAGAGCCCCGCCGATCACCAGGTGCACTTGGAAAAAGTTCTATGGACGTTAAGGGAACATGCACTCTACGCTAAGTTCAGCAAGTGTGAATTTTGGCTTCGTCGAGTGGCGTTCTTAGGGCATATGGTATCCGGAGAAGGGATAGCAGTAGACCCGGCGAAGATTGAAGCCGTCGTGGATTGGCCGAGGCCAACAACAGTAACCGAGGTACGGAGCTTTTTGGGCTTAGCAGGATATTACAGGCGTTTCGTGGAAAGATTTTCAGCAATAGCGATGCCTTTGACGCGTTTACTGAAGAAGGAGACAAAGTTTGAATGGACGGATAAGTGTGAAAGGAGCTTCCAAGAGTTAAAACAGAGGTTGACAACCGCGCCAGTGTTAACGATTCCGTCAGGACCAGGAGGATATGAGATCTACAGTGATGAATCGTTAAAGGGATTGGGATGCGTGCTTATGCAACACGGGAAAGTAGTGGCGTACGTATCGCGACAATTGAGGCCGCATGAGCAGAATTATCCGACACATGACTTGGAGTTGGCTGCGATTATTTTCGCCCTTAAGATCTGGAGGCACTACTTGTGCGGGGAGAAATTTCAGATTTATACGGACCATCAAAGTTTAAAGTACTTGTTCTCCCAAATGGAATTAAATTTGAGGCAGCGTCGTTGGATGGAACTCCTTAAGGATTATGACTGCGATATATTGTATCACCCTGGAAAGGCTAATAGGGTTGCGGATGCACTGAGCCGGAAATCTAGCATCGCGCATATGATGGTCAAGGAGTGGACCCTATTAGAAGGGGTTCGAGACTCAGGATTTAAGTTTGAAGTAAGTCAGGTCTCGAATTTACTTGCTGCATTGAGGATTGAACCGAAAATTCAGGCTAAGATCAAGGTTCTTCAATCGACGGACCCGGAGATACAAAAGATTGTAAATATGGATGCCACAAAGAGGAAATCGGACTTTCAGGTGTCCGAGGAAGGAATTCTAAAGTTCCGAGGACGGTTATGTGTGCCCAGTGACACGGAGCTGAAGGAAGAAATTTTGTCTGAGGCGCACCGTAGTACGTACAGTATCCACCCGGGGAGTACGAAGATGTATCAGAATTTACGACAGCATTATTGGTGGAACGGCATGAAGGTGGACGTGGCCAAGCATGTGGCTAAGTGTTTAACATGCCAACAAGTGAAGGCACAACACTGTAAACCCGGTGGATTGTTGCAGCCATTGGAAATTCCCGAGTGGAAGTGGGAACACATCACGATGGACTTTGTAATGGGATTACCAAGAAGTCAAAGGGGTCATGATTCGATTTGGGTGATAGTTGATCGGTTGACAAAATCAACGCATTTCCTGCCGGTACGAAAGGATTTCGCCCTGGAAAAGTATGCCGACCTATATGTACGACATATAGTCCGTCTCCATGGAGTGCCAGTGACGATCACTTCGGACCGTGATCCTAAGTTTACTGCCGCCTTTTGGAAAAGTCTTCATACGGCATTAGGAACCAAGTTACAGTTTAGCACGGCCTACCATCCCCAGACGGATGGCCAGTCTGAAAGAACGATCCAAACCTTGGAAGACATGCTGCGAGCGTGTGTTTTGGATTTTAAAGGTGGCTGGGAGGAACAGTTGCATTTGGTTGAATTCGCCTACAACAATAGTTTTCAGCAGAGTATCAAGATGGCACCGTTTGAAGCATTGTATGGCAGAGCCTGCAGAACCCCGGTTTGTTGGGATGAAGTCGGTGAGAGGAGTATCACAGGCCCAAAGTTAGTGCAGCAGTCGACTGAGACAGTCAAGGTTATCCGGGACAGATTCAAAACCGCTCAGAGCCGCCAAAAGAATTATGCTGATCGGAGACGTAAACCCTTGGAGTTTCAAGTAGGGGACCACGTATTCCTCAAGGTATCGCCAATGAGAGGACTATCTCGGTTTGGTAAGAAAGGGAAGTTGAGCCCTAGGTACGTGGGTCCTTTCGAGGTCTTAGAGAGAATAGGCACCCTGGCTTATCGTCTCGCGCTACCACCGAATTTGTCTCAAGTGCACAACGTGTTCCACGTGTCTATGCTAAGGAAATATGAACCGGCCCCGACCCACATGCTAAACTATGAGGAAATAGACGTGGACGACAGGGTGTCGTACGTGGAGAAGCCAGTTCGGATCGAGGACAAGCTAGAAAGAGTGTTGAGAAACAAGACGATCCCGATGGTCAAGGTTATTTGGGAGTACCATGGGACCGAAGGCGTAACGTGGGAAAGTGAAGAGTTGATGCGACACCAGTATCCCCATTTGTTTGAATAGTTGGGTTGGGTTGTAAATTTCGAGGACGAAATTTTTGTAAGGGGGGAAGAGTTGTGACATTCTGGATTTTGGCCCGTTTTTGGGATTTATAGAACGTGTAATTTGTCAGTGCGCTTATAATGAAATCTCGCCCGGGAACTGATCACTCTCGGGTTTTCGTTTTTAAAGTAGAAACTTTTATTAGAATCGCACTCGATCGAATTTAGCCGTTTTTAGACCCCAACTTGACAATCAATTTCCGGGAGTTCCGGGTGGAAATAAATTGGACGGTGTCGATTTCAGTGTGGCCAGCGTCAGTATTGCCGGGATTTTGTGAAAGATGGATTTTTGACCGGGTGCGACTTTGGACTGGTAGACCTCCCTCGTAGCGTGATTTCGAGTCAGTTTAATTTTATTTTTCTTTGGCCCTTGCCCCTTTATATTTTCTAGGATTTATTTGGGCCCTAGGATCGTTTTTCAGATTTGAATTTGGACCGTCAGATCGTTCTCGAGCGCGCATTTATTTATTCTTTCTCTCTCCTCTCTCTCTCCCCTCTGTCCGCGCGTCTCTCTCTCCCCTGGCCGCGTGGGCGTCCCCATACACATCGCCGCTTCCCCTTCCTTTTTTCCTTTCTTTTCTCTCTCTCTCTCCCTTTCTCCCTTCCCGGCGCACGCGACCCCCATGCACACGTCCACGCCTCTGCACGTCTGCCCGTTCCTCCCCTTTCCCCATGCACGACTCTTCCCCTTCCCCTCTTCCTTCTCTCTCTCTCTCTCTCTCTCTCTCTCTCTCTCTCTCACTCTCTCCCTTCTCTTCTCTTCGCCCGGTACACGGCAACGCCATGCAGCCATGCGTTTCCCCCCATGCACGCCACTGTCGCCCCTTCCCCATGCAAAACACCCCATCTCTCTCTTTTCTCTCTCCTCCATTCTCTTCTTTTCCCCGCTCCCTCCCTCTTCTTCGTCTGCTTCTTCCCCCGCTTACCCGAACGGACGCCGGCCTGCTCAGCTCCTCCTTGCTGCAGAGACGACCGCGAGCCCCGCCATCTGCCTTGCGCTGCCGCCCGCCAGCCGCGGGCAGCCGTCGGCTACTCCCCCCCTTCTTCCTCCTTCCTCCCCCGACCACCTCCACAGCAGCCCCTCCGCCACCGCAGCAACCGCCTCCGCCTCCGCCCGACGACCATCCAGCGTCCACCCGACGCCACTCCGCCAGTCGCCGACGCCACCGTCCTCCCCCGCGCCACTACCGCGCCGCCGTGACGCCTGGAAGCTCCGGCCGGCGCTGCCCCTCTTCTCCTCCCGAGCGCGCGAACTGAGCTCGCCACAGCTCGCCGCTACTTCCAGCGGGTCCCGACGTCGCTCGGTCGTCCGGTCGGCTTCCCAGCACCGCCCCGACGACTCAGTATCGCCCCCTGTCGCCGCTGAGCCCCTCCGGCCGTGCCATCCCCACCTCAGCCGTCTCTCTCTCTCTCCCGGGGGCACTCCGTCGGCTCGCCGCCGTGTGCCGCTGCCGTCGCCGTCGCCGTCGCCACCGTCGCCTCGCCAGCCTCGCCGGCCAGCCAGCCGGCCCCGCCAGCCAGCCAACCCAGCCACGGCCAGGCCTCCCCGGGGTGTGGCTAAGCTCGCCGGAGCTGCTGCCCGCTATTCCTGCGCCATCTCGGCCGCTGTTCCGCCGCGCCGGAGCCTTCCCAGCCTTTGTTCCACCGCACCGGAGCCTCCCCAGCCGCTGTCCCGCCGTACCTGAGTCATTCCGGCCTCTGTCCCGCCGTTGCCGAGCCCCGCGCCCGTGGCCGAGCCTCGCGCCCGTCCCCACGCCCATTGCCGAGCCCCGCGCCCGTCGCCGTGCCCCTCGCCATGCCGTGCATGTCGCACGTTCGCCGCGCCCTTGGACTAGGCACGCTGACCGGCCACTGTGCCCGTGTGGCCAGCTCCCGCGCCCGTCCGGTACTATTCACTTGGGCCATTTCGAGCCCGAGTCGGTTTTTCCCGGGCCAAATTTTAGTAAGCAATATCCTAAGCCCTACTTAGTATTTTGGGTATTTAATTGGCATGTCTCGGGTTAGAATGACTAGGGCGTATCGTAGTTTGGTTAAATTACATTATAACTGCGCAATTTGAATTGGATTAAATTAGTATGGTTGAATTGGATTTTGTGCATGGCCGACTTGTACGATGAATTCTCATGCTGAGGTGGCGAATTATGGATTTTTAATTAGTTGTGATTATTGAATGTGGGTGTAATTGGCTTGAATTACATTCGTTGAATGGCGTGTGCTTGCCTGTCGGTTTGAGCCCGGATCGATCGGAGGGCTACCGACTTGGGACGTGTTGACGGCGGTCCGTGTGAAGGTATGAACGGCCGATGGGCCAAATGGATGCGGGCTTGAGACGTGCGGACGATGGCCCGTTAAAGGTGTGATAGACCGGGACGTGTTTACGTTGGTCATTGGAATGGTATGATTGGTATGGCTTGGGACGTACGGACGGCGGCCATTGGTTGAGTGATTGGGCGGCTCGTGAGCCCGTGAGAGGAAAGTTGGTTGGACGCGTGCATGCGACTTGAGTGTGATTGGATTGGCTGGTTGAGCGTGTGATTGGAGTGGCTAATGGCGTGTGTGATTGCTGGGATGATTGACTGATTGTGAGTGGGAAGTGTGCCGGGTGATTGTGATGTAGCAGTTGAATTATTCTCGTCATTATCATATTCAGACTAACATGCAGGGTTTGTTCAGGATCCGAGGCGAGGTAAGTTTGTGGATTTGGTTATATTGCTTGGTAATTCGCTTGCTTGACTTGTCTGGGTACGCATTAGCCTAGGTGGGGTTTAGGGTGTCGCTTATTGAGACTCGTTCTCACGGTTATTATATAACCATTTTCAGATCCCCGTCCCTGAGTATGGCGCCTCCTAGGCGTTTTGGGATCCCCATGCACACGTGGCATGTGGACGATGTGTACCCGGGTCCGAACCCGGGAGAGTCTTACATTAGGCATCGCACGTATATTTTGGTAGACGTTGGATTAGAGCTGCTGGAGCGTCATGAGTACTTAGCATGGTCTCATAGGGTCGGGTTGGAGGACTCAGGGCCAATCCGAGGTTTTGAGGGGTTGAGACACTCCAACGAAGACGCGGTTAACTGGGAGCCCTGGGATGAGTTCGCTCCCGATGGCGAGGTGTCAGACCCCGACGGTCCCCCGGCAAATCCCGATCCAGTGCCGACTCTTGTCCCCGAACCTGAGCCCGAAGAGGAGCCTATGGCGGCCGAGCAGGGAGATACAGAGGAGAACCCGATCAAGATAGACTCGGATTCTGATTCAGACTCCTTTGGGTTCGATCCGGATTGGACGCCGTAGGGACGCTTAGGTGTAGGGCTAGGATGTTTCCTTTTGGTAGTGACTCTCTCTCTTTTTGGTTTTGCTTGCAGTCTACCCAACCCCTATCCCTTTTTGTTGATAGTGCGGATTTAACCTTAGTGGCCTAATGTACGACTACTATGGATTCAGTTTTTATTCTATGTTCGTTAAAGTTTTTGTTGTCCTATCCTTTAGTCATATTTCTTTTAATGTCAGGGTTGTTTTATTTTGCTTCCGTTTGCGTAATTTGGTTGGGTCGGCGACGCGTCCTGGGACGTCGCGTTCTTTACGACCGTTGAAGGGGTGTTGCGAGCCCGTTAGGGTTCGGGGCGTGACAACATCACTAGGGATGAGTCCTTATTGAAACAAATGGTATATGAATTGCCTAACTTTTATATAACGAGTTGAAATAAGTTTAAAGCAAAGTTTAGTAGAAACATGTGTGTACAAATTTTAAAATAGATCAATCTTTATTTCCGCCAAAGGGTTATAAGTATAACTGGCTAAATAATTTCTGGTTCGAAACTTAGGAAAATACAGGATCTGTAGACGTGTATGGTGGTAGAGCAAGAAGGAAGAAAGAGAGAGAGAGAGAGGGTCACGTATTACTATTATTCAATATTGTCTTCGCTATCCAACTTCTTTCTTTTACCTAACTTAAGAAGAATTTGCTAATCGGTAAAATCACGTCGATGAATTTTCCACCTCCAATGAAACCACTCTGATCTTCTATTAAAAAAATTATCAATTGTCTCTTTGGTTCTTCAACTCTTTTATGAAGTTTTTTTTTTTGGTAAGATACTCTTTTATGAAGTTCTTGCTTCGGCAACTCAAAAGTAAGAGGGTTTTTATTTATTCATTTATTATGAATCGATATTAAAATCATTCCATTTTTTTGTTAATTTTTCTAAAAATGCACTGGGGTTTCTAAATTCTCATCTCTTGAATTCGTTTGAAAGGTCGTTGAATATTTTTTTTATGGATTCTGTCAGTTTGCGCTGTAAGTGGGAAACTTGTCCAAACAAAGATTCGAATATTCTTCATTATTGAAAATTATGTTCCCTTTCATTCCCCTTAGAATGATATATTGAGTATCCTGCAAGTTGCTTTTGCAGTTCCATGTGTCTTCCTTTATTACCAAAATGCGATCTTCTGAAGAATATCTATCATCATCTGAGATTCTAGGATTTTCGGCTAACATATCAGCAATTACTCAGTCTTTAACTGACTTCTATGACATCATCTAGACATCAAATTCTGAAAGCAAAATTTGCCATTTGGCTAACTTCCCTACCAAAGCTGGTTGATAAAGTAAATATTTGATAGGATCATTCTCAGTCACAAGCAAAGTCTGATGATCCAATGTATACTGTCTCAACCTATAGAGCACCCATATCAGTGCAGCGCAAGTCTTCTCGACTTCAGGATAATTCAACTACGAGACGGTAAACTTCTTACTTAAGTAATAAATTGCTCGCTCTTTTCCATCTTCAGGATTTTTTTAGGCTAGCATCGCACCTAGAGACTCGCTATGAATCGTGAGATAAAGGATCAAAGGTTGACCTGGCATTGGTGGGACTAGCACCGGGGGTTTCATTAAGTACTGCTTTAGTTCATTAAACGCTTCCTGGTAATTATCATCTCATTCCACTTGAGCATTCTTTCTTAGAAGTTTGAAGAATCGTTTAACAGTTTCGGAAAGCTGAGAAATAAAACAGGCTATGTAGTTCAATTTATCTAAGAGGCTCCGCACTTCTTTCACGGTCGATGGAGGTTGCAACTCTCATATAGCCTTCACTTTGGAGGGATCGACTTCAATGCTCTTACTGCTTACTATAAACCCAAGTAATTTGCCCGGCGTTGCTCTGAATATACACTTTGCTAGGTTGAGATGGAGTTTAAACTCATGAAGTTGGTCGAATAACTTTTTTAGAGTATTAACATGACTCTCTCCGGGTCAAGACTTGGCAATCATGTCATCAACATAGATCTCGATCTCCTTACGCATCATGTCACGGAAAAGAGTTACCATTGCGCGTTGATATGTTGCCATGGCATTTTTAAGATCGAATGGCATGACCTTATAGTGGAATGTACCCCAAGGAATGATGAACGCGGTTTTCTCCTTATCGCTGTTCTTCATTCTTATCTGATTATAACCCGAGAAACCATCCATGAAAGAAAAACAGTTCAAATCTAGCAGTACTATCTACCAGAACGTCTATGTGCGGTAATGGTAAGTCATCTTTAGGGCTAGCCTTATTTAGGTTGGGATAATCAATGCAAACTCGAACTCGGCCGTCCTTCTTCATGATTGGCACGATGTTAGCCACCCAGGTAGGGTATTGGGTGACTTCAATAAATCCCACTTTCAAGAGCTTCATGACCTCCTCTTCTATTTTCTTCGAAAGCTCAGGCTTGATTCTCCGTAGCCTCTGTTTCTTAGGTGACATGCCGGGATTAGTAGGCATGCCATGCTCCACAATAGAAGAGTCTAAACCCGACATATCGGCATATGATTAGGTAAAAATATTCTAGTAATCCTTCAGCAATTGGACCAGGCGTTTCGCTTCACCTTTGGGAAGGGTTGCCCCTATCTTCACCTCCTTGGGTTCTCTAGAATCACTCAAATTAACTATAACAGTCTGGTCTGATGTAAGGACTTTGGGCTTTTCATGCCACTCTAGATCGAGCTGAAGGTCCGAGGAATTATCAAGTGCGTTGATATCATCGAGATCAGGCTGGACGACGCATAATTCATCGGATTGGACCGTTCCAGCTGACCATCTACACAAATGGTACTACTTGTAGCCAACACGGTGTGGGGATCGCGTTTTTCGTGGCGCCTGTGGGATTTCAAATCCTAGTCAATTCTGAAGGCTGGTTTCTGGGCCTTTTCAACAACACCAACTCGTCCCAAAATAAAATCTCACACGTCGAGTTTGACACTTTTATAGACCGGGATTGGGACCTTGCTTATGAGCATGTGGGAATCAACAACTCAATTGCTTCGGCCATTACCACTCCTTGGAATGTCACTTATCATAGTGGAGATAATATTGACACATGGATCGATGATAATGCCTCCACGATGAATTTGAGTGTGTCGTGGAGATTTCAGACTACGCCAAATCCCCAAGAGAATACATGCATCTGGTATCATATCGATCTAAGGGCAGTCCTTCCTGAATGGGTCGTGATTGGATTTTCGGCTGCGAGTGAACTTTATGGGGCACGACAAACACTTAATTCATGAGATTTCAAATCGAGTTTAGTTGTAGAGGGACCAAGTAGTGGGAATCCAAAAAGGGTTGGCATGATACTTGGGTTGACAATTCCGTTGAGCGTTATGGTAACTTCTGGTGCAGTTATAGCATTAGGAATCATATGGAGGAGGCGGCGAACGCGCACGAAGAAGTTATCAAAGATGGCAATGCTGACGTCCATTACTGATGACTTCGAGAGACCAACCGGACCTAGGAGGTTTTTTTACCAAGAACTTGCTTCAGCAACCAACAACTTCTCAAATGACAGAAAGCTTGGTGAAGGAGGTTTCCAGACTATGTTCCGGGGATATTTATCTTGGCCACGAAAATTGCACGCCCAGGATCACCATAATCAAAAACTGAATCACGTTAATGGAGAAATTATCGATTCGCGTACCTAGTTCGGAATCCATCGAATTTGATACAGAATTTACGAGGGTTTCCGAACACGAACTTAAGTGCTTCTCCCCTATACCTTTCGTTAGAACACTGACCTAATGAGATTGCCACTCACGAGAAGAAAGTTCTCTCTAAATAAATATATGAGTCAGATTGTGCATCATTTTGTTATGGAAGGAACTTAAGCGTTATTTATAGAGTTTTCGACCACGAGCCATCTCATTACAGGCCAAGCTGTACTCAGTCTACACCAATGAGCCCCATATTAGACTTATTAAGAACATATATATCTTACCTTTATTAAACCAAACTAATTCAGTTAATTTCAATTAATAAAACCCACATTAGAAAATTCTTACATTCTTCCACTTGGGCGATATTAATTGAAATGGAATTGTGTGCGCACCCTTATATTGATTTAGAGATTATTCTTAATAGTCAATCCGATCCCATAAAGTCTCGAACACCGAATTATGGCGGTAACTGCATGTACTCACGCAGAGCCTTCCATGGTCACGAGTGCTTTCAACTTTACTAATATAGATTCAATATGGTAGTGTGTCAAATGGACAATACCTCATGATGAGTGATACTTCGTGTGTTGTCTATTTTGTTAGTTCAAATTTTCTCTCCTTAAGTGTCACAAAATCTAGTGTGTCACTAGAGAATATCTTTCATGGTTCCAATGAACCTACATATGTCTTACCTTGATAGTTAACTATACATTATGTGTAACAAGATATGTCGTTAAGGCTAATACCAAGAATGCCTCTTAGCCTGTACTCAAGGTTTACACAAATGCCTCGAGATTTTCATCAAATATGTGTACTCAACTTGATAAATTTACATTCACAAAAATCTCATTGAATGCAAAAAGTTGATACATATCTAAATGCTACAAAATGTAACATAAAATCATATACAAATTTCATAAGAGCAACACAAGACTAAACAGCTCCCACTAATTAACAATATCCCATGATACTTCTAAGCCCATGTTAATGACATGTCGATCAAATACACTAGGGCGAAGGCCTTTAGTTAGTGGATCTGCGATCATATCATCCGTCGAAATGTGCTCTACTGCAATGTCACCATTCTGAACTTTTTCCTTGATAGTCAAGTATTTGACCTCTATATGCTTAAACCCCTTGATACCTCTGTTGTTGTTAACAAACAACATTGCAAAGTTATTGTCACAATATAACTATATAGGCCTATTCACAAAATCAAATACGGTCAACTCCTTAATGAGGTTCCGGAGCCAAATTGCCTGAGGAACGACCGAAAAACATGTTATAAACTCCGCTTGCATGGTAAAGAATATCATTAATTTCTATTTCTCACTTTTCCATGATATTGTACCTCCTACTAACTTAAAGATGTAACTTGTTGTCGACTTCTTTTCATTCTGACAGTAAGTAAAGTCCGAATCCAATTACCCAAATAATTGTAGGTCCTAAACATGTTTGTAAATCAGCATATAGTCTTTTGTCCTCTTTAAGTACCTCAAAACCTTCTTGGCAATAACCCAATGATCATGTCCTAGATTTGACTGATATCTACCCAGAAATCCTGTTGCAAAAGCAATATATGGTCTAGTACATACTTGAGTATACATAATACTCCCAAGTACACTAGCATAAGGTACATTCTTTATTTCAGCTTTCTCAAAATTTGAATGAGGACATTGTGACAGACTCAACTTATCACCCTTACTGACAGGAGCAATTTCTGGCTTGCATTACTGTATGTTGAATCTTTTTAAGATACGATCAACATATGCCCTCTGATATAAACTCAATAGTGGGGGAGAACGATTCCTATGAATCTCAATGCTAAGGACAAAAGATACCTCACCAATGTCCTTCATATCAAAGTTCTTTGACAACATCCGCTTTATCTCATGCAGTAAACCAAGGTCACTGCTCGCAAGCAGAATATCATCCATATAGAGTATAAGGAAAATGAATTTCCTCCCACTGACCTTGTAGTATATACATTGATTTACTTTTTTTTTTTGGTAAAATTACATTGATTTACTTTGTTCTCAACAAAACCAAATAAAGCAACAACACTATGAAACTTCAAGTACCATTGTCTAGAAACTTGCTTGAGATCATAAATAAACTTTTTCAGTCTACATACAAGTATACCTAAATCATTTGCCGCAAAGCCTTCGGGTTACATCATATGGACTTTTTCATTAAGGTCTCCATTGAGAAAGATAGTTTTAACATCCATATGGTATAACTCCATATCGAAATGAGCTATTAATGCCATGATCACTCTAAAAGAATCTTTAGAAGAGACTGGAGAAAAAGTTGCTTAATAGTCTACTCCTTCTCTCTGAGTGAAACCTTTTACTACTAGTCTGGCTTTAAATTTCTCAATCTTTCCTTTAGAGTCTCTTTTAGTCTTATACACCCATTTGTAGCCAATGGGTCTATGACCTTCAGGTAATTCAACAAATTCCCAAACACCATTATACTTCATAGACTGTATTTCATCTCTCATTACATCCAACCACAGTTCCGACTGAGGACAAGAAATAACTTCTGCATAAGTCACTAGATCAGCCAC
Organism: Syzygium aqueum; assembly: GCA_031216185.1. NCBI lineage: Eukaryota > Viridiplantae > Streptophyta > Magnoliopsida > Myrtales > Myrtaceae > Syzygium > Syzygium aqueum. The sequence goes on from CM062238.1 coordinate 11,683,701, forward strand.
AGAACCGATATCGTAGTCTTGCTCTCCTATATAAACTAAATAGTCTAGTAGTATAGCTGATCGTCTCTTCCTAATGGATCTCCTTACTGGAGCAACAACGGCCTCATCCTACACCTAAGAGCCTTGAGGAACTTCATTAGGAGTTGTTTCGACAACAAGATCATGAGCCTCAACAGGTTCAATATGTTGTGTGAGAGTCTCCATAATTATTTGTATGAGAGGAGATAAAGATACAATATTACCCAACCGTACTATTATCCTTAATAGTTTATGAGCAGCTACTTTCTTCAGCCACATCAAACTCTAGAAACTTCGCTGTTTGTGATTCCACAATTCTTGTGCCTCCATTGGGATTATAGAACCGATATCCCTTCGAATGTTCCGGGTAAGATACAAAGTAACACTGAGTGATTGTCACGCCCTGAACCCTAACGAGCTCGCGACACCCCTCGATGGTCGATCATTGAATGCGACGTCCCAGGCATGTCGCCGACCCAACCCAAACACCAGAGATTAAGCACATGTGGAAATAAATAGAAACAACCCGGACAATTAATAATAACAAGGGGTAGCAATGGCAATAAACAAATAACTAAGATTCTTACATTTGACGGATACACTCGACGTCCACAAAAGACAATTCCCTAAGCTAGGCCACAACAACGGGACCACATTCCTCAAAAGGGACCACTGCTCACAAACTTAACTTCTCTACAAAAGGGAAAACGCAAAATACCGGGTCTTGACCCGTCTTCGATCTCCGAGGTACCCTTGAAGCGTCTCCAGTCACTCATGGTTGCGGATCTGAAATGGTTATATAATAACCGTGAGAACGAGTCTCAATAAGCAACCCCCTATACCCCACGTAGGCCAATGCGTACCCAGACAAGTCTTACATGCAATCTACCCCATAAGATATAAAAAGATTCACATTATTGTACTCACCTCGCTATCAAGTCCATGTAAACACTGCACGTTAGTCGTAACACGGTAATGCAATAATAATAGCTAAATAGCACATCGCAATTGCTCAAACGCCACCCACACTTGCATGCAATTCACCTTACTAATTAGACCACACATTCAACCAGCCACTTCAAGCACACGCTCAACCAGCCAATCCAATCACACGCTCAACCAATCAATCCAGTCACACTCAACCAGCCAATCCAATCGCACGCTCAACCAGTCAATCCAGTCACACTCAACCAGTCATTTCAATCACACTCAAGTCGCATGCACGCGTCCAACCAACTTTCCTCTCACGGGCTCACAAGCCGCACAATCAATCAAACCAATGGCCGCCGTCAACACGTCCCAAGCCATATCAATCATACCATACCAGTGGCCGCCGTCAACACGTCCCAAGCCACACAATCAATCGTTCCAATGACCGACGTAAACACGTCCCGGTCTATCACACCTTTAACGGGCCACCGTCAGCACGTCTCAAGCCCGCATCCATTTGGCACCTCGGCCAGTCATGCCTTCACACGGACCGCCGTCAACACGTCCCAAGTCCGTAGCCCTCCGATCGATCCGGGCTTCAAATCGACAGGCAAGCACACGCCATCCAATCAACTAATTTCACGCCAATTGCATCAAACATTTCATATTCACAACTCAACCCAATTCACATTTCGCCACCTCAACATACGAACTCGACGTTCTAGTCGGCCACACACAATCATCCAATTCAACATATTATATAACCCAATTCAAATAACGTAACTATAACGTAATATAATTAAATTGAAACACGCTCTAGCCGTTCTAGCCCACGACAAATACGATCATTTAGCCCCCTTAATTAGCTACTAAATTAAGCCCCACAAATATCGCAATTTAATATAACAATCACACACATACGAATATTAACCCGAATCCACGTTTAATCCCTAAACCGATACTAATTAAACTCTAGACAAGTCTAATAATACCCAATGTACTAGGTAGGGTTTAGGAAGTCACTTACCAAGTTTTGGCCCGGGAAAAGTCGACTCGGGCCTAAAATGGCCCGGGTGAACAGTGTCGAACTAGGCGCGGGCGTGGGCCGCACGGGCGCGGGGCTCGGCCACGGCGATCGGCCATGGGCACAGCCCTCGGCCACGGACTCGGCCACGGGCGCGGGCGCGGGCGCGGGCACGGGCGCGGGCGCGGGCATGGGCGCGAACGGGCGATGCGCCTGGTTGGACGGGCAACGTGCCGGGCGACGGGCCGGCTGGACGGGCGACGCGCCCGGGCGACGGGCACGGCGGTGGGCCACGACCGGGCGAGCGGGCGTGCAGCTGGTGCACGTGGGCAACGGGCCGGCCATGGCCTGGGCAAGCCCGGGCACGGCTGGGCGAGCGGCCTGAGCTGCCGGTCGGTTGGCCGGCCGGCTGGAGCTTGTTGGCCGGCTGGCTGTGGCGGCCACGACGACGGGAGGACGGCGGGCGGCCAGGGGGGGTGCCGCACGGCCTGAGGCGGAGCTGGGTCGACAGTGGCTTGACGGCGAGGAGGGGTGGCGCTTGGCGGTGGACGGGCGGTGACTAGGCCGGCGAGAAGGGCGCGGCTAGCTCCGGCGAGGGGCGCTGCTCGCACCTTGCTGGGAGAACCGCCGGAAACGAGGGCTGTGGGCGAGGCAGCGGCAGTGGGGCTGCATGGCACGGATGGGGTGGGCTGGCGACGACGGTGGCTCACGGCGGGGAGGACGGCGGCTGGGCCGACGGGAGGCGCGACCTGCATGCTGGCTGGACAGTCCAGCGACGGCGATCGTGGAGGGGTGGGGGACGACGGTGGTGGTGCTGCTCGTCGGGAAGGAGCTAAGGTGGTGGCGGCGAGGAGATGGTGGCTGAGGGGAGCCGGGCCGACTAGATGGCGCCGGACCATGGCTGGCGCTGCGACGGTCGGGCGAGGCGAGTGGCCGGGCTGAGGCGAGCTCGGGCTGTCTGCGGAGGAGGAGGAAAGTGAGAGAGAGAGAGGGGGGTCACGGCGGCGACGGGGATGGCCGCGGGCAGCTGTGACGGCGACGGCGGAGTTCAAACGTCAGGGTGGTGCGGGGGAGCTGACCTAACGGCTGGGCGGCGGGCAGAGTCGACTGGCTGGCGGCGAGCCAAGCTCGGACGCTCGAGAGAGGAGGGAGACCGAGTTGGTCGGAGCTGCTGGACGACACGACGGCGACTCGACGAGGACGGCGACATCGCAGGCTGGTTGGGGCGGCGTCTGGCGGAGGCAAGGTGGCGGTCGAGTTAGCAGTGGCGGGTGGGGGTGAGGCGCAGGGGCGGCAGTCGGGCACATGGAGGACCGGCGAAGAAGGAGAAGCGAAGGAGAAGAGGGAGAGAGAGAGAGAGAGAGAAAGGAGAAAGTGAGAAGGAGAGGAGAGAGAAGGTCAGAGGCTTGCATGGGAAATAGGAGAAGTCAGACGTGCAGGGGGCGCTCGGCTGCATGGGGGAGACGTGCGCGGAGGAAAAGAGAGAGAGAGAGAGAGAGAGAGAAAGAGAGAGAGGGCCAAAGCCATCGAGTGCGATCGAACGGCCAAAATTCAAATCTGAAAACAATCTCATGGTCCGAATTAACCCTAGAATATAATAAGGGGCAAGGGCCAAATTAATTAAAACAAACTACCCCGAGGGTGGTCTACTAGTCCAAATCCGCACCCAGTCCAAATTTCACTTTTCACATATTCCGGACAATCTCGAGGCTGGCCATAATAATATCGACACCGTTAAGTTAAATTCGTCTCGAAACTTCCCGAAAATCGACTGCCAAGCTCGGGGTCTAAATAACGGCCAAATTCGATCGAGTGCGATTCTAGCAAAATCTCTATTTTAAAAACAAGAACCCGAGAGTGATCAGTTCCCGGGCGAGATTCCATTATAAGCGCACTGACGAATTACACGTTTTATAAATCCCAAAAATTGGTCGAAATTCGGAATGTCACAGTGATTCTGGAGTCTAACTTACTTAATGTTTGATTATATAACTTCACTTCTACAGGACATCCCCAAACCTTAAGATGATTTAAGCTAGACTTACGTCCAGTCCATAACTCAAAAGGAGTCAATGGAATAGCTTTAGTAGGTACACGATTCAAAATATATAAATATATTTTTAAAGCTTCACCCCACAGAAAGTCAGGTAAATTTGTCCTACTAATCATACTCTTCACCATTTCTATAAGGGTGCGATTACGCCTTTCGGCTACACCATTTTGCTCAGGACTCTCAAGCATAGTAAACTGAGCCACTATCCTAGAATCCTCTAAGTATTTGGCAAATGGCCCCTTAAGCTGTCTAGCATCACCATACTTGCCATAATACTCTCCACATCGGTCAGATTTAATAACCTTTATGACCTTTCCCAACTGTTTCTTGACTTCAGTCTAAAAAATCTTGAACTTGTCAAGAGACTTAGACTTTTCTTTAATCAAGTATAAATAATCATATCGAGAATAATCATCAATAAATGTGATAAAATAAAAATTTCTACACAAGGTTGCTGTATAGGGTCCACTTATGTTATTGTGAATGACCTCCAATAGGTCAGAACTTCGAACTGTAGTTTTCTTCTTTATCTTGGTCATTTTATCTCTACAACAGTCTACGCATATCTCTAGGTCATTTTTAAGAGCAGGCAGGATATTAGTTTTTATCAATCTTTCTACTCTATCCTTAGAGATATGACCAAGCCATTTATGTCACAATGCATAAGATTGTTCCTTAGGTAGTGGTCTCTTTGAAATAACATTTTCAGCCGTATAAGAGACGTATATGTCATTGGGAGATAAACACAATCTGTACAATCTATTGGATATATTACTGCACCCAACCTTATTTGAATTAAGAAATAAAGAAATAACTTTGTTCTTAATGTCTTCATCAATTTCAACAACTTCGTCCCGCCTCTTTCCTTTCCTTCTTGTCCGCTCGGCGATTTTGCCTTGAATTCAGCATCCCTCTCTTCGATCAAGCCGCAAATGATATACTATACCAAGGAGATGTGAGGCCTTATGTTGGAGCCATCGGCTTTACAAGTTGGACCTATGATGGCTACATAGGCTGAGCCATGTACAACACAAAAGTCCAGTTATGGGACTCCGATTTGGGAAAGCTCTCCAACTTCACTACCCAATTCCAGTTCACCATCTACCACAATATAAATTTTTCCAGCCACGATGAAGTGGGGTTCGCATTTTTCATGGCTCCCGTGGATTTCAAATCCCGGTCAATTTTGCAGGTGGGTTTCTAGGCATGTTCAAAAACACGAACAGTGACTCATCCCAGAATTAAATCATACATGTTGAGTTTTGACACTTTGGTAAACCCGAAATGGGACCCCGATTATAAGCATGTTGGAATCAACAAGAACTCAATTGTTTTAGCCGTTACCACTCCTTGGAATGTCACTTATCATAGCGGAGATAATATCAATGCACAGATTGATTATAACGCCTCCACTATGAATTTAAGTGTGTCATGGAGCTTTGAGACTACGCCGAACCCCAGGAGAACATAAGCCTCTGGCATCAGATTGATCTAAGGACAATCCTCCTTCCTGAATGGGTCGTGATTGGATTTTCGGCCGCGGGTGACCTTTATGCAAGACAACAATCACTTAATTCTTGGGATTTCAAATCAAGTTTAGCTGTGAGGAACAGACTACTGGGAATCCAAAAGGGGTTGGCCTAATACTTAGGTTGACGATTCCGCTGAGCGCTATGTTAGCTTCTATGGTAGCTATAGCATTAGGAATCATATGGAGGAGGAGGAAGCAAAAGAGCATGGAGAAGTTACCAGAGATGGCAATGCAGATGTTCATTAACGATGACTTCAAGAGATGTGCTAGACCGAGGAGGTGTTCCTACCAAGACCTTGCTTTAGCAACCAATAACTTCTCAGATGATAGAAAGCTTGGTGAAGGAGGATTTGGGGCCTTGTACCGGGGATATTTACTTGATCTAGACATGATCATTGCGGTGAAGAAAATATCGAGCAGCTCCAAGCAAGGGAAAAGAGAGTATGTCACCGAGGTGAGGGTCATTAGCAGTTTAAGGCACCAGAACCTCATGCAGCTCATAGGCTGGTGCCATGAAAGGCATGAGTTCTTGCTTGTCTATGAGTATATGCCGAACTGGAGCCTCGACTTTCATCTCTTTGCAAATAAGGGTCCTCTCAATTGGTTAATTAGATACACAATGTTATCGGATTAGCCTCGGCGATCTTCTATTTGCATGAAGAGTGGGAGCAGTGCGTAATACACAAGGACATCATGTCTAGCAATGTCATGCTAGACTCTAATTTCAATGTGAAATTGGGTGACTTTGGTTTGGCTAGGTTGATGGATCACAAACTCGGTCCGTTAACTACTCGTTTGGCAGGTACTCTTGGGTACCTTGCACCCGAGTACTTAAGCACCGGTCGAGCAAGCAAAGAATCGAATGTATACAGCTTAGGAGTCGTTGCCCTAGAAATTGCCACCGGAAGGAAAGCGAGGGATCCGAAAAATCTGGAGTCGGAGATGACGCTGGTAGAGTAGGTTTGGGATATTTGTGGAGACGGAAAGCTTCTAGAGGCTGTTGATGGAAGGATGGGCTTAGATTTCGAGGAGAAGCAAGTTGAGTGCTTGATGATGTTGGGGTTGTGGTGTGCTCATCCAGATTGGAACATGAGACCGTCAATGCGGCAAACAATTCAGGTTCTGAAATTGGAGGTTGATGTCCCAAATCTCCCCATGAAGACGCCAATTCCTATTTATTGTGTTCCTACGGCCATCAGTTAGTTCTGGCGAACCGTTGTTAACCTCGATCATCAAAGAGGTCGTTGACTGGGCTTTGCCACATCTTCACCATCCTAACATGTGTACATCGGCTTTTAGTAGCCATCTTTGTTAATACCCACTTATTTTTCATTTTTGTTGTTCGAGTTGTAAATACCCACTTCATAAGTTACCATGTTGCCGTAGTGGCTATAGAACAAGCAAAGAATTCCTACGGCATGTACCTCTCCTTAAAATGTATTATCTGAAGAATGTAGGAACATATCTAATTTCTGTTGAGGGCTAAGTAATTTCAGTTTTTCTTTCTTGTCCCCAAATTTCAAAAAATCTTCCTATATCCATCTACATCTAATAGGGTGTGCAAGGGGCCCTTTTTTTCTATATTTATCTGGTGGGGCTTTAATTTTTTTTTCCATTTCCGTTTTACTCGTGTTTATTGGATATAATCTTTAGCTTGTTATCTAAAGTCTCGTTATCTGATGGTATACTGATCCTTCATAAGCACATCGTATAAATTGTGATTAAGGCATCAGCCCTTTTAAGTTGTGTGATGAGATCGCAAGTCTTTTCTTACCTGAGAGTCAGCCATTTACCACTACTCCAATAATGGATATTCGGTTTGTCAACTAAATGAGCTTTGAAAGATCATAAGGTCCAAGCTGATAAGCTATTAAGATCAATTACATAGCCAGATATCCATAAAATTTCTAATGTAGTTATGCTAAACTTTGAAAATTAAAAATATTTTAAACTTGGAATAGATCGTGAACAATAATGCAAATGACTCTTATATCAACAATTAGGGAAAATTGTCCAAAAAGTCCTAAACTTATTGCCATTTTGCCAATTGAGTCCTAAATCTTTCAAGTTTGGCAATTGAGTCATAAAAATTTTCACTTCTTGCTAATTAAATCCATCTAACCAATGCCAGCTGTCTATGTCACGCCCCGACCTACTCGGTTTGTAATCATCGCCCTTGGTCGTTCGAAGTGCAATGCTCCCAGGATTGCATTGCCGACCAAACTATCAGAGAACAAAACACATGCGGAAGACACGTATATATAAATATCTATATATACACCCGTACTATTATAATGACAACCATGGATAGAACAAGTCAAAACGATTTAGATTAAAACAAACTTATTACATTGCCTTAAAAATATTTACAACATATATACAAGAACTATGCCATAAAACACGCCACACTATTAACAACAAAAACCGACATACAACAGCCAATACATCAAAAAGGGGCTTTGGCTGCGAGAGGGTTTGGTTAGACATTACCTAAGGTGAGGTCGCCATCCAAAAAGAGTCAACTGGCAATTGATGGTTAGGACAGGAGCTAAGGCATCTAGTCAGGATTGGATCCCGAGGAATCGTGCTCTGAACTCTCCTGCGTCTCGGACTCCTCCTGAGAGCCAGCCTGAGGTTCGGACTCTTCCGAGTCCATATCCAAGACTGGCGCTCTCTCCTCCTCAGAATCCAATTCTATCTCTGGATCAAGATACCACTCAAGCTCCTCGTCACTATCTACTTCCGTGACTTCTCCATTCTCAACATCATCAACGTCCATGGCATCCGATAGATCATCGTCGTTCAACCACTCATCTTGGTCTTCAGCTACCACTTGGGGTTCCTCATCCATCGCGGGATTATAGGCTTCCTCTATTGGCTCATCCTTGGGGTTTGTCACCTCGCCATCAGCTATAATTGACGCCATCAAGCCGTTCTCATCTAAGGGTGAATCAAAGGATCTAAGAGGGGGACCTATGTTTCCCTGATCGTTTCCCATACACCAGGCGATGTACTCTTGCTTTTGTTCAACAAGCTCTCCCACATCTACAGAAACCACGGACCGATACCTTATGTAGGCCTCTCCATTTCCAGAAGAAAAAACACTTGTGAACCACTCTATCTGTGTCGGTATCCCAAAAAGTGGTGGCGGCTGCGGCATTTATCAAGGACAGGGGTCTGAAATGTTTGGTTTAAACACCAATGAGAACACATCTCAATGAATATAACCCTTAAATCTAGGCTAGGCTAACGTACAATTCTCCTGACCACAAACAACATATCACAAACAATGGCCTAGGCCCTCGGGCCCAGACCTACGATTACACGGACCCTGCAGGTTAGGCAATTTAATAACATATAGTCACGACAAACACGTGGCATATATCATCCCTCGAACGCCACATTCGTGCTCATAAATCAATGTGCTCATTTTCAAGTCATGCACCGAATAATATGCATTAATGTAACAATTAATGCAATCATATAATTGAAGATGTCATACACGTGCCAAATCTCAATTTAAATCACACGGCACACTAACTCGGCATTCATTTTTAATTTCAATATTCGACCTGAAGGCCTGACCCGAAGGCCACGATCCGAAGACCAATTCTACACTTCACGGCCCGCATATAGCGTTCTTGGCCCAATGTCTCTAGCTCGCGTCGAAATGCTCTAGGCGCAATACCGATCTCCTCACGGTCAATGCCGTCTTCCGGACGAATCGGAAACGACCCAAAGGCCACGATCTGAAGACCTTAGTGTGATCACACGGCACACAACCCAAATTTTATCTGAACCCGGCGTGAACGTATCGGGCAATTATGGTGATCACATGCTCATGTCAGGCGCGCATTCCCGCATAACATCAGTACACACTTCATTCCCAGCACACGAAATGCTTGTCCATAAAATATCAAACAGCGTACCATGAGCATTCAACATATACAGGCACTCATTCGAATTGGTATTATCACATAGTGCCTAACTCACAGACAATGTGCTCAACTGCCCAATTAATACCATGTGGCCCATAATTATATTTTATAATCGATAATAAATTCAATTAATTCGCACGTGACACATTTGACACGGCAACATTGAGATTGGCCCCAAACAATGTCAATCAACATCAAGTCAATCATTTTGGGCAATCTCAACCATGCAATTAGCCATTTTCGCGGTCTAATTAATCCCTGGTACTACCTCCAGTCCTATCAGTAATTGCCAACTCCTCAATTCGGACTCAATGAACATCCTATATAATCCTATTAATCTACTTAGGATTTATGCAATTCATAATAATCGACATTCTCGCTCAAAGCCAATACTGGAATAGCCTAACCCAGTCTCGAATACACTGAATCTACCTAAGCCGGTCTAGAAAAATGTACCGCCAGTCCTAATAAGGGTTTAGGAATTATACTCATAATTTTCTAGGCCCACGACGACGACGGAACTATCACGCCCCGAACTCCCCGGCACGCAACATCCCGCTCGAGGGTCGATAAGAAGATAACACGACGTCCCAGGACGCATCGTCGTCGACCCATTTCCCATAGCAGAGTATAAAGCACAAGCGGAAGCAAGAATTTAAAACAAATACCCGTACAAAATAAACATGAGAACCAAGGGCAACTACATAAAGAAAGCTGAGGCATCGTACACATCCATATCCAGAGTTACCAAAATACCTTACATCAATCCGAATAAAACGATAATAAAAACGGGGTGCAACCAGGAGAGAGAACAGTCGACGGTAGAGGGTCCTAAATCCCAAAAAGTGCCTACCCTCATAAACAGATAACAAAACCTAGCCTAGGGTTCCCAATCTGGATCTGAACCATCGGACTCGGACGGGCTGTCTGGTATCTCTGAATCCTCGCTAGGGGCCTCCTCCTCGGACTCCTCGGTGTCCATTGGTTCGGCCTCGTCAACCTCCATAGGCTCCACTACCGGGTCCTCTACTGCTGGATCCTCCATCGGGAACTCATGATCTATACCACCCAACTCCTCATCCTCGGCAGGCTCGTACCAGGCGAAAGGACCTATGGCCTCCTCCGAATCCATCTCGGAATCCACAACCTCACCACTCGGGCATTGTGGATCAAGCTGACCCTCCATGGTGAACGGGATATCCATAGTACGGAGGGGCCCGTACTCCTCTCCCCAACGGTCCCGGAAGCACCAGGCTACGTACTCGTGAACTTCAGGATGTGTCGTGCCTACGTCTACGGTTATCATCGCATAATGCCTCATGTAAACTTCATTGTTCGCCACCGGGAATTCAACCATCGTATGCTCATACTCTAAAGGGATCCCGAAGCGAATCGGAATGGGCGGTCGGTTCATGGGCGCTGGTCTGAAAGGTTGGGTTATGAAAACCGTGAGACACTTCTCAGTGAGTGAAAACTCCTAAACCTAAATTAGGCTAACATGCATCTCCTGACGGGTAAAACCAATCACACAAACATAAGAATAACTTAGGCCAGTAGGCCCAACTCGACATTTTAATGACCCTGCAGGTTAGACAATTCATAGTATCACATTGCACGAGCGGCATTCTCAATCACGCGTTCGTCACACGCATGCTCAAAACCTTTTTGTGACAATTCCAAATATGGTACACCGAGTCACACAATTCCGCACAATTTCTCATGCATTCAAATGCATGCAAATGCCACTAACTTGCCATGCCCACAATCCAAAACTCCTATGGCATCTCGGCACACTATCATTCGTATTCAGATTATAGAATGAAATCTACTTAGACACGTCCCATACCATGCCCAGCGAATTCCATCACATAATCCAACACTATGCATCACACGTTATCCGTTTATTTCATTATCTCGACCCGAAGGCCCGACCCGAAGGTCCGATCCGAAGATCCGGTCCGAAGACCAATCACAACACTCCGTGGCCAGCGTCGAGACACCCCAGGCCCAGTGTCTCTAGCCCGCGTCCTTACGCATCAGGCGCAACACCGATCTCCTTTACAAACCAGAGCCCGCGTAAACGCATCAGGATGGTTGTCTTCCGGACGTACCGGGCATCGTCCTGCTCCAAAGTGCATGAGGACGGCACACCCCGCGTATTCCGCATCAGGGCGAAGGTGATCACACATTCACACAACCGGTTTTATCTGAACCCCGCGTAAACGCATCAGGGCATGATTAGGTGATCACAATCCATGGCATACACGCATTCTCGCACAAGTTCCATAATGCTTCATACTCAGCAAGCGTAATGCGCAGCCATGCAACTTTGCACACGAATGTCGATGCAATGTACCATGACATAATGTCCCACATAATTCAATGTCACCAATTCAAATTCCATGACCCACGTCATATGCCCAATTAGTCCAATTCAATACCACGGGGCGTCACATGTGAATTTGACAATTAAGACGTACCCGGACATTATGACATGCATAGACAAGTTCCCAATCACATTCCACAATGGTCGGTACACACATGCAGGCGACATATTAGACCCAATTCATCACAATTGAGCATCCGACATACCATTCAATCATCCCGGCCGTCCCGGCACTCCAATCAAGTTAATCCGCTACTACCGTCAATTGGACCGTTAAATTTCCGGCATGGACAGCAACCAATTTCACTTCTAATCAGCCCCTAATCCTCTTCTAACTCATGCATTGTCACCTACTAGTTGTTTTCCCGACACCCACCAACGACACACAAATTTACCCGAGTCCCAATTAACGCTAACCGACTAACCAATACACCCTAGGCCCGTCCTAAAGCGCATTATTGTCCTAATTAGGGTTTAGAGGTTTTCACCCACCTAAGTCCAAGCTCGGGCAACGGGGAATGGCGGCCGATCACCGGTGAACGATGGAACCGGCGGCACAAGACCCAAGGGCGACGGCGAGCGGCGGTCCGGCGTCCACAGCAACCGCGGGCGGCGGTGTGAGGCCGGCGGGGCTGCTGTTCACGGCGACGGGAGGACTGGACGAGCGGCTGATGGGTCCCCGGATGGCTGCTGTCCACGGCGGTGAACGGCGGACGGCAACGGACGGCGACGGAGGGCGGCGGCATCCCGGCGTCCTTGGCACCGGCGAGAGGGGGACAGAACCAGCGAGGAACGGAAAGGGAATGGCTCGGCGGGGGACGGTGCACGGTGGACGGCGAGCGGACCGGCGGCGGCGAGCAGCTCCAGTGGCGGCTCAGCCGTGCATGCAGCGGCGTCGGGGAGAAAAAGGGGAGACGGTGGCGTGGCTGAACCGGCAACCACTCACCTGCACGCAACCGAGGGAGAGAGAGAGAGAGAGAGAGAGAGAGAGAGAGAGAGAGAGACGGAGGCGAAAGCGGGCAGCAGCGGCGGCGGTCACGGCGGACAGCGGTGCTCCTCGGCGGCGGCGGCGAACAGCCTACTTCCCTTGGCTGGCCGGCGCCTTACCCACTTGCATGCAGCCGGAGGAGAGGGAAAAAGAAGGGGAATGGCGAGGGGGCCACGGCGGCTGCACGGCGACGGTCCCGGCGGAGCGGCGACGGCCTCGGCGGAGGCGCGGCCGCGCTGGCCTCGGCGTGAGGCCTCGGCTGGTCGTGAGCAGCAAGGGAGGAAGGAGGAGAGGGAGGGAAGGAGTGGTCGGTTGGTGGCGGTGAGGCCGAGAGAGAGGGAAGGGCTCGGTGGCTTCACCGGCGGACGAGTGGTTCCGGCGGAGCGGGCGGCGGCGTGAGGTCGGCGAGGAGGGAGAGAGACGCGGACGGTGAGAGGGGGAGAGGGAGACCGGCGAAAGAGAATGTGAGAGAGAGAGTGGAAGAAAGCAAATGGAAGGGAGAGAGAATGTGAAGAGACAAGGTGGGGGAAAATGATTACATGCATGGGGGAGGTGAAGAGGTGGAGTGAGAGAGTGGTGATGTGATGCCATGCATGGGGAAGGGGGAGAGTGACAAGTGTCACTTCCCCACAAGAAAGCAATTTTCGGAATTCCAAAGGTCACGGGGGCAAAACGGTCCTAAATTTCCGGTACCGAGTCGGTTCGCCAAAATTCGACCCTACTAGACCTATATACACGTAGCCAGCTTAATTTGACGTTGTCCTCATAGAAACTATCCCGAGATTCACGAAAAATCGTTCCCGATGTCCGGATTAAATTTCACGATCGAATTCGCTAATTTCCCATTTTCTAATTCTCTCACTAACGGGTGGCCGGTTAGGATTTTACGCGTATCGACCTCGGTTGTCCAAGTCGCGACGAGCTCGATTGTCAAGGGACGGGAGGAATTATCACTAGTTCCGAGAACGCGATCATCCGGCTCGAGTTCCGAAGACCGGTCCATACTGGCCCAAAATATTTCCTCGTCATTCTTTTAAATCGGCTTAATTCGCGATCGATCCTTGGTCCACGTATCTAATCCCAGTTGGCCATTCCCATTTGGTCAGTATCCCGAGAGTGATCAGCTCCGGGCGAGACTTACGAAAATGGAATATCGAATAAGACTCGTTTTATTCATTCCAGAGACTGAGTCGAATTTCGGGATGTTACAGGAACAGCGGCCGAACACTGGTGAACAATGAATTCGGCGACCGGTTCCCGACAGAGACCGTACGAATGTGAATGAACAGTGTTTCCGTACGGACGTGAACAGTAAATCCGTACGGGGGCACTGTACGGGACGGCGATGGGGGACGGCTCTGTGGCGACAGATTGGCCGGATGAGCTCCGGCGAAGGCCCGGGCATCCAAAACCAGAATTGCCGAGAGAAAAAAAAGGAAAAACGGGCTGGAAAAAGAGGGAAAGCGGGGTTGTGCTGGGCCGGGGTTGCTGCTGGGGACTGGTGGTGGCGAGGGGGAGCTGCAGCGTCGCCGGCGGTGGTCCATGGCGGCCGGCGGAGCTCCGGCCAAGCTTTGGCCGAGAGAGAAGAGAGGGAGAAGAGGGAGTTCGGGAGAGAGAGAGAGAGAAGAGAGAAGCTGATCTGAACAGAATTGGGGAGGAGAGAGAAGATGGGTGTCCAAGGTGGTCAAATATGGGGGCTGATCACGCCACGTGTCGCCCATCCGCGTGTTTGACAATTTTATCCTTCGATCCGACGATCCAAAACCATTCAACCTTAATAATTTAGGGGCAAAGTGGTCAAATACACCAATAATTGAGCTGATAAATATCTGAAAATATCCCGAACCTACACCCAAAAATTCGGACCTGAACCGGACTAGGGGCAAAACTGTTCTTTTTCCGGCCCCGGGGCGAAATTCCAATTTTCGCACCTACGCATTTCATATATGCGTGGCCAACCTAATGTGGCATCGGAATCTCGAAATTCATTTTCTAAAGCCTCGGAAATCGACTGCGAAGTTCCGGGAATAAAATAATATTATTTTCCAATTTTTGTCGAATTTCCTGTTTTGGTCCAAAACGACTTTTAGCATGCGTGGCCACTCCAAAATGACGTCCGTTTCAAAAATGAACCTCATACGGGCCCCGAATCCAAATTTGCCTTCCGAGGGCAAAATCGTCATTTTACATTCCAGGACCGAAATTCCAATTTTCAATCCTACACACTCCAAATGTATGTGTAGCCAGCGAAATACAACGTCAGATTTCCAAAGTTAGTCTCTTAAGCCGTTGAAAATTGATATCCCATTTCCAGGTCAAATCAAGTGTTTCGGAATTCGCTCGGTTTCAAATTTTAGGATCTCTCACTAACGGGTGGCTGATTAGAATATACGCGTATCGACCTAGGATTATTCAAATCACGACTATTCCGTCCTTTGAGGGAATGAGAATCTATCGCTAGTCTCGAGAATCACGATCATACAGTTCAGTCTTAGGATTGACTAACCACGCGTACTTTTGGTCTTGCAGAATCACCTGCGATCCGATTGCACGTCGTTGGCCTTGGTTAAATCCAATCCGTTACCTTTTCTAAGATCGGTTTATATTGGTTCAAAATATTTTCTCATTATCTCTCGAGATCGAGATTCGACTTGTGATTTGGGTCCTTGATCCACGTACCACTTCCTAATGCCATACCCTATTGATCAGTATCCCAAGAGTGATCAGCTCTGGGCGAGATTTACTAAAATAAAATGCGAAATAATGTTAACTTCATTGATCCCGGAATTACATCAAAATTCGGGCTGTTACAGTCTGACCAACATTAACGTGGCAATTTTCAATATTTTTTTATTTTTTATTTTTGAATTTTTTCTTGTTATTTTTTTTCTAGCCTTCTTCCCTCTGGTCAATCCGGCGACCGGCCACTGGCGAGGGCCAAGTGAGGGTGAGCCTTGCCGGCCCTTGGCTAGGCGAGCTTGAACTTCGCTCGACCTCACCGTCCCAACCCAAGTGAGGGCAATGGCAACGACGAGGTTGGCCTCACCAAATCTGGGCGAGGTTGAGCCTTGCCCAGCTAAGGCGAGGCCCACCTCGTCGTCACGACCCAAGCAAGGGAGATCCAAGCAATGGCGAGGTTGGCCTCACCTTGGTTGGGCGAGGCTCAACCTTGCTCAGATTTGGTGAGGCCAACCTCACAGTCACCTGGGTCGTGACTGCGAGGTCAACGTTGCCTAGTTGGGAGTAGGCGAGGGCAAGCTTCCCTAGAGGCTGGCGAGGTCAAGCTCGTCGACCCTCGCCTCTGGCCAAGGCGGCCAGAGGGAAGAAGGCCAGAAAAAAGAAAAAGAAAAGGAAAAAATATTTAAAAATTTATTTAAAAATTCAAAAAAAAAATTAAAAATTGCCACGTCAACGGTGGCCGAACAACTGACGCAGGCTAGCAACCACGTCAGCTCCGAGGGGCCAAAATTGGCCAAATGGACTCAATTGACAATAAATGAAAAGGTTTAAGATTGAATTGATAAAAGTGCAATAGGTTTATGACTTTTTGAACAATTTTCGCTTGACAATTATATATTTTGAAAGGTTTTAGGTGTTTGATGATTATAAAAGTTAAATTTTAGACATCACATCAAAAAAGAAAATAATTTAAAATAAAATAGTAGTATTTGCACCAAAGATCAAGGCTATTTATGCAAGTCAAAAGTTTGAATTTAATTGGTTTTTCAGGACTTGCAAGTTGTTTTTTAAGCCTCTGGTAGCTGGATTTCCTATTCCGTGCCCTAAGATTATTTAAGAAAAATGTAACATTCGCACAAAATTCAATAATGTCTAATCAGAATTTTTGTCCTTTAGGACATGCTTGTTGAATAGGATCCACTAATAAATAAAATTCTACATAATCCATAAATTATAAATTTAATGATGTGGAGACACGCTGGAATCTGTCACTGCTTACTTGCAGCCAACAAAAGTTGAATAGGACAGACCTATTTAACAATACATTTGTTTGTACCTTATTGCTTCGTGTTACAAACTCATGTCAGAAGAACATTTTTTGGTTGTTGTTGTGTCATATAATGTGACGTGAATGTTTTTATATTTTTGTCCTCGCCAACCCACTTTGGCATGAACCTCAATTTAAAATATAGAATTTATGATACTCGAGAGCAAATATAGTTGAGCTTACTTTTTAAATATGTTCGGTTATCATTCAATCTTTCTATTCTATTTTTTACTTTTATTTATTTCGATAAGATTAGAAATATCAACTAGTAAATTCCACTCACATATTATTTTAATGTTAGTCAACTCCTACTGCCTAAACTCATGATTGTGCGGAAGTAATCGCTCTATTAACAACAATCTTTTTCTTGCTAATCCCTCATATTAGATATTATTTTTCAAGAAAAATAAAGTATATTTTTTCACGTTAAACTTTCACAAAATGACAGTAAGAGTACAATAAATTCCAATGTTATCCTCCAAAGCAAATATTCATCATCTATATTTTAAAATATTCAATCTAATGTTTCAAATCTCGTTAGTATATTCGCATCAAGTATATCTAAAAATAAGAAATAGGTAGTCTAATTCTAAATGAGTTATATTAAAATAAACGTGGCTTTAATATAGATAGTACTAAATTTTTTTATTATGATGTTTCGTTAAATTTATTGTAACTTAAATGTTTCAATTTTATGTTTATTCATAATAATCAAGTAAAAAACAGGTTGTTTTCTAGAAAATTTGAGTTGAACTTGAATAGATGCAGGTGCTATTTATTATTAGCATATGCAAATGCTTCTATCAACTAGATAACGAGACGAATGAAGAGATAGAAGATATTGTAAGTAAATATATGGTGGTTCCATTTATATTAAGCCTATATCCACTCTCCGAAACTGACAACCATCAACAAGACTGAAATTCACTAGTAATCTCACAATGTGTTACAATTAGTAGTAGGTGGTGCTTCTACCCGAAGCTAATAGATGATATTATCGATGACACCTTTAATAACACTATAATACCCTCTCTTCCCAGATTATAGATAGAAGCAACTCTCACAGAGAATATAATTAAAAAAAAAACACAGTTTCTACCAACAAGAAACATAGCAAAGATGAGCACTAAAAAGCATTAGACCAATTTTGTTCGTTTCCTCCCAACTTTACTGCTTCCCTTAGATTGAATTTAGAGCCATTAGACCTCATATGACCGTTTGAAACTCAAATCCCTCAAGTATCCATTGATTCTGTTGTCAGATGAAGTAGAATGTCTCTCTATTGCTTTAATAGAATTGGTTTCCCAAAACAGTCAGTTTTGCTTCTACTCTAAGTCTGCCATCTGTGGTGGCCACCCAAATATTGGCAATACTGCTACGATCTTCTCAAGTCCACTTTCTGCGATTTCCAAAAGCTTGTTAGCTATTAGACACCAATTCGAATTCAAATTAAATTGGAAAGAGGTCCGAGTCCTATTATCCGTGTGGTAGAAGTACGTCACATGTCTTCCATCTCGTATAATAGAAGGAGCTGTTTTAACCCACAGTACCTCCGGTCTATTCACAATTTCACACTGAGAGTGACTATTCACCTTCTACTTTCTGGTCCTTCCAAGTATACTGGCGTCTTCTAGTTCCAATTAGCTTTCATCTTTTACTAAGGTTCATCCAAGTTACCACGAACTCTTGGTTTTATTAGACTTGTTCACCTTCTACTCGGTCCATCCAAACTTTACCAAACTTCTTGTTTTAGGCTTGTACACCTTCCATCAGATTCATCTAAGCTTCACCAAACTTATCGTTCTAGGCTTGTTCACCTTTTGCCATAAAGACAAATTTGCGCCTAATTTTTTGTTCACCCTTGATAGCGGTAGAGCACTCCTAGCCTTTAGATGATCCTATTGCTAACACCACCTACATATAAATATGTGTATGCAGAGGTTGTATCTTCTACTTACTAAATTACACATATTAGTATACTTAGAATGATTTGTCATCCTCAAAACACCGCAGGGATTTTTCCTAACAATTTACCCTTTTTTGTTATGATAAACCAATCCATAACTCTTCATATGCATATATGTGTTCACTCGCATGCGATTTTAAAGAATTAAGTGTGTAGAAAGTAAAAGGAATTCGCTAATATGCCAAAGTAATATGAGTGGAAACAAGGCACATATTCCAAATCATAATTTCCAAAATGAAGTATGTGCAATAAGTACTATAGGAGCTGTCATTTCAAGTACAGGATATCAGAGCAATAGATTCAGTATTTTTCTTGTAAAAACAGCAGCTCTATCTTCTACAACATAAAACTTCTACAGAAGAAATGTAAGGCATGACATACAATCTGCAGAAACAACATAATCTACATGCTTGCGCAAACAAAAAAGATATGTGGCATAGTTCATGTTTTGTGGAATCACAAATCACCGGCATCTGCAAATATATGTTAAGGAACACAAATGCATATAATAATTCTACCTCTCTCCCTTTTTTTCATAATAAAAAAGCGATAATAATGTAAATGCAATACATCAAAAGAAAACAAATAGAAGCAACATGAGCAATACATTGGAATTTAACATGTCTCTAGCTTCTACTCAGATTATTTAGCTATACGAGATTTTAAATAAGAATGATATATCATCATGCAAACTAAATTTTGATAAGAGCTTAAGGCATAATTTCGTAATTTGATCAGGGCTTTGTAAATTACCTCTTAACATCTTAATAGGATATGAGTAGATTCAGCTTTTAAGATTATGATTTAATGCAGGAATTGCTTTCCACGGCTTAACTTAGCCTGCAATTATCAAAAACTGTATCAAGTTCTATCCAGCTTTTTTTATAAGTACTCTCCCCCTATCTGACTCTATCTAACATGTGTCCCCTAGTCTATTTCCATCCATCACGTATGCATATAGATTCTTCAACATCCCTTTTTTTTTTCCTCAAAGTCATTTGCTTGAGTAATATAGATCGCGTGACCAGCAAGCATACATGTCTTTCAAGAGCTTGCATAATACATCTGTTGGGATATCTAGTTTGCTCAACTCTTGAATGTTCGGGTGGTTCATATTCCCCATCGACTGTGTTGGAGCCTGAAAAATGAAAGTTTCCTGATTCAAATAAGTTTCCTAATTGAATAATTTCCTAGATAGAGGTTTACTATTTTGGATCAAATTGTTGCCTATATATATTCTCTTTTTCTTGTAATTGAGGGATGTAACAAAGAGGTGCTAATTATAGTGTAATCATCTGTTGGATGTAACCATAATTTAAAGGCGAATGAATAAGGATAAAAACTTTGTGTCTTGATTTTTTCTTCTCATTTTTTATTCTGCATTTCTTTATGATTGTGCATCGATTCCTAACATCTGATATCGGAGCAAGGTTTGAGGTTAGCCTTTCTTAGTGAAGAGAGATTGAAAAAAAAAATCAAATCTTGGAAAGATGTCGGCTGGTCAATCACGGATTGAAGTAAAGAAGTTCGGAGGAAAGGGTTTCGAGTTATGGAAATTGAAAATTGAGGCTTTGCTCGTGGATAGAGATCTGCAGCACATAATCGAAGATGACAAACCTGCAGAGAATACCAAGGGGAAGTCGAAGGAGGACGAGTTGAAGGACTCCACATCCACTAAATTGAAGGAGTGGAACAGTAGCGATCAAAGGGTGCGAAGTCTAATCTGGCTATGTCTTGCTGATATGTTCTGGTGAATGTGACCTCCAAAAAGACGATGAAGGATCTTCGGACAAAACTAGAAAGCCTTTATCCAAGTAAGTTGCTCGTGAACAGGCTATTTTTGCGGAAGTGACTGTACAACCTTTGGATGAGCAAAGGTGATTCTTTTTTTGCACACTTAAACGAGTTTAATACTATTTGTGGGCAACTTGTATTGATCGATGTCAATCTAGATGAGGAAGATAAAGCATGTACTTTGTTGTGCTCTCTATTGAATTCATGGGAATATATAATTTTTTGATTGGCACTGGTGTTAGTGTGCTATCATTTGAGGGCATTGTAGCTACTCTATTGTATGAGGAGATGAGGAGAACAAGTTTTGATAAAGCAACAAATGAGGCTCTTTTTGTAAGAGGAAGGAATAGTGAATGATCCAAATCCAAATTTGGTAGCAGGAATAAGTCTAGAGGAAGATCTAAAAGCAGAGATCAATTAGAAATAACGTGTTGGAAGTGCAAAAAACCCGAACATTTGAAGAAGGTTTGCAGAAGCAAAAGTGTAGGTCCAAAGAAGCAAGCTGAGGCAACATACTCTAATACAAAGAAGTATGATGACAGCAGCACGGGAGACATATATGCCATCTGCAATTCATCTCAGGATGATTGCAGTGCATGGATAATTGATACCGAAGCATCTTTCCACACGACGCCTCATAGAGATTGGTTCTGTTGCTATGAACCACATCATGGAGGTATAGTGCACATAGGAGATGACACAATGCTTGATATTGTTGGTCGCGGAAAGGTGAAGCTAAAGACGAAAGATGGTATAGTAAAAAATCTTTCATATGTGATGCATATTCCTAGTCTTACTAGAAATTTTATTTGTGTGGGAACTATGGTAGATGCTGGCATTACTTTCACCATCACCAAGTATTCATGTAAGCTAACCTGTGGATCTATGATGATCGCCAAAGGTGAATGGTATGGAAAATGTAGAAGTTATTGGGAAGCATAGTGATCAGTGGTGAGAATCACATCATAAAGTAGGTGGAAGATGATACTTCAATGCTATGGCATCGAAGATTAGGTCATATTGATGAGAAATGGCAAATGAACCTTACTTAAAAGAAGATGGTGGATGGAATCCCAAGCTATTCTATGGGTTTCAAATTTTGTGAACATTGTCTACATGGAAAACATAATTGAGTATCTTTTGAATCCATAGGAGGGAGAGTGAAAGAGATTCTAGATCTAATCCACAATAACGTCTTTAGTCCTACACCTGTTGCATCGTTTGGAAAATCAAGATATTATGTTTCTTTTACTGATGATTTTTCCAAATATGTGTAAATATATTTTATATAAAAGAAAGATCCTAAAGCTTTGGGCGATGAGGGCATCACAACCCTCAAAGGCTACAGGCAAGGGCCTCTGCACCCTCGCCGGCCAACAGGCGAAGGTTTTAGCCCTTGCTTGGATCTAGGTAAGGGCCCGATGTGCCTACATATGGCTGGTGACCTTGCTAGCTAAAGGTTTAACAAAAACAAGGAAAGAAAAAGAAAAGCAAAAATCAATAAAAAATCAAAATATTATTAAAATATTATTAAAAATGATTTACGTTAATGTCGGCCGTGCCACATAGGATGGCTGGCATTTACATTAGCGATATTCAAACAAAATTGGCCGGATGAACTCAATTGGAAAAATATGAAAATGTTTAAGACTTAATTGACACAATTAAAAGGTTTATAACTAAATTAAAAAAATGCAATAAGTTTAGAAATTTTTGGACAATTTTTCCCAATTCTCCCTTTGGGACTTCCGCTCTTACATAAAGTTCTTGTCTCGGCGATTCAAAATTAGGAGAAGTGTTTTTTTTTCTATGAATTCGACATTAAAACCTTTTATTGTGGATCTAAAGCATCAAGTTTCAAAATTCTCATATCTGGAATTCCTTTTAGAGCTTGTTGAATATTTTTTTATGGATTCTATGGGTTTGCGGCTGTAAGTAGGAACTACTTTAAGCGAAGATTTGAATACCCTTTATTATTAAAAATATTTTCCCCTTGGAATGATATGTTTTGATTTTAGAATACTACAAAGTGCTTTTGCAATGTCTTATGCAGGAAGCTTCAAGGTTATTTGGATCCCTTTAGCCAGTCTCTATAATTTCCATGACAATGCTTATTAAAAATTGCTTGGGGCAGGTCATTTGGATTTCTTCTGTTGAAATCGTCCACCATTCTTTGTCCCACAGCTGAATCCAAGGGGCCACTCGCAAATTGTTAAACATTTCCTATTTACGCCGAAACAACCGTGCTGCCGATTAATCAAAGTCAGATAGCAACGGGTCTTTGTTTATATTTTCATGCTCTTGATTTTCTTCGGTAGATCTTAGCTCTGTGATAAGATATGACCGAGTCAACCTAAGCATCATGACAAATAACAAATAATGAACACATCAAAGCTATTGATCTGAGTGACAGTTTCATATGCAGCAACGTCAATACACGATCTCAGGTTTCTCTCCGGTCGCTCTATATATGTCCAGTAATGCCTTCATCAATCTCAACGACTTTGCGCCTCCTCTTCCCTTTCCTTCTTGTATACGTCAGCATCCCTCGCTCCGATCCCGGTGCAGACGATACACTGTATGAGGGAGATGCGAAGCCTACAGTTGGAGCTGTCGACTTTACGAGTCAGAACTGTTATTGCCACGTGGGCAGAGTCACATACAATGAGAAGGTCGGGCTACGGGACTCCGGTTCGGGGAAGCTCTCCGACTTCACTACCCACTTCCAGTTCACCATCGACACGAGCGGAAAGCTGCACGGCCAATGTGGTGCAGGGTTCGTGTTTCTCATGGCTCACATGGGATTAAATCTGTCATTTTGGTAGGCGGGTTTCTAGGCCTATTCAACACCACGAAGAGCGACTCATCCCAGAATCAAATCATGCATATCGAGTTTGACACTTAACGCAAACCCCGAATGGGACCCACTTATGAGCATGTCGGAATCAACAAGAACTCAATTGCTTCAAACATTGCCACTCCTTGGAATGTCACTTATCATAGCGGAGACATTATCGACGAATGGATCGATTATAACATTTCCATGATGAATTTAAGGTGTGTCGTGGAGCTTCCAGACCACGCCAAATCCCCAAGAGAACATGAGCCTCTGGTATCAGATCGATCTGAGGACAATCCTATTGAGTTTCAGAAGTGCAGCTCTAATAACACCGGTTGAATTTGCGAAAATGTGACACAAATATAACTCACAAAATCTCACTTTCACTATTACAATATTTTTTTCACACCAAATACAACACTCGGAGCAAACTAGATCCTACAATACTCGGAGTACACTGACTCCTACAAACAGTCGACTCTTTTTATTTTTCTCACTCACGGAGGGACTAACCCTCTTCTCTTATGCTCACACAGAGCTGCTCTCTTTATTATTCGCTCCCACAGAGCTCTTTCTCTCTCAATCTGTAGGCTTTCTCTGGCCTCTCAGCCTTTCTCTCGCCTCTCTACTCTCCAAGGCACTCTTCTCTCCCTCGCGAACACGCACAAGACACACTTCCTCCTATTTATAGCCTGCAGAGTCGGTGGTGTCCTTGCGAGCACTTATTGAGGAGGTTGACAATTTGCCAACTTGCTTTGGCACCTTTTCTCATAGAAGTCAACAATTGTGGCTACCACTGGCTATTGCATGGAACGACACACCATTGGTTCGTGGGATTTCAAATCGAGTTTAGCAGTGGAAGGACCGAGTAATGCGAATCCAAAAGGGGTTGGTCTGATTCTTGGCTTGACAATTCCGCTGAGCGTTATGGTAGCATCTAGTACAGCTGTAGCATTGGGAATTGTATGGAGGAGGAGGAAGCGAAAGAGCACGGAGAACTTAACAGACGGCAATACTGACGTCCATTTATGATGAATTCGAGAGACGCACCGGACCGAGGAGGTTTTCCTACCAGGATCTTGCTTCAGCAACTTGCAACTTCTCAGATGACAGAAAGCTTGGTGAAGGAGGATTCGGGGCCTTGTACCGGGGATATTTACTCAACCTAGACATGATGATTGCCGTAAAGAGAATATCGAGAGGCTCAAAGGAAGGGAAAAGAGAGTTTATCACTGAAGTGAAGGTCATTAGTAGTTTGAGGCACCGGAACCTCATGTAGCTCATAGGTTGGTGCCATGACGGGCACGAGTTCTTGCTCGTTTATGAGTATATGCCAAACGGGAGCCTTGACTCGCATTTCTTTGGAAAGAAGGGTCCTCTCAATTGGTCAATTAGGCTCAGAATCTCAATCGGCTTAGCCTCAGCGATTTTTTATTTGCATGAAGAGTGGGAGAAGTGTGTAATACACAGGAACATCAAGTCTAGCAATGTGATGCTAGACTCTAATTTCAATGTGAAATTGGGTGACTTTGGTTTGGCAAGGCTGATGGACCAAGAACTCAGTCCACAGACTACTGGTTTGGCTGGTACTTTTGGGTACCTTGCACCTGAGTACATAAGCACTGGCCGAGCAAGCAAAGAATTAGATGTGGACAGCTTTGGAGTCGTCACCCTAGAAATCGCCACCGGAAGGAGAGATAGGGATCCAAAATATACAAAGTCGGAGATGAGTCTGGTAGAATGGGTTTGGGATCTTTTCGGGGATAAGAAGCTTCTAGAGGCTGCTGATGAAAGGATGTACTCAAATTTTGAGGAGAAGCAAGTCGAGTGCTTGATGATGGTGGGGTTGTGGTGTGCTCATCTAGATCGTGTTGAATAAACATTAAATGTCCGTTTTTTATTAGTGCGTTATTTTAGCAGTTTTATAGGAAAATGAAAGTCAAGAGTCAACAGTCACTCTTACGAGTGATAATGGGTTTTAATTTTGGTTTATGACTATTAATAGAATTGCCTATAATTAAGTTTATTTCAGTTTTAGAAGGATAGACTACAATCTATAAATAAATCATTGTATTGCTTGTAAGGAAGACACAGAATCGAGAATAAAGCCTCTCTTCAGAAATTATCTTTTCTCCACAAGTCCATAGTTTGCAGCCAACAATTTTTTTTTACAAATTGGTATCAGAGCCAATGGGGAGTGTAATCAATAATGTGCCGCTGCCCTGATTAACGAAGGTGAACTACGAGAATTGGAGCATCCAAATGAAAGCTCTTCTCGATTCTGTGGATTGTTGGGAGGTGGTTCAAGAAGGTTTCGAAGAACCAGAATCTACCGCAAGATATACGGCGGCTCAAAATAAGGCATTGAAAGAAACGCGATCAAAAGATAAGACGGCATTGTACATGCTGTTCCGAGCTGTTGATGAGTCGGGCTTTGAGAAAATTGCGAGTGCGCAAACTTCAAAAGAAGCGTGGGACATCTTGGAGACTGCGTACAAAGGAGCCGACCGAGTTAAACAAGTTCGCCTTCAAACTCTTCGCAACGAGTTGAAAGGCATGAAGATGAAGGAGTCAGAAGGTGTGTCCGATTACATCACGTGTGTTCAAACCGTGGTGAATCAACTCAACCGAGACAGAGAAAAGTTGTCCGATGCGCGGGTCGTGGAGAAGATTTTGAGGTCGTTAACCGACAGTTTCGAGAATGTGGTATGTGCCATAGAAGAGTCAAAGGATCTAGCAACGTTCACGGTCGACGAGCTTGCCGGTTCCCTTATGGCACATGAATATCGTAAGAAGAAGAAGAAGGAGGAGACACTTGAGCAGGCACTTCAAACCAAAGCATCGATCAATGACGAAAAGATATTCTATTCTCAAAACTTTCGAGGTAAATGGCGTGGCCGTGGTGGTCGAGGAAATAGTCGCGGTGGGAAAAGCCGCGGTCAAGAAGGGTATCATGAGGAGAAGGGGCAATCAAACCAACAGAATTGGCGTGGAAGAGGACGCGGTCGTGGAAGAGGCGATCGGTCAAATTATTCCTGTGACATTCCGAATTTCGACCCATTTTTGGGATTTATAAAACGTGTAATTCGTCAGTGCGCTTATAATAGAATCTCGCCCGGGAACTGATCACTCTCGGATTTTTGTTTTTTTTTAAAAAATAGAGATTTCGTTAGAATCGCACTCGATCGAATTTGGCCGTTATTTAAACCCCGAACTTGGCAGTCAATTTCCGGGAGTTCCGGGTCGAAATTAATTGGACGGTGTCGATATTATTGTGGCCAGCGTCGAGATTAACAGGAATAGTGAGAAAGTGAAATTTTGGACCGGGTGCGGATTTGGACTAGTAGACCTCCCTCGAGGTAGTTTGATTTAATTAGTCTGGCCTTTGTCCCTTATTATATTCTAGAATTAATGTGGACCGTAGAATCATTTTTTTTATTATTATTTTTATTTGAATCGTGTCCGTTAAATTGCACTCGAATGAAAAAAAATTTGACTTTTAGGGTCTCCTTTCTTTCTTTCTTTCTTTCTCTCTCTCTCCTCTCTCCTCGGTCACCTCGCCCCTGCGCACGTCTGCCCGCACGTCTTCTCCCTCTCTCTCTGCCCCATGCAGACACAACTCTCTCTCTCTCTCCCCTTTCTTTTCCTTTTCTTTTCCTCTCTCACTCTCTCTCTCTCTCTCTCTCTTTTCCCTCTCTCTTTCCCCCCCTCGGCGTGCGCGTTGCGCCCATGCAGATCACGTTTCCCCCCCCCACCTGACACTCTCTCTCTTCTCTTCTTCTCTTCCTTCTCTCTCTCTTCTTCTTCTTCTTCTTCCTTCCTTCTTGCATGGTCCCTCGAGCGGTTCGGCTTCTGCTTCTGCTCCTTCTTCCTGCTACTCGACGCCACCCACCGGATTGACCTCCGCCGCTCGTCGCCACCGCATGTCGCCGCCGTCGCCAACTAGCTCGACTGTCGCGCCGCCCTCCGCCAGCCGCTGCCTCGACTGGCTGGTTTCTTCTTTCGCGCGCGCAACAGCGAGCTCACCACCACTGCCCGTCGCGCCTGGCGCTGACCAGCCGCGCCTGACCATCGCCGCCGTCGCCGGCAAGCTCGTCGCCGTCGCCTCCCTCAACCCCCAGCCCCTCTCTTCCTCACCCTCACCGTCCCGAGCCTACCGTCCCTGTCACTCCTTTCCCTTCTCTCTTTTTCCCCCCGGCTCGGGCCAGATCTGGCCGTGTCGGCACTGTTCGCGGCCGTGAGCCGCCGGCCAGCTGTCGCCTGCGCTTCATCCACCGACCGCCACCCCACCGCCTGACTGGCCACCCGACACCACCCCCTCCCCTGTTCTGGCCACCGCTCCGCTCCCCTGTTCTGCCATCCTCGCCCCCGTTCCCGTTGCCGCCGTGGGCCGCCGCTCGAACGCCGGAGCTGCTGATATCCCGGCGACGTTGCTGCTTCCGTTCCGTCCAACTCGCCGCCACCCGCCTTGCCACAACCCCGACGACGTTGCTGCTGTTTCCTTCCCCTTATTTCTCTCCCGTTGCCGTCACCACCCGCCGTCGCCGGAGCTGCTGCTGTTCTGGCGAGGCCCCTGCTCGCCCGTCCTTTGCCGCTGAGCTGCTACCACCTCGGCCGGAGCTCCCTTGCCGCCGCCGTCGCCCGACTGTGGCCGGGAGCCTCGCCGATCGCTGCGGTTGCGGCTATCCCGACGATTTCCCTTGCTGCCCAGCCTCGTTTTCTTGCTCAAGTCGAGGTAAGCGACACCCTAAACCTTGCCTAGGACTTTGCATATCATTAGACTTGTTTAGGGGTCGTATAGGGTGAGTTTGGCGGCTGATTAGGGGCTGTTCGGGGCTGATTTAGTGATCGTTTAGTGAGATTTGGTGGCTAAATTGTGGGCTAGCTCGAGGTGAACGAATGGGCCGGAGTATGGGCCGAATCGAGGCGGTTAACTGCTGATTTTATGGCGGGTTTGAAGGTCGCATGATGCTGAAAATTTATGTCGAGTTGATTAGTTGTTTGCGTGTGATTCAATGTTAGATTAGCGATTGTTCGGGTTGTTTAATTGTGGCTGAATTGAGGGGGAGGATTCGATGGTTGGTTCGGCGATTTTCGAGTGGAGATCGTGATAGGTTGTTTTATGAGTCGAGTGGAGCGATGTGCGGGCGGAATCATGGCTGGATTGATGGTCATTAGTGCTGGAAATTATGTTAGGTTCATTGGGTGTTCTTGTATGCTTTAACGTTCGCTTGGCGACAGTTCGTGTTGTTTGTTCGTGGTTGGATTGGCGCCTATTATGTGAACTGTGGCTTGGTGTGATTAGAATGAGTGGTGATTGAGCATAATATGACGAAAATTGAATATGTGATTTGACATGGTAATTGATTGAATTGAATGGCGCGTGTGCTTGCCTGTCGATTTTAAGCCGGATCGATCGGAGGGCTACGGACTTGGGACGTGTTGACGGCGGTCCGTGTGAAGGCATGACTGGCCGAGGTGCCAATTGGATGCGGGCTTGAGACGTGTTGACGGTGGCCCGTTAAAGGTGTGATAGACCGGGACGTGTTTACGTCGGTCATTGGAATGACTTGATTGCGTGGCTTAGGACGTGTTGATGGCGGCCACTGGTATGGTATGATTGATATGGCTTGGGACGTGTTGACGGCGGCCATTGGAATTGATCGAATTGTGCGGCTTGTGAGCCCGTGAGAGGAAAGTTGGTTGGACACGTGCATACGACTTGAGTGTGATTGAAATGGTTGGTTGAGTGTGACTGGATTGGCTGGTTGAGCGTGTGATTGGATTGGCTGTTGAACGTGTGATTTGATTGGCTGATTGAGCGTGTGCTTGACGTGGCTGGTTGAATGTGTGGTCTAATTAGTAAGGTGAATTGCATGCAAGTGTGGTTGGCGTTGAGCAATTGCGATGTGCTATTTAGTTACTATTATTGCATTACCATGTTATGACTAACGTGCAATGTTGGCAAGGGCTTGATGACGAGGTAAGTTCAATAATGCGAATATTATATCTTTTGGGGTAGATTGCATGTACGACTTGTCTGGGTACGCATTGGCCTACGTGGGGTATAGGGAGTTGCTTATTGAGACTCGTTCTCACGGTTATTATATAACCATTTCAGATCCACGACCATAAGTGACTGGAGACGCTTCAAGGGTAACCTGAAGATCGAAGACGAGTCAAGCACTTGGTATTTTGAGTCCCCCTTTTATAGAGGAGTTAAGTTTGCGAACCATTGCCCTCTTTTGGGAAATGTAGTTCTTCTGTTGTGGCCTAGCTTGGGGATTTGTTTTTTTGTAAACGTCGTATGTATTCGTCAAGTGTAGAAATTACAGTTATTTGTTTATTGCTATTGCTGCCCCTTGTCATTATTAATCGTCCGGGTTGTTTCTATTTGTTTCCGCGTGTGCTTAATCTCTGATATTTGGGTTGGGTCGGCGACGTGCCCGGGACATCGCATTCAATGATCGACCATCGAGGGGTGTCACGAGCTCGTTAAGGGTTCGGGGTGTGACAATTCCAACATCGAGTGCTACAAGTGTGGCAAATATGGTCACTATGCGAAGGATTGCAATTCCGATAAGTGTTACAATTGTGGAAAGGTGGGGCATTTTGCAAAAGATTGTCGAGTCGAGAAAAAGGTGGAAGAGACAACCAACCTAGCCACGGAAGATGAGGTGAAAGAAGGTTTTCTCTTAATGGCATATAACAAAGTCAACACCGACAACGTTGTCAAGAAAAAGGTTGAAGAGACAACCAACCTTGCAGCTCATAGGTTGGTGCCACGATGGACACGAGTTCTTGCTCGTTTATGAGTATATGCCGAACGGGAGCCTGGACTCGCATCTCTTTGGAAAGAAGGGTCCTCTCAATTGGTCAATTAGGTACAAAATCTCGATCGGCATAGCCTCAGTGATCTTCTATTTGCATGAAGAGTGGGAGCAATGTGTGGTACACAGGGACATCAAATCTAGCAATGTCATGCTAGACTCTAATTTCAATGTGAAATTGGGCGACTTTGGTTTGGCTAGGCTGATGGACCACGAACTCGGGCCACAAATTACAGGTTTGGCCGGTACTCTTGGGTACCTTGCACCCGAGTGCCTAAGGACTGGCCGAGCAAGCAAAGAATCAGATGTCTATAGCTTTGGAGTTGTCATCCTAGAAATCGCCACGGGAAGGAAAGCTAGGGATCCAAAAAATCAGAAGTCAAAGATGAGTTTGGTAGAGTGGGTTTGGGATCTTTTTGGGGAGGGGAAGCTTCTAGAGGATGGGCTCAAATTTCGAAGAGAAGCAAGTTGAGCGCTTGATGATGGTGGGGTTGTGGTGTGCTCATCCAAATTGGAATCTGAGGCCGTCAATGAGGCAAGCGATTCAAGTTCTGAAATTTGAGGCTAATGTCCCGAATCTCCCGATGAAAATGCCCGAACCTGTCTATTGTGTTCCTACGCCATTGGTTAGTTCCGGCGAATCGTTATTAACCTCTATCATCGAAGACGGTTGTTGACTGGGCTTTTTCATATCTTCACCACCCTACCATGTGTATATCAGATTTTATTAGCCATCGTTCTTAATACACACTACATAAGTTACCATGTTGCGGTAGTGGCAATAGTATAGCAAAGAATTCCTGTGGCATGTACCTCTCCCCTGACTGAAATATCTGAGGAATGTAGGAATATGTCTAATTTCTGTTGAGGACTAAAGTAATTTCAGTGTTTCTTTCTTGTCCCCAAATTTCCAAAAATCTACCTATATTCTTCTACGTGTAATAAAGTGTGCAAGTGGTCTTTTTTTTTCTATATTTATCTGGTGGGGCTTTAATTTTTTTTTCCATTTCCGTTTTTCTTTATTCACTGCTGTCTTTACAGCGTGTTTATCGGATATAATCTTTGGTTTGTTATCTAAAGTCTTGTTATCTAATAATTGTATATTGATTCTTCATAAGCACACCATATGAAAAGTCATTTCTTACTTGTGAGCGACCCATTTACTACGTTAAGGTTGGAACATTTGAGTTTTCAACATTGAATTGAGTTATCAAACACCATGTTGCGTTTTGTGGCTAGATTCTAAGTCAAGGAATACCTGTGGTATCTACCTGTTTGTATATATAACCATAGTAATTGAAGTATTAATCAACATCTAAAAGAGTGTGAAAGTGGCCTTTGATTTTCTTTTTTTATCTGTTAATGCTTGAAATTTCTATTCAATTCCATTTTACTTTATTCAGTGCTGTCTTTACTGTATAATGTTACACTAATTCTTCATAAGCACGCTAGATAACTTGTGTTGACACCTAAATTTTGGCACGACATTTAGTGTAATTTGCATAGAAAATAGGGATTAATTTTTTTAACCCCTAAACAAAAAATATTTAAATTGCATAACATATAGTTTAGGTTCATTTTAGATTTAATTGCATTTTGCATCGGACCGACGATGGCGAGCGAGCTGAAAATTCGTCGAATAAATTGGATCGCTCGAGAATGCAAGGGCCGGGGATTTCAATGTCAAACAGGCGGTTGATTTAATTTGGGCTCAATTTGATATGTTTGGTTTAATTAATTAAAACTTAGGTTAATTCAGCCCATCATGTTAATTAATTAAATCAGCCCATTTAGGTTTAATTAAACCTAAGCCCGCTAGGATTAGAAAACCCATCCAACTTGACCTAGTTTATGACTATATAAGCATGTTTTAGGTCAGAAATTGGGGGAGGAACACAATTTGCAAATCAGATTTTTAGTGCGAGTGAGAGAAGAGGAGAGAGAGAGAGATTGTTCTGGAGGAAGTCCAATTCACGAGAGAAGGTGGAGAGAAAGACATCTCCACGTTCTGCACGAAGAGAGAAGGGATTTCTCTCTTTTCTCTCAGTCAACGTTAGAGATTGAAGAGCTCAATTCATGTGGGGGAGGCGAGAGCAAAAGCTCTTCATGCTCTGCACTCACAGGAACGCCCAAAAAGAGTCAAAGAGGAGAAGGACGTGGATGCTCCATGCTCGCTGACCTGCACGTGAAGCCTCCCTTCTTGCTGTTTCGGCCCCTGCTTTGCTGACCGCT
Organism: Syzygium aqueum; assembly: GCA_031216185.1. Lineage (NCBI taxonomy): Eukaryota > Viridiplantae > Streptophyta > Magnoliopsida > Myrtales > Myrtaceae > Syzygium > Syzygium aqueum. The sequence continues at coordinate 11,716,236 of CM062238.1, forward strand.
GACCATCCCGCTGCTGCTTCTTTGATTCGCTGCTCTCCCCCACGCCTCTGCTGAACGAAGACAACGCCGCTGGCTTCTGTTCTGCATGCCCACGTTAATTCCTCCCGAAGCCCATGCACGTTCTTCACGCCCCGACGCTCTCCCCTGCATAGTCTGACTTCCTCAGTCAACAGAAGAAGCCCCTACACTGCCTTGAAGTGAAGAAATTCAGTCCCTCGTCCAATCCATGCAGAAGACGCCAAAGCAAGGAGACGTGGACGAAGACCTCTTCGTCCGAAGCTGACCGGTCTCTGAAGCAGCAACAGCCGAGTAGATCTCCACGGCAACCCACAGCAACGTGGACTGGTCCCTCCGCTCGACGGAGACCTCACTGTCGTCGCCTCGTCACAGCCGCGCCGGTGCCGTGCCGATCCCGTCGCCGGTCAATCGCAATCCCGATCCGAAGCCCGATCCCGAGACGTTTCAAAATTAGAAGTTATCGGTGAATTAGGTAATGATATTATCCGATGCACTTTCAAATATTTAATTTCCTGATTTGGACCGTTTGAAATATTGCGTGAATATCATGTTGGAATATTAGATATCTTTAGGATAATGTTCGATATTTGCAATATTTGAATATTCAAATTAGGAAAATTTCCTAATTTAGCAACGTATCGGGACGACTATCCGACTTTAACCCTAAAGTCCGATACGCGGAGATATGGAAAATCACTATCCTATTCATAACTATTTGAATACGATAATGATTTTAATTTGCTTCCCCAATTTGAATGATCAATTATTCGTTAATATCTATAACCCTTTAGATATGACCGATAATTTGATTTTTATGCCTAATCCGAGTTTGAAGCGAATTTGGCGGATTGCGTGGTTGATTTGAGTTCGATTGCTATCCATGTTTATTTAATTGCTTTCCCTTTTCAAATAAAACAGAAAATTTTCAAAAAAATATCATTTAGATTTAGCTTATAATTTTGCATGTCTAGGATTTTTGAATATATCCCGAAGGATGAGATAAGTATTTAATTTAAATTAGGACTTAACGTGGCGTGTTTCCTAATTTAAATTAGATATTGTTTTAATCCTAACGGATTATTCACGTTATTTTCTAATTTCGAATTTTCCAAGAAAACCCCAAAAAAATAAATTGTTTTAGGATAGATTAAGATAGATTGCATTTTAATTTCTGCAATTTTATAATTCCGAATTTTAAACAGAAAATACCAAAAATAGAAAGTCATAAGTTGCATGTTATTTTAGGCATTTTTTATAATTCCGAATTTCATCGAAAAATACCAAAAATAATTCATTCATTCGTCATTAGAATTAAGACACGTTGTCGCATGACATATAGTTCGCATGCTAGGTTGCATTAATTCGCATGTCATTAATTGCACGTCATTGCATATAGATTAAATTTCATTTAATTAAGTGAAAATCAAAAAAAAATTGAATGAATTGCTTTGTTAATTAGAAATCATATTAGGACTGATTGATGTGATTTTCTAGCTAACAATGCAGATGCTTGCATGGATTTGAGGTAAGTTGTTCTCCTAAGCTTGTAATTTATTTAATGCTTTGATTATTGGGTGTTAAATTGGTGGTTTGCGCACCCGCATGAACACCTCACATGTTGGTGACTAAGCTAAAATGGATCCAAACTGCCTGCCAAAAAATATTTTTGAAATGAAAAGGTACCGAAAGGGCGTTAGACTAGATCTAGCGTAATCAAGTCCCCGGGCTTGGAATCTCTGGTTCGTAGGAATAAAACATATCTCCCTATGTTTTATTTGGGTTTCTAATCAGCCTACCGTAAATTGATTAGTGGCGACTCCAAGCATGAAAACATTTGCATGTTAAGAACTTAAACCCTAAGTTGCGAATTGGTAGGGCTTGGGAGGGCCCGAGTTAAGTTTAATCTTAATAATCCATTAGCCCCAAAAAATGAAACAAATCTTTTTTAAGGGTCGCGACAGCTTGGCGACTCCGCTGGGGAAAAACTTGACTTTTTTTGAAAATTTAAGGAGGACTTAGGCCAAAAGATTTTCATGAAAAAAATCACTCGATTTGACAAAATTTGTTGAATTCTCATTCTTAGGTGTTAAATGGTTTTGCAGGTTGGGAGGTATAAGGGGAGTAGTGATTGGCTAACCCTTTGTTTTGCAGGCTTGGTGTAGTGGAATGGTGGTTTAATTTTTGCACTATTGAAGTGTTGTTTGCATATAACTGTTGTGCATGATTTACAGTTTTTGCACTACACCACACACAACCTGTGACCGGACCTGGGTCACACCCTTAGTTCTAAGATGGTATTTGGATGGTTCTTTAACCTTGGTGGTAAGACTTCGCTAAAGGTTATCCCATTTGGATCCCGAAAATTTTTCCAAAAAATGGCTCAAGGGTCGTTCTCGCGCACGTAAGGCTACTGCGCGTGGAAATTCCCCTTGTCGACCGAATCAAGCCGAAGTGATTGGACCCGACTAGTCATGACTATTTATGCGAGGCTGCGACTAGTCATGATGAATGTGCGCGAGGCTGCGACGTGTCGTTCCGTCCATCATTTCATTTTGCCAAAACCTTTAGGATAAATAGACTAAGGTTTAAACTCACGATCCATGTGTATGTCTCTGTGATTGACATTCTCTCCCCAAGGACGGTAATTTCTCGAGCTTTATCTTTGCTTTTCTTCATCTTATTTTGAGTCGGTCCATGATTTAGGTCGAGTCATTTGGCACGTGTCTATATAAGAATGGGTCGCCTCGATATCCGTTTCGTGCCTACTCCGAAGCTAGAGCTTAAGAAGTTATGGAGCCAGTTGAAGCCAGATGGTCAGCAATACGTTCTCAAGCGCATTGGATTCATGCTGCCAATCCTAGACATAGAGGTTCAGAGCGGGATCATGCAGGCACTCACTCATTTTTGGTGCCCCGAGACGACCACGTTTGTGTTGGGAGGTAAGTTCGAGCTCACACCGACTCTGGAAGAATACAGTTTTGCCATCGGGAAATCGATTGAGTTGGATATGGTCGAACCACCTACTAAAGTAGACCCTGTGGTAGTGCTTGCTGAATTTCTCAATTTGACTAAAAAGGAAATTGAAAAAGTGCTAAAGGGTAATTGTCAGGCATGTCCATTATCTTTTCTTATTGAATGTTTTGAAAACAACTCCGTCCTCATGAGATCTAAGATTTTTATCTTAGCTTTCTTCGGACTCATCATTTTTCCATTCCGTCAAAATGCTATTGATCCTGTCATAGCCTGGACGGTAAAATTAATATGTGGTGGAGTTAGTTTTATAAACACAATTTTGGCAGAAACTTTCATATCTCTGACACGATTCAAGAAAGGAAAAGATAAAGTTTTTAGAGCCCCGATTGAGCTTTTACAAATCTGGTTTTTCTCACACCTTTCTCAATTTGGGGAAAATATGACTGTGTTTGAAATGAACATGACTGATAACCCCATTTTAAGGTTCAAACAAATACAAGATCAAACTAAGAGTTTGCACTATACACAATGGGTCCATCTGTTCAAGGATCCAAGTTCTAAGATTTTCCTTTGGCAAGCTGTATGGTTTCGGGAGGTAGAAGCTCGGCTATATCATGGCGATCAGAAGCCTGTACCTTTGATGGGCATTTATGGAGCAACCTCTTATCAGCCCCTTCGGGTTGCGCGTCAATTCCGAGTTCTGCAAGACATCCCACCTCCACTCAGGCCCAATGAATTCCAAGTCCAATTCGAGAAGGGCGAGTCCTACAGAGTCGAGTTTAGGCGTCATTCTGACGCTTGGCAGAATTGCTCCCCTCAGAAGCTGAGTTGGCCCGAAGATGAGCCCGCTGGAAGAATGAAGAGTCATTTTGCTACGGCCCGGTATATTCAGCATCATACCATCCCGGCTGAGATACTCCCGAAAATCCCGGTCGTGACAGTAAAGCATACTCTTCAGACCCAAATCAAAATCAGCGAAGAAAAGGCGATGAAGGCCCAGGATAAGGCAGAAGCTCTGGCTGAAGAGAATGCACGATTACGGCGCGCCTTGAAGGCCCATTCGTCTATAGATCACGGGGCCTCTAAAAAGAGGGAGACTGTCTAATTTCTAGTTTGGATTAGGGAGTTTTTCTTTCTCTTTAGGAGAAATGTTAGCTTGTTATTAATGTTTTCTGTAGTAGAAGTTGTTTCTAAACCATTTTCATAAGAATTCTTTTGAGACATTTTCCATTTTGAGCAATTCAATGTTGAGCTATAATTTGTGAATTTTGGGAATGAGCCCGGTTTTTATTGAATAAAGCAATTTGGAATTTCGGAATTTATTCGACGAATCGGTCTTTCGAAAGAAATCTCATGTTGAGGGTCTAGAGGATGTCATGGACCGACTCGTTACTCCTGCTCGCCGTATTTATTCCAACATTGCTTTTTGCAGGTAATTTGCCACGGATCCCCCTCATCCTCATAATACCCGATGACGATAACCAACGATTAAAAAGTTTGTCATCTACGGGACGGAAATCATGGATCTTCATATATGTGATATGAACGGAGCGGTCGAAGCAGCCAACAAAAACATCAAGAAGATTTTGGCTAAAACAGCTGAAAACTATCGTGATTGGCATGAGAGATTACCTTTGGCGCTTATGGTATATCGGACTTCTATCCGAACATCTACAGGGGCAACTTCGTATTCCCTTGTGTACGGTATGGAAGCAGTTCTACCTGTTGAGGTTCAAATTCCTTCATTACGTATTCTTTCACAGGTGCAATTGTCAGAAGCAGATTGGATTCAGCAGAGGTTAGACCAGTTGAACATGATTGATGAGAAAAGGCTTAGAGCTCTATGCCATGGCCAGTGCTATCAACAACGAGTTGCTAAATCTTTCAACAAGAAAGTCAAGCCTCGACATTTCCAGGTAGGCGGTTTTGTCCTACGGAAGTTATTGCCGATAGTTCCTCTTGCAGAAGGAAAATTCGCTCCAAATTATGGCGGTCCGTACGTCGTGAAGAAAGTCCTTCCAGGAGGTGCTTTGATTTTGACCGAGATGGATGGTCGTGTTTTTTCCAGTCCAGTTAATTCTGATTCAGCGAAAAAATATTACACTTGATTTGTACTTATTTTCACATTGTTTCAATCAAGTTTCAAGCTGAATTTCATGAATCAATTGATGTTACTAAGCTTCGTTTGAGGAAAGCTTTTGATTTAGCAATCTGTTTCTGTCCTAATGAAGTGATCATATTATATGAGAGACTTCAAGATGACGAAAGGCAAGCCATTTCCATACATGTCCTGAAAAATAATCCCCAATGCGAGTTGAGTGAAAATTCCGTGCTGACAAGGTAAAGGATTATCTCACGAAAAATATGACGACCAAAATGATGAGAGGCATTCATTTCCTCTATCTAAACACTACAGGTTATCATTTGCTTAATCCCTTTGAACGAAGTTTCATTTCTTACCCCTGTCAGGAATAATCCTTATACTGGGGCAATTTCTCAGAAAGTTCAAAATGTCTAGAATTTTCTTGCTTTCACTTGCATCAATCTTCATGTATATTTATTGCATGCAAATTTTGTGTTAGCTCGAGTGCCGTAGATATGACGAAGAGCATTTCTTTCTATATCCCTACACACTATACCCTTTGCATACCCAATTTGAGCGGTGAATTCATTTCAACCCAATTAGTGATCATTCTTGTGATAGACAAAAGAAACATCTCAAGACAAGTTCAAGATGACTTGGGGCAAATGGGAGCTCGAAGGAAAATTCATCAGAAAGGACGCAAAAGGACTCCAATGAATCGAAGTTCTTTCAAAAAAAAAAGAAAGAGAAAAATCTCTCAAAAAAGAAAATCTCTCTCTCTCAAAAAAAAATGAGAGAAAAATGAGAAAAAGGAAAGCTTCAGCAAGAACTGAGTCGAAATGCAAGATCATTTGAAGGTTCATTTGTGGAGCAAGTGCTAGAGATAGATCAATTGGATGATCACCAATCCCCATATTCATAAAAACCCCTTTGATGAAAATAAGCCATTCATTTTAAGCCTACCTGAATCTACGTTACAACCATTACCGAAGTCTCTTCAGAATAGGGCACTTGAGTTAACGTAGAGTTTCAAATGTTTATAAATGTTGCTCGAAGAAGTGCGAGCAAGATTTCTCTATCTCATTTTTGCAGCATTCCTGACTTGTAAACCCGGAGCAGCTGATGATATCAATTCTTTCAATAGCCTCGACTCGAAGAGTCCCTTTTGCTAAGCCATTGACCAAGCCCACGTTTCAGTCCTAATAAAGGCCTTTCAGATTGGCTAAATTATACTGATTTTGAGAATATCCAAACCCTTGTCAAACACGACGAAGAGAGTTTGAGTGATTCTTATACCCGCATTAAAGGTCGGGACAAAAGCTTTTCAGTGAGAGTGAGTGAAAAGTCCTTTCTGATTAAAGGTCTCTCATTTAATGTGATTAAACTGTCAAAAGAACGAAATGGTAGTTCTTATTGATAAAATCCCCAATGAAGCTTTGTGATATGAGCAGATTCATAAATTATGCTTTCTCTGCCTCTGCGCATGTGGTATTTTAACATTTTCTCAGGAAAGAACAGGAGCGATTCCAATGGCCCTATCATAAGAAGAATTCAGGTACGTTTGCTACTTATTCTTCGTCGTTTCTCTTTTCGAAATATAATTTCTCACATGGTGTTGTCAAGTGGAGTACCCAGCACACCCTATCTTGTGTTCGCCTAGCAGGATAGGTGATATAATTTCCTATTTTTATGTTTGCCAAGTGGAGTACGCGGCAGCATAATTTCTCACTTGGTTTTGCTAAGTGGAGTACGAAGCACACCCTAATTGATGTTGCTAAGTGGAGTACGAAGCACATCCCATTTCATGTTCGCCAAGTGGAGTACGCGGCGGCATGGTTTTTCATGGTGTTGCTAAGTGGAGTACGAAGCACACCCCAATCGATGTTGCTGAGTGGAGTACGAAGCACATCCCATTTCATGCTCGCCAATTGGAGTACGCGGCGGCATGGTGTTGCCAAGTGGAGTACGCGGCACACCCCAATTGATGTTGCTGAGTGGAGTACGAAGCACATCTTATTTTCACGTTCGCCAAGTGGAGTACGCGGCGGCATGGTGTTGCCAAGTGGAGTACGCGGCACACCCCAATTGATGTTGCTGAGTGGAGTACGAAGCACATCCCATTTTATGTTCGCCAAGTGGAGTACGCGGCGGCATAACACCCCAGTCTTTTGTTCGTCTAGCAGGATAGACGATATAACACCCCAGTCTTTTGTTCGTCTAGCAGGATAGACGATGTAACACTCCAATCTTTTGTTCGTCTAGCAGGATAGACGATGTAACACCCCAGTCTTTTGTTCGTCTAGCAGGATAGAAGACGTAATATCCAGTCTCATGTTCACCTAGCAGGATAGGTGGCATAATATCCCAGTCTTTTGTTCGTCTAGCAGGATAGACGACGTAACACCCCAGTCTTTTGATCGTCTAGCAGGATAGACGATGTAACACCTCAGTCTTTTGTTCGTCTAGCAGGATAGACGACGTAATATCCAGTCTCATGTTTACCTAGCAGGATAGGTGGCATAATATCCCAGTCTTTTGTTCATCTAGCAGGATAGATGACGTAACACCCCAGTCTTTTGTTCGTCTAGCAGGATAGACGACGTAACACCCCAGTCCTCTGTTCGTCTAGCAGGATAGACGACGTAACACCCCAGTCCTCTGTTCGTCTAGCAGGATAGACGACGTAACACCCCAGTTCTCTGTTCGTCTAGCAGGATAGACGACGTAACACCCCAGTCCTCTGTTCGTCTAGCAGGATAGACGACGTAACACCCCAGTCTTTTGTTCGTCTAGCAGGATAGACGACGTAACACCCCAGTCTCATGTTCGTCTAGCAGGATAGGCGGCGTAACACCCCAATCCTTTGTTCGTCTAGCAGGATAGACGTCGTAATATCTAGTCTTCTGTTCACCTAGCAGGATAGGTGGCATAGCATCCCGTTTCATGTTCGTCTAGCAGGATAGACGGCACAACTTCTCATTTGGTGTTGCCAAGCGGAGTACGCGGCACACCCTATCTCATTTTATGTTCACCTAGCAGGATAGGTGACATAGTTTCTCAATTGGTGTCGCTAAGTGGAGTACAAAGCACACCAATCAATATATCCCTTTCTTTATATCATGCGCTATTTCGCATCCGTAGGAAACTACAGGTAACAGATAGGCAATTCAGTACTTCGAAAACCTTACTTCCAATTGACCAGAAGTTTGGAAATCGAGGGAATTGAAAGCACTATAAAGCATTATGTCACTCAGACGCTTTTTGGTGCGATCCGTATATAAGTCTCTTTCACCGCTCCGCATGAAGTGAGAAGCCTTAGCATACGTTCCTTATTGCTTGCATATCATGCATCATTACATAAAAGAAAAAAAAATCATTCATCATTTTGCATAGTTTAAATTTAGGTCTCAGTCTTTGAGCGAAACCTCTGCGAGCCTCCACTCAAAGAGGGGCAGCTGTTGACACCTAAATTTTGGCACGACATTTAGTGTAATTTGCATAGAAAATAGGGATTAATTTTTTTAACCCCTAAACAAAAAATATTTAAATTGCATAACATATAGTTTAGGTTCATTTTAGATTTAATTGCATTTTGCATCGGACCGACGATGGCGAGCGAGCTGAAAATTCGTCGAATAAATTGGATCGCTCGAGAATGCAAGGGCCGGGGATTTCAATGTCAAACAGGCGGTTGATTTAATTTGGGCTCAATTTGATATGTTTGGTTTAATTAATTAAAACTTAGGTTAATTCAGCCCATCATGTTAATTAATTAAATCAGCCCATTTAGGTTTAATTAAACCTAAGCCCGCTAGGATTAGAAAACCCATCCAACTTGACCTAGTTTAGGACTATATAAGCATGTTTTAGGTCAGAAATTGGGGGAGGAACACAATTTGCAAATCATATTTTTAGTGCGAGTGAGAGAAGAGGAGAGAGAGAGAGATTGTTCTGGAGGAAGTCCAATTCACGAGAGAAGGTGGAGAGAAAGACATCTCCACGTTCTGCACGAAGAGAGAAGGGATTTCTCTCTTTTCTCTCAGTCAACGTTAGAGATTGAAGAGATCAATTCACGTGGGGGAGGCGAGAGCAAAAGCTCTTCATGCTCTGCACTCACAGGAACGCCCAAAAAGAGTCAAAGAGGAGAAGGACGTGGATGCTCCATGCTCGCTGACCTGCACGTGAAGCCTCCCTTCTTGCTGTTTCGGCCCCTGCTTTGCTGACCGCTGACCATCTCGCTGCTGCTTCTTTGATTCGCTGCTCTCCCCCACGCCTCTGCTGAACGAAGACAACGCCGCTGGCTTCTGTTCTGCATGCCCACGTTAATTCCTCCCGAAGCCCATGCACGTTCTTCACGCCCCGACGCTCTCCCCTGCATAGTCTGACTTCCTCAGTCAACAGAAGAAGCCCCTACATTGCCTTGAAGTGAAGAAATTCAGTCCCTCGTCCAATCCATGCAGAAGACGCCAAAGCAAGGAGACGTGGACGAAGACCTCTTCGTCCGAAGCTGACCGGTCTCTGAAGCAGCAACAGCCGAGTAGATCTCCACGGCAACCCACAGCAACGTGGACTGGTCCCTCCGCTCGACGGAGACCTCACTGTCGTCGCCTCGTCACAGCCGCGCCGGTGCCGTGCCGATCCCGTCGCCGGTCAATCGCAATCCCGATCCGAAGCCCGATCCCGAGACGTTTCAAAATTAGAAGTTATCGGTGAATTAGGTAATGATATTATCCGATGCACTTTCAAATATTTAATTTCCTGATTTGGACCGTTTGAAATATTGCGTGAATATCATGTTGGAATATTAGATATCTTTAGGATAATGTTCGATATTTGCAATATTTGAATATTCAAATTAGGAAAATTTCCTAATTTAGCAACGTATCGGGACGACTATCCGACTTTAACCCTAAAGTCCGATACGCGGAGATACGGAAAATCACTATCCTATTCATAACTTTTTGAATACGATAATGATTTTAATTTGCTTCCCCAATTTGAATGATCAATTATTCGTTAATATCTATAACCCTTTAGATATGACCGATAATTTGATTTTTATGCCTAATCCGAGTTTGAAGCGAATTTGGCGGATTGCGTGGTTGATTTGAGTTCGATTGCTATCCATGTTTATTTAATTGCTTTCCCTTTTCAAATAAAACAGAAAATTTTCAAAAAAATATCATTTAGATTTAGCTTAGAATTTTGCATGTCTAGGATTTTTGAATATATCCCGAAGGATGAGATAAGTATTTAATTTAAATTAGGACTTAACGTGGCGTGTTTCCTAATTTAAATTAGATATTGTTTTAATCCTAACGGATTATTCACGTTATTTTCTAATTTCGAATTTTCCAAGAAAACCCCAAAAAAATAAATTGTTTTAGGATAGATTAAGATAGATTGCATTTTAATTTCTGCAATTTTATAATTCCGAATTTTAAACAGAAAATACCAAAAATAGAAAGTCATAAGTTGCATGTTATTTTAGGCATTTTTTATAATTCCGAATTTCATCGAAAAATACCAAAAATAATTCATTCATTCGTCATTAGAATTAAGACACGTTGTCGCATGACATATAGTTCGCATGCTAGGTTGCATTAATTCGCATGTCATTAATTGCACGTCATTGCATATAGATTAAATTTCATTTAATTAAGTGAAAATCAAAAAAAAATTGAATGAATTGCTTTGTTAATTAGAAATCATATTAGGACCGATTGATGTGATTTTCTAGCTAACAATGCAGATGCTTGCATGGATTTGAGGTAAGTTGTTCTCCTAAGCTTGTAATTTATTTAATGCTTTGATTATTAGGTGTTAAATTGGTGGTTTGCGCACCCGCATGAACACCTCACATGTTGATGACTAAGCTAAAATGGATCCAAACTGCCTGCCAAAAAATATTTTTGAAATGAAAAGGTACCGAAACGGCGTTAGACTAGATCTAGCGTAATCAAGTCCCCGGGCTTAGAATCTCTGGTTCGTAGGAATAAAACATATCTCCCTATGTTTTATTTAGGTTTCTAATCAGCCTACCGTAAATTGATTAGTGGCGACTCCAAGCATGAAAACATTTGCATGTTAAGAACTTAAACCCTAAGTTGCGAATTGGTAGGGCTTGGGAGGGCCCGAGTTAAGTTTAATCTTAATAATCCATTAGCCTCAAAAAATGAAACAAATCTTTTTTAAGGGTCGCGACAACTTGTGATTCAGGTTTCAGCCGTTTTGAGTTGTGTGATGAAATCACGAGTTATTACAAACTTGTGAGCAACCCAGTACTATTACTCCAATAATGCTGAGTCGCTTTGTCAATTAAACGAGCTCTCAAAGATCATGAGGTCCAAGCTAATGAGCTATTAAGATCAATTACGTAGCCAGACATCCGTGAAAATATTATGGAGTTATGCTAGTAATGATCCTGTTAATAATTTTTTAAAAAAGGATTTGTCGTTTCCCCTCCAAAATTTCAAAAATTAAAAATATTTTAAACTCGGTGCAAATCGTGAGCAATAATACAAATGACTCTATTCTCAATAATTGTATGTTTTAAAAAGGTTTCAGACATTCGATACGTAATAAAAAAGTCAAATTTCAAACCAAATTAAAAGATAACATTCGAACCAAATGTCAAGGCCATGCACACAAGTCAAAAATCTTAACTTGACTGGCTCATGAAACCTGCATGATGTTTCCTCAGAGATGCGTGATGAGATCGAGAGATTTGGAAATGCATTTTCTGGGCTAAGTGTATGGATGTCTTAATGGAAACTATTGATGGAAAGGTTTTAAATAGATGTGCATGAGGATAAAATCAAGTTTGGATAGATGAATCCGCCACAAAGGCATAAGGAACACGCCAACAGACAATGATAAAAAAATTTTAGATAAAGTTCACCACCTAATCATAAACGATACCTTCCATCAAGTATTTAAAGGTATTTAAAACATGTGTACGAGAAAAAAAATGAAATTTGGATACTTAAAGTCACCACAAAGGCATAAAGGAACACGTCAACGGACAACAATAAAGAATCTTAGCTGAAATTCACCACCTAGTCAAAAAGAACCAAGTCACCTTCCAATGATAAAGGACTTTGAGATAAATAAAGTTGAAGTTACTAGCTGTCGCATCAATTCACATATTTCAAAAAGAACTAAACTTTTGGAATTTAGGACAAGTAAGTATGAGTAACGTTGAGATAGGAACATTTGAGATTCCAACATTGAATTGAGTTATCAAACAAGAATTTACTTAGATTCAATTTACTTAAAAATAAGAAAAAACGATTAACACAAGCTTCATTGTTCCAATGCTTGAAAAATTAAAAACACTCGCAACGTAACACTTATTCCATCCTTCCAATAGTAAATTAACCACGCTCAATGTCCTTCTTGCAGACTATTGGTGATGAGAGGCTCACCGGAGCTGACGGACAGCGGCAACTTTGCGTGGTGCACAGCAATCGGCATCTTATTAGGAAGAACCGGCACCGGGACCTCAAAATTGAGGGCCTGAAGCGCTTGCCTTATGGAGGGCCTCAAGCCCCGATCGGGATGAGAACACCACAAGCCCACGACCAACAAGCGCTCCAGTTGTTTCCCATCAAAATCCACTTGGAGTCTCTCATCTACAGCCTCAACAACCCGGCCTTTCCCATAGAGGTCCCACACCCACTCCACCAAACTCATCTGTGATGATCGCTCCATTGGATCGACGGACCTCCGGCCCGTAGCAATCTCGAGCACAACCGCTCCGAAGCTGTACACATCAGACTCCTTGCTTGCCCTGTGCTCACATACTCCGGGGCCAGGTATCCAAACGTGCCAGCTAGCCCAATCGTCTGCGGCCCAAGCTCATGGTCCATGAGGCGGGCCAACCCAAAGTCTCCAAGCTTGACGTTGAACCCTGAGTCTAGCATCACGTTGCTCGACTTGATGTCCCCGTGCACCACGCACTGCTACCACACCTCGTGGAGATAGAGAAGCGCGGAGGCGAGCCCAACCGAAATCTTGTCCCGGGCAGCCCAACTTAGAGGGCTCTTCTTGCCGAAGAGGTGCCTGTCGAGGCTACCCTTCGGCATGAACTCGTAGACAAGCAGGAACTCATTCGCCTCGTGGCACCAACCTATAAGTTGCACTAAATTTCTGTTCCTCAAGCTGCTGATCACCTTCACCTCGGTGATGAACTCCTTCTTCCCCTGTTTCGAACCTCTCGATATCCGCTTCACCGCAACTGCCGCATCCAGGCCAACCAGATATCCCCTGTAGACTCCCCCGAACCCACCCTCGCCCAGCTTCCTCTCCTTGGCGAAGTTGTTGGTAGCGGAAATGAGCTCTGCATACGCAAACCTCTGTGGCCTTGCACCTCTCTCAAACTCATCGTTGATGGACGTCAAGTTTGCCGTCTCCAATCCCTCGCTCCTCCTGTTCCTCCTCCAAAGGATTGCCGATATCGCCACCAGGCCGCAGAGTAGGACTCCTAGCGGAACTGTTAAGCCAACAACTAACTTGGTCCTTTTTGCATCTCCTTGCTTTTCCTTGACTTCGAGGTTTGAAATGAAGGACCAAGATTCAATTTGGTGACGTTCAATATAGTAGCCAGCCGCAGCTTAGAAACCGATCATCACCTCCACGGGCAGGACAGTGGTGAGATCAATCTGATACGAAATACTTGTGTTTTTGTGCGGGTTCCGCATAGTCTGGTAGCTCCAAGAAACGCTCAAGTTCCTGGTTGCGGAGTTGTACGAAATCCACGCATCGGCAGTGTCGCCACTGTGGAAGCTGGCGTTCCAAGGTGTGGTCACGGCCGAGGCGATAGAGTTTTTGTTGATCCCGACATGCTCATACGGAGGGTCCCACTCAGGATTGGCGAAGGTGTCGAACTCGACCATGACGATTTGGTTCAAGGACGAATCGCTGTCCGTGGTGTTGGACAGGCCTAGGAAGCCACCAACCGAATTGACCGGGATTTGGAGCCCGACCAGGGCGAGGAAGAAGGCCAAGCCAGCCCCGTACATCGACTGGTTCCATGTGTCGATGGTGAAGGAGAAGCGAGTGGAGAAGTCAGTGAGCCTCCCGGAGGCGGAGTCCCAGAGCTGCGGCTTCTCTGCGTAAAATGCTCGGCCGACATGGCAGTAGTAAGTGGAGCTAGTGAAGTCAATGGTCCCGACGTTCGGCCTCACATCGCCTTCATAGACGATGTCCGTGGCCTGCGGGTCGAACCGAGATATGTTGAAGGAAAGAGGATAGCCCGATCGAATCTGCACATAAAAGGACAAGAAGAGAAGGAAATGGCGCAACGAGCGCTTCGATTCCGAATGGACGGCCGTGGAGGGAGAGAGAGAATATGTGAAAATTGAGACATACAGTGACGATTATATAATGTTGTTCATAGTCTGAACAGAGCCAAACCGTGATGCTTAAGTTTCAACTACAACCATTTGTTGACTATGTGAAGCTTGAGCAGCCAGAACAGATAATCTTGCCAGACTGATCATCATCCCCAACATTACGGCGAAAACAACGACATTATAGTATTAAATACGATGCAGTCAACGAGGACAGAGTTCGATTTGTCCTACATAAGATGAGCTCAAACAGGGAGCTCGTATCATTCCTCTTCCGAAACAAATTAATTCAATCGGTCAACTGATCAAGTGAGATGGGAAATTGGGAAAATTCAAAAGAAAACATGTTCACGTTATATGATTGGGTCTAAAATTCCAGATGCAGGATTGACGATATACGCGAACATGGTGGCGTCTAAGTCTTCAATTATTCAATGAAAGCTCATATCGTCACACAAATTAATAGCGAAATCGGCTAACTTTAGTTCACACTTATTCCGATCTTGGTCACCAAACTATATTTTATTTTTGAGTTGATGTCTCAACGTAATGACATGCATCGAAGATGGGCATATGATACTATTGTCCAATGTTCAGCACAACTTAATTGAATGGAGAATATAACAGTTGAAACCCGACATCGACTAAGAGAAATGTTATAACATAAATTTAAGCAACTACTCTATATGTCTATTGCCTTGAGTACTCTTTTGGTGAAAGATCGGTTCATATATAAATAATAGAGGAAATTACCAAAAAAATGTCTTAAACCTATTGTATTTGTGCCATTTTAGTCCAAAATCTTTCAATTTGGCCAATTTAGTCATAAACCATTTGCCAATTGAGTCTTTACACATGGCCGGCGCTAACATGAACAATTTTTGTAATTTTTTTCTTTTTTCATTTTTTTTCTTTGCTTTTTTTTTATTGTGCCGGTGTGGGTCACAATATTTGGTGACCCTATCAAAGATGACCCTAGTTCCAAGTTTATGGTCAGAAATTAATAATATTCAGTGAGAGCTAGAATCCTTATGTCAAGTTGGTTGTTCAAAAGCTCTCTTACCCTTTGGATCTTCATCTTTTTAAGGTTTTTACTTATTATCGAAGAACCCTTTATTTCTATTTTTGGCACTTAAAATTCAATACTTAAATATTAGTATTTATTTTTCAGTTTTATCATAAAAGCCTTAGTTTAATGATTGTGCACTCGCTTGATCATCTCATATGTTATAAAATCAATCCAAACTACCCAATGAATATTTTTCAAAGTTGAACAGAATAAAAGGTATCAAAAGGGCACTAGTCATTCAATTTGTGTAACCAAGTTCCCGAACTCACTTAATATTTGGTTCGCAGAAATAAGGCAATTCTCCCACTACTTTACTTGGATATTTAATCGATCCACCGTAAACTAATTAGTGACGACTCCTAAATAAAAATCACTTACAAATTAAAAACCTAAACCACAATTCGCGATGTGGTATGAGTTTGGGAGAATCCGAGTTAAATCCTAGATCTAGACTTAACACATTATCAGGGCGAGAACCTTCATCCTTCAACCAGTGGGTGAAGGTCGGTCACGACAAAACTCATCCATAGAATAGAAATAGATTTTTCTATTTCTAGACAGAAATTGATTTCTTGAACATAATGGTTATCATTCGCGCCCTAAATTCCTTTAGTTGTCATAGCTAGATCTAATAATAATTGGTTGTCAAATAAGTGAATTCCCTAGATATAACATTAGTAGTCTTTACTTTGGGATAATTACCCAATCAGTCCTAAACCTATTGTACGAATATTAATTTAGTTCTAAACTTTTCAATTTTTTCAATTTATTCCTAAATCTTTGAATGAAGTTCTAATATAGTCATTATGGTCAATCTTCATCGAAAATGCTTACCGTGGCAATCTAGTAATCACTGGCCATCTTACATGACACATTGCTATGTGAGCGATTTTCGATGAATATTGGTAGAAAGGACTATATTGAAACTTCAAGTAAAAGTTTAGGATTAAATTGATAAAATTAAAAAATTTAGAAGTGAATTGCATTAATACTGTGGGTTTATGCTTGATTTGACAATTTCCCATGCTTTCCTATTTGAGCCTTTAATTATAGCCCGACTGCTTTCCTTGACATTTTTTGAAAGGTCAATTCATTCATTATCATGAATCAAAGAAGGGATTAATTTAGTACAGCAAGAGCCAATTACACCACAAAAAGTTTTATCAGATGAGTGAGAACGGTGGTCTCCGTTGTGTTGGGGCAAATAACCATTACAAGGTGGCGGTAGATCAAGAAGAGAGAGAGAGGGCACAGGCAAAGCTATGAGGTAACTAGTCAAATATTGTCTCCATTATCGTGGACAAACCCAATTTCATTCTTTTATCTAACTTAAGAAGAATTTGCAAATTGATAAAATCAAGTGGACGAGTAGTCCACCTCCAATGAAGAGTTCCCGATTGTCCCTTTGGTACTTCAAGTCCCACGCATGGTTCTTGCTTCGATTTTTGAAAAGTCGTTTTTTTTTCTTATGAATCTATGTAAAAAATCATACCATTTCGGATCCATTTTTCCATCAAAGATCCGGCTTCTAAATTCTCATCTCTGGAACTCCTTTGAGAGCTTTTTCAATAGTTTTTTTATGGATTCCATCAGTGTGCAGCTATAAGTAAGAACTAATTTAAGCGAAAATGCCCGTCAAAAGTTTCTGTGGGCAGGTCATTAGATTTCTTCTGTTGAAATCGTCCAACAGTCTTTGTCACATAGCTGGCTCAAGTACGACCTAACAAGAATTGGTCTTCGCTGCGATCTAATCGTACATGAACGTTTCAAATCTGGATTTATGTGTGAATTGTATTGGGTCATACATCATTGTCAAAACATCTCCTATTTACCTCTAAACAACGGTGCTGGCGATTGATCGAAGTCCGATAGCTACAGGTTTGTGTTTATATTTTAAAGTTAATGATTTTCTTCGGTAGATCTTCGCTCTGTTATAAAATATGCCCGAGTTGTTGAAACCTAAGCATGATGACAACTAAAAGTAATGAAGACATCAAGCTATTTGATCTGAGCGACATTTTCATTTTAGGGGTATGCAAAGAAACTGGAAACTGCTTGGAACCGGACCGGATCGGCCCGAAATCGGCAGTTCCCATGAGGATCGGTCCGGTTCCCGGTTCTAAGCATGAAACCTCCCACCTGCCCACTTGGACCAGACCAGTAATATATATATATACAATTTTTAAGAAAAATTTCAACCAAAAAAAATTTAGAAAAATTAAAATCATAAAATACCTAATTTGAAGCTCGACTTTTAACTCCCATCAACTTACAGCCGTGCCTCTAGCCGTTCATCACCCATTTTCTCACTCTCGGTCACCTCCATTTGCTTGAAACTTGGTGGGACCGGTTCTACGGACCCATCCGGGAATCGGACTGGACCAACGGTTCCCAGTTCCAATTTCTCGGAACCAGTCCTTAGTTTCCGATTTCCGGTTCTATGTTGGAAATCGCCCGCTCGGACCATGCTCAACCCTATTTCATTTATAGCAATGTCCATTGCACAATCAGAGGTCTCTCTCTGGTCACTCTATGTAAGAATTGGTCAAAACAGGGAGAGAGAAGAACAAAAGAGAAAAAGAAAGAGAAGAAAAAGAGAGAGAGTGGGAGACAGGAGGGAAACAAGGAACGGGAAATGGGGAAGGAAAAAGAGAAAGGGAGAAAAAATAAAAGAAAATGGAAGAGATAGAGGAAAAGAGGGAGGGAATCGTGGAGAAGAGAAAGACAGAATACAAGAAAGAGGAAGAGGAGAGCTCGGCCGAGAGGAAAGAAAATAGAGAAGGAAGAAGAAGGAGAAGAAGAAAGGGAAGCTCGCGTCGGACGTCTCGCCAAGTCGATTCAACTATGGATTGTAACGTTTGGTGAGGATTTACGACATTCGTTCGTTCAGTCAGAGTATTCTCAAAATTAGTGATGATATTCGGAATTATGTGAAAGTAGAGTTGTGAAGTCCGTTGTAGGAGTTGATAAGCTTAGATATCATGGGATTTTGATAGTTTAGAGTGTTATGGAGTTATAGGATTTTGCAGAACTTGATTTGGACTTATAATTTACACAAAACAAATTTTCGAAGTTTCCCACTCGTGATGAATAGTGCCCGACCGGTAGCTTCCGGGCCAAATTTCATCAGTTTCAGGCTAGATTTTGGATTGGCCAAGCTATAGGTTTTTTAGTACGTCGAAAGGGCTTTCTTTGGACTATAAATTCGCGTGAAACGGAGTTCGGTGGAGAAAGTTACGGCGCGAGGAAGTTTATCGCGCGAGAAGCCATTTGTCGTACGATTGGTCATTAGTTTAGATAGTGAGCGTTTGGACTACAAAATAACGTAGTTTAGTCGAGTAATTAATTTGAGTAGATTTTTATTGTGTTTTAACGTCGATTCTCGTTTAATTGATAGGATTACGAGATTGTGGGCGCATATAATTACGTTGTTTGATCGTAGGCATTTTTCAGGTGAGTTGTGCTATCTCTTTTATGAATTTATAAACTCATGTCTTGAAAGTAATAGAGATTTGAGTATCAAAGCATATTTTTTGCATAAAATATGGATCGGGCAATTACTACCATTTTGTATTTGAGAATGATTTTACGAAAGGTATTGTAAATGAATATATGTGTACTGCTTTGCGAACTAATTTATGAAATGGTTTGGGAAACGTATTGTGATTTATGAAATGGATTATGAATTTGGTTTTGTGGATTATTGGAAAATGATTATTTGATGTTCAATATCGTTATAAGCCCATTGAAGGGCCTGAGGGTAAGATATCCTTCTAGGCCGAGCCATCGGCTTTGTAGGTGGAGACCTTGCCAAAGGAGAATCTTGGTAGCCTTGTCACAAGGCATTGTGTCATGACCATGACTTGATGTTGAGCAACAGATTGGTCGATGATAGACCATTGATGTGTTTTCGCTATGCCAGGTTAAATCCTTGCGAGCAATGGCAGTGCGGCTGTAGCTCAAAAAGGATAATATCGGGTCGGGTTGGGGGATGACAGTGCAGCTGCACCTCTACCCCGAACGAGGCGTTTTATGATGAGATTAATCAATTGAACAGACTATTGATATGTGAGTTATTGAGATTGATCAATGGATTTGACCATTGATGTTTGAATTGAGATGATGATTTAAAAAGAGTATTTTCTGAATTGTAAATGAAACAACTCGTATATGATTTGACATGTATATAGAGTTGGATTATGAGTTTATGGTATTGCTCTATACTTATACATATGCATAGTGGCTACTCGATCTTCTGAGAAGAAATACGCACTACTTACTGAGCTATAATTGCTCACCTCTCTCTTTCCCCATCTTTTCAGGTTGCTTGGTTAGTAACCAATAGAGAGAGAACGAAGATACGTGGGGACTTTTGGAAATTAGATTTCTTGTTGTGGTTTGAGGCTGCGTCCTTTGAGTGGGACGGCCGTGTCATCCCCTATCTTGATAAGTTTCGAGGTGTGAGATTTGTTGGTATTAGAGCGTAAGTTATGATCTAGAAGTAGATTTTATGGGACGATGTGAGATTGTGTGATAGTTTTAGCACGTTATTCTTTGAGATACTAAGGCGTAATTTCATTCTTGGACGCAGGTAATCATGAGTTCTGGTTCAGAGCCGCTTGCCTCTCTTCGCAAGATTAATAAAGGCAAACAAGTCGCTACCCCCAACATCAAGGATATGCCTCAAAGTTCTCAAAGCATGGCTCCAAAAAGCAAAATGGAGGATTGATTCGAAAGGAGTTCTGAATCACAGGATGCAAGTGATGAACTTCATGAGACTTCCCCCAAAGCCGATTTATCTTAGGCTTGTCAAGTGGTGCTTAACTTCCATTGTCAACTGAAAGATTTAGGTGGAAGTGGAACCGCGGTGACCGAAGGTGATAAAGAGTGCACATTTGCCGAGTTCAGGAAGGCGAAGCCACCTACTTACGATGGGAAATCAGATCCTCTATTGACCGAACGTTGGATTAGAGGAATAGAGGGGATCTTTGTGTTGGCTAGGTTCACTCCCATGTGGAGGAAGCCTAATGAATTGCAAGCTCAATGCTTGAACCATATGTCTATTCAAATGAAGAAATTGGGTTTCTCACTATTATTATGTTGTAGCCACAAAAGAACGTTTTTGAGATGCAGAAACAAGAGAGAAAGAGAGAGCAGAAAATATAGATTGAGGAAGTATCTGATGCTAACATCGGAGGTTGATTTGTGGTCCAATTGCGCTGAAATTTTGTCAGCAGGTTTATGCCGCATTCTTCTCGAATCTGATTGGTTTGATTTTCACTTGAAACTTCCTACATCAGGTTTTCGTGGGTTATACCAAAAGTGCATTTTTGGTGAGATTTACCCTTTACCTCTTGTGAAGCTCAAGTCTATTGCCAAGAATGATATTCTTGATGTCTTTGTTGCTATGTACCTCTAGTTTTTACTAGAGAAGAACTTTGTTTACCCAATTTTGCTAATAGTGAAGATTTATGGGTGGATTCCGGTCCTATGGTTTTTGATCTCCTCACACCGAGGAGATTTTCAAGTAAAAAAATCGCCTTATGTTTTTGTGCTTGATATTTATATTCCTTGATTCAGTTGTTTCCTATTAAGTTTGCACAAGAGGGGAGCTTATTTTGTTCCGCTGCCCTAATCCGATATTGTTCAGATTGTTATTATTCTGCCAACACTTTAGAGCTGAAAGAGTTTCCAATGATCGAAAGATTGACTTTACCACTCAATGTTTGGAGGACAAAGCTAAGTATTGGTGGGAAGGGACTAGATCCGCCCTGGGAGGCGGAGATGTGACAATTTCTTGGGAAGACTTTACAAAGGCCTTCAACACTAAATTCTTCCCGAAATCATTCCAAGCAAAGATGAGGGACAACTTTATACATATATCTCAACGTGACTCTACTGTGATGGACTATGTAGGCCGCTTCAACCAGTTAAGTAGGTTTGTGGAACATTATGTAGCTAATGAAGAACTTAAAGTTGAACATTTCCAAAGAGGCCTTCGACCTATTATACATTCTAAGCTCGCACCTCTTGAACTGACCACATACAAGGATGTCTTTGAACGAGCGATCAAGGTGGAATAGTACAAATTGGAGCTTAACACACATGGTGCTCATCCACAAAAAGGCCCAAGTTCATCGAATTTCAAGGAAGTCATATAAGTGGCAATGGTAATCAAAGAGGCAATAACCTACCAGGGAAGTTTAATGCCCATAATACTCAAAACCCATGTAGTACTTGTAGAGGGTATCATGGTGATGAGTGTCGCTGGAAAACAGGAGTGTGCTTCTTATGTGGGAGAGTGGGACACAAACGGCAGGATTGTCCTGCACAAAGGAATTCTACAGCCGATAGTAGATCATATTATCTACATAGGCAATGCGAACACCTAGCACGTAGATGTTTCATGCAAAGGAATGCTCCTTCAGTTGGTAAGGCCCAAGACAACCCGCAAAGATAGAGGACAAGTGGGGAAGTTTTTTGTGATGACGGAGGAGGATGTGGCAGCATCTAACACAATGGTTGCAGTAATATTTTTATTGCATCGCAATGTGCTTATGAATTGCATATTGATACTTCTACTGGTGATTTCTTGGTTGTTGATCATGTGTTCAAGAGATTCGTGCTCTAGATTAATAATGTTGAAATGCTTGTCAATCTAATGGAACTAAATATTCGAGATTTTGATGTTATTATAGGGATGGATTGATTATCCACATATCGTGCTATTGTTGATTGTTTTTCGAAGAAAGTGATCTATAGACTTCCGAATTAACCCGAATTCTCTTTTGGGAAGTTGCAAAGGCAGTTTTTCCAAGGTTGATCTCAACTTTACAAGCGAGGAAACTTTTGAGAAAAGGTTGCTGCAGTTATCTAGGACTCGTTTGGTAACATTTATGTTTCTCTGTTTTTCTGTTCTCCTGTTCCCTGGAACATAAAAAGAATAGAAATCTATTTGTGTACATTAGTTAATTTTTCTATTCCCCGGAATAGAAAAGTGGCCAGGGAATAAATTTGGAACAGAAATAAGAAAGAAAAAAAAAATCTACTTTTCTGTTCCCAGGAACAAAAGAGAAACAATGTCAGTTTAATATGCGAGCCTGTGATGCATTGATGCATGGGAAATCTATTTAAATGTTTCAAGTATGTGACATGTTCATTTCGTCAACGAGTGTACCAAGACGAAGTAAGGATGCATGTGGTTGTTTAACGATGTTGTTGTTGATGCTGTATTGCCTGGTTAGGGACTCCCGTGTAAGTTGGCCTTCTAAATGGGGCTTAGGCCGTTAACTTATTGAGACTTTCGTCTCATTTGTTGCTGTTAACCTTTTTTCAAGCCCTTAGCATGTTGACGCATCCAGTTTGGTTCAAGGTGTCCAGAAGCTGGCTTTTTGGGATTGATCTGTTGGTGGAGTAGATTCACCACAACCTAATATCTTTTTGCTGGCTTTTTGTGGAAATACCCGAAGTGGGCTTGTAAGAATATTCCTAGGGGTTAATCAAGTGAAAATTAAAATAGTGTTGTTTGACTGTTGTGATTTATTTTTCTGACTATCCCTATTTGTTGTTATTGTCCGGGGATTGTTGTGATCGCTTCCGCATGCGTAATTAAAAGATAAATTGAAGAGTCGGCGAAGAGTCCTAGGACGTCACATCTCAACGACTGAAGAGGGGTGTTGCGCGCTCGCAGGGTTCGAGGCGTGACAACAAATGTAGTAGCAAATACCTCATAAGTCTTTTGAAAGTGATAACTTTACTCACTACTTGGAAGTCTACTCTCAAGGATGTGAGCAAGTTGGACCTAAATGCTATATGGGTGATTATTGATCAATTGACTAAGTCCGCATACTTTTTGTCATATCGGTTTGGCCTATCAAGAAAAGACATGGCAAAGCGATATGTTAATGAGGTAGTGAAGCTTTATGGAGTTCCAGTAAGCATTGTTTCTTACAGGTATCCCAAATTTGTATCTAACTTTTGGAGGAGTGTACAAGGAGCATTGGGTACTAAACTCAACTTGACTACAGCTTTTCACCCATAAACAAATGGACAGTCAGAAAGAACGATTCAAACGCTAGAGGATATGTTAAGATCCTACGTCATTGACTTCGGCAGTTCTTGGGATGAACATCTAAATTTGGCAGAATTTTCTTATAACAACATCTGTCATCCCAACATTAAAATGACGCCTTTTGAAGCATTGTATGGTTGGGCATGACTCCTATATGTTGGGATGATGTTGGTGAGAAAAGACTAACTAGCCCCGAGTTCATTTAGCAATCGAAGGAAAAAGTCAGGTTGGTTCGGGAATGTCTCAAATGGCTCGAAGTCATCAGAAAAGTTACATAGACCTTAAAAGGCGCTAATGTGGAGTTTGGTGCAGGAGATCATATATATATATGTTTTTAAAGGTTTTCTACTTTGAAGGGCATTATAAGATCCGCGCACATGATGGGTTCCATGCATCTTTATTTTGAAGATATGTGTCAAATCCTGAACATGTGCTAGATTTTATGCCAGTGAGGTTAAGGAAGAACTTAATATATGTGAGCAGCCTATTCGCATCATCAATAGGAAAGATCAAGTATTGCGGCGGCAAACTATTCTGTATGTGAAAATTTCAATGTCAAAACTACACTGAGAGAGAAGCTACTTGAGAACTTGAGGAAGAAACGAAACGCAAATACCCTCATTTACTTGAAAGTCGAGATACATTCAAATTTTGAGGATGAAATTTATTTAAGGAGGGTGAAACATAAGAATTGGTCAAAAAGGAAGAGAGAAGGACAAAAGAGAAAAAGAAAGAGAAGACAAACATAGAGAGTGGGAGATGAAAGGGAAACAAGGAACGGGAAATGGGGAAGAAAAAAGAGAAAGTGAGAGAAAAGAAAAGAAAAAGGAGGAGACAAAGAGGAAAAGAGGGAGGGAATTGCGGAAGAGAGAGAGAGAGTAAAAGAAAAAGGAAGAGGAGAGCTTGGCAGAGACCTCGGCACAGGAAAGAAAAGAGAGAAGGAAGAAGAAGGAGAAGAAGAAAGGGAAGTTCGCGTTGGACGTCTCACCAAGTCGATTCAACTATGGATTGTAATGTTTGGTAAGGATTTACGACATTCATTCGTTCAGTCGGAGTATTTTTGGAATTAATGATGAAATTTGGAATGATGTGAAAGTAGAATTGTGAAGTCCGTCGTAGGAGTTGATAAGTTGAGATATCATGGGATTTTGATGGTTTAGGGTGTTATGGAGTTATAGCATTTCATGGAACTCGATTTGAACTTATGGTTTGCTTAAAATGAATTTTCAAAGTTTCCTACGCGTGATGAATAGTGCGCGACCTGTAGCTTCCGGGCCAAATTTCATCAACTTCAAGCTAGATTTTGGATCGGCTAAGCTATAAATTTTTTAGTACGTCGAAAGGGCTTTCTTTGGACCATAAACTCGCGTGAAATGGAGTTCAGTGGACAAAATTATGGCACAACGAAGTTTATCAAGCAAGAAGCCGTTTGTCGTACGATCGGTCATTAGTTTAGATAATGAGCGTTTGGACTATGGAATAGCGTAGTTTAGTTGAGTCTAGATTTTTATTGGGTTTTGATTTCGATTCTTGTTTAATTGATATGATTATGAGATTGTGAGTACATATAATTACGTTGTTTGATTGTAGGCGTTTTCCAGGTGAGTGGTCCTATCCTTTTTATGAATTTGTAAACTCATGTCTTGAAAGTAATAGAGATTTGAGTATCAAAGAATATTTGTTGCATAAAATATGGATTTGGCAATTACTACCATTTTTTATTTGAGAATGATTTTACAAAAGGTATTGTGAAAGGATATATGTGTACCGCTTTGCGAACTGATTTATGAAATGATTTGGGAAACATATTGTAATTTATGAAATGGATTATGGATTTGGTATTGTGGATTATTGGAAAATGATTGTTTGATGCTCAATATCGCTGTGAGCCCATTGAGGGGCGTGAGGGTATGCATACCGGATTAGGATATCCTTCTGGATCGAGCCACCGGCTTTGTAAATGGAGACCTTACCAAGGAAGGAATTTTGGTAGACTTGTCACAAGGTGTTGTGTCGTGACCATTATTTGATATTGAGCAATAGATTGGTTGATGGATGGACCAATGATGTGTTTTCCACTGTGCCAGGAAAAATCCTTGAGAGCAATGGCAATGCGGCTACGGCTCAAAAAGGATAATATCGGGTTGGGTTGAGGGATGGCAGTCCGACTACACCTCTACCCTAAACGAGGCCTTTTATTATGAGATTAATCAATGGAATAAACCATTGATACGTGAGTTATTGAGATTGATCAGTTGACTTGATCATTGATATTTGAATTGAGATGATGATTTAAAAAGAGTATTTTCTGAATTGTAAATGAAACAACTCGTATATGATTTGATATGTATATTAAAGAGTTGGATTATAAGTTTATGGTATTGCTCTATACTTGTACATTTGCATAGTGGCTACTCGATCTGCTTAGAAGAGATACACATTATTTACTAAGCTATGGTTGCTCACCCATTTCTTTCCACATCTTTTCAGGTTACTTGGTTAGTAACCAATAGAAAGAGAACGAAGATACGCGAGGACTTTTGGAGTTAGATTTCTTATTATGGTTTGACATTGCATCATTCGAGTGGGAGGATGGCCATGTCATCGTCTATCCTGGTAGGTTTCGGGGAGTGACACTCTATGTTCAATAATGTCTTCATCAATTTCAACTACTCTGTCCCTTCTCTTCTCTTTCCTTCTTGTGCACTCTGCGATTTGCCTTGAATTCAACATCTCTCGCTTCGATCCTGCCACGAATGATATATTGTATGAGGGAGATGCGAAGCCTACGGTTGGAGCCATCGACATGACAAGTCAGCGCTATTTCTGCCATGTGGGCCGAGCCACATACAACGAGAAGGTCCGGTTATGGGACTCCGGTTCGGGGAAGCTCTCTGACTTCACTACCCACTTCCAGTTCACCATCGACACGAACGGTCAGCGTCATGGCCAATACGCTGCGGGGCTCGCGTTTTTCATGGCTCCGGTGGGATTTCAGATCCCTGTCAATTCGATAGGCGGATTCCTAGGCATGTTCAACACCACGAACAGCGACTCGTCTCGGAATCAAATCATACACATCGAGTTTGACACTTTTGCGAATCCGGAATGGGACCCCAGTTATGAGCATGTCGGAATCAACAAGAACTCAATTGCTTCAGCCGTTACCACTCCTTGGAACGTCACCTATCATAGTGGAGATACAATCGACACATGGATCGATTATAATGCTTCCACGATGAATTTAAGTGTGTCGTGGAGCTTCCAAACCACGCCAAACCCCCAAGAGAACACAAGCCTCTAGTATCAGATTGATCTAAGGACAGTTCTTCCCGAATGGGTCGTGATAGGATTTTCGGCTGCCACCAGCTATACTATGGAACAACACACCCTTGGTTCGTGGGATTTCAAATCGAGTTTAGCAGTGGAGGGACCAAGTAGTGGGAATCCAAAAATGCTTGGCCTGATACTTGGCTTGACGATTCCGCCGACCGTTATGGTAGCATCTGGTGCAACTATAGCATTAGGAATCATATGGAGGAGGAGGAAGCGAAAAAGCACGGAGAAGTTACCAGAGACGGCGATGCTCACATCCATTAACGATGACTTCGAGAGACGCGCCGGACCGAGGAGGTTTTCCTACCAAGACCTTGCTTCCGCAACCAACAACTTCTCAGATGACAGAAAGCTTGGTGAAGGAGGATTCGGGGCCGTGTACAAGGGATATTTACTCAACCTAGACATGATGATTGCGGTAAAGAGAATATCGAGAGGCTCCAAGCAAGGGAAAAAAGAGTTTGTCACTGAGGTGAAGGTCATTAGTAGTTTACGGCACCGGAACCTTGTGCGGCTCATAGGTTGGTGCCACGACGGGCACGAGTTCTTGCTCGTTTATGAGTATATGCCAAACGGGAGCCTCGACTTGCATCTCTTTGGAAAGAAGGATCCTCTCAATTGGTCAATTAGGTACAGAATCTCGATCGGCATAGCCTCAACGATCTTCTATTTGCATGAAGAGTGGGAGCAGTGCGTGGTACACAGGGACATCAAATCTAGCAATGTCATGCTAGACTCTAATTTCAATGTGAAATTGGGTGACTTTGGTTTGGCTAGGTTGATGGACCACGAACTCGGGCCACAGATTACTGGTTTGGCCGGTACTCTCGGGTACCTTGCACCTGAGTGCCTAAGGACTGGCCGAGCAAGCAAAGAATCGGATGTCTACAGCTTTGGAGTCGTCGCCCTAGAAATTGCCACTGGAAGGAAAGCTAGGGATCCAAAAAATCAGAAGTTGGAGATGAGTTTGGTAGAGTGGGTTTGGGTTCTTTTTGGGGAGGGGAAGCTTCTAGAGGGTGTCGATGAACGGATGGGCTCGGATTTCGAAGAGAAGCAAGTCGAGCGCTTGATGATGGTGGGGTTGTGGTGTGCTCATCCAGATTGGAATCTAAGGCCGTCGATGAGGCAGGCGATTCAAGTTCTGAAATTCGAGGCTGATGTCCCGAATCTCCCGATGAAAATGCCCGAACCTGTCTATCGTGTTCCTACGCCATTGGTTAGTTCCGGCGAACCGTTCTTAACCTCTATCATCGAAGAGGGCCGTTGACTGGGCTTTTCCATATCTTCCCCACCCTGCCAGGTGTACATCGGCTTTTACTAGCCATCGTCGTTAATCCACACTGCATCAGTTACCACGTGGAGGTAGAGGCTACAGTACAAGCAAAGAATTCCTGTGGCATGTACCCCTCCCCTGACTGAAATATCTGAAGAATGCAGGAACATATCTAATTTCTGTTGTGGACTAAAGTAATTTCAGTTTTTCTTTCTTGTCCCCAAATTTCCAAAAAACTTCCTATATTCATCTATATCTAATAGGGTGTGCAAGTGGCCTATTTTTTTTCTATATTTATCTGGTGGGGCTTTAATTTTTGTTTCTTCCCGTTTTAATTTATTCACTACTGTCTTTATGGCACGTTAATCTTTGGTTTGTTATCTAAAGTCTAGTTATCTAATAATGGCATACTGATCCTTCATAAGCACACCATATAAATTGTAATTCAGGGATCAACCGTTTTAAGTTGTGTGACGAGATCGCAAGCCATTTCTTACATTTGAGCCCATTTATTGCGTTGAGATAGGAACACTTGAGTTTTCAACGTTGAATTGAGTTATCAAACAAGAATTTTCTTAGATTCAATTTACTTAAAAATAAGAAAAAACATTTATCGCAAGCTTCATTGTTCCAATGCTTGAAAAATTACAAACACTCGCAACGTAACACTTATTCCATCCATCCAATAGTAAATTAACCACGCTCAACGACCTTCTTGGAGACTATTGGTGATGAGAGGCTCGCCGGAGCTGACGGACGGCGGCAACTGCACGTGGTACACAGCGATCGGCATCTTATTAGGAAGAACCGGCACCGTGGCCTCAAAATTGAGGACCTGAAGCGCTTGCCTTATGGAAGGCCTCAAGCCCCGATCGGGATGAGAACACCACAAGCCCACGACCAACAAGCACTCCACTTGTTTCCCATCAAAATCCACTTGGAGTCTCTCATCCACAGC
This sequence comes from Syzygium aqueum, assembly GCA_031216185.1. Classification (NCBI taxonomy): domain Eukaryota; kingdom Viridiplantae; phylum Streptophyta; class Magnoliopsida; order Myrtales; family Myrtaceae; genus Syzygium; species Syzygium aqueum. The sequence goes on from CM062238.1 coordinate 11,745,370, forward strand.
CTCAACAACCCGGCCTTTCCCATAGAGGTCCCACACCCACTCCACCAAACTCATCTGCGACGATTGCTCCATTGGATCGACCGACCTCCGTCCCGTAGCAATCTCGAGCGCAACCACCCCGAAGCTGTACACATCGGACTCCTTGCTCGCTCGCCCTGTGCTCACATACTCTGGGGCCAGGTATCCGAATGTACCGGCTAGCCCGGTCGTCTGCGGTCCAAGCTCGTGGTCCATGAGGCGGGCCAACCCAAAGTCTCCAAGCTTGACGTTGAATCCCGAGTCTAGCATCACGTTGCTTGACTTGATGTCCCGGTGGACCACGCACTGCTCCCACTCCTCGTGGAGATAGAGGAGCGCGGAGGCGAGCCCGACTGAAATCTTGTACCGGGCAGGCCAACTTAGAGGGCTCTTCTTGCCGAAGAGGTGCCTGTCCAGGCTACCCTTCGGCATGAACTCGTAGACGAGCAGGAACTCATTCGCCTCGTGGCACCAACCTATAAGTTGCACTAAATTTCTGTGCCTCAAGCTGCTGATCACCTTCACCTCGGTGATGAACTCCTTCTTCCCCTGTTTCGAACCTCTCGATATCCGCTTCACCGCAACTGCTGCATCCAGGCCAACCAGATATCCCCTGTAGACTCCCCCAAACCCGCCCTCACCCAGCTTCCTCTCCTCGGCGAAGTTGTTGGTAGCGGAAACGAGGTCCGCATACGTAAACCTCCGTGGCCCTGCGCCTCTCTCAAGCTCATCGTTTATGGACGTCAAGTTTGCCATCTCCAATCCCTCGCTCCTCGTCTTCCTCCTCCAGAGGATTGCCGATATCGCCACCAGGCCGCAGAGTAGGACTCCTAGCGGAACTGCTAAGCCAACAACTAACTTGGCCCTTTTTGCATCTCCTTGCTTTTCCTTGACCTCGAGGTTTGAACTGAAGGACCAAGATTCAATTTGGTGACGTTCAATGTAATAACCAGTCGCAGCTGAGAAACCCATCATCACCTCCTCGGGCAAGACAGTGGTGAGATCAATCTGATACGAAATACTTGTGTTTTCGTGCGGGTTCGGCATGGTGTGGTAGCTCCAAGAAACGCTCAAGTTCTTGGTTGCGGAGTTGTACGCAATCCACGCATCGGCAGTGTCGCCGCTGTGGGAACTGGCGTTCCAAGGCGTGGTCACGGCTGAGGCGATCGAGTTTTTGTTGATCCCGACATGCTCATATGGAGGGTCCCATTCGGGATTGGCGAAGGTGTCGAACTCGACTGTGACGATTTGGTTCGAGGACGAGTCGCTGTACGTTGTGTTGAACAGGCCTAGGAAGCCACCAACTGAATTGACCGGGATTTGGAACCCGACAGGGGCGAGGAAGAAGGCCAAGCCAGCCCCATACACCGACTGGTTCCGCATGTCGATGGTGAAGGAGAAGCGAGTGGAGAAGTCGGTGAGCCTCCCGGAGGCAGAGTCCCAGACCCGCAGCTTCTCTGTGTAAAAGGCTCGGCCGACATGACACAAGTAAGTGGGGCTAGTGAAGTCGATGGTCCCGACGTTCGGCTTTGCATCGCCTTCATAGACGATGTCCGTGGCCTGCGGGTCGAACCGAGATATGTTGAAGGAAAGAGGATAGCCCGATCGAAGCTGCACATAATAGGACAAGAAGAGAAGGAAATGGCGCAAGGAGCGCTTCGATTCCGAATAGACGGCCATGGAGAAAGAGAGACAGAGAGAGACAGAGAGAGACAGAGAGACAGAGAGAGAATATGTGAAAATTGAGACATACAGTGACAATTATATAATGTTGTTCCTAGTCTGAACAGAGCCAGACCGTGATGCTCAAGTTTCAACTACAACGATTTGTTGACTTTGTGAAGCTCGAGCAGCCAGAACAGATAATGTAAAGAACACACAATCTTGGCAGACTGATCATCATCGCCAACAGTACGGCGAAAACAACGACATTATAGCATTAAATACGATGCAGTCAACGAGGACAGAGTTCGATTTGTCCTACATAAGATGAACTCAAACAGGGAGCTCGTATCATTCCTCTTCCGAAACAAATTGATTCAATCGGTCAACTGTTCAAGTGAGGTTGGAAATTGGGAGAATTCAAAAGAAAACATGTTCACGTTATCTGATTGGGTCTAAAATTCCGGATGCGGGATTGACGATATACGTGAACATGGAGGCATCTAAGTCTTCAATTATTTAATGAAAGCTCATATCGTCATACAAATTAATAGTGAAATTAGCCAACTTGAGTTCACACTTATTCCGATCTAGGTCACTAAACTATATTTTGTTTTTGAGTTGATGTCTCTATGTCACGAAATACGGCAAAGTTGGGCATCTGATACTATAGTCCAATGTTCAGCACAACTTAACTGAATGGAGAATGTAACAGTTGAAACCCCACATCGACTGAGAGAAATGTTATGACATAATTCATATAAGCAGCTACTCTATATGTCTATTGCCTTGAGTACTCTTTTGGTGAAAGATTGGATCAACTATAAATAATAGGGGAAATTACCAAAAAAAGTCTTAAACATATTGCACTTGTGCCAATTCAGTTATAAATATTTCAATTTGGCCAATTTAGTCTTAAACCATTTGCCAATCGAGTCTTTCCATACGGCTAGCGCTGACATGAATAATTTTTGTAATTTTCTTTAAGAAAATTGAATTTTTTTTTCATTGCTTTTTTTTTTATTGTGCCGGTGTGGGTCACAATATTCGGCGACCCTATCAATGATGACCCTAGTTCCAAGTTTATGGTAAGAAATTAATAATATTCAGTGAAAGCTAGAATCCTTATGTCAAGCTGGTTGTTCAAAAGCTCTCTTACCCTTTGGATCTTCATCTTTTTAAGGTTTTTACTTATTATCGAAGAACCCTTTATTTCTATTTTCGGCACTTAAAATTCAATACTTAAATATATTAGTATTTATTTTTCACTTTTATCATAAAAGCCTTAAGTGTGAAGGAGGGTCCAAAAGTTTGAAATCCACGCTTTGAGCGGGCCAAAGCCACATCTCACCCGAGTGAACGGGCCGTGACTCGAATAGTTAAAACCCATTGGGCTTTCTCTCCGGGGAATCTTCAATCTTGCACATAGAGAGACACTCCTTAAGAACAAGACTGATCCCCCCTCACATTAGTTAATAAGTGACGAGCAAGCAAGTTTACTTGATAGATCCATCCAGTTTAAAAGTTTTGGTCAGTCAAATTGGAGTAATGTACTATGAGACATGTACTTTTATAAGAAAAGTGATGCCACAGGTACCATAACTTTCATCCAGCGTTCACTTTGACTTTTCAATTAGTCAATTAAGTGCCTTAAATTTTGAAAAACGAAACATTTACTTGAGTGACTCCGGCAACATATCTCCAATGATGAATCCTACATGGATTTAACTTATATATCATATTTGATGTGGCTTTCTTTAAAGAGATTTTAAGATCAAAGTGAACAATTAACCAAATGACATGGCAGATGGTCGTCTAAAACAACACATCACAGAATCAGGAACAACTCTCTCTCTTTCTCTCTCTCTCAATAGACAAACTTAAAGCGAGAAAAGGCCGTAGCTTAGAGGGAAAAATTAGAAATTGATGCCAGAGTAATGAATCTTGTAATAGGGAAAAGGTGAGTAATTTATTATGTTTTTGAGGAAGATTCTTGGCTTTTTCCACTCATTGAGAAAATCAATTACTATTTATTTAATTTGATGCGATCATGGGGATCGACTGCTCAATTTGTTGACTCTTTGTGTCAACATAAGTGATACCACTACACCCATTAATGTTTAACACGATGGGGAATTTATTATTGGCGATAAGTGGAAATATATTAGTGAAAATGTCAATATTATTAGAATCGACATGAATAGATTATCATATAAATAATGTGTGAGGAATATAGTCGAATAGCATGGCTGCAAAATAGAGAAATTGCATTGTAGGGTACTCGGTAAGAGCTTAAAGTTTGATATGAGATTGCTGCATGATGATAATGATGTTAGGGAACTTGTTTACCATTATCTTTACGGTTGTGATGTTTATGTGTTTTTTGAGTTCTGAGGTAATGAAGATGAGGGCATAGAGGTAGGTCATGGATATGATTTAGAGGAGTGGAAGCTAGTATACTACAGAGTATCCAAATAGGTTATAGAACTGGTTTAGAATCAATGGATTAAATTGGTATTGAAAAGAGACTAGAGGAGACTAAGGCAAGGCATAGAGCTAGTACTAAAGAGAGAGTTGAGTAAAACTGGGACAAGGAACAAATCTGATGGTGAAGATACACTTGATGAAAAAGGGATTGGGTTGGGGTGGGGGTTGGGAAGTTGCACTGTCCATTGATGAAGAGGACGAACCTTTGGTGCATGTAAGTGATGATGATGATGAACTCGAATAGGCAAGAGAACAAGTGAGAAATATCAGTAAAGGAGGAATGCACTACTTGCGAAACTGGATAAAGTTATGAATAGGGACCAAGGAGCTGTAGTGGCTGATGGTTAGAACGTAGAATATCACCAAAGTGGTCATGAGAGTGTTAGATCATAGGATGAGAATGAAGATAATGAAATAGTTCTATGTAGATCCAAAGGCTAAAAATCTTGTGTTTTGCATATTTATGAAATTTGATGAAACAAAAAAATTTAGAAAATGCTATTGGGAAGTACTCTATTGTTGAACAAAGTGATATAATTAGTGGATGTTTCTCGAAGGGTTTTGCAAATGACAGGTATTGGCTACCATTAGAAGAGATAGATAAACCAGAAAGTTCTTGCATAAAGTTTAAAAATTGGCTGCCAATGGGAGGTAGTGACTGCTACAAGAAGAGATGGAAATACAGAGCAAGTACTTACATAAAGTTAAATAGGTAGCAAATGAGAGGTATTGGCTATCTTGTTCTCTCCTAGTCATTCTATCACACATGAGCGTGCCACGCTACTCCATGTCGCGCAAGCTATATTTTGCATTTAAAGTTGTTCGCGATTTGTTCATCTAATCAAGGACTAAAAATATTGTGATGGAAATAAAGAGCAAGTTCTTACACAAAGTTAAATGGGCGGCAAATGGGAGGTATTGGCTATCTCATTCTCTCTTAGTCATTCTATCACGCGTGAGCGTGCCACATGACTCCATGTCGCGCAAGCTATATTTTACGTTTAAAGTTGTTCGCGATTTGTTCATCTGATCAAGGAATAAGAATATTGTGATGGAAATAAAGAGCAAGTTCTTACACAAAGTTAAATGGGCGGCAATTGAGAGATATTGGCTGTCTCATTTTCTCTTAGTCATTCTGTCACGCTTATGCATGCCACGTGACTCCACGTCGAGCCAGCTATATTTTGCATTTAAAGTTGTTCGCAGTTTGTTCATCTGATCAAGGAATAAGAATGTTGTGATGGAAATAAAGAGCAAGTTCTTACACAAAGTTAAAATGGGGGGCAAATGAGAGGTAATGGCTGTCTCATTCTCTCTTAGTTATTCTGTCGTGCATATGCATGCCACATGACTCCACGTCGCGCGAGCTATATTTTGCTTTTAAAGTTGTTCTCGATTTGTTCATCTGAGCAAGGAATAAAAATGTTATGATGGAAATAAAGAGCAAGTTCTTACAAAAAATTAAATGGGCGTAAATGGGAGGTATTGGTTGTCTCGTTACGCATGAGAGTGCTACGTGACTCCACGTCGCGCGAGCTATATTTTACGTTTAAAGTTGCTCACGATTTGTTCATCTGATCAAAGGAATAAGAATGTTATGAGAAAGCAATTACACCTTCACAAAACTCATGCATAGGAAATGAAGACGCGAAAACTCAGATGGGCATCTCGATTTTGTCCACAAGACTCAAGAGAGAGACCCATCTTTTGTTTTTCCCCTCTACTTTCTGTTTGCTAAGTCGGAGAGGGGACCCATCATCGCTTGCCCAGAAAGTGCGACCCTTCTTTTCTTTGGATGGAGGAAAACATATCGGTTACAACAACACACCACGTGCTTCTCTCGTTAGAAAGTGAACTCCTTTCTACAGCACCGTGACTGAGCAAAGCGACATTCAGGCGTTATTGGGATTATAAACTAAATGGAAGAACATCCGCAGGATTACTTTTCCTTGGTCTTTGAGTTTGTATGATTTGCTGATGATTGACACCTGTCTGAGCTCGTTCCTAGAGGCAATAGAATTCCAATATCATGAGATCTTCCTCTTAGACTTAGGAGTCTCTATGGTCCAATTAGGGTTTTCTCAAAAGGAGAATCTTATTGGTCTAAGAAATTATCGTCACCACATGGGTCTAACCAGTAGGAATTGTTCATTTCGGAGACAGCAATGAATGCTTTGTCATCATGTCTTCAATAAAATAAAGGGAAAACTATTACAAGAATACTTAATTTATACATACATTATAATACACAATGATAAAAGAAAACTATCACTAACAAGATCTGATACGTGGTAGATGTATTTAGAAGTAATGAGCACAATAAACTGCCACACACACGTCGATATTTTAAAACGACGTCTCAAACATGTCGACAATCTACCATTGCTCGTGGATTTTTTTTATTTTCCTTTATCATGCGACAATGTATACATACATAGAGAGATCCTCATGGGAGTGTTTCATGTCGACAACCAAGGATTTTCGTTAAATCATTTGTGCTCGGTCAAGAGATAATCTCATAATAGGAAGGGAACTTTCGCTCTAACGAGAGCCTCCGTGGCCTGTCCCTATCTAATGGGGTGGGATTTCATAGATACATTTTTTATTTTAACGTATGGTGCGCGCATATTCCAAGCCTCCAATTCATCTTTTATCTTTTTCTTTTTCAAAAAAAAAAGCAAGTATCCTTTGAAAGTCGAGCCTTTGGACTTGCTCAGAGATCCTTAGGGGCGTGCTTTGCCTTTGGCATTAGCCCCAAAACATCATGTTTAATGAAGAGGCGCCCAAACTGAGGCGTTTGCTCAGCCAATGTTTGGCTTGTGATCTGGAGAGGTGGAAAAAAAATGAAACGCCAGGTCATCAGGTGTACGGGCCCGTCTGCAATCGGCTGATTTTGCTGAGAGCGTGCCAAGTCCTTTCTCGATTGGGGAATTCCACTTTCGCGACCGTCACGTGCGTGTCAGTCAACTTGGGTGCTGACATATGTTTCTTGTCTGTACCGCTTTCTGCGCGTTTTGGAGAACACGACAAACGACGAATGAAATTCAAAACCCCCCGGAAGTTGAGCTTTAGTTGATTGAGGTGTGAGAGATTTTCGATTAATAAATACTTAGTTCATGGAGACTTATATTATATTTTATAGACATCGAGCTACTCGAATTTTCGCGCGTATACCTCCAAATTATTTAAAAAAATGATTGTAATTATAATCAAAATTACAATTAAGAAAAATAACTTAGCATAAAATAGAAATGGGACTTAAATCTAGGTATCGACTCTTTTATCAAACACCTAGCGAGCATGGGTGAATCGGCATAAACCGATAGATCCAATGGCGGCAGGAGCCTCGACGCGCTAGAACTATATTGTTGGAATAAGAGAGAAATCCAGCTCTTAGCAACTTAATAATTTACACTCTCAACTCTCTTTTTTAATTTTCTATTAGAGTTTTAAAAATTCCGTTTGGTTAAGGATTTTTACATATATGACACACCAAATGAAAACCCATAATGAAAATGAGTGAATTGAAACCTGTTTCCTTCTACGTTTACCTAAATTATGATATGGACTTATCTTACAAAATGGGTCGATCATACAAATAGTGTGACCGCCATTAAGCCAAGCCTTTTCTTTTGGTATGTTGTCTATTAGGATGGATCCTATCATGTACCTGTCTATATGAAATTTACTTTGACACTACAAAAAAACATGAATTTTGCCACGAAAATTTGCGACGGATATAATTTTCCGTCGCAAATTAGCAACGAATATTAATTGTCGCTAATTTGCGACGGAATTTGCTGCGAAATAAAAATCCGTCGCAAATTTGCAACGGAAAAATAGTCATCGCAAATTTGCGACGGATTTTATTATCCGTCGCAAATTTGCAACAGATTTTTTTACCGTCGCTAATTTGTGACGACTACTTTTCCGTCTCAAATTTGCGACACAATTTCCGACGGATAAAAAAATTCGTCGCTAATTCGCGACAGATTTTGCGATGAAAACGAATTCGTCGCTAATTTGTAGTTTATAAAGGTAAATGAGTTCCGTGATATTCCACCCCACCCATCAATTTCTCTCGCTCTCTGTACTAATTCCTCATATCGCTCTCGCTTTTCTCCCTCTTTCGTATGTCTCAATAAACCTATCCGTGAGCGCACAAATCAATCTTGGTGAAGCTTTTGTACCGGTAAGTATAATAGCTAACTTCGTGACTATTCATCGCTAGATTGGAATTTTTTTATTTTATGGACTGTTTTTTTTGTTTTGTTTTCGTAACTTCGATGCCGGTCGAACGACCGGCGTCCGGCAAGACCTCGCTAGCCATGGAGGGAGGCTGAGTTTGCGACGGAATTAATTTCCCATTCCAAATTTTCGATAAATAACTGAAAATTCTGTCGCAAATTTGCAACGGAAACAAAATGTCCGTCACAAATTTGCGACGGAATATTGATTCCATCGCAAGGTTGACCTCGTCGCCGCCCAGATCCAGGCGACGGCGAGGTCGATCGATAGCTATGCGGCGAGGCCAGTCGGCCATGGCTGCTGCCCTGACCTCGTCGTCGCCCAGCCGGGCGAGGCCGATCGGCACACCTGGGCAAGGCCGCTCGGCCTCACCCATGGCCAGCAAGATCGAACTCGCCGGTCGCCGTTCGCTGAACCGGCGACCGGAGAAACATATTGAGGAAAAAAGAGAAAAAAATTTAAAAACATTTCAAAAAAAATTAAAAATTATAAAATATTGTTAGGTACGTGTGAATTTTTAAAATTATTAAAAAATGAATCTTAAGTGTTTTTTTTTAGGTACGTGTCAATTTGAAGGTCTCGCAATCCAAGTGAACGGTGTAATTCTCATTAAATTGACCACTTTCTACTACAAATATTTAAGTCAAATATTTGGGTAAATCTTCTTTACATGGTAATATTTTATTTTTTTTTCAATTTCAAACAAATTGACCACTTAACTAATTTTATGGTTTTAATTAAAAACAGTAGATATGATATTTTTAATATTTTAAGAGATCTTTTTATTTTTATACAGACACAATGCAAAGAGAAAGGGCTTGGATGTATAATAAGAACTTACCTAGACGTCGAGGATTGACAGATGAGTTTGTACTGGGTTGGAACTATTTTTAGACTTTGTTAGTAGTAAATATGAGTTCATGGATGGAAATAAGTTAAGGTGTCTGTGTAAAAAGTGCAGTAATGGTAAATTTCATGTGTGCGATAAAGTTAGAAAACATCTTTGTAGATTTGGGTTTACTCCAAACTATTATAATTGGACTTTTCATGGTAAACTATTTATATCTGATGAAGGATATTGAAGAAGTGATCAAATTTTAATTAGGGAAGAATGTAGCTATTATGATCAATTGAACTTATATGAGAGGATGGTGATTAATGCAGCTGGTCAGAATTTGTTTCAGATTCTAATCATGCAAGTACTAGTTTTACTCCTACACTTGAACAAGTGGGTATTAGTCATGCATTACAATTGGAAGAGATAGGAGTAACGGGTTTTGATGAGAATGTTTGTAATAGAACTTTTTCATCTAATTAGTTCTGGGAAGTGTTGAAAGCAGTAGATGAACCTTTATGGGCAGGTTATGAGAACCACACTAAGTTATTAGTGACAGCAAGACTGTTAAATATCAAGGCAGAGCATAATGTGTTTGCGGATTGCTTCAATTCTTTTGTTAAAGTAATGCGGGAAATAATGCTTCGTGATAACGTCATGCCAAGTGATTTTTACAATATGAAAAAGTTAGTGGATAACTTAAGTCTTCCGGTTATAAGGATTGATATATGTAGCAGGGATTGTATGTTATATTGGAGAGATGATGAAAATGCATAATCGTACAAATTCTGTAGCCAACCTAGGTACAAGAATAACAGGAGGTAGGGTCGTAATCAGAAGTGTAGACCATGCAAGCGAATGATTTATCTACCCTTAATCGCCAGATTGCAAAGGTTTTATGCATCTCAAGCCACTCTGAACACATGACTTGGCATGCAAATCATGAAACAGAAGAAGGTCTAATGTGCCATCCTTCAGATGCAGAGACATGGAAACATTTTGATAGAACATACCATGAGTTTGTGATAGAGCCTCGAAACATCAGGTTAGGTCTTTATGCTGATGGATTTGCCCCATTTAGGAAATCAGAAAAAAATTATTCATGTTGGCCAGTTATCGTAACGCCGTACAATCTTCCACCTGGTATGTGTATGAAGACACCTTATATGTTTTTGACATTGATCGTGACTGGCCCGCAAAATCCGAAAAAGTTAATAGATATTTATATGTAACCATTGATTGAAGAGTTACAACGGCTATGGGAGGAATGTGTCTCTACATATGATGTTTCTACCGATCAAACATTTGTAATGAAGGTTACTCTTCTTTGCACGATAAATGACTTTCCAGCTTACGGAATGTTATCTGGATGGAGTACAGCTGGGGATCTTAGAATGTCTGATATATTTGGAGAGATCAAAGTCATTTAGATTAAAACATGAGAGGAAGCATAGCTATTTTGACCGTCACAGGCAATTTTTATCGAGAAATCATACATAGAGAAAGAATAAAAAAGAGTTCATCAAGAATAGAACTGAAAGAACACCTCAACCATTGAGGTTGACCGGCGATCAAAATTGGAAGCGAGTGCAAGTCTTTTCAACTATTATTCAAAACCATCACAACACGACTTTTGCATACGGAAGTACACATAAGTGGACAAAACGCAGTATATTTTGGGATCTACCATATTGGAAGGTCCATCTTATTCATCATAATCTTGACGTCATATACATAGAAAAGAATGTTTTCGACAATATCATAAATACTGTGATGGATGTCGTCCGAAAAACAAAAGACAACTTGAACGCAAGAAAAGATATGAGAGATATTTGTGATCAGTCAATACTAGATGTGGATGCAAGCAGCAAGAGACCAAAACCAAAAGCAGTTTATACATTGGATAAGGAGTAGATGCGAGTTGTTTGTCAATGGTTGAAATCTGTGTGGTTTTATGATGGATATGCTTCGATCCTCGGGAGATGTGTTGATTTGAATGAATGCAAGTTGACAGGTTTGAAGAGTTATGATTGTCACATATTGATGGAAATACTAATTCCAATAACTTTTAAGGAAGTTATATCAATCTTTTTATGGGGCACCATTATAGAGTTAAGCAATTTCCTGCATGATATTTGCTCGATAGTGTTACAAGCATCGTACATGGAGAAACTAGAAAGAGATAATCCAATTATTCTTTACAACTTAAAAATGATATTTCCTTCATCGTTTTTTGATTCGATAGAGCATCTCTTAGTTCACTTGCCTTATAAGGCCAAAGTTGCAGGTCCCGTCCAATTTCGATGGATGTATCCATTTGAGATATAATTTTTTTTAAAAAAGTAAAGTTCAAATTACTTTATTATATATTATATTTCGATAAGTTTCTTTCTATTGCAACTAAATTCTTCTATCATTTGAAGAAAAAAGTGAAGAATAAAGCACGTGTTGAAGCTTCAATTTATAATACATATACTATGGAAGAAGTGACAACATTTGCATCATACTATTTTGAGCCGCACGTGCACTGCAAGATGTAGAGAGCAGACAGAAATGATGAGTGCCCCATTGATCCTAATTGCAAAACATTCTCTATTTTCAATTATTTGGCTTGACCAAACGGCGCATGTCAATTTCATTACTTAACAAGCGAAGAATTCCACGCAGCCCATACATATATTTTACTGAACTATCCATAAGTCGAGCCATATTTCAAGTAAGTGTAAATTTGCAAATATATATATTGTGTGTCAATTATTTACTAATAGATAAATAGTATTTATTACTAGGATTTTCGAAACTTCAATGTATGAACTACCACCAAATGAGTTTGACCGTTTGTGCGATGAACAATTTGGAGCATGTTTCAAAACATATATAAGTTGCCTATGGACCAAAACCAAGTTATTAAAATTTTATACATCATTTATTAAAAAATATATTATTGACTTTGCGTGTTTAACCTTAGATTCACACTAATCATGATGAACTTGGAGAGCAAAGATTGGTATATAATCTGTCATGGGGTCCACAGTTAAGAGTACGAAGTTGGCCAGCATATTTCATAAATGGATATAATTTTCACACTCAAAAATATGGAATGGGAAAATCCACAATGAATAGTGGGATGTCTATTCGGTCATCCACTGGTGGCAATTCAAAAGATGATTTTTACGGCTTGTTGGACGAAATCATAGAGATAGAGTACTCTGGACCATTAATGATGCAGGTTATGTTATTTAAGTGCAAGTGGTTCGACCCCGTCAAAGGAATGAAGGTGCATACGAAGTTTAATTTGGTTAAAATAAATCACAAGAAAAGGTATATGAAATATGAACCATTTGTCTTGGCACAATAAGCAATTTAAGTATGTTATGCATCATATCCTAGTTTGAAACGTGATAAAACTGATTGGTGGGTTGTATGTAAATCAAAGCACGGAGAAAAATCAAGGAACACTGGAAGGATAGAGCTTGTCAACAAGAGGAAGTTTGTAACACAGTTAAAATTGAGAAATATAACATTCCAACTTTATGATATCCATGTAGAGCAATGTTAGATGTGGATCCAACTAAAAATTGCAAATTAAATGTAAAATATTGTTCAAAATCTAATTTTGAGACAGATGATGAAGATGAAGATCAACACGGGGATGAAGACGAAGACGAAAATGAAGATTAAAATTTTTGTGACAAAACACTAATGAAGTGTAATTATTATTGCGAAAAGTGTTATTTTGATCGTTATCATTATTATTATTGTTCTTGTGATTATTGTTATTGTTATTATCATTATTGTTGTTGTCAATTATTCTTATTAATTTAATTGATCGTCTGAAAATTTGTCGCTAAATGACGACAAATCAAATATTATTCGTACGATGACATTTGCGATATTCTATTTTCCATTATATTTGGATCGTTGCTCATTTCACGACAATAACTTATTCGTGGTTACTGTTCATCGAAGAATTAGCGATGGAAGAGAAATTCACGGCAATTTTCTAAATCCGTCCCAATTTTGTGAAGGATTCGAAAATGTCCCTTATTTTTGGAATCCGAAATAAATCTGTCGCAAAATTTTGGACAGAAAATAAAATACGTCCTAAATTTGCGATGGTCAAAAAGTCCGTCGCAAATTTGGGATAGACAAAAAAAGTCCGTCGCAAATTTGCGACGGGAAAAAAATTTCCTCCCAATTTTGCGACGGAAAAAAATGTCCGTTACGAATTTGCGACGGAACAAAAATGCCCGTTGCAAAAAAAATGTTCGTCGCAAATTAGGGACGGGAAAAAAATTTTCTCTCAAATTTGCGACAGGCAAAATATCCATCACAAATTTACGACGGATTTTTTTTCCATCACAGATTTGCGACGGACTCAAATTTGGGACGGAAAAAAAATTCCCTCCTAAATTTGTGACGGACAAAAAAAAAACTCCATCACAAATTTGTCTGTCGAAAATTTATGACGGACAAAAAACTCCATCGCAAATTTACGATGGAAAAAAAAACTCCATCGCAAATTTGGGACGGAAAAAAATTTCCTCCCAAATTTGTGATGGACTTTTTGTGTCTGTCGCAAATTTGCGACGGAAAAAAAATTCTGTCACAAATTTAGGATGGAAAATATTCCCTCCCAAATTTGCATCCCAAATTTGCGACAGACAAAAAATCTGTCGTAAATTTGCGATGGGCAAAAGGGACGGACAAAAAAATCCGTTGCAAATTTGCAACGGACAAATTTTCGTCCGTCACAAATTTGCTATGGATTTTTTTGTCCGTCGCAAATTTGCAAAGGATTTTTTTTGTTACGACACAAAATCCGTCGCAAAAATATTTGCACACGTTTCAACTTTTTGCACCCGTCTCTCTCTCTCTCCCTCGTGCGCGCGCACGTGCCCCTGTCAGTCGTTTTCTTCTTTTTCACACTTTTTCTCTCTCTCTTCTTCTTCTTCTTCTTCCGCGTGTGTCGTCGCTGAGAACTCGTCGCAGCCGTTGCAATCGTCGCCTAGCCGCCCAGCAGCTCGCAACCGCCGTCGCCGTCATTGCCTGCTCCCGTGTGTGGTTGCTGCAAGCCTGGCGGAGCTCGCCGCCGGCCAGCTCGCCCGCACGCCTCCCCCGCTAGCCTAGCAGCCGCAGATTGAAGCCATCGCCGCCCAGCCTTGCCAACCTCGCCGCCGCCACCTAGCCTTGCCAGAGTGCTTGCCGTCGCCGTCGCCACCCAGCCCCACCCGAGCACTTGCCATCACTGTCGCTGCCTGACGTCGTCGACGCACAGCCACCGACCAACGCCGCCCGAGGCCATTGCCGCCGCCTAACGCCGTCGGCGCCCAGCTTCCTCCCGACTGCCGCTCGACGCCGTCGCCACCTCCTAGCCGTCGCTGCCCAGCCGCCGCTCGACGCCGTCGCCACCCAGCTCCACCGTCGTTCGCCCGGCCGTGACCGAGGGCTTGGCCGACTAGCCACCACTTGGCCCCACGCCCGCACCGAGCCCGCCACTGGCCTACCGGCAAAAATATTATCATTGTTTGGTTTTTCTTGGCCTTGAATCAAGTAAGCAACTCTCTAAATCCTACCTAGTATAATGAGTATTAGTCGGACTTGTTTATGGATTGTTTACTGTTTGATTGGTTGGCTAAGTTAAGGGTCGATTTCAGGATTGCATGTAGCATGGATCGATGTTCGACTGATTAATTTATCCATTATGTTGCCGATTAAGCGTTCAATAACGATCAGGTGGTTGATTAAACGTTTTTTTTCAGAAAATGCACTAAAATTGAACAATTCTAGAAAAATTCATAAAAAAAAAAATTCGAGAAAATTTAAAGAAGTCAGATTTTGGGAAAATATTAAATTAGGTGAAATTTTTTAAAAAAATTAAAAAAAAATAAAAATTCAAAATATCACAAAATGGAAAAAAAATAACTGTTGCCACCCATTTTTAGTGAAATTTAAATTTTCTTAGGTGCCAAAAAAAGAATAATAATAAAAAATTCAAAATTTTCAAAATTTTATAAAATGGCTTAACATACCTGTGGCAATCCATTGTGACAAAAATTTTAATTTTTTGAGGTACGCAACAAAATTTAAAAATAATAATAAAATAAAAAATTTCAAAACTTCACAGAATGGCTTAGCATACATGTGGCCATCCACTTTGACTGAAATTTAAATGTTGATATGTGGCCAAAAAAATTAAATATTTAAACAATTTCAAAACTTTATTGAATGGCTTACAATACATGTGGCCATCCACTTTAGTAAGATTTTAATTTTTTTACGTGCCCAAAAAGATGTAAAATAAAAAAAATTTCAAAACTTTATAGAATGGCTTAGAATACTTGTGGCCACCCACTTTTAGTGAAATTTAAATTTTTTTAGTTGCCCAAAAAAATTAAAAAAAATTAAAAAATTTTAAAACTTTACAAAATGGCTTATAATACATATGGCCACCCATTTTTAGGGAAATTTAAATATTTTAAGGTGCCCAAAAAAATTAAAAAATTTCAAAATTTACATAATGTCTTAAAATACTCGTGGCCACCCAATTTTTGTGAAATTTAAATTTTTGTAGGTGCCCAAAAAAAAATTTTCGGCAAAAACATTCAACAAATCAAACAGATTTCTCCTTCACAAGCCAATTTCTGGCAAGAATGCGAACAATCAATTTCGGGCAACATTTTGATTTTTGGAGTATAATGGTTACCATTCGCATCCTTAGTTATTTAATGCCAATCGTATGATTAAAACGTCGCTAATTGTGTGGTTGTTTTGCTTAATTGTGTGGTTGTTTTGCTTAATTATGGCTGATTGGTTAATTATGACTCGATCGTGTGGGTTGATTGATGATCGTGTGGCCGAGAACGAAGATCATGTGCCTGAAATTGATGTTTCATGGCTGATCTTGTACTTGATGAATTATCGTGCGGTTTGAAAGTGGATAGTATGGTTAATTATGGCTATTGTCGGCTTAGCATGGCAAATCGTGCTCATATATTGATGTTTGATATCAAAATGAATGTGATTCATAGTATATTTGTTCGTAAAAAATTGCACGTCATAAACAGTCGACATTGGCTAATTAAGAGGAAACATTTTTTGCTTCCGAAACAAAATGGTAAGCTTCGTCATATACTTCATTATATGTCTGTAATACA
Source organism: Syzygium aqueum (assembly GCA_031216185.1). Taxonomy (NCBI): domain Eukaryota; kingdom Viridiplantae; phylum Streptophyta; class Magnoliopsida; order Myrtales; family Myrtaceae; genus Syzygium; species Syzygium aqueum. The sequence continues at coordinate 11,761,777 of CM062238.1, forward strand.
TGTTCATATTTTTTTACATATTTGTCTAACCTTCATACTTGTCAGTATAAACATGGAGGTCACATGCATAGAAGACCATCCTCTTCCTCGTCCTCGTCCCCGTCCCCTTCCTCTTCCCCCATCCTTTCATCTAACCCTCAACCACAATATGCTGATGGACAATATGTACATGTTGGCCCTTCCTCCAACACTCAAGAACATGGCAGAGGACTTGGCCACATGCGAACTGAATCTCCTCCAATTCCATCTCCTTTAGCTCCATCTCCTTCCGTTCCACCTCATTATTCAGCGCAACAATCGAATAATGACGGAAACACTGGTGAAGAAGATAACCGATTCATTATATGCCCATTTGGAGATTCGTAAGTACTTCATTTGTTTTTTAGTATATTTAATATTTATGGCTTTAGATATGGATATTAACTCAATTGTCAATGTTGCACAATATCCGTATATTTGTAGATTCACAGATGTTGCATTTGTTGTGAGGGAACTGAATAAAATATTCAAAAACTATTGGATGGGGCAGTATATTAATTATAGAAGTGTTCCAAAAGAAGTGAAAGATTTATGGTGGAATGAGTTCAAGGTAAGTTTTAGATATTTTATTTTCTCACCAACTAAGTTCGATGTAGTATATTAATGGTCAAGAATGATGTAAAGGGACCAGAACAACTCTTTAATTTTCGGTACTAAATGGACTAGATATTTTCCTCGAGATGAACTTTACAAAATCTATCGTCGAATTGTCTGGTGCATGGTAATGGATATATGACCATCATAATAACTTTCAGTTTTTTTCGTATTGTTTGCAGCGGAAGTTCAGGTGGGATGAAGAGGAAGAGAATGAAGTGAGAAGAATTTTTTAGAAGAAAGTCGGTGATCACATACGAAATGCGATGAACAGAGCGAAGATCAAGCAAGTGAAGCCGGCTTTCATTACAACAGACAATTGGGCGGATATTAACAGAATTTGGGAAACTGAAAAGAGTCAGCAAATCAGTGAGCAAAATAAAAAGAATCGATCTTCTAGTTCTCGTGAAGGGTATGGCACATATGCTAGAGGCTCTATCAACATTGGGGAGCATCGCAAACGACTGGTAAGTCTGTTAAATAAGTTATAAGTTAATTTAATTCAATTACTCATGTTTACATTTTGTAGGTACATCAATTGGGGATGGAACCGACATTTGCAGCTACATTTGAATGCATATTTCAAAAGAAAGATAAGACATGGAATGACGATCGAGCAAAAGCTATCAAGGTATGTAATGTTATACTTTGGACTTTATGGAAATTAGAATGAAAACCGTGAATGCTTTTAATATTTATGGTAGATATATATAAAGTTATGTTATTTTCATCTATATTATTAATGTAGGAAAAATATGATGAACTTTTAATGAATAATGCTAGTGCTAGTGATGGTTGTGCTGCGTCTGAGCCATCAGTTGACAATATAACATTATGAGTGGAAGCAACGGGTGGGGTGAAAAAAGGAAAAATATTTGGGATGGAATCCTTATCAAGGATGTACATACCAAATCATGCTGGAACTTCATCATCCAATGCGACTGGTCGAAGGAGGTCACGACATGACGAGCAATTGACCTAAGAAGTGAACCAATTGAAAAATATCCTTGTAGAGAAGGACAAAAAAATAAATGACTTGAAACAACAAATGCAAATCGTTATGCGACATCTCAACATCAATCGCTATGAGGTTCCTCCTGTACCTCATGCCAATCCAATAGGTGATGGGCACAATGATGAGCGATACAATGATACTGAGATTGCTGATGATGATGATGATTTTCTTGGTCCTTTCTAGTTAAATTTCCTAAAATCGAGGGTAAGCTTGCTTCACAATCTTTTATGACATAAGTGCAGTTTCACCCAATATGTTCCTGCCCTACAATTACTTTTTGTGCACAACTTTCTTACAACTAGGTTGTTTGCTTACGAAAAAATGAAAATTTAGAAATCCCAGGATGACATGCTTGTTAAAAAAAATCATGATATTTGAACATTATAAACATACATGCCTTAATTGACTTTGAGTCCTTTCTTCCTGGGAATTGGTGTTGGTAATTCACCTTTCTAAGTCATTAAACTGTTGAACGTTGTTTGGACAAGGATCTAATTTTTCCTACGTGACAGAAATATGGTTTACAAGGACGAAAAAACTACAGCGGATGTCAAAATTGACTCATATTCATATGTAAGAACATTGATGTATGTCCTAAAACGTTTTTTTGTTAACCCTCTTACTTGTTTTTTTATACCTAGTTCCACATCAATGCATAAACACTTCTTTTATATTCTGGACTGATTGAATATCTTTATTTATATATCCACATTTCATCAGGTGTCAACAAAAGTGACTACTTTTGATATCCTGCCGAGTACCAAAGCTGCTTAATCTTGTGTTTGGTTTGTCGATTTTTCGTTTTTTACGCAAAATCTATGGTTGTCCCGCCTCCTATGAATGTTTTGCATATATTATAAGATTGGATATCAAATAACATCATGTCAGACTTTGCAACTTTGCATTTATCATTATTTTTTTCGGACTAGCATCTTTCCTTCAGTTATATTTTTCAATTATATGGCATTGTGTCTAGTTTGTTCGTTTTCTATTTCTGAAGCGGAATCTATGGTTATCTCATGTCCTTTGATTGTTTTGAATGTATTACATGATGTTCATTAATGCGTAGCTATTGATATGGACAAAATTTGATGGGCGAAATGGTGTAAAATTTGCAATGAATATTTAGAGATGAAATTTGTGACCATTACAGTTCGTGGCTAATTTGCGACAAATAAGTAGCAACGAATCAAGTTTGTGGCTAATTTGCGACGAATACATTTTGCGACGATTTTTTGAACGAATTTTGCGACGAATTTTGCGATAAATTTTGCGATGAATAAAGTTCATGCTAAATTTGTGACGATTTTGGTGACAAATTTTCCGACGAATAAAGTTAGTGACTAATTTGCGACGAATTATTTAGCGACGAATTTTGCAACCAAATTTGCGACGAAATTACCAACGAATTTTTGCAACGAATAAAGTTTGTGGCTATTTTGCGACGAAATTTCCGAAGAATTTTTTAGACGAATAAAGTTCGTCGCTATTTTGTGACGAATCTTGCGACGGATAGTGTTTGTGGTTAATTTGCGACGAATTTTGCGACGGATAGTGTTCGTGGCTAATTTGCGACGAATTTTTTCTGTCGCAATTTTGCGACGAACATTGAAATTTTTCGTCGCAAAATTTTGCGACCCCCTAGTAGCGACGGAATTTTTTCCATCGCTAAATTCGTCGCAAATTCGATTTGTGACGGATTTTTCCAAATTTTTCGTCGCAAAATTCGTCACTAATCCCTTGTTTTTTTGTAATGTGACACCATAACTTTGTTGACCGTAAATTATCCATTTATTTGCATAGTAACATCTAAAAGCAAGTGTTCGTAGATAGTCATACAATTGTTGCCAACAACATAAGTGATTTTATTTATCTATTCACTAGCTACAAGGAAATATCACTGCTACTTAGCTTTGAGATGATGGTCTGGTCGTGTAATTAGATCTTTCAAATAAGTGAGTCAAGTAGAGTCGGGTTTGGATTATATCGAAAAGGGAAAATTCCAATTAAGGAGCTCAAGTGGGGTCAAATTCTCAAAAAAGGGCCCAAAGTAAGCATTGTGTCAAATAAGGGCCTAAAGTGCCCAAAAAGTCTCAAATAAGGATCTGGGTCCCCGGGCGGCCAAAATACCTGCCGGCCGACGACAAAGTTACTATTCATGCATCGAAACGGTAATTTTTTAAATTTTAATTTTTTTTTGTTTTTCCTTTTTTGTTTTTTTAATTTTCCTTTTCCTTTTCTTTTTTTTTCTTTTCTTCCTCCGCCGGCCTCAGGTGAGGTCGCCTTCACCGGCGTCGAGCGAGGGCCGCCTTCGCCTAGGCTGGGCGAGGTCGCCAGCGGCCGGCGAGGCTACTGGCGAGGCTCGACCTCGCCTGCAACTGGCGAGGCCGGCCTCGCCCAGCCCAAGCGAGGGCGGCCCTCGCCCGACGCCGGCGAGGAAGGTCTCGCCCGACGCCGGCAACCTTCGCCGGCCCTAGCTATGGCCGGCGGAGGAAGAAAAGAAAAAAAAGAAAAGGAAAAGGAAAATAAAAAAAAGAAAAGGAAAAACATAAAAAAAAATTAAAAAGTTACTGTTCCTGTGCTGGAACAGTAACTTCTCTCATCGGCCAACGGGTATTTTGGCCGGCCGGGGACCTAGGTCCTTATTTGAGATTTTTTGGGCACTTCGGATCCTTATTTAAGACTGATTGAGCACTTCAAGCCCTTATTTGACATAATGTTCATTTAGGACCCTTTTTTGAGAATTTGACCCCACTTGGGGTCCTTAATTGGAATTTTCCCTATCGAAAATGATCCTATCCAAATTGACCTATTTAAACCGTTTTGGCCTAATTCCATATAATACAAATCTAGTCACCCATATCCAATCTAACATCTATCCGACCTTACCCATATTACTAAACACTTTTTTATTTAATACAATTTAAGAAAATACATACTAAAACTAAGTTAAAAGTATGGAGTGAGCGAGCGCTAAATCGAGTAACAAAGAGAGAGAGTTATAAATGTAAATTGAGTCTAAATAAGTTATGAATATATTTAACACCAATAATAAATCCATTTATGACCCATAAATTTAAGTCTAAATTCATTTATGGTCCATTTGCATATAACTAACATATTTAATAACTCAATCCATTATATATAAATTAAATTTATAATTCATTTTGACAAGTCTACGTGTAATGTATTCTTTGAAGGCCATGTTTTTGTTTCAACGGCTGTTCTCGTCCAAATCAATGTTACGGACGCGATGCATCACTTGGAATACTAAAGTAACAAGAAGATTGTCCGGATCGTGCATCGAAGGATGAGCTTTGTGGGTAGGTAGATAGCTTCAAGTTCCAATCCGACAATCTCTTGAAAAGCGATGAAGAGACAACGTGTGTAGTTACAGCCCTTCCTATGGAGTTTCGATGCATGGCATGAACTGAATCTACCCCCGCCAAAATTGGCAAGTCCCGCTCTATTTCACTACTTATATATATGCCTTTATTTGATTTAACTTTTTCATGATGTGTTGTCACATCCCAGACAAGTAAGTAAGACGTTTATAAGTAAGTTAGTAAATAAAAAAGATGGTCGCATATCAATGGGTTGGGATGTATTTTGCGGATGATGAAGCATTGAACTTTTGAGATGGTGGAGTCTGGGACATCCAAAGAATAGTCTATTGTCCTTTGCAAGTCTCCTCATGTATTAAACATTAAAAAAGGCGCATCAAGTTAAGTTTCACTACTTGTACACCTTTTCCTCATTGCATCCTCAATTTTAGATTGGGCATGTATTGCTACAATCGACAATCTTCTTTTAAAAAATATCCATATCTTCTTTCAACCCAAACACCTAAAACCCTAATTCGCAAAGCCTTAGTCCTACCTCGCCTTAGCTCAGCAGCACTGCAGCATCACTGGCCATGATCACAGTTTTCTTACCACTTGCCACCACCGCAAAGAGAACCTCTCATGGCAACAAGTCACCCATGGCATCCCACCCTTGGATTGTGACCATGGACGCCTCGAATGACTCTCATTGAGGTCACTATAGTTATGATGACTATGGATCGAGGTCACCAACAATGTTGACGTCAATTTGAGGTTGCCTACACCATGATAACCTCGTCGAGGTCTTGTTGGGAGAGAGAGAGAGAGAGAGAGAGAGAGGTTGCCTACACCATAGATGACTTAAAGGTTTGGGTTTTTTGGGGTTTTTTCACACATGGGTAAATGTGTCATTTGAGATATACAACTTTGAATATAAGATCTAAAGAGTAGTGATTAGCTAGAGAATGTCATCTGCTATTTAAAAGAAATGACATTATGCACACGTCTTGTAAAGATAATAACTCGACAAGTTAGGTGGATCCAAATGGATCCTTTTAACTTGTGTGGAATGATGAGATAGTTTTCGAAAGTATTATGTTTGAAACTTCCTACTCCTTTCATCAGCTTCCAAGATTCATGTGAAACTTTATAAATCTATATAATTTTTTTTTGGTCGAAATACATCTGTATAATTGTTACTCACTAAAGCATATATTCTCTCTAATAGACCACCATCGCTTAGCCACACTACCATTGTCTCCGACTGCTCGATCCAATGGCTGCCCCGTCAACCTCCTCCTCCTCCTCTCTCTAACACCACCTTGACTACCGCCCCTCAATTGTGCAGCATTAGATCCTTCAAGCTTCCTTGGCAGTGGCATCAAGTTCCCTGCGGTCGTCACCACCAACCGACTCTTCACTTCTCAATTCTAGGCAGATCTAGATTCATCACTGTAGGAGCTCAATTTGTACAATGCCTACCAAGATGCAATGGACAGATAGAGAGAGATAACAATAACGATGGGCAGACAATGCGCGATAGCTAATCAGAGAGTCAATGGAGTAGAAAGATGATGGAAGAGAGGAGAGAGAGAACGGGGATGGTGATAGATGAAAAAATATTGTATTGACTTACAAGATCAACATGATGATAACCATTGAATCCGTTGGTCCCATAATAGGGCTCATAAGATCAATGGATATGATAATGTTAGTTTACATAGATTGAGTTTATATAAGAACTTCTAATCTTAGATAGTGTTAGGGATTCTTGGGATGTGTGGTTTTTAAAATAGAGTTAACACATGGATGACACTATAATATTAGGAAAACTAAAATTTATATTGCTAAAGTAAAGAAATTTTACACAAGCAGTTTTATCCCCCTTTGATTTGAGGATTATTAGTGCTCAATCTCACAAATCAGTAGTGTATAAAGTAAATATTCTTCTACACTGTTGGTATATACTATAATTACTCATAATGTTAATATGCGATAACTAATCAATATTAGGTTAAAGTAATTTCCACCGAGAAATGAAGAAAAACATAGCCCTTTTGGAAAATCGAGAGATGCACACTCACCAAAAGATTTCCTTAACATTTTTTTAATAGAGTGAATCTTTACAGAACGGGTACGGTACAAAAGGTAAGGACTTTAAATACGCAATACTAAGACGACTTTAATGGTTGTTCAGCGAAATTTCTCTTTGGCTCTAGAGACTAAAAGCTTTGTCTATCATCTTCGTCATAGTTAAGCTACTCTCTCTCTCTCTCTCTCTCTCTCTCTCAAGTCATATTCCTATACAAAAGCAGCATCGGTCCACCACCCAAAAACCCTAGAACTCGAAGAGTGCAAATGGGCAGAGGAAAGATTGTGATCCGACGGATCGACAACTCGACGAGCAGGCAAGTGACCTTCTCGAAGCGAAGGAAGGGCTTGATCAAGAAGGCCAAGGAGCTCGCTATTCTCTGTGATGCCCAAGTTGGGCTTGTCATCTTCTCCAGCACTGGAAAGCTGCATGAGTATTCTAGCACCAGGTCAGCCCCTGCTCTGGTTCACGTTTGCATTTTCTTATTCTTCTCATGTTGTCAGAGAGAGAGAGAGAGAGAGAGAGAGAGAGAGAGAGAGAGAGAGAGAGAGAGAGAGAGAGAGAGAGAGAGAGAGAGAGAGAGAGAGAGAGGCAGACAGACAGAGAGGGCTATTAATTTTGTGCGCCAGATTTTCTGTCTCAAAGCTTCTGTAGTTGTGGTCCTTGAATCCAAATACTTCCCGTTTAGATCCTGCTGCATCTGTTTCTTTCTTATTGGTGTTTCTTTTCTGGATCTCCGCCGTCAAATTAATCTTTTGCATTTTCATTTTATACAACATCAGTAACGATAATTTTTCACACACATGGTATTGGCAAGTGAATTTCATCATCGAGTGAATAGCGGAAGCGTGCAGCTTTGTTAGAGCTGTGGTACCATTTAAAGAATCTCAATTCAAAAAATTCAACCAAGAGCAATGTATATACATACATACATATATATATCAATTATTTTATCCTTAACATATCATACTCGACGCAGTTATTATGCTAAAATGAGGATAAAACTAAACAGAAAGGATCAGACAAAGTTGTAGATTATCAAATGAAGACAGTATATAACCACAAACAAGACCCCTTATGTGCTATTTTTATTAGACAGAATAAAATATCTTGTGATCGTGATCTGCTATTTCACTTGCTTCTAGTTTATTACCGCTTATAACTGACTTCCTTCCATGCACCTTTCATTTTCTGGACCTCTGTTATGAACTATTGAAAGGGAAGTTGGTGTCCTTAACATGCAATTTGATTGTGTAGGTGAATGGCCAATACTGGGTAGTTTGTGGTTGATGAGAGGAGTCTATATAGTATTCGCATCTTATTGATACACGCTTACCTGGTGTCACATGCACTAGTATGATAAGTATCATCATGTTTCATTAGAATCATTACCTTTTAAGTACTCTAACATGTGAATATGAGAAAACTAGATGGGTTGTCAATATCACATTTCCTCGTCACAAAAAGGGAAAAACTCTTTCTTGGCCAACAAAATAATGATCGCAAAACACTTAAGAGATCCAGTAAGAAATGCCGATGCAGAAGTTTAAATTACTACATGGAAGACGGTCTATGTGGACAGTTTTAGCCATTAGCAAGCGATAGACGGTACAAGATACTTTAATAGTATTTGTGTTGTTTCTCAAAGTACAGTATCCTAGGGAAGCATTGCCATTTTGTTTTCCAACCTTGGAAAGTTGTCAAAATTAATTGATTACTCTTGCTAGCAATTGTTTTATTCTTTCTATGGGTTTGGATCGGTGGTTAAAGAACGAATTCATTTGTGTGAATTAGACGCATGATACTTGTTTGATTCCCTGTGCCACTTAGCTTGTGTATATATTTTGTGTTTAGATCATTGCTCACATAACCTTTGGCTTACGTCTTACCCAATTAATGAGATTAGTAAGATAATGCATGTATTCGAAATTTAGCTATCTAAAATGGGTTTTTTCGTCATAAAAAACAAAACTAGACCTCCTTGGTTTTACTGACTCAACGATTGATGATTCCAACTTGCGCAACCGTGCCTATCAGATTGACCGTCCCATAAAAATAATTACACTATATGCAACAATGGCATCCGTATTTCCAGCTTGGACACATAAAGAAAAACCTAGGACTAGTCTTAGAGAAACGTAGGTAACTTTTAAATCTCCTAGCCACGACTTTAACTCAATATCTAATAGGCAAAATATTTACACGGTTTATGTAAATTTTTCCGATTCTAGTAACAACAACAAGTCCATGTCTTATTGATTGTATGTAGTATCGAGTGCCTATCTCAACTCTTGAATACTTAAGTGGCTTAATAAAAGTTACTTCTGTTATTACTAGTATAGCCATCGGTAGAAGTTGTAAATACTTATATCCATATGTGCGTTATGTCATAGCCAACATCATTTATAGCCTTTTTGGAATGGAAATGTGAAAAATTGTATTTAAAATGTCAACAATAAATGGTAGAAGGATTAATATTGTTATTAGAAATACAAAAAGTATAGGGAAAAAGTTCGAACATTCCAAAAAGTATAGGAACTGTAATGTAATTTCCATTAGGGATATGTACAAGTAGGACTCACATGTCAGTGTAGCCGTGCTAACTGAACAATTTCTCACAAATTTTTAGAGAAAATTCACCTATAGGACCTTCGTTGTCTCTGGATAATAGTACAAGGGTTGGAATTATTTTCAAACAAAGTATGAGCTACCCGCAAGACCTTGCTCTGATCTAGCTCTTCAATCTACTCCCTTCCCTTATGTACAACCAATTTTTGGATTGCGATTTTATGGTCCCTTCATAAGTAATATTTCTCCTGTATTAGTGTTATGGTTCGTTAGCGATTATACTAGAAGTTATCTCTACATTATGTTGAAAAAAAATTGAAATCAGTGGATAAGTGAAATCACAATATTGCAAGGGTCGTTCCACTTGTAAACCAATTTCGGTAAGCCTTAGTAATATAGGCGGCATCACTACTTATTCCGCATTAGCAATATAGATTTAGTAGCGAATGCACAACTACTTAGAGATCATATTATAACTTCTATTTGTTAAATCAATTCAGTTTTATCATTCTAAGGGTAAGATGAAAACCGTCATTTGCAAAAGTATAGGCTAAAAACTTCTATAATGATGTCCATAATGTTCCATCGTGGTGAGGATTGAGGAAATGTTAGGACAATATTGGCTCTTGTAGAAAATTGAGACAAAAGGATGGGTTATGCAAAGAAAAAAGTGGGTGGTCACTCAGTAATTAGATATTGTAGTTGCAAGGGTAATTTTGAAAAAGAATGTGTGAGACAAATGACTCTTTTGACTTAAGTGTTTTTTATGAAATATTTTTTTTTTTTCATGGTTATGTATTGCACTAGCATGAAGTCAACTTTCGAAAGATATCAGACAGCGAAAGAAGACAATCAGCAGCCTCTCAATCCATTAACCGATGTCAAGGTATTACACTTCACTCTTCAATTCCATTGAATGTTTCTGTACTAGTCAAAAGTAATCTGCAGAACTGCTCGTTTTTCTTGACCTGAATTTTGCTCTTTTTCCTTCACGAACATGCTTTGTCCTCCATTTACGTGACATCTCAAACATATGACGTGAACAGCAGACAAGATATGAATACAAAACTTGGCACTGTTTTATCATCCATTAACCTTGATTAAGTAATATATAGTTTGCACGACAGCAAGATATCCCTCCATGACAATCTAAGGTTCTTATGAAGTAAGCATGACTTTCTATTTAGAGTTTAAGCGTAAGTAAAAATAAAAATAGAAAATACAATAAAGGAGCATGTTAAGCCTGAATGGAGAGCGACTGTGACCCCTGTCTCTTGCTCTTCCTATTTGCAGTTTTGGCAAAGGGAGGTGGCAATGTTAAGGCAAGAATTGAAGAATCTACGTGAAACTTACAGGTAACAGTTTTCTCCTAACGCAGTACTTTGTGGTTCTTGAGGTCATATTGCACATATATGGTATGTTCATCGATCTTTTCCTGGCATAGATGAGTAAAGAACTGTCCCTCTCGCTAGGTTCTCCTTAAAGATTTTTCCTATTTTAGACCTTGATTCCATGTTAATTTCTTCTATATGACATCCTAGCACTCTACCGTTTAGCATGCCTATCGGGTTTAAGATATGTCTCTTATCTCACATCATCTAGATATGGTTGAGTCGGTAGATAAGTCTCGCACAATCTCAAAATAGTATGGCATGTTTTCAAACCGAGCATGTGTAATCCTTCTAGAGGTGAGGAATGGGGATATTGGATTTCAGATATTACTAATCCCATACCACCTATATTTTATAGAGCAATACATTCCCGGCCTAATTAATGAATTGAATTTTATTTAAAAGTACTATTGGTGGAGATAGCTTTCTCCACAAGTGATCTTTGTTACCCTTGATGTTGGTTAGTGAAATGGCAGGTTGGCCACAAGTAACAGATGAATGGTGTAGATGCCACTTGTGAAGAAAAGTTTGTTCACCGCTAGTATTTCCAAGATATATCCCCAGTTGATTAATTTACTGAATTTTAGCAAGACAAAAACTTTATACCCCTCACCAGTTTTAGAACTGTATATAACTTTTTCCCAATTTAAATGAGAAACCTAGATATAATGCATGAGGTTAGTCAGGTATTTCATGGGTTCATACTTTGCCTACCTTATCTTCGTAAAAGAAAGATGCGCACATATATATATATATATATATATATATATATATATATATATAAGGCATTTTGCAATTAGCAATTGCATACATCTCTACAATCTTAACAAATATTGTATATTGTGTTGAGTAAGGAAGTTGATGGGAGAGCAACTCAGCGGACTAAATGTGAAGGACCTACAAAACATGGAAAACCAGTTGGAGATGAGTTTGCGAGGTGTCCGAGTTAAGAAGGTTAGAAATGCAATTTGACTACATGGCTATCAACACTAAAATTCCTTGGTCAACCTTTTATACTGACAAACATCTGAAATTGCAGGAGCAGATTTTGATTGACGAAATACGAGAATTGAGTCGAAAGGTACTTCCAAGATCGAACCCATTTAGCTGTTGAAGCGATTCGCGAATTCTCGTGAATAAGCATGAAATTCGTTTGTAATCGTAGGGAAGTATGATTCATCAAGAAAATGTGGAACTATATATGAAGCTGAACCTAGTTCGCCATGAGAACATGGAGCTACTAAAAAAGGTATGTCTATTCATCATAGGGAAATTCATGATTTTGTCTAAACTAATGGATATAGTTCGAGACTAAAGCACTGTGACAGGTTTATGGGACGACGGACGTGAATTCGTCAAATGAAAATGGGTTTTATCCATATGAACTTCGCACAACAGAAGATCCGCACGTGGCCATTCATCTGTAGAAGATCGATCGGAGAGATTGAATATAAGCAATATCACAGTAAATGTACTATGAGTCGTCCATACGCTTGTTTCGAGGATGGAGTCGTTCCTTCTTTTGTTTTGCTCATGTTTACCTTAGAAAGCTGTGGCACTCAATGGCAATGAGAAGCTCTTGCTGCAATGAACGAAAGAGTGGTACGTCTTGTAATCAATATGTTTCTTCGTCGGGGGCTTCAGAAGCAAATTGATCGCAATAGAAGTGACAAGTGTTCGAACTGCGTATGATTTATATGATTCTGTGTGACCGATCCAAGAAAATATATGCAGGAATCCGTAAGATAAAAAAATTTGCAATTTTTTAATGACCCAAGAAAGTAGACGAACTTTTTACATGAGGGGTACAAACGACCATCACTAAATTTTCCGTCCATATGGGTTGACATAGCATTTGAAGTGGCTAACATCCCTGGCATGTACAATACACATGTTAACTAAGTGAAACCACGTTGTTTCTAATTACTCAGAAACAACGTCATTCTTGAGTTTCTATAACCACGTAGATCGATTGTTTTCCGTAGGCGGTATAGGTATGAAGCAATTGAATTGAATAGTTCCTCTAAACTTACCAACTACAAACAATTTGCATGATCTCTGAAAAAAACCTAAGTAGCGCTCTAAGAAAGTTTCTCGATTTGTTTTCCTTATTAAATTGTTGAGAAATGGACAAATGTATTAGTTTCACATATATTTATATGCTGACATGGAAATGGATTGCTAATTTTGGAAGAATATGACAATTTTATAAGCTACAATATCAATTGATGTATGGTGTCATTTAATGTCCAATTATAAGTCCCATGGTGCAAAGTGTTGATTTTAAAAGTAGAGGATGCAAAGTGGTATTCAGACAAAAGTTAATGAGGAATGTTGAGAAAGGGGATCGGCTTTGGTTGCTATCTACACAAAGTACTCATCGTTATTCCAAAGGAGACAATGAAGTGATATCACCATACTAAGTAAAAGCAAATTATCAAATTGAAAAATCATCTAAGTTGTCAAACATGACTCTGAAAAACATGTTAAGAAAGTCGATCCTCTTCCATGCTCAGCCAAGTAGTAATCCATTGTAATGATCATCAAAAGGACTTCAATTAGTAATCCATTGTAATGATCATCAAAAGGACTTCAATGAATTGGCAATGTCGATCACAAATCTATACTTAACATCTCCTTTTAACAGACGCTCCATGGCAGTGTTCACATAATCCATAGGAATAAGCTCAATATCCGCAATTATGTTGTGCTTCGTTGCGAAATTAATCATCTCTTGCGTCTCCTTAACCCCTCCAACCAAACTTCCTCCCACAATCTTTCTACCTGTAATTATAAGTATCATTTCACTTTTTTCTGTCCGTGGAACTCTAATGAACCTTTTACTTAAACTAGAAAAAACATTAGCATTTCACCTTATACACCAAAAATGAAGGCAATTTTCTCCAAGAAGTATTATTAAATTCAAAATACCTACTTAGGCTTACCCATGAGGAGTGGCATAGCAAGCAGCTCAAATGGCTTCTCTGGTGCACCAACCATGACAAGCTTTCCATGAGTTTTCAAGAGATCGATCAAAGGCAAAACAGCATGCACAGCTGAGACGGTATCGATGATGCCATCCATTATACCTATCGCAGACTACAGTTAACAAAAGATAGTAACATTAATTTATATTCGGTTATCCTTACCACAATAGATGTTCAAAGACAAAAATTTAATGTGTTTATAACATACTTGCATTTCTTCTGTATTATGACTAACCAAGAATCCATCGGCTCCCAAATGATTCATAGCTTCCTTCTTCTTATTTGGTGAGGAGCTAATGACGGTCACCTTGAGGCCCATGGCCTTAGCAAATTTTACAGCCATATGCCCGAGCCCACCAAGCCCAACCACCCCTAAGTGCATTCCGGCTTTATCAAGCCCATAGTACTTCAATGGGCTATAGACAGTGATCCCGGCACAAAGGAGAGGAGCAACACCATCTAGAGGCAAGTTATCAGGGATTTTAACTACAAAGTGCTCATTTGATACTATGATGTTTGAATAACCACCATAGGTGGTGGTTCCATCGTAGTACTTTGCACCATAGGTCGTGACCAATTTGGGGCAGTAATTCTCAAGATCGTTTTTGCAATTTGCACAAGAGTGACATGATCCAGCAATACCAGCAACACCCACTTTGTCCCCAATTTTGAATTTTGTCACTTTGGTGCCTACTTCAGTGACCACACCGACAATCTCATGGCTGCATATAATGGCGAATTACTATGATTGTTTTCTAAAAACATTTCGTTACCTAAGAAAATAAAAAAGGATGATGTTTGTAAGAGCTCATACCCAGGCACCACAGGATAAGAAGTTAGTCCCCATTCGTTTTTGATCGTGTGCAGATCGGTATGGCATACACCACAGTACAATACCTTAAAAGTGACGTCTTTTTCTCCGGTGGCCCTATACAAAAGAAAATTAATGCATTTCGAGGAAATAAGAATGTTCACCTTTTGCTGTATTTTCAGCTGCACCCAAAAACGGAAAAATCCAGGCGTGTTACCTTCTTGAGAACTTAAAGGGAGAGAGATGCCCTGAAGAATCTCTGGCTGCCCATCCAAAAGCCTTCACTGGGTGTTCATTCTCTGCTGATATTGCCATTTCCACTAATGCTTGACGAGCACTACTTCAATCAAACTGGAAGAGAAATCTGTAATTTGTGTTTTGAGATGTGAGGAGAAAGGAGTGATAAACGAGGTACATATAGGGGTTGAGAAGATACAGGACGAGGTGGTGATGACGTACTTAGTGAGCAAACTGAACCAGACTCCGGACGTCATCATCCCTTGCCCCTCATCCCGATACAGGACGAGGTGGTGATGACGTACTTAGTGAGCAAACTGAACCAGACTCCGGACGTCATCATCCCTTGCCCCTCATCCCGATACAGGACGAGTTTTTTTTGGTCGAACCTTCTCCCTGGTTTTGACCAGTCAACTTTTGCGCGAGAATTTTCTCGTTTTGGGCTGCCAGGAAAAAGAGAGAAACATCATCTTAACCAAATGAAAAAAAAAAAACAGAGAGAGAAAAAGACAGCAAAATCCACTTTTCCTTACACAGATTTGTATTTAAAACATTGCCAAACCAATTGATTTAGTGCAGTATAGTCGAACACTAACTTATACTACTAATAGTTGAAATTTCATATTTGAACGCTACACTTGTGACCAAAAACTCGACTATAATACATGAAATATCCAAAGTCAATCTTGTGACATCTTATGTAGGATCTGTTCTTTCTTGAAAGTTAATTGATTTAGTGCAGTATAGTCAGGCTAGAGATAAATGCACCTTTAAAGATTCTACATGTGATGACCAATGTCTTTTGCATTGATTAATTTGTATAAAAAAGTTGAATGGTTCTCGACTATAATACACGAAATATCCGAAGTCAATCTTGTGACATCTTATGCAGGACCTGTTCTTTCTTGAAAGTTAATTGATTTAGTGCAGTATAGTCAAACTAGAGATAAATGCACCTTGACAGATTCTACGTATGATGACCAATGTCTTTTGCATTAATTAATTTGTATAAAAAAGTTGAACGCTTCTCGACTATAATACACGAAATATCCAAAGTCAATCTTGTGACATCTTATGTAGGACCTGTTCTTTCTTGAAAGTTAATTGATTTAGTGCAGTATAGTCAAACTAGAGATAAATGCACCTTGAAGGATTCTACCTATGATAACCAATGTCTTTTGCATTGATTAATTTGTATAAAAAAGTTGAACACTTGTGCAACTTCTAATGGTTTAGCATTGTCAATAGCTGTCTCGGGCACTCAACCATACTCGATATGGAAACATTTTTTTTATGTCGAATGCAACAATCGCATACAAAACAACAAGGACGGCCAACGTAGTTAAGATCGCGAGTCAACTCGTGAAATCCCACGGATTCAGAAGTTGAAACTCGGTAACCTTGTCGACTCGTTCGAGATCTCGTAGTATGACTAAGTTCGAGGCGGGATCGCGAGTCAACCCGCCATAAACACGTCGCTCACCGCCCTGTCTCGTGGCCCGTTTCGGTGCATCTGAGTGTACTTTCGTCGAAAGTCCTGGGCTTCAAGTAGATTGAAGTGGACTCAGGCCCACTTTGCCCCCTGATCGGCTATTGAATTTGCATCAGTCAGGACTTAGAAGTTCGGTGCGTAGCTCTTAATAGACCCAAGCATAATCACACCTCCACAGAGCCCGGATGTCGGACGGGTACAACTTGCTCAGCATTCCTTCATTTTTAGCAAACGATCAATTTTTTTTTACCATCAACTCTTTTCTTTGCCTTTTCCTCAGGAAAGAGGAAATGTCACATGTTAGACCCATAGAAGGAATAAAAGGAAAGGAAAAAAAAGTAAGTGTTGACTTGGGAGAGCGGGCTACTAGTTCGCATCACTATATCGGCCCAATAAATGTTGTCACGGCGGTCCAATTCAGAAATATATTCATAATGTGGCGATACATGTAATGAAAGGACTACAATGATCAAACTTTTAGAATTTAGAGATTAGATTGTGCAAAAAAAAAATTCAAGAATCACATTGAACATGCAAAAAATGTTCAAGGATCACCCATGTTATTACCTCTGTTTTTTTGTTAGTTATTAGGAGGGGTAGAAAAGTAGGGGCGAGTTCGTTAGTAGTGTTTTAGAAAGAATTGCGTTAGCTTTATTGAGGGTAGCATTTTAGCTTAGATTCCTTAAGGGTTTAAATTAGAGAGGGCAACGTTTTATATTAGATATGTTCTTGGAAATCGAAAAGTTTTAGAACAAATGTCTTCAGGATATTGTAAAAATAGATAGAACTAAATTCAAAGTGTTAATAATAGAATGGAAGTTGAAATGTTTTAGATTACAAGTATCTTGGGTAAAATTCAAATTTTAAATGTTTAGAAACAGAAAGATTTTTGAATTATAGACCGTATATAGCAATTGTATTGAATAGATCCTCTAAACTTACCACCAACGTACAATTTGCATAAGCTTTAAAAAAATTCTAAAGTAGCCCTCTAAGAAAGTTTCATTTATTTGTTTTCCTTTGTAAATCTTTGAGAATGGACAAATGCATTAGTTTTATATGTGTATATATATTGATATGTATTTTTGGAAGAAAATGACAATCTTGTAAGCTATAAATATCAACTAATTTTTAGTGTAATTTAAAGTCTAATTACAAGTCTCATGGTTGTGTCGATTTAAAAAGTGGAGGATGCAAAGTGGTGTTTCGACAAATGTTAGCCAGGATTTTTTTTTTGAAATTCCAATAAATTATTTTCAGATATACACCAATATTTTTTCTCAATTTTTCATGATATGTTCTTTATATAGTATGGCGTATTATGTGGGTTAAGCACACTGTTGATCCTTTAACAATTGTCATCAAATGAGAAATTGGATCTTGAAATTTCTTGTTGATCGACCAAATCCCCTGTGTTGTTTAGTTTTTTCTTCACACAGTCACAGAAATGTTGAGAAAGGGCATTGGCTTTGAGGGCATGAATTTGTTACTACACATAAAGGAACTCTTTTGCATACTTCCAGAGGATAGCAACCTAAAACGTGGTTGCTATTTATACAAAGTAGTGGTCGTTATTCCAAAGGGGACAATGATATGTTATCACCATACTAAGTAGAAGCAAATTATGAAATGGAAATTTCATCTTGGTAGTAAAACATGACCCTGAAAAAACAAGATAAAGAAAGCTGCTCTTCATCCACGCTCAACCAAGTAGTAATCCATCGAAATGATCATTGGAATGGCTTCAATGAATTGGCGATGTCAATGACAAATCGATACTTAACATCTGCTTTTAACAAGCGCTCCATTGCAGTGTTCACATAATCCATAGGAATAACCTCAATGTCTGCAACTATGTTGTGCTTCGCTGCGAAATCGATCATGTCTTGTGTCTCCTTAATCCCTCCAATGCAACTTCCTCCCACAATCTTTCTACCTGATATTATAAGTCTTATTCGTTACTTTTTCCGTCCATGAAAAACTCAGAGTTAACCTTTTACTAAAACAAAAAAAGTATCATAATCCTATTTTGGACACCAAATGAAGGCAGTCTTTTCCAAGAAGAACTATAAACCTTTAAAAGACTTGCTTAGGCTTACCCATGAGGAGTGGCATAGCAAGTAGCTCGAGTGGCTTCTCTGGTGCACCAACCATGACAAGCTTTCCGTTAGATTTCAAGAGACCGATCAAAGGCAGAAGAGCATGTACAGCAGAGACTGTATCGATGATGCCATCCATTGTACCCATTGCAGACTGCAATTAATAAAAGATATTAATATGAATCTTTATTCATTTATCCTTACCCCTATGCATGATAAAAAAAAAAAAAAATTTGCCGTGACTCTTAACATACTTGCATCTCTTCTGTATTACGGCTAACCAAGAATCCGTCAGCTCCCAAATGGTCCATGGCTTCCTTCTTCTTATTAGGTGAGGTACTGATGACAGTCACTTTAAGGCCCATGGCCTTAGCAAACTTTACAGCCATGTGCCCGAGCCCACCAAGCCCCACAACCCCCAAGTGCGTTCCAGCCTTATCAAGAGCATAGTACTTCAATGGACTATAGACAGTAATCCCAGCACAAAGGAGAGGAGCACCACCATCAAGAGGCAAATTGTCGGGGATTTTAATTATGAAATGCTCATCTGAAACCATAATTTCCGAGTAACCACCATAAGTGATGGTTCCATCATAGTCCTTTGCACCATATGACAAGATCATTTTGGGGCAATAATTCTCAAGATCATCTTTGCAATTTGCACAAGAGCGGCATGATCCGACCAAACACCCAACACCCACTTTGTTCCCAACTTTGAATTTTGTCACTTTGGTGCCTACTTCAGTGACCACACCAACAATCTCATGCCTGCATACAATGGCTAATTAGTATAACTACTTCCTCAACGATTTCCGTTTATGTATCTAAGAAAAAGGAAAAGGATGATACTTTTTAGAGCTCATACCCGGGTACTACAGGATAAGAAGTTATTCCCCATTCGTTTTTGACATTGTGGAGATCGGAATGGCATATACCACAGTACAATACCTTAAAAGTCACGTCTTTTTCTCCGGTGGCCCTATAAAAAAAAGACAGAGACAATTAATGCATTTCGAGAAAAAAGATGTTCACCTTTGTTGTATATTCAGCTGCACCAAAAAACAGAAACAAAGGAAAGAAAAATCGAGGAATATTACCTTCTTGAGAACTTGAAGGGAGAGAGATGTCCTGAAGAATCTCTGGCTGCCCATCCAAAAGCCTTCACTGGGTGTTCGTTCTCTGACGACATTGCCATTTCACCAAGCTTGACGAGCACTGCTTCAAATCAAACTGGAAGAAAATTTTGTAGTTTGTGTGTTTTGAGAAACACAGAGAAAGTTGATGAGACGGGGGGGTGCGAAGCGAGGAATATATAGGGCTTGAGAAGATATAGGAAGAGGTGGCGATGACGTGCTTAGTGAGCAAACTGAACCGGACACAGTGCGTCATCATTGCTTCCCAATTTTTTGACCAGTCCAACCCTTGCACCGAACGCTATTGTCTGCTTTTGTGCTCGTGTCGGCTCTGCTAGCAGCCAAAAAGAGAGACATCATCTATAGCATCCAATTGGTAAAATAAAAAGGAAAAGAAATAAACAGAAACAATACGCATCCTCTAAAATGATTTAAATGGCAAAGGCAATGAATATAGCACATCCGTTTTAGCTGCAGGTGCCAAAATTATATGCCCTTTTAAAATGTAGAAGAAGAAAACGGGGTATCACTTTCTCTTTTTTTATATATATATTTTTCTTTTTTTCCAATTGGATGCTATAGTTTTTGCGCAGATTTGGATGCTACAGTCGAACTTTCGGAGTGCAAAAAGATGGAAGTTTCTTGTAAAATTGAATTTGTCTGGTTCAATTCGCTCAAAAAGAGACAATTCTCGTGCAAAGGTTGACTGGTCAAAAAATGGGAAGAGATTAGGACCCACGATGTCTGCCCAGTTTTGCTCACTAAGTATGTCATCACCAGCTCTTCCAGTATCTGCTCAAGCCCTATGCATTCCTCGCTTCTCACACCCATCTCATCACCAATCTCTTCCTGCACCAAAACACACAAATAAAATTATTAGTTTGTATAGATCGCAACCGTACTTTAGGTTGTTTTGGCTTTGAGTAAGCAATTCTCTTAATGACTTGAGTTCCCTGTACGCGTAGTAAGAAATTCATGAACTCAAAAGCCAACATCCTTTTTCAACTATTATTTCATTAATTTGGGGCTGTGTCAAAATACTGAAAACAAGAATTAGAACTTGATTATACAAAATGAAGTTTTGAAAAATCAGTTGCAGATTTAGTAAGAGCTAGCGATCAGAAGTACTCAATGAACATATCTCAACGTTTAAGTATATGTAACAAAAAATTGAGAGAAAACATCTATAGGTAGCCCTGTCGAAAATATTCTATGGAAATAAAATAAAATTGCCATTACATTTTGCCTTTATTTCACTTTGCATCTATACTTTTAAAATCAACACTTTACATCTTAAGTTTTGTAATGAGAATTCAAATTACAAATGAAATTAGTTCACATCGTATCATACTTCATAACATTTTTCAATTAATTACAAAATGTCAAAGTCACTCTTCTAACCTTCCCTAATTAAGTACAATTGAGTCCTAAACCTTATCATGAAAGTACAATTGAATATTAAAAAATTCAAAAAGTGCAATTAAGTCTTAAAACTTGTCAGAAAGTACAATTGAGTCATAAAATTTTTAAAAAGTGCAATCTTATCCTAAAACTTATTAAATTGGTTTAATCAAGTGCTTTCATGGATTGCACTTGTTAAAAGTTTTAAGACTTGATTGCATATTCGTGATAAGTTTTAGAACTTGATTGCACTATTTGAAAGTTTTAGGATTTGATTGTGCTTTTGTGATAAGTTTTATGATTTAATTACACTTTTTGAAAGTTTTAGGATTAAATTACGCTTTCGTGATAAGTTTTAGGACTTTTGATGCACTTACTTCACAAAATATAGAAGATAATTTTGTTTAGAGTGCTACTGCTAGCTAGGAGTCTTTTAGAGTGTATGTCAATTAAATGTAATGGGTAACTTTAAGGAACTATTGAATTTAATTGATTGATAATGATACAAGAGTGTAAACTGAATCAACACAGGCCAATCCCTACTCACTTTCTGGAACACCAAATTTCTTCTATAGCTTCTACTTGTCCGCCATATCTTGAATCAATGATTAGGATGATTCTTAGTGTATTTAGATAGGCTTTCGAGTCTGTATTTCGTACCTTAGATTTATCTTATTATTAAGATAATGTCCCATTCATGTTAAGGTTTCTGAGTCTGTATTTCGATTTGCTTTGCTTCGCTATGAATTCTATATACTTCTCAAGTATTCTTTTAAGTAATAAATACAAATTTTCTTTCAACCAAAAAAAATTCACCACCAGCCCCCAAATCTCTCTTTCTTTCCCATTTCTCCTCATTTCCTATTTAGTTCCACCAAATTAGCTTGACCGCTCCGTCTATTTTGCCAAAATTCAGCCAAATCCCCTTCATTTTTTTACTTGATCCCGTTGAATATTTTCCCTAGTCTTAGTATATTCTAGAATTGCTTCTAAAAATCGTCGGGGGTGTGAACTAGGCAAGTTAGTGAACCTCACAGATAAGAAGGAAAAAGGGTGACTTATGTGTGGTTCGCTGGACCTCGATCACGGTGAGCCCATGGCCGAGTCTCGTCAATTATTCAATGGAGCCCGGGAAAGAATCATTAAAGGAAGGTCAAATTTCACTATGGATTGGGAGAAAATGGCAATTTGCCAAGCTATAATATCAACTGATGTTTCGAGTAATTTAAAGTCTAATTATGAGTCGGGAAAATGACACAAACGGTCCTTAAACTTTGGCACAATATACAATGTGATCATTGAATTTTTAATTTATTCAATATAGTCCCTAAAATTTAACTCAATATGCAATGTGGTCCCTGAATTATATGAAAATGTTTAGTATAGTCCTTCCATTAATTCAAGTTCAGGGACTACATTGAATAAATTAAAAGTCCATGAATCAAATTACACATTGGGTCAAGGTTTAAAGACTATTTGTGTCATTATCCCTTACGAGTCTCACGATGCAAATTGTTGATTTTAATACTAGAGGATGTGAGGGAGTAATGAGACAAAAATTAATGAGGATTTTTTGAAACTTCATTTAAATATTTTTGGATCTACATATATTAAAGGTAAGCATGGTTCAGGCGGGCTATTCCCAACATGGAACTGAGAACCGCCGACTAAGGACCGATTTTGAGAAATTGAAATCAGGAATCGGATGGTTCGGTTCCCGGGTTGATCCATGAAACCAGTCCCATCAAGTTTCACATAAATGGAGGTGACCGAGAGTGAGAGAGAGACGCAATGAATGGTTACAGGCGCGGCCATGAGTTAATGGCAATTGAGAGTTGAGCTTCAAATTAGAGATTTTATGACTTTCATTTTTCTAAAAATGTTTTCTTTTGTTTGTTTGGTTGAGATTTTTCTTAAAATATATATGTGTGTGCATATATTACTGGTCCTGTTCAATCTGGGTGGGCGGTTCTATGCCTAGAACTGGAAACCGGATCAGTTCTCACCGATTTTTGTAAATTAGAACCGAAAACCGAACCGGTCCTCACAGGAGCTGTCGGCTCCGGGCCGTTCCTAGTTCCTCTGCACACCCTTAACATATATAGAGTTTTTCTCGATTATCGAATGAGAAATTCGATCGTGAAACTTTTTGTTGATCGACCAAATCCTCTGAGTTGTTTAGTTTCTATTCTCACACCTCACAAAAAGATTGTTGAGAAAGGGAATTAGCTTTGAAAGCATGAATTTCTCACTAAACATAGAGGAACTCTTGTGACTGTGTGGACTGCATACTCTAGAGGAAAGAAACCCATAATGTAATTAGGGGTAAGTGGTTTCAGTTTCCGTACATGTTTTATCCGAAACAAATTCTTCATTTTTTGAAACCTAAAACTTACCTTACATACTGTAGAACTTGAAACGTACCCTGTCACAAGTTGTAAAGTTGATTCCAAAATCTACTTAGGTTCTACCTGCATTATTAATTGAACAATTGCCATGAATCATTATTTTTAATGACCACCACTTGTTACTACAAATCTACTTACCATAATTTATATTTAAACACACGAAAAATATAAAACATCAACAAAGTAAAAATCTTAATCATAAAATAGAAGCTCAGACTTGTGATTCCAGATTATACACTAATTATTGGGGTGAATTCCCTAAAAAACCCTAAACTTTAGGTCAAGTCCCAAATCTGCCCTGAACTTTTTTTTGTCCAAGAAAAAACCCTAAACTTTAGGTCCAATCCCAAATCTGCCCCAAACTTTTTTTTGTCTCGAAAAAAACCCCAAACTTTAGGTTCAGTCCCAAATCTGCCCCGAACTTTTTTTTGTCTCTGAAAAAATCCCAAATTTTAAATTCAGTCCCAAATCTACCCTGAATTTTGTTTTATGTAGAAAAAATCAGCAAATTTCAATTTATTTAAAAAAATATACCCTTATGATCCCGTCCCAACTTGACGTGACACTTCCATGTCATAACAAATCAACATTAGCAAAGTAATGGGGTGACAGGAACAGACTGACGTTGAGTTTTCACTTCGACAACAAATCAAACCAAATAAAAATTATTGAAATTCTCCGAAATAAAACCAAATAAAATCCTTTATTATTGATATGGAAATGCCACGTCAAGTTGGAACTGGATTATCGGGGTATATTTTTGAAAATAAATTGAATTTTGGCGATTTTTTTTACATAAAATAAATTTTGGGGTAGATTTGGGACTGAACCTAAAGTTTGGGGTTTTTTTAAGACAAAAAAAAGTTTAGGGTAGATTTGAAATTTGACCTAAAGTTTGGGGTTTTTTCTGAGACAAAAAAAAGTTCGGGGCAGATTTGGGACTTAACTTAAAGTTTGGGATTTTTTCTGAGACAAAAAAAAGTTCGGGGTAGATTTGGGACTTAATCTAAAGTTGAGGGTTTTTTTAGGGAATTAGGCCCTAATTATTGGACGTCATGAAATACTGCATGATCACATGAAGACATAGACAAAAAAAAAAATACAAAAATTTGTTACAAGTTCCACCTACCTATAACTTAAAACCTATCTGTCGAAACAGGTTCCTCTATTGTTGGAACCTGAAATGTATCCTGCATCTCCTGCAACCTAAAACCGGACAAGTTCCCACCAGTTCGGTCCTTCGGCTCCAAATTCTACCACATAACCATACTCACCCCTAAACGTGATTGTTATTTAGACAAAGTAGTTATCGTTATTCCAAAGGGGACAATGAAATGATATCACCAAACTAAGTGGAAGCAAATTATGAAATGGAAAAATCATCTTAGTAGTGAAACACGGCCCTGAAAAAACAAGACAAAGAAAGCTAATCTTCATCCATGCTCAGCCAAGTAGTAATCCATTGGGATGATCATCATAATGGCTTCAATGAATTGGCGATATCAATGACAAATCTATAGTTAACATCTAATTTTATCAAGCGTTCCATGGCAATGTTCACAAAATCCGTAGAATTAGCTCAAAATGTGCGACTATGTTGTGCTTTGTTGCGAAATCAATCATCTCTTGCGTCTACTTAATCCCACCAATGCTACTTCATCCCACAATCTTTCGACCTGATGTTATAAGTCTTATTTTTAACTTTTTGTATCTATGAAAAACTCAAAGTTAACCTTTTACCAAAACTAAAAAGCATCCCTCGACACCAAAATGAAGGCAATATTTCACAAGAAGAACTATATAATTTTAAAAGACCTGCTTAGGCTTACCCATGAGGATCAGCATGGCAAGTAACTCAAGTGGCTTCTCTGGTACACCAATCGTGATAAGCTTTCCATTAGTTTTCAAAAGACCGATCAGAGGCAAAAGAGTAGGTACAACGGAAACTGTGTCAATGATTCCATCCATTGCACCCATTGCAGACTCTAGTTAATAAAGGATAATAACATTAGTTCATATTCATTTATCCTTACCCCTATGCATGATCTAAGAAAATAATTTGTTGTTACTCTAACATACTTGCATCTCTTCTGTATTACGGCTAACGAAGAATCCGTTGGTTCTTAGCTGTCCATAGCTTCCTTCTTCTCGTTAGGCGAGGTACTGATGACAGTCACCTTAGGCCCATGGCCTTAGCAAACTTTACATCCATGTGCCCAAGCCACGAAGTGCGTTCCGGCTTTATCAAGCCCGTAATACTTCAATGGACCGTTGACAATTATCCCACCACAAAGAAGATGAGCACTACCATTAAGGAACTACTGAATTCAATTGATTGTTCGACAAAAAAACAATTCAGTTGATTGATATTAATATTAGAGTGTGAACTTGATCAACACAGGCCAATCCCTACTCACTTTATGGAACACCAAATTTCTTCTACAGCTTCTGATTGTCTACCATATCTTGAACTGATAATTTGGATGATTCCCGGTGTATTTAGATAGGCTTTCGAGTTTGCATTTCGTACCTTAGATTTGTCTAACTATTAAGATCATGTTCCATTTGTGTTAAGGTAAACAGCGTATAAAATGAATTGAATTTAGTTACCCGTGACCTGATTTTGTTACGTGGGCCTTTAGTGAATTTTGACCTATTTTTAGTTTTAGTAGCATCACCGGTAAAGACTTATGCTTTGATACCATGTGTAACAACATGCCTACCGCTCAACACAAATCGATAACTTATTACTGACTTTTCTTAACCAGAAAACCAATTTACTTTGCAATTGAGAACGTGCATGGAAGCTGTTTTCTTCTTCTTGCTCTAAGACAAGCACAATTTTACCTTGCCCATATTTAAAAGTAAGCCATACCCAAAGAGGTATATTGTCACTTAAAGGTCACTATGAGGATCAGAGTCGCCGTTTCACGAGTGGAACCTTTACGCTATGTATGTAACAAAGGTAAATTACGGGCATCTATAAAAATTAATTCGCTCAAAAATTTGAAACACGAGTTGATCTGCAGAAAATCGAGACTTTCTCTTTTGTCATTCCAAGCATGAGAGGCTATTATATCTGCCTACTCAGCGATAACCAATCGAAATTAACGTGGTGTCTATCTTTACCATAGGAAATGATCATTTGGGTGTACGAAGAGATTGGTGATGAGAGCGGGGCGAGAAGCGAGGTGCATATAGTGCGTGAGAAGATACCAGAATAGGGAGGTGGTGATGACGTACCTAGTGAGCAAACTGAACCGGACGTCGTGCGTCAGCATTGCTTCCCAATTTTTTGACTAGTCCAAGCGTTGACAGAAATTTATGTCTCCTTTGTACTTGGTCTGCTCTCTTAGCGGCCAACGAGAGAAAAAAATACGCATCCACTTCACCTGCAAGTGCTAAATATTTTATTATTATTATTTAAGGTCTTTGTCTTTCCTTGTACATTTGTGCATTCAAAACATTGTTATAGCAATTTACTTAA
This sequence comes from Syzygium aqueum, assembly GCA_031216185.1. Taxonomy (NCBI): domain Eukaryota; kingdom Viridiplantae; phylum Streptophyta; class Magnoliopsida; order Myrtales; family Myrtaceae; genus Syzygium; species Syzygium aqueum. The sequence continues at coordinate 11,788,854 of CM062238.1, forward strand.
AAGGATGATTTGTAGAAAGTCTCTTCGTGGACGTGTAATTTCCAAATCGTTTCTACAGACCAGGTGCAAAATCAGGCACGTTATACTAGGGCCAATTTTTGTTTTTTTTCTAACTAATCTTAAAAATTAAAATTCCATGAAAAAGTCAGAAATTCCACAAAATCCAAGAAAATGAATTCAGCAATAATGATGTTTCCCGGTACAAAATATGAAACAGAACTTATCTTACCAAAAAAAAAATGAAACAGAACCGAAGGACATTAGATTTTTTCCAATATTAAAGATAATACATAATACATCCGTTACAAACGTATACGAACGAGATAATGTGGACGTGCTATAATTTTAGAGGATTGCATATTGTTTCCGTTTTTTCCTTTTTTTTCAATTGGATGCTACCCGTGAACAACTCTTGGTTACTTTTCATAGCAGACGCAAGTACAAAGAGAGAGATATTACTTGCAAAGGTTGACTGGTCAAAACAAGACGTTATGATGACGCACGATTTCTGCAGCAGTTTGCTCACTAAGTACGTCATCACCACCTCTACCTGAACCTTCTCAAGCCCTATATATATACCTCGGTTCTCACACCCCTGTCATCGCCAATCTCTTCTAATACCACAAAACACACACGTTACAGAACTCTCTTCCGATTTAGTTTTGGCGTAGTGCTCGTCAAGCTTGGTTAAATGGCAATGTCACCAGAGAATGAACACCCGGTGAAGGCCTTGGGATGGGCAGCCAGAGATTGTTCAGGACATCTCTCTCCCTTCAAGTTCTCGAGAAGGTAACGTGTCATGGTCTTTCTGTTCTCTGTCTCTGTTTTTTTGGTGCAGTGAAAATGCAACAAAGGTGAAAATCTTTTTTTTCTGGAAATTCATTTTTATAGGGCCACCGGAGAAAAGGACGTGACTTTTAAGGTATTGTATTGTGGTATATGCCATTCTGATCTCCACAATGTCAAAAATGAATGGGGAACAACTTCTTATCCCGTGGTACCCGGGTATGGCTCTCGAAAACATAATCTTTTTCGATTTTCTTAGATAAATAAACGAAAGTTTTGAGAAAATAATTATGCCAATTGGCCATTCTATGCAGGCATGAGATTGTCGGTGTGGTCACCGAAGTGGGCGCCAAAGTGACTAAATTCAAAGTTGGCGACAAAGTGGGTGTTGGATGTTTGGTTGGGTCATGTCAATCCTGTGCAAATTGCAAAGATGATCTTGAGAATTACTGCCCAAAAATGATCCTATCTTATGGTTCAAGGTTCGACGATGGAACCATTACCTATGGTGGCTACTCGGACATCATGGTATCAGATGAACACTTTGTAATTAAAATTCCTGACAACTTGTCTCTTGATGGCGTTGCTCCTCTCCTTTGTGCTGGGATCACTGTCTATAGTCCATTGAAGTACTATGGGCTTGATAAGGCTGGATTGCACTTAGGAGTGGTTGGGTTGGGTGGGCTGGGGCACATGGCCGTGAAGTTTGCCAAGGCCATGGGCCTCAAGGTGACCGTTATTAGTACTTCACCTAACAAAAAGAAGGAAGCCATGGACCATTTGGGAGCCGACGAATTCTTGGTTAGCCGTAACACTGAAGAGATGCAAGTACGTTCTAGTCATAAAAGATTTTCTTTTATCATGTATAGGGATAAGGATAAGGGAACATAAATTTATGTTACTATCTTTTGTTACATGCAGTCGGCGATGGGTACAATGGATGGCATCATTGACACTGTCTCAGCTGTGCATGCTCTTTTGCCTTTAATCGGTCTTTTGAAAACTCATGGAAAGCTTGTCTTGGTTGGTGCACCGGAGAAGCCACTGGAGTTACTTGCTATGCCACTGCTTATGGGTAAGCCTAAGCATGCCTTTGGAATTTCTTCTTAAAAAAACTGCCTTCGTTTTTGGTATCTAAGATAAAATTCTAACGTTTTTTTGTTTTTGTAAAAAATTATTGTCAAGTTTCACATATGAGAAAAAAAGTAACAATTAAGACTAACAATGACACGAAGAAAGATTGTGGGAGGAAGCCTTATTGGAGGGATTAAAGAGACGCAAGAGATGATTGATTTTGCAGCGAAGCACGACATAGTTTCGGATATTGAGCTTATTCCTATGGATTATGTGAACACTGCCATGGAGCGTCTGTCAAAGGCGGATGTTAAGTATCGATTTGTCATCGACGTTGCCAATTCATTGAAGTCTTCTTGAGGTTTTCCGATGGCTCGGTACTCTCCAGAGCAAGAATGAAGATCAGCATTTCTTATCTCGTCTTTTCAGAGTTGCTTTATATAGCTAAGGTCATTTTCCAACTTGTATCAATTTAGCGTAATTTGCCTATGCTCTAGTGTTGTTATCATTTCATTATCATCTCTGAAACAAAGATTATTGCTTTGTATAGACCACAACCGTACCTTATTTTCCTTTCATTTTAAGTAGGCAATTCTCTTAATGACATGAGCTTCCTTGATGTGTGTATTAAGAAATTCATGCACTCGAAAGCCAACATCCTTTTCAACTTTTTTTTCTTTAATTTGTGGCCATGTCAAAATACTACAAAAATATATAGGGCTTGATTATATAAAAAGAAGTTTTGAAGGTTTTTTTTTTTGGTTGAATTTGAAGGTTCACTTGCACATTCGATAAGAATTAGCGATCAGGAAGTACTCAATTAACATATCTTACCATTGTAAGTATATATGTAGTGAACGATTAAGAGAAGATCTCTATAGGTAGCTCGGTCGAAAATATTCTATGGAAATTTCAAAATTTGCCGTTACATTTTACCTTTATATATCTATACTTTTCAAATCAACACTTCGCTATGAGACTTTAAATTACACCTGAAATTAGTTCACATAGTATCGTACATCATAACATTTTTCATTTAGTCACAAAATGTCAAACTCGCTCTTCTAACCTTCTACAATTGACATACGTCTGAACCAATAGGTTTGATCTATTTTAAGCAATAAAAAAATATAGAAGATAATCTCTTTTAGAGTACTAGCTAGGAGTCTTTTAGGACGCATATGATAATTATTCTATATGTCTATTTTTTTAGTTTTTTGTTTTTAGGAACAAGTTTGAAATAGAAATCCGTGTGGTAATGTAATTTTATTTTTCTCTTTTTGGAACATATTTTTAGTCTAGAAATAAGTTTGGAATAGAAATGAGAAGCAAAAGTTTTCTACTTTTCTATTTCAGAACAAAAGGAGAAATTAAAACTCTTTTTCTCGCTTGCCCTTGTCTCTTGCTACCAACTGCCACCAACCCCTCCGCGGCGGCCGGCTGCCGCCTCCCATCGCCCTCTGCCGACCGCTGCCACCTCTGCTAGCCATCGTCTCTTGCCACCATCCCCTATCAGCTGTCGGTTGTCAATAAATGGAAAAGAGGATAAGAGGGAAAAATTTTGTGTTATTATCAAATGAATTCTGTTTCAAGAAAAGAAACTTTTTATCATTATCAAACGCATATTTCTATTTAGAAACTCGTCTCGAGAATAGAAATAAAAAAATCCATTTATGGCGAGAAATATATTTCAGAAACATAATGGTTATCATTCATGCCCTTAGAATATATGTGAATTGTATGTAATGGGTAACTTTAAGGAACTATGGAATTCAATTGACTGTTCGACCAAAAAAAAATTCAGCTGATTGATATTAATATGAGAGTGTGAACTTGATCGACATAGGCCAATCCCTACTCACTTTCTCTTCTATTGCTTCTACTTGTCCGCCATATCTTGAACTGATGATTTGGATGATTCCCGGTGTATTTAGAGAGGCTTTCGAGTTTTCATTTCGTACCTTAGATTTATCTAAGTATGAAGATGATGTCCCATTCATGTTAAGGTAAACAGAGTATAAAATGAATTGAATTTAGTTACCCGTGACCTAATTTTGTTATGTGGGCCTTTAGTGAATGTTGACGTATTTTTAGTTTTAGTGGCATCACCAGTAAAGACTTATGCTTTGATACCATGTGTAACAACGTGCCTACCTCTCGACACAAATTAATAATTTTTTGCTGACTTTTCTTAACCAAAAAACCAATTTACTTTGCCATTGAGAGCATGTTTTCATGAGGTCCTCGTGGAAGCCGTTTTCTTCTTCTTGCTCTAAGACAATCACAATTTTGCCTTGCCCACATTTAAAAGTAAGCCATACCCAAAGAGGTATATTGGCCCTGTTTAGTTCAGATTTGGGAAGGGCTTGATTTGGGAAGAGGCTTTTGGCCTCGAAATCCCCTTCCCAAATTGCAAAACTATTTTGTTCAGCTTTCGGCCTTACATTGGCCAAATGCTAGCATTTGGAATGCCAAAAACCCAAAGCCGGACCAGCTTTGGGCTTTCGGTATTCCACAAATACTGAAAATTTGTTTTCCCTTCCCAAACTACCCTCACTCAAACTTTAATATTCTGGTTTTGCCACATTGTTATTGTTCATTTCTTCACGAAAGTATGGCGAGGACGGTCGACAACACCGGATCTGGATAGCGAAGGGCCGACGAGGGGCCGATGAGGTCGCCCGACCTAGGCGATGGCCGCCTGAGGTCGCGCAACCCCAGGTGGGCTGCGACCCAAGCAACAACGGCTTGGGTCAAGCGACCCTAGGTAGCGGCCGCTTGAGGTTGCGCGACCTAGGTGACGGTCGCCTAAGGTGGGACGACCCCGGAGACGGCCGCCTGAGGTCAGACGACCCTCAGCGACGATCGCGTGGGTTGCGTGACCCTCATCGAGGGTTGCTTGAGGTCGGGCAACGGCCGTCGACGCCAGATCTGGCTTGCCGGCGGCGTCAGATCTGGCTTGCCGGCGGCCATAGCCCTTCGCCGGCTTTGGCAAAGGGTAACTTTTTTTTATAATAAAAAAGGGTCTCAAAGCCCTTTGCAAAAAAAAATTAGCCAAACACTACTTTGCTAAAGTAGTTTTACAAAGAATTTTTTTACCTAATGCCATTTCCTTTTCCCAAGAGGCTTTAACCTAAAGATATTTACATTTCCCAAAGATTATTTTCCCAAAATTGAACAAAACGGGCCCAATATTGTCACTTAAGGTCACTTTGAGGATCAGAGCTGCCGTTTCATGAGTGGACCCCTTACTCTATGTATGTAACAAAGGTAAATTACGGGCATCTATAAAAATTAGTTCACTTGAAAATTTGGAACATAGGCTGACTTGCAAGAAATCGAGACTTACTCTCTTGTCATCCCAGGCACAGGAGGCTACTATACCTGCGTACCTGGCGATAGCCAACTGAAGTTGACGTGGTGTCTATCTTCATCATCCAAGAGGCCCCGTAAGTTCCCTCCAAATGTTTTTCTTCCTTGAGAGAAGGAATACAGAGAGAGTTTACTTGGATGAGCCTCCACCATACCGGAGAATTCCTTTCCCTATCTCCCCTTGAGCCTTTTAAGGTCCTGCTTAGGACCATTACTCTGTATGTAACAAAGGTAAATTACAAGCATCTATAAAAATTAGTTTGCTTGAAAATTTGGAAATTTTTATATTTGTAAAAAAAATAATTACTTAAGTGTCATCACCGATTTGAGATGCTGGAAATTCGATGTGGCAATATTTTAACATTTTGTTCGACAGAGGCTCGCCAGCATTGTTTTTGTTCGATATAGAAGCTCAACTATTCAGAAAACGGGTAGTCTTTGAATCTAATTCTACTATCTTAAAGCTGAACTTGAGTCCCACGACTACGGCCGCATTCTTCATAGTTGAGAGCTTTAGCTTTCTCTATGCACATGTCCCAGTCCGGATGAGTCAATGTACCATTGCAAACTCTATGGCCATGCTAATTCTCATGATTAGGATAACAAAAATGCCATAATTTTTAGATGGCGCTCACTTTAGTATAAGAACTTTTCGTTAAATCACTTTAGTGCTACTTTGGCAAAAAAAACTAATTACTCAAGTGTCAACTTCTATTTAGGACGCCAGAAATCTGACGTGGCAATGTTTTATCTTTTCTTCGACTGACATGGCTTACCGGCGCTTTGAGTCAACATAAATAGCCCTAAACAATGTGGTTCAACAAGTTTGCACCAAATTTAAACCCTAATTCGGACGATTACCATTGTAGATGCCATGAGAATAAATTTAAACTCAAAACAAATTATTTCTCCAATAGCTCCTGTGCTCCGGTTCTGCGCGTCCATAGTGGCGACGCAAGGAAGGTGGGAGGTTGGAGAGTATTCAGGAACAGGGAACGATTTGGATTCGCTTTTGGTCACGATGGTTTTGAATCGAATTGGAATGGAGAATATTTTTTTATTTCTGGAGCTTGGAGAAAGCGGCTATGGCGAAGATGACGCCGTTGATGATGAGAAAGTTGAACAGAGGTTCGATCCACAAGAGAGAGATATGAACCTTCACGAGCTTAGAGATTGACAAGACGAAGAGCTTCGGAGCTAGAGCCACTGAGGGTACGGTGGTCGACACGGCAATGCCTTTAGCCAAGAGCATCCAAGCACTCAAAGACATCGCCATTGTTGGTGCCGTGTAGAGCTTCGGGCTTCGTCGTTTCGCGAAAAATATTTTTCTGGAAAATATTTTTCATAATTTCTAGTGTTCGGGAGGTGGAAAATAATGGTTAAGGAAAATGTTTTCCGGTCAATGGAAAAGTTCCATTGAAAATTGAGGAAAGGAAATCATTTTCCAATCTTCCCGTCTTCTCCTCGCCTCTCTCCTCTTCCCGTCCTCTTCTCTTCCCATCGTTCCCATCATCCTCTCCTCTTCCCATCGCCAAATCTCCAGAGCCGCTCCTCCTCCGCTGCTGCCTTGCGCTTCGTTTGCTCCTCCCCCGCTGCTGCCTTGCGCATCCTCTCATCCCTCGTCTCGTCCAATGGCCAGCAAGCTCGAGCGTAGCCAAGCCTAGCCTTGCCTCACCAAATCCGGCGATGCTTGGCGGAGCTCGAGACTGGCAAGGCGAGACGAGGTCAAGCCTTACCAGGTCTGGCGAGGTGAGGCGACGCCTTGCTCGCCCGAGGCCTGTCGCCGGCCACGGAGAACCTCGCTAGCCTTTGGCGAGTGAGGCCAAGCCTTGCCTATGGCCAATCGCCGGCCGTTGCCATGGTCGGTGATCGGTAGAGAAAGAAAGAAAGGGAAATAAAAAAGAGAAAAAAAAACAAAAGAAAAGAAATATTGAAATACAAAATAAAAAAATGCAAATTTATTAAAAATAATTCATGAAGGAAAATATTTTCCATACCGAACGGCGGAAAATATTTTCCGAGACTTTTTCAGATTTTAGTCGAACACCGAAAAATTGTGTCATTTTTTAGGAAAATGGCTTCCTGGAAAATATTTTCCGGAAACATAACATTTTTCACGAAACGAACGAAGCCAGAGAGAGAGAGAGAGAGAGAGAGAGAGAGAGAGAGAGAGATTGTGTCATTTTTCAGGAAAATGGCTTCCTGAAAAATATTTTCCGGAAACGTAACATTTTTCACTAAACGAATAAAGCGAGAGAGAGAGAGAGAGAGGACCAAAGTATGACACCATCATTTTTGGTGCTGTGTTGAGCTTTAGGAGAGCACCCATTTTTATTTGATTGAGTTTTTGATAGGAGTGATCGATTCCCGGTTTGATCTTGTTCCAAGGTGAAACTGGAAACTAGATCAGGAGGATCGGTTCCCAAAATTGGGAGCTGGGGACCGGACTAGTTGGTCCTAGGACCAGGAATCGAACCAAACCCCATTCCGGTCCAATGGAACCGGTTACCTAGGGTTTAATTCATATTTTATTAATTTTTGTCAATGAATTTATGTCAATAAAGTTCACTTATAGTTTATTTTACATTTTCCTAATTTTTTAAAGAGATAAAAAAAAAGTATATGTAATCAATTTGATCCAATTGGTCCACTTCTCCCTTGGAACTATGAACCATACCGCCAGGATACCGATTCCACTTTTAGAAATCAGGAACTTGACCGACATTCCCAAAAACTGGACCCAACCGGCCAGTTTGATCCAATCTAGGCGATTTCTAGTTTAGGCGGTTCGTTTTGCACACCCCGAATTTTTGGGGCCATGCAAGAGGTCAGTGAAAAGGGATATGAGAAAGGTTAAAGAACAATGGCTCCGTTAGATTTGAAATTGCAATTTTACTGGAGGGAAATAAAAATAATTTTATTTCTTTTCCACGTGGACTTTCTTCTATCAGAAAAAATCCACATAGTCATTAACATTTAATTAAAAAAGTCACATAAGATTTTTTGTTAGATTTTATCGTCGGAGGCACTTAAGTGATTTCTTTTCTTTCGTGTGACACTGAAGTGATTTAGCGAAATTTTTTTGCATTAAAATGAGCGTCATATGAAAATAATGGCACTTTTAGTATCATTTTTCTCCAATTCTCATAATCGAGGTAATAATTATAACTGTGGGCCAAAGTACTGTCATATAAACCATCCAGGACAGCAGTTTTCTTGACGATATAGGTAGAGTCCGACCGATCATACGTCCTTCCACTGCATGTTCAATACACTACTCTCGTATCGGGATCACATTTCACGACATTGAAATGTACAAAGAATCCCTATGAACATTAGCGTCGCAATATTTTCAGATGTATTCATCGTTTCGTCATCTACGTATTCCTTTCCTCCGGACCTTTTCTTCACTGAAGATCCAATGGACAGTTTACATAGGGCAAAAAAAGGTTGTTATAGGCTTGTACACCAACTTTCGTTTATGTAAATTGAGACGAAAGTCTCTCTTTGGCTTTTATAATCTCATCTTGTTCCCCATTTTATATTTCAATACATTCTATTTGAAATAGTCTTATGTTTATTCCTCTTAAAATTTTCCATAAACTCTTAAGTCATTGGATAAACTCATTTTATAAGTGATAAAGTGCACATGATTAGTCAATGTCACATAAACACGAAACCATGTATTTTTTTTTGAGAATTAATGAATCAAATTAACAATAATTTTCCAAATCATTGATCCACTTGTGCTTATATTGGGCAGTACCGTCAATCAACAGTAAACGACATGTCCTCTCTTACCACAATGCCGAATTTGTGTATGTATGTAGAATGGGAAAATTACCCAATCAGTCCTAAATCTTTTGTACAGATGCTGATTACGTCCTAAATTTTTTCAATTTTGTCAATTTGTCCTGAAAATTTGCTCGAAACTCCAATGTAAGGCCTTCTAGTCAATTTTTGTTCGAAGTTGCGGACGCTGGGATCCAATCATCACCGGCCTTCTTACATGGCGCACTAGCACATTAGCGATTTCTGGTAAAAATTGACTGGAATAATTATATTGGAATTTCGCGCTAAGATTTAGGATTAAATTGAAAAATTTTAAAAATTTAGGAATGATTTGACATCCGTACTATAGATAGAAGATTGATTGGATATATAAAACTCTCATGATGTAATTGCCCCAAGCCTTTCTACCTAACACAAGCAGCTAGACTAGACTTTCACAAGCTGGCGAGTAACGAGACTTGTGCAATTTATTTAACTTTGACATTTTACTGGACCTGGACCTTTTCGTAAGCACACAAGTACAACGTAGGATACAACTATAGTCTGCTTGCTACTTGAACACAGGAAGATCATACGAGACATTTATGCCTTATTGTTACAGTTCATTACCGAGAAGGACGTGAAGCATATTATTTACTCGCTGAATTCATAATTTTCATATCTAATTCTGCAATCCTTAAGTTGAACTTGAGCACCTACTCTCAGACGGCATTCGTTGAACAGATGATCTCTAGCTTCCGTCAAGCACTCATTGCAATCAGATTGTGTCAACGCCTCGCTACAAACTCCATGGCCGTGGCAGTCGAAGCAGCTAGTGTAGTAATCGTAACCATTCATTGGTGTGTAAGCACACACATCATCCATAACAGTTCCATAGTTAGTTTCATATGCATCAAATGAACTGTACGTCATTTCACTGCATAAACAATAAACCTCTGTTGTGTCAGGAGTACATATCACAATATTGCCGGTGCCAAACAGCCCTATGACGAGGAGTGTCGTCATGTGTTGCAATGTGTTCATGATTTGACTGACTCTCTGCCTATACCTTCTCTCCTGATTTTTTCTATATAAGCTCGATTTGCGTGGTCTATATATGAGAGATTTTTCTTATAGGTTTCCCCACCAAGCTTTTATTTATGAATTCGGTGGAAGGATCTTTTGGATCTTATGAAGCAAGGATCGGCATTTTCGAGAGAAATGCTTATAACTCTCCGAATTACTCGAGGGAAAAAGTTATCTAAAATATATATAGTAGACAAACTCATCCTATTGGTAACGTGGGTAAATTGCATGTCCAGCTATGAAGCTGCAAATTGTGAAAATTTGCATGTAGTTGTTTAAGAATAGATTTAGTTAATGATTTCTGTCTCTGGATGTTATTTGTCTGCATGTGACATACAATTTCGGCAATCAATATGGAAAATAAATCAAAATATTACATGGAGGTTTCCTCTATCCTACCAATATATTTTGTTGTCCTTGTCTTAAAGCATGCAGAACATACAATATGTCATTTGTTCCTATGTAAAACAAAAACTTAGTGCCTCGGTTCCACCATAGAAAAGAAATTTGTGAATCGAGCCATATACAATACCATCGATGACTCCAAATGTAAGAATAAAATAAATCACGGAGAAACATTGTGCGGCAATCTTGGAATTGAGCTGGAAAAAGACAAACTCTCATATGTCTTGCGTCCCAACAGAACAATGTGGCCGGCAAAGACTTCTAAACAAAATAGAATATCGACCCCAAAAAAAAGTTAAACAAAATAGAATAAGGGTGCTGTGATATAACTGCAAAAGAAAACTGCAAAGCATTCACGAGTGCTACTAGTAAGTGGAATGGTCATATATATATATATATATATATATATATATATATATATATATATCGCATGTTAATGAAAAATTAGAGAATATTGGAGACTTGTCCATAGGCATCAACATATAAAAGTCATTCGTGAGTAGCACTTGATATTAACTGAAAAACAACATTCTTCGGTAAAAGAAAACTCATTGGATGTAATTGGCTCGAGCCTTTCTTCCTAACACAAACAGCTATATATGATTTTTCACAAGTTGGTGAATAACAAGACTTGTGCAATTTATTTAAATTAGACATTTTACTAGACCATTTTGTAAGCACAAGTATACAACTATTATCTGCTTGCAATACTTGAACTCAAAATACCATACGAGATATATGTGCTTTATTTTTATGGTTTATTATCGAAACGGATGTGAAGTATATAATTTACTCGCTAAAATCGTAACTTTCAAATCTAATTATGCAATCCTTAAGTTGAACTTGAGGACATAGGTTGTGACCCCATTCTGTTGTACAGATGATCTTGAGCTTCCTTTAAGCATGCACTGCAATCAGATTGTGTCAATTCCCTGTTACACACTCCATGGCCATGACATTCGAAGTAGTAAGTGTAATAATTGTAACCATGGTATGGTGCATTAGCATGTAGATTATCAATAACATGATCTCTATGAATGTCATGCCTTGAACGGACCGTACGTTCTTTCACTGCATATATAATTAACCTCAGTTGTGTCAGGAGTACATTTCCCAATATTGCCGGTGCGAAAAAGCACCATGACGAGGACGGTCACCATACGTTGCAATGTGTTCATGATTTGACTCTCTACCTCTACTTTTTCTCCTGATTTTTTTCTTTATAGAAGCTCGGTTTGCTTGGTCTATACATGAGAGATTCTTCTCATAGGTTTCTCCACCAACTTCTTGTTTATGAATTTGGCCGAAGGATCTTTTGGATCTTACAAAGCAAGGACCTGCAATTTTGAGAAAAATGCTTATAACTCTTCGAGTTACTCGAGGGAAAAAGCTATATAAAATATACATATTAGATAGAAGCATCCTGTTGATAACACTGTCAAGTAATATTTGATGCTGGGAATTGTAAAAATTTGCATGCATTTATTTAAAATAAATTAAGTTAATGATTTATATCTCCGGATTTTATTTTGTCTCTCCATGTGACATGCAATTTCGGCAATCAATATGGAAAATAAATCAAAATATTACGCGGAGGTTCTCTCTCCTGCAAATATATTTTGGTATCCTTGTTTTCAAGCGCAGAACATACAATTTGCCTTGTGTTCCCATGTTAAACAAAAACTTAGTGCCTCGGTTCCACCATAGAAAAGAAATTTGTGAAGTTAACCATATACAATACCATCGATGACTCCAAGAGTAAGAACAAAATAAATCACGGAGAATCATTGTGCGGCAATCTTGGAACTGACGAAAAAAAAACAAACTCTCATATATTTTGTGTCCCTACAAAACAATGTGACCGGCGAAGACTTCTAGGTGATGGGACATAATCTAACATATTTTGTTTAACAAGCCGATCTACATCCTGTATTCAGATTAGATTTCTGTATACGGGCTCAAATTCAAAACATAATTTAACATTATGCAAATTCACGTTGCAATAAGATCCTTGGACCATTTAATTGATGATGATGATTATGTGATCAAGTTTTTTAACCCGAATTGTTCGAAGTAGACTACTCTCCGATAAAGTGATTGAGGTTGGCTATTTCTTCGTGGAATTGATTTTTTCCGTGTAATGAGAATTACTGATGATTGAGGTTGCTCGTCAAATTGTCCCCTCAGGTGTTGTTATTTGGTGTTGGGCCCCGGAAACATATTGTTTTGTAAGGAGTTGAAAAATAACGTTATCACAAACTATGGGCAAATTTGTTGATTAGATTCCGAATCAACAAAGACCCTATTGCCAAGAGGTTGGGTGGCGTCGACGGTACGGGCACTCTTCCTCTCGCAAAAGGTTGAGTATTCAAATCCTGGGCACCGCAGGGTAACTTACCCGGTGGCACGTGTGCGGTGGCTAGCACGTGTCGCCCCCACCCAGGGTTTACCTCCCGGCTGTCGGCCGTGCGGGAGTTCCCTAGATTACAAAAAAAAAAAAACAAAAACAAAGACCCCATTGCCAAGAATATTTTCGATTTGCCGTTTCAATTTTTCCCGGTCTAGTAAAAAAGAAAAAAAAATGGAATACCTGTAGTCTATATTAAGGGTGTGTTTGGTAATCATTTTGTTTCCGAAAATAATCTCAACTCAAAAATGATTTTTTTGTTCTGTTCTCATAAACAATTTCTGACTATTTAAAGGCATTTGGTAACTACCAAAAATTTCTATTCTTATAATAGAAAAAAAAACATAAATGCGTTTGATAATTGCTTAAAATTTTTAATAATATTTTGAATTTTTTAATATTTTTTTTCTTTTTTGTTTCTTTTCTTTTTTTCTCTTCTCTTTCCTTGGCCTTCGGCCACAGGCCAAGGTCGATGAGGGCCATAGGCGAAGGTCCCCCTTGCCTAGGCTGTGAGCCGTGAGGGCGGCCTTGCCGGCCTCGTCCAGCCCTCGACCGAGCTAGCAAGGGCCACTCTCGTTGCTCGCAGCCTGGGTGAGGGTGGCCCTCACGGGCTTCACCATCGCTGGCGAGGGTCGTGATGCCCTTGCCGGCCATGGCCGGAGACCAGCCATAGGCTAAGGAAGGAGAAGAAAAAAAATTTACTTTTTTGTTTTGATTCTTTTTTTTTGTTCCTGAAAAAAACTTTTTTTTTATTCTTGATTCTATTCCAAAACTATTTGCAGGAGCAAATTTGTTCTCAGAAACAAAAAAATTAACCAAACGGATTTCTGTTCTTTTTTTTTTCGGAGAACAAAATAATAGAATTAGACACTGTTTGGTCGGTTACTAAACAGCCCCTAACTACATCTAATTTAGAATCATTGTTCTCTCAAGAGCGTGATTATTCATCCACACATCATATTAGTAGGTTACAAGCATGAACATCATCCTGTTTATTTTTAACTAAGTTGGCATATATGCACGGTATCCATAGTTTGTAATCGCCAATCAAAAACATGGTTGGAAGAAAATTTAGGCTTTTTAGGTACCAAGGGTCCATATGCAAAATTTGGCAGATTTTCGCATTTTAAAAATATAAACTTCTCATTGGGCATCTGGTAAGTCTCTTTTCAGCAAGACTTTATATCAAGTGGAGAACAAAAGCTTTTGAAAATGAATCTCTTTATAACGTAATTTCTTCCAACTATTCGAAATAAAGGTACGATATGCTAATCTGAAATTTGCATAACAAGGTTTTCGCAATTTAATTGAACTTAAGTAGACATTTTATTAGCTAGGCCTTTTCACAGTCACTTGGACAGCAAGTTTTTTTCTCTAGGAGACAACTCAACGTAATCTACGTGCAACTAAAACACAAAGTAGATTTTTCAAAATCGTGCTGTTTGTAGTAGATGGAGAAGCTTAACTATTCAGAAAATGGGTAATCTTCGAATCTTTGAATCTAATTCTATTAGAAATTAAACCAAATTTGTTGGTACTTATTTCCTTTTTGAGTCTATTCGTATTTCCATATTTTGATTTTTCATATATATGGTGAGATATTAAGAGATAAGATATTATGAGATGTTGTTTCTAGTTATATTTTAGGAAAGTTTCCTAAGTCAAGTAGGTTTCCTAATTAGAACAAATTTCCTAAAAAGAGGTTTCCTATTTCGAATCAAACTATGGTATATAAATAGTCTATTTCTCTTTGTAATTGAGATATGCAATAGAAAAGCACAAGTTGCAATTGTTTCACTTTCAAAAATTTCTTCCATCAAATCAATATTGTTGTCGCGCCTCTGACGCTCAACAAATTGGTATCAGAGCTTACAGTTCGTGATCATGGCCTCAACGAACAATCAACTTCCTCTTCAATACCCTCGTCTTACCAAAGAAAATTATGGTAACTGGGCTGTTAGAATGAAAACTCTACTTGGCGCCTACGGTGTGTGGAAACTTGTTAACACTGGCTATGATGAGCCAGAGGATGAAGCCACGTTGAATCAGAACCACAGAAATGCCTTGGAGAAGGCTCGAACGAAAGATCAATATGCCCTGTCGATCATCTATCAAGCGTTAGATGATTCCATGTTTGAAAAAGTTTCGAACACCACTACCGCTAAAGAGGCATGGGAGATTCTTCAAAACATACATCAAGGAGTTCGGAAAGTTCAGAAGATTCGCCTTCAAACCTTAAGAGGCGAATTCAAGGTAATTCACATGAAAGAATTTGAATCGATTGCTGATTATTTCACGAGAATTTTGGCAATTGTTAATCAAATGAAAGAAACAGAGAAGACGTTTCCGATGTTCGCGTTGTCGAGAAAATACTTAGGTCCTTAGACAAGAAGTATGATCATATTGCGGTTGCAATTGAAGAATCTAAAGACTTGGATGCCATGACAGTCGATGAACTTATGGGTTCATTACAAGCCTATGAAGAAAGATTGAGAAAGAAAAAGATTGAGCCGGTGGAGGAAGTTCTCCAAATGTAGTTAACCATTCGAGATGAGAAAAAGAAAAGAAGAGATCTCGTACAAAATCGCGGGACAAATCAAGATCGTGATCGAGGTCGCGGCCGAAGTCACTTTCGAGGAAGAGATCGTGGACGAAGCAGAGGAGATCCTGCTCGAAGTGATGGAGGATACCGGTATCAAAGAGGTGTTCGTGGAAAATGAAAGAATTCAACAAGTCAATGGTATAATAAATCTAAAATCCGATGTTATCATTGCAATAAACTTGGCCATTATGCTTCTAACTGCTGGAACAAAGAAAGTAGTAGAGCAGAAGAAAAGGCGAACTTGGTGAATGATGCTGATCAAGTTCTCTTAATAGCATTCAATGAATATGAAGAAGGTCAAAGCGATACGTGGTATTTGGATACCGGTGCAAGCAATCACATGTGCGGGAGAAAGAGATGTTTGTCGAGTTAGATGAGACAATTAAAGGGACTGTCTCATTTGGTGATAACTCTAAAATTCTTGTTGAAGGGAAAGGTACAATTTTGATTCGCTTAAAGAATGGTGCACGTTAGTTTATTACTAATGTTTCTTATGTTCCAAAAATGTCAAGCAATATCTTGAGTTTGGGACAACTTCTAGAGAAAGGTTATACTGTTCATATGAGAGATCTTAATCTTATGTTGAGAGATCAAAATAATAAACTGATTGCAAATGTGAAGATGTCGAAGAACAGGATGTTTATTCTTAATATAAAGAGTGAGATGTCTCGATGTTTAAAGGCGTGCGTAAATGATCCTTCAAGGTTGTGGCATTTGAGGTTTAGCCATCTCAAGTTTGGCGGACTCAATTTGCTTTCTCGCAAGAAAATGATTTATGGCTTACTACATATTGATAATCCTGATCAATTATGTGAAGGGTGTGTTATCGGCAAGCATTCCAGAACTAGCTTTTCGAAAGAGACGACTTATCGAGCGAAGAAGTTACTTGAGTTGATCCATTCCGATTTATGTGGCCCAATCAATCCTCACTCATATGGTAATCATCAATATTTTGTTACTTTTATTGATGATTTTACTCGGAAAATTTGAGTGTATTTTTTGAAAAAAAAGACAGAAGTGTTTGATACCTTCAAACAATTCAAGAACTTGGCTAAAAAGGAAAGCGGCTATTTTATCAAGGCTTTGAGGACTGATCGTGGTGGAGAATTCACCTCAGCCATATTTAACAAATTCTGTGAAAATCATGGTATTCGGCGTTTCTTGACGGCCCCGTATTCTCCTCAACAAAATGGTGTGGCTAAACCGAAAAATAGAACCATTCTCGATATGGTTCGAAGTATATTGAAGAGCAAAAATTTGTCCAAGAAACTTTGAGCTGAAACTGTTTCGTGTGCCGTCTATTTTGAAAATAGATATCTAACATATGGACTTGAAGGCATAACTCCACAAGAGGCATGGACCGGGAGAACATCAAGTGTTTCGCACTTGAGAATTTTTTGGAGCATTACCTATGCTCATGTCCCGGACCAAAAAAGATCGAAACTTAAAGACAAGAGCAAAAGGCTCATCTTTATCGGGTATGACTCATCATCCAAAGCCTATCGATTATTTGATCATAACACTTTAAAAGTGTATGTAAGTAGAGATATCGAGTTCGATGAAGATGGAATGTGGGAAGAAAATCCAAAAGAAGAAGCGAATGTTCGTGGTGATTCCAATCAAACGGAGTTGAAAGATCAACCTTCACCCTCTTCTCCAACATCTTATTCAAGTTCATCAACACCATCCTCATCAAATAGTGTCGATGAACCGCTATTGCCAAGATCAAGAAGATTATCTGAAATTTACGAAGTTACCGAAGAGCTTCATCTTATATGTCTTCTTGCAGATTATGAACCACTTGCTCATGATGATGCGGCCCAAGAAGAAAAGTGGAAGAAAGCCATGAACGAAGAAATTGAAGCCATCGAGAAAAATCAATTATGGGAGCTTGCTGATCTTCCGAAGGACAAGAAATCGATTGGTGTTAAATGGGTGTACAAGGCCAAGAAGAATGAGAAAGGTGAAGTGACAAGATACAAAGCTAGATTAGTTGCAAAGGGGTACAAGCAAAAAGCCAGAATTGACTATGATGAAGTTTTTGCCCCCGTCATTTGCATGGAAACGATTAGATTGATTATTTCCATTGCTGCTCAAAATAATTGGCGGATTTATCAAATGGATGTCAAATCAGTATTCTTGAATGGCATCTTTGAAGAAGAAATTTATGTCGAACAACCTGAGGGGTTTGTTGTGAAAGGTCATAAAGATAAAGTACTGAGGTTGAAGAAAGTTTTATATGGGCTTAAACAAGCACCGAGAGCATGGAATTCCAGAATTGATGCATATTTCAAGGCGAATGAATTCTCTCAATGTCCATATGAGCATGCACTCTATTTGAAGCAAGAAAAATGTGATATTCTGCTCGCCTGTTTATATGTTGATGATCTTGTTTTTATAGGAAATAATTCGACTATGATTGATGCTTTTAAGGCATCGATGGTGAAAGAATTTGAGATGGCCGATAATGGTCTTATGAATTATTTCCTTAGTATCGAAGTGAAGCAAAGTGTCGATGGGATTTTTATTTCCCAAAAAGGATATGCAGAAAATATCCTTGAAAAATTTAACATGAAGAACTGTATATCGGTCAGTACAGCAATGGAGTGTGGAACCAAACTTTCGAAGTTTGATGATGGTGTCGATGTTGATTCGACATATTATAGAAGCTTGATTGGGAGTTTGAGATACTTAACATGTATGATACCGGATCTTATGTATAGTGTTGGAATTGTTAGTCGATACATGGAGAAGCCGAAGTCATCTCATCTTAAAGCTGCAAAGAGAATACTTCGGTACATCAAAAGTACTATTTCTCATGGTTTACACTATTATTGCTCTGAATCTTTCAAACTTAGAGCTTATTCGGATAGTGATTATGGTGAAGATATCAACGATCGAAAAAGCACCACCGGATTTATATTTTTCTTGTGCGACATTGCTTTCACATGGTCATCAAAGAAGTAATCAAGTGTTACTCTGTCGACATGTGAAGCTGAATATGTAGCTGCATCTTCATGTATTTGTCATGCAATATGGTTGAGAAGACTACTTAAAGATATTTTTATGAAGCAGAAGAAAGCAACGGAGATTTTTGTTCATAATGTTTCTGCTATTGCTTTGGCGAAAAATCCAGTTTTTCATGAACGAAGTAAACATATCGATGTTCGATATCACTTCATCCGAGAACAGGTTAAAGAGAATGAAGTTGAAGTATTGCATGTGAAGACCAGAGATCAAGTAGCAGATATTTTTACTAAACCTCTCAAGATCGATGCTTTTCGAAAGTTCAAGAGCCTGCTTGGAATGATCGATGGAAGAGAATTTGGTTTAAGGGGGAGTGTTAGAAATTAAACCAAATTTGTTGGTACTTATTTCCTTTTTAAGTCTGTTCGTATTTCCATATTTTGATTTTTCATATATATGGTGAGATATTAAGAGATAAGATAAAATATTGTGAGATGTTGTTTCTAGTTATATTTTAGGAAAGTTTCCTAAGTCAAGTAGGTTTCCTAATTAGAATAGATTTCCTAGAAAGAGGTTTCCTATTTCGAATCAAACTATGGTCTATAAATTGTCTATTTCTCTTGTAATTGAGATATGCAATAGAAAAACACAAGTTGCGATTATTTCACTTAAAAAAATTTCTTCCATCAAATCAATATTGTTGCCGCGCCTCTGACGCTCAACAAATTCTACGATCTGAAAGCTGAACTTGAGCACCACGGCTCCGACTGCATTCTACATAGTTGAGAGCTATAGCTTTCCCTATGCACATGTCACAATCGGGATCAGTCAATGCTCCATTGCATTATCCATGGCCATGGCAATTCTCATATTCGATGTAGTAATTATAACCATGGGCCGAAGTATCATCGTCTAAACCATCTAGGACGGCAGTTTTCTTGACTATGTATAGGTAAAGTCCGACCGATCATACGTCCTTCCACTGCATGTTCAATACACTATTCTCTTATTGGAATCACATTACACGACTTTGAAAAGTACAATAGGTTGATTGCATGGCCATGGCAATTTCACTCAAACGACAGCATGATCAATTTCACTCAAACGACAAACCACATGGATCGTAAACCATAAATCAACCCAAGCAGGACTTGTTATAATGAGGCTTCAACAGGTTGATTGCAAATTAAATCAACATAACACAAGTCTCAGTCACAACACTAAATTGAGGCCTACGACAATGAACTTCAACGATGGAAAACAACTGGACGTATCCTGATCAAAAGGGAGCTGAACTCCAGCCAGGTTTAATTGGAAAGGAAGTATGCCAAGACTGGTGAATCGGATTTAGACTCAGAAGTTCACTAATGCCATTTGGGAATTCCATCATACAGATTGTGCGCACAAAGACAAAGAAGCCTAGACACGTTGTCATTACAGTCGTTCCAACTAAGATAATTCCCTCAACAACAATGTTCTCACCAGTCATTTAGAGAAGACCCAGATTAACTCAAATTCTCAATGGCTTATATCCGAGGAACATAAATGTGTCATGGACCGTAGCGACACAGAGATCCTTCCGTACTCACGTACCCTTGTGGGTGGACTTACTAGCGTCGGGATAAAGAGCGAGTGATGTAGAAGGAATGATGATACACTGGTTCGTAGGAGTGGCAACAGGGTGTTTGTGCTAGGAGTTCTAAGATTGAGCGATTATAGGAACTTTAGAGGCGGGATTGGCCTTTCGTGCACAAATTAGTTGAGAGATGATGCCGCTCTTTAGATAAGGCCATAGCGGATTGACCAGCTTCTGTGTTATATTGTTCTATATGTCTCACTCAAGAGGCTAGATACCTGAGCTAAATTTTATGTAGTACGATTCGATACGAGGATGTTATTTTTGTATTGTTCTTTAGAACGACTATAGAATGAAAGCTAGCCTAGTATCCGTGGGTCAGAAGGTGCTCGTGACAAATGATATTAGAATAGGATTTCTCTAGTATGGTAGATGATTCGGGGAAAAGCCTATGGTCTACCCGTTCCTATGAGGTCGGAGAGTGAATCACCGAAGCAAAAAGGGGCTTGAACAAAGAGAGGCTCTCATCTTGCTTCTAGAATGGCAATGGGGGCATAAGTAGGAACCAAATTGCTCACTCAATAGGGAAAACGTTCATGGATCAATGGGTGAATTTCAAGATGGGTTTACTACCATGTTTTCAACAAGAAGAGAGATCTCCATTGGTCGACTGAGATCAAGAGAAGCTTAGTAGGCGAAAGAGGGTGTTGCTGAAAGCGCAATAGGCTCCGAATGCTACACTTGCCAAGGAAAACACAACTGGTCAAAGATGCCCGACCAGCTTTGATCAGGGGAAGCCACCAATGGAGTGCAGTGGCTTGCTCTGTTTGGCGAGCGTCCAACATTCATATAAGACTTGACCAAGCGGCGTTGATGGTATCAAAGCGACGTAGGGAAGGGACATAATAGCCCGTGTGAAATTGAGAGGGAGAACGGAGTGATGCAGGGATTCTCCTATACTCATGTACTCGTGCAAGTGAAGCTTAGTGACATCGTCGGGATAAAAAATGAGTAATGCATAATAGATGATATAATTGGTTCGTAGGAATGATAATCGAAAATGTATCAAAAGTTTTGAGACCACATTAAATCAACAGAAAGTTCAGAGATCATTTATACATTGGGTGAAGTTCAAAGATTATTTGTATAATTTTTCCACGTACGATGTATCACTCCGTAAAAAAAAGCCCATGGAATGAGTCGCATGACCCAAGGAGCATAAGCCCGTACCCGAACCTCAGTCGGGGCACGTTCCGGAACTCCCCCGCCCAATCTTTCAATCTCCTTGCAGTTGCAGCGAGAGAGGGAAAGCAGACAAGCCGAAAAGAAAGGACATGAGTTGCTTCCACGCCTTCCATCCTTCGAGCCTTCGTTTTCCTCTCGACCCAGTTCCAATTTCAAGAGCCAAGCCACCACCGCCAGCCCGTCAAGAAACCACCCATCTCCGAATGGCCGTCCGGGGTCGTGTCGGACAGAAGGGAACTCCTGCGGCGGCGAAACCTCTGGTGCCCAGAAATGTCGAGCTCATCACGAGCCCGTCGAACCCGCTCGTGAAGCACTGCGTCAAGCTCCGCCAGAGATCCTCCTATCGCCACTCCCACGGCTCGGCTCTTGTCGTGGGCACCACCCCGATCAGGTAAAGCTTGAATTTTGATCGTTCGTCTTCGCTCTTCAAATGGTTTCGTCAGTTTTTGCAGTAGCTAGGGTGGGAGGTAGTACAGCTCCGTACTGATTTTGGCACATTGAGGAGCATGGGATGACATATCAGGGTTCTCAATGAATTTCGCGGTCCCCTGTTCTTCTTGGGAATTTCGTCGAACAGGTTATTGAAATGCGTATGTAGTTGAGCTCGCAACATCCGAACCATACTCGGGAGTTGCAGAAATTTTCCGAATGAATGAAGTGCTGCATTTCAAAAGAAAGATGGAAGACGTATTAGTTTGGTGAAGTTATTGATTGATACTGAAGGACTTTTTCTGGTAGTGCAAGCATAAGCATATGAAATTAGTGAGCAAATGTCTTTTAATTTTATGATATATGCGCTTTAGCGTGTCTTTCTTTCTTCCACACCATATTGGAATGAAGTAGCTCCAGTCAGTAATAGAGCAGTTGTCTTTACTTTATAATTGAGGAACTGTGGGTTGAGAATGCGGTGCACGTGTTTATACTTTCGGCATATTATTCTTATGCAGGGAGATCTGTAATTTTCAGTCGTTGAGGAACAAAACTGCCATAATTGATTGCCTACTACTTGTTGATAAAGCTCAGATTCCTGATGATCTGGAAGAACATTCAGTCCGCCTGGTGCGTGTAAGTTCATTGGTTATGGAAAAACTTTCTGGGGTCAAATCAGCTGAATCTATTGAAGCTGTCGCTCTGATGAGAATACCTTCCACTTTCTACAATGTCAATGACGAGGCCCATGACAGAGATTGTCGGAGATGGTTTGCCTCTCCTCATCGAATTCTTGTCCTTGATGGGATCCAGGTGAATTTTTTTAGTTTCTTTTATAGTTCAAATGAAATTAAAGTGTTTACAAACTCGCAATTCAGTTATTTACATAATGGCATGTTGGGTAAAGGAGCAACTTTTTGTAGTCAGTTAAGTTCTATGTGTAGGTCTAACAATCACATGAAAATACTTAATGTCTCTGGTCACATGACAATTCATCGTATTATTTTTTGTTCCATCCATTTTCTCGAGGAACTTATTCAAAACAGCTCTCCTAGTCGGGCATCACTGCTGGTTTGAGCCCTAGCTCGTCGGCCGTGCGGACACCTCGGTTATCAAAAAAAAAAAAACAGCTCTCCTATTTATTTTCCTACAACGGCATAATGTTAAAATGAATATCCTTGCGGTTGCTGAATGTCAATTGTCTTAGCTGTGGTTTTTTGTTTTTCTATATGGGTATAACTCCGACTTAGGAAGAGAAAATGTGAAAAGTTTTGTTCATATGTGCTTAACAACATATCTCGTTCAAACATGAACCTCTCAACTTTTTGTTCATTGTGGGAACTTTTGTGATAGTTGTATGAAATTGATTATGCAGTCTGAGTGCACTGTTTAATCTCAACATTATGGTTGATATATATGGTTCTCATGATTCATGAGTATTGTGGGTATGGCCTAACTTCTATCAACTGTTTGCTGCAGGACCCAGGCAACCTCGGATCATTACTAAGATCAGCTGCTGCATTTAATTGGGTAATGAAAACAACAGCACTGTTCAAAATATGTTTTTTTAATGGCTCTTTGCTCTTCTTGCTCTTCCAATGTTTCATATTCTTGCGATTGCAATGACATAAGAGCAGTTTGTTATGTTTCATGTGCACGGTTGAACTACCACACAGAAATTTTGGTACCCAGAAGACCACCTTTCTTGAGTTATTTACTGATATATTAAATTGATGTTCATTTGACTACCAAAAGCTGGTAACTCAGACAAACTTGAGGATTTCGAAATGTGTGTTCTTCTCTATAGCTTCTGTTACAAATGTATGTTTGGCCTCTGCTATGTGAATCTATTAGGACGTTTGGAAAGTGTAACAAATTTTGCTACACCAGCTCCTACAGAGAGTGATGGTTTGCTAAGTGCCATGTGAAAAAATTCTCATACTTCTGCATCAGTTATTTGGGTGATCTCTGAGGCAGTATGTGGCTTATGCTACAGGATGGTGTTTTCCTGCTTCCTGGCTGTTGTGACCCTTTCAATGATAAGGCCCTTCGAGCGAGCCGAGGAGCCTCATTCCAGCTCTCTTTGGTAATAGGAAGGTGGAGCAATCTCAAAACCCTTCGAAATGAATTTCAGATGAAGTTACTGGCTGGTCACCCTGAGAGCAATGCGGGACAAAAACTGGTGTCGAATTTATCTCTGAGTTTTGTTAATTCATTAGCCAATGTGCCTGTATGCTTGGTTTTGGGAAGCGAAGGAACAGGCCTCTCTGAGGAATCTGAGTCTCTGTGCGAGTTAGTGAGTATCCCGATGGCAGGAAAGTTTGAGTCTCTGAATGTTTCAGTTGCTGGTGGAATTTTTTTGTATATGCTCCAACCTCAGGTTTGGGTTACTCCTTCCACATTGTCCTAATGGAAATAGATAATTGAAATTGACAATATATAGTGAATCATTATGATGGCAAGTGCGAGAGGCATAATATATGTGTGCATGGAGTGAATCAGTATGATGGCTTTTATTAGGACTGTTGAAAGAGCTTGGATGGCTTGAAACCTGATCCAAACCATATTTCACGGTTTGGGGCGGATATGGATTAGGTTCTTTTCCTTTTTTATATATCAAAAACAAGAAAACATCAAACAGGTTTGGTTCGGGTTTCAGATAAGGACCCGAACTGACCTGTTACTTATAACACAGGAAATAGGAGTTAAGAAGAAGAAAGACTGAAATCTGCAGCTACCTCCAGTTCAACACCAATTCTCCATCCAGCCATATGCCAATAAAAAGAAACTCAGCTTAGCAACATTGCTTCAGGGGATCTCAATATTCCCTTGTTCATTAGATCGTCAAGATCAACACTGGCGGTAATGGAGAAGGAGATCGACAGGTGCACCAACAACGATGATGATGACGACTCAATCTTGAGTGGGTCAGCTTCGGCCTTGAGTACCTTGTCTTGTGTAACTTAGGAGTATGCTGCAGAGCTCACCAGTTCCACTTTCACTTCACTGGATCTCAGGTCCAGCTCCAGCCCCTTCGGCATTGAGTCATCGTCATTGAAGAGATTGACACTGATTGTAATGGAGGAGGAGATCGATTAGTGGATCGCCGACGACGAGTTGGCTGTGAGCGAGTCAGCTTGGAGTGGCCCCTCACCATTGCAATCTAGACCATGGAAATTTGCAGAGTTTTTTAGCCACGAATTGCAGACTGGAATGTCCGAACCTAAGTGAGCTGAAAAGTTGATCTCGAGTCAGGTAAATGACAGTTAGTGTTTGGTTTGGCTGAAGTTCTACCTCGAACCATTTGTTTCTGGTTGGGTCAAGTGCAAAAACCGGCCCAACTGGCCCATTGACATCCCTAATTATGATAGTTGACATCATGAACTGGTGCTTGTATGTAGATATCTATCCACCGGATGATTTTTCTTCATCACAGAATCTCGTACGTTTACTCAAGAGTTTAGAATGTTAACAACTTCAGACTTTAGGCATATGGTTTGAAGTGGATTCTTCTTTTTTAGTCATAATTCCTTCCCAAATTGTACAAGCATTTTCCAAAGCATACGGCTTTCAGAATGTAAATGATGGTAAGTGGTCTTTTCTGGAAATGTTAAGAAAATTTTATCCCTTGCATCTTGGTCGCAATAGTAGCTTGTGGAAAATAGTTAGGTATGAATATCTTAAATATTTGTGACTTGATTGTTGATGAAATAGAAAAAAAAACCCGAAATCTTTTATTTTGTTTTGCCAGTATAACTCGGCTGAATTTTTCGCTAGTAGAAGCAAACAAAGTAAAAGGGCTCTTGTATCAATTGATGGCAAGATGTCAATCACTTGTAACCGTATGGCTAACCCAAGTAAGCTTGGAAAGCTCATCCTCCTATATATAAGATTGAATCCATTTGATTTCTAAAAAGGATTACTAATTCTTAATGACTTGAGGAATCCCTTTATCCGTGATTGTGAATGGTTGAATTTTTTTCAAGCCTTTGACTAAATCTCCAATGATAATAGAAAAATTGAATATCTACTAAAAGTTCAAGAATCACATTGAATGACTTAAAAGTTTCGGGACCACATTATCTATTGAATTGCAGTTGAGAGATCATATTGAGTATTTTCATATACTTCAAGAACTAAGTTGAACATATTCAATGTTATCCCTAAATTTGAATTAATAGAATGATAATATTGAACATTTTCATATACTTTAGGGATTAAGTTAAACATATATCAAAAGTACAGGAATCACGTTGAATAAATCAAAAATCCATCGACAACATCGCACGTTAGTCCAAAGTTCCTGATTCAACACCGAGAATCCTCGACCCGACTGGAAACCGACCCACTCCAAAACCGATCATGTTTGTTATATCCTGGACAGTAAAGGTAACTTAAACCCCATCACTTCTCCTTTCTCCCGGTTTCACTCCACCGCACCGTTAACAGTAAAAGAGAACGACTTCCGCTTCAAGGAGCGTGCCGAGCCAGCCCAGCACCAGCACCCCATCCCAAATCCCAAAATCGATCGCCGTCCACATCCTCCCGCACGATCATCTCCTCCCGGACCTCGCCGGAGCTTCGAGCCCTCCGATCGATCCCCGGAAGCTCCGACCGGCGATGTCGGCGGCGGGGAAGCTGCTGCAACCGCCACCGCAATCGCCCTATCCGACGTCCCTGGTCACCCTCCGCGGATCCCTCCTCACCCTCGCCCTCCTGACCCTCATCTCCTTCACCCTCGTCTCCCTCAAGTCCCTCCACTCCTCCCCCGCCGCCCCCGTGAAGCTGAGCTCGTCATTCGGCCACCAGGAGCTGTTGATCGTCGGCGGCGGCGACGGCGACGGCGAGGGGGAAGGGGAGGGCGACGGCGACGGCGGGGGCGACGGCGAGGGGGGCGACGAGGATTTGTCCGATGTCTACCACTTGCCCGACGTCTTCCGGCTGAACTACGCGGCGATGGAGAGGGACTTCAGGGTGTTCATCTACCCCGACGGGGATCCCAACACGTTCTACCAGACGCCGAGGAAGCTCACCGGCAAGTACGCGAGCGAGGGCTATTTCTTCCAGAACATTAGGGAGGGTAGGTTCAGGACGGACGATGCGGACCGGGCACACTTGTTTTTCATTCCGATTTCGTGCCACAAGATGCGAGGGAAGGTACGATTCCATCCGTGTTTGCTTCTTTCTTGATTGGGGTTCGTTTCATCTTGATAGGATTGCTCCCGTCAGGAGGTCGTTTGCAATGAAAGGTGATTCTGCCAAGCTTAGTGAGCAAATGTTCTGTCTTAGCTTTTGGTTTTCAGAAGTTTGAAGTTTTGATGGGGTTCGGGTTCTGCCACTATGTAGGGAAGTAGATTTACTTTGTCTGCAGATACTTTCCGTCCATACAAAGCCTGATGTGATTAGTCGCGACATGTACCAACATGTTGTACATTCTGCCTATTGATAGTTCTTCAAAAAAATATCTGTTGGCATGCTACAAATGCCAACCTTTATGTAACGCCGATTGCTGAGTGAACCATAACACACGTTGTATCTGTGGCGTGGAGCTTGGGTATCTCTTTTGTGAACTCTTAACCCAAGGCATGCGTCTGGATGATGCTTCGCCATGTTTTCTGAACTTAGAAAGCTCAAATCACGTTGTAACATTAACTGGTTGGAGTCGGTTATGTTTAGTTTGATCTTGTCTGTGCAGTTTAGAGATGTGTGGAGAATTGCCAACTCTGGAATTTGGAGGTTGTGGATGTTCTGTTCTAAGTTTATGGAAAGATTTTACTGAAATTTCCTTTCATGCTTTAACATCTGGCAGTAATCTCATGGTTTCAGTCCAATACTGGAACTCTGGATTTCTTTATCTAGCTGATGTTTGAGCAATAATATGCATGGTGTGACTTGAGACTTTTTTCAAGCATTCAATTGTTTTATAGATTATTTTCAAGCCTTTTCATTTCCTGTTCCTATATTGTCAAGGCTTATTTCCTAATGTTTCTTTGCATTATATTCATTTTTCATCTATCTTTTGATTAGACGTTTCTTAATGATGAAGGTTATGCAGATCAATACTTCAATCTTATTCTAGTTGATGACGTTTTCTCTTGGGTGTTTTATCTTTTATGACCGTATGCAGGGAACATCGTATGAGAATATGACCATAATAGTCCAGCACTATGTGGATAGTCTTATTGCGAAGTATCCATACTGGAATAGAACCCTGGGAGCAGATCACTTCTTTGTGACTTGCCATGATGTTGGTGTGAGGGCGACAGAAGGAGTTCCTCTTCTTGTAAAGAATTCAATTAGGGTGGTTTGCTCTCCAAGCTATGATGTTGGGTTCATTCCACACAAGGACATTGCACTTCCCCAAGTTCTACAACCGTTCGCTCTTCCAGCTGGAGGAAATGATGCGGAGAATAGGTAAATATAGCGCATAGAAGAGAGAATTATGGTACATATTAGGCTACGTGTCACTTGTTGCTATTTTTTAACTTTTATGATTTCTGGCAATGTGATATTGCACATTTGGATCGGTTCATTTGTTATGAACTGTTTATGGTACCTTCACTTCTATCTTGTCTAGTTTCATCAAGCGTAAATTATGCTTTAACTTTTGTCATTTTGGAGTGGTCCCCTATACTTTGTTTTTGGCAGGATAGCCCCATGTACTTTCAAATCAACAAGAGAGGCCTCATCGCTAGATTAATGTCTGCGGTCTATCAAGATAAAATATCCACTATCTCAGTTATGGCAATCTTTCTCTGTCTCAATAGCTTGGAATCATCTGCCTCCTGCAGGTTCTGGGGTTATATTTTGGAAATCTATGAACTCTGTACTTTCCATAGATGTCAGAAGGTTTTTTTGTTTTTGTGAATGAAGGAATAATCCAGTGCACTTCCTAATTGCATGCCACATGGGTTTTTTAAACCCAACAGTTATGGCCATCTCATCAAGCATTGTGTTTATCTGATCCTTAGCAGATTTTTCACGTAACTGTTGAGTTTAAGCCAACATTATTTTGTAAATCATTTAATTTGGCTAGAATTACTTTAGCGAATTCTTGGTCTGATGGTGAGGTCTTTTATCATTGTTTTGTCGTCCAAACCTTTTTTCTTTCTCATTATATAGGACCTATGGGTGTCTGATTGACATTTTGTTTTATGCAAGTTAATTGTGTCCTGCATTTCATATGACTGTCTTTATTCCAGCCTGATGAAACCTTGTGATAATGGGAGCAAAAGCTGTCATTGTGAAAAGGGAACTTTCTTTGCAGGACAAGACTTGGCTTCTGGGCTGGTCATCGCAACTCCAAAATTAGAGTTATACTGGCACGGGTCTGGGAGAATGACACTGAACTTGATATTTCAAATAACAGAATAAGTAGGGCAACTGGACATCTGGTGTATCAAAAGAGATTTTACCGGACTAAGTTCTGCATATGTCCTGGCGGTTCCCAGGTCAACAGTGCCCGAATAACCGATGCCATCCATTATGGATGTATTCCTGGTGAGTGTCATTTTAATAGCTTTTGATGCTGTGATTCTCATCTTAGCTTATTGTTTTCTGTGGAGAAACTTTTTACAATTCAAAAGACTCTGATGGAGGATCCATGTTCCTCTTGCTGACCACTGCAACTAATTCTGGAAATACGACTATAAGTGGACTGCCTGTTGATACTCCAATATGCCTCTTGCCTATGGGGAAAACTATGAAAGCTGAACCTACGATGAGTGTGGCCATTGTAAAAGTGGTATCATACTGAAATGAGATTTGGTTTAATATGTCATTGAAGGCACCTATGTGGTGCTGATACTTAAATTGATCAGCACAATGTTTGACTAGAAGGTTGGATCCTTTGATAGCCAAATGATATCAGAATTAGCCCAATCGCCAATAGTACCATATTCGTTGGTCTCTGTTCTTGCAAGGTGCTTTATTGAGCAGTCAATAGCTCAAGATGATTTCAAATAGGGCCATAACTAATCCGTGGTTTTCTTTTTCTATTTGTTAGAAGCAAAATAAGTCAAGTTGTAACCAATGTAGTAAATAATGCATGTCGGCTCGTAGAAACGTACGATTTTATGAGCCCAAATTAGAGGATTACGTCAACGCACAGCAGGGACGTTTGTAAGGTGAAATCGTTATAGGATCAATTTGACTTGTGAAGTCACTTGGAATTGCGTTTCAGATGGTTGCTGGATCACAAACTTCATGGTAACTTGGTCTTTAAGGAAGCCTATAATACGAACAGCAGGGAGAATAAGAATAGGAAAAAGGAAACAAGACGGATTTAATAAACCTTGGATGAACATTAAATGGGAATAGATTAGGCACAGAACAACATAAATATCAGTATTCCTGAAAAGAAAATGAAAAACATAGCAATATGAAGATTCAAAAGATATTACTTCTCTTAAACCTTGTATATGACAGGAAAGCATCCATCAGGTGGATTCGACGTAAAAAAATTGGTCCGAAATATTTCTTTTGTTATTGTTCCCATGATTTTATGAAGTTCTCTTCCTCTGTCAGTATTGTGAATTGAAATGTAATGGTTCTATAGGGCCAGTTATTTTGGTTATTGTCCCGTGTAAATTGAATAATAGTTAAGAACTTCATGTAATGTGTTTATAGCCAATTTATATTGATATCTAATTACAATAAGATAAATCATGTTTTTGGTATTTGGCAGATTGAAACTTTGATTTGTCAGTTGAGAATCTGTAATCAAATCTGTTTTATTAATAAGAAATGACTTAATAACCTTGTTTTTGTTCGATTTTAAGTTATAGTAGCCTGGTTGTATTAGTCCAGACCTTCGCATTAATTTCTTTGAAGGTCATAATCTCTTTGGAGTTATCTTCGAACAGTCTAGAATCTTATGAATTTATGATTCAATCTACCGATCCGATTTTATGACGATCCTAGATGAAAAAGTGAGTTTGAATACATTGGTTATATCTATGCGTTCTTTCTACCTAATTTGTGTGAAAAGCAGAGGAAGGACAAAAGGTTAAAATTGTGTGGGAATATGTAATAACTTTTTAAGGTAATTAAATGTATCTCATTAGCGCATTTATGCACTAGTTGGAGCTGTCTATTTTGGTATCATATGGGAAGAGTATATGGTTATGGCGTTGCTGGTGGATTTTTTTATCAGCTAAACACATGGAACACCTTGAAGAGTATTTACTCAATCAAGATTCTAGTGTTGTTCTAGTAATTTTTGGATCCATTGATTCAGGTTGATCAAGTCACTCTCTTGAAGGCACTCCGTGTGTTTAGTTGATAAAAATCCGTAATCAACACCATCATCAAATATCTTTCCATTAGAGTATTGGAATGGACTTTAAATAGTGAATTGGTCAGTTGGATAAATTATATGTAATAAGTTGTGAAAAGTTCATGTTTACCTCGTTTTTCTTGTTCCTATACTTCTTAAAAGCTTGCTTTCTTTTCAGCTATATAAGACTCCACTAAAAGACCTGTATTCTTTAATATATCAACAATTCGGTTACATTATTATGGATGATGAGTCCCAAAATCATGGATTGAAATTTAAAAGGAATCTGTAGCGAGCAATAACACAAAACAAGTAAGTTCCTTTAAGCATTGTACTCAATCACACATCCAGTTTCTTAAGCATTGCACATTCAAAAAGAACTTTCTCACGCAGTTGAATATCTAACGATTTCTAAAAAAATAACTTAAATGAATTATCTCCTTTCATGGGAGAGCATGTACTGCTAAACTACTGAATCCTCGTACTAGTTGAGATAGAAAGGTGAAGCATGACATCTACTTCAAATTTAGCAAGAGGAAAATCATTTGTGTCTTATTTGGAATTCAAACCCTATAGATAGGACAATTCATTCAACCAAGAGAAGAATTCTTTTCTTATCTGAGTTGCTGGTTGAGGCCAAGGTAAATCTTTGCTCAACTTGATAATGAATAACTTCAATCACTATCAACTTGTCTACTTTGTGATGTCACATGATGCATTCGCTTGTGAGCTGAGGATGGCGGCAATGAGGTGGTGTATCTATAGCACCTATACGTCTCATATGTAGTGGAAGAGAGGCTGAGAAGTGATGCTTAAGTGGAGATGTACTCCACTTGATTACTCCTTTTTGGTTCTTGGCACATATATCATGGGATTGTTGCTTGATCCATTTATCAAACTACCTTTGATATCTATGTTGGCAATGCTTTAATGCACTAGAAAATGACATTTGGTATGGATGTAAAGCCGCAATAATTGTGTGACTGATGCCTTGACTTTGAGGGAAATTCAGTGAAACGAAGAAACTCTTGTAATTTCGTTACTTATCTGCATACTTCATTTGCAGTCATTTTGTCCAATTACTATGATCTGCCGTTCAATGACATTCTTGACTGGAGAAAATTTTCGGTCATACTAAAGGAGAGTGAAGTGTATAATCTTAAGCAAATACTGAAGAATATATCTGATGCTGAGTTTCTGCAACTGCACGAGAATTTAGTAAAGGTATGACTTCTTATGCACATTCAGAGCATGCTGTTCATGTGTTCTCTATTGGGTGTTGTAGTAGTCAGTATTGTCTAATTTGATGATGTAAATTCTGGGATTTCCGAAAATTTACTATTTAATTAGCGTATTGAGTTGTATCCTATGTGTGAACTTTAGGGAGATGGGCCACTTAATTTCATGTAGGCTCAACCTGTACATGTGGTCCACTCAAAAACTACCTTCTTTAACATGAGACTTCTTCGTACCTTGATTGTTAAAATCTTGATGAGTTCCTTTAGTCTGACGTTATACCGTGAAAAGATAGGGATGAGTATGAGAAAGCGGTGGTAATGGGAGTGCTAAACTTTTCTGATGCCCTGTCATAGCTTTGAGATGTATACCCCACTTTCTGTCATCTCCATTGAAATCAGAGCCTTGACTTGATTATTTTAGACACAAAAATGATTTTGGAAAAAGATAGTACATGTTTCAGGTGGTGTTATAATTTGGACTCATTGGTGTAGTGGACACGATGAGACATGATTATGAGTTATTTGCATCTGGTCATAAATCAGAGTTATACCATTTAAAGATCCATAAGGAGATGATACATAAGAATATGCAGTTTATATTGTTAATTGGACCCGATGTTGTAGGAGTGAGGTTTCAATGTTGTCTAATAAAAGGAGAAGAAACGAGTCAATTTTTGCTTGCTGATTGATATTTGTGGTTAGTTTGGTAATCTGAGAGCATTTTAACCTCTCTTTAGTGAATAGTAGCCTTTATCTCCACATGTCAGAGTTAATCTCGGGTAACCTTCAAAATAATGCAAGCACCAGAGCATTTAATTCCTTTGAACGAGGCAGTTTGTTGCAATTTGTTGATGGTCATGCACTCACTGCATCACTTGCTATCTTGCATCTTCTGAAACAAATCTGATGCCTCTAAATTAAAATTTGGTAGACTACAGTCCTTCAATTGATTACTGTCGCTGATGCCAAGATTCTATGGCCTGTTCTTCTAGGTCCAGAAGCACTTCCAGTGGAATTCACCACCATTAAGATATGATGCTTTCCACATGGTCATGTATGAGCTCTGGTTGCGTCACCATGTCATCAAATACTGAAATGGTAATGGTTGTTTTGACTACCTTTCGTCCAGAGTATGACGGATGTTAACTACAAAGCGTGTAAATTTTCACCTTATGATTCTCACCTTCTTCCATGGCTCCGGTGGAGCAATCACTGAACAAATACTGGGTAATTGAAAATTCTTTGGTTCATTAGAGTATTGACCTGATCTTGTCCACTGTGCTTATCTTTCGCTTTTCAAGTTCATGGAAAAGGAAAATCAATTGTAGGATACTTGTTAATTGTCATCAATTTGTTTGGAGTTACATTATTTTAAATGCTTGAAGAAATTTGATTCTGATATGTGCCCTCATCTGTCCTCTACTTTCTAGCCCGTTTACTGGCTTGGGTGATGCACTTTTTAGTTATTGAGTTGTGAAAAATTATTAGTGTACTGGGAAATACACTTTAGTGGTCATTATTATACATACAAGTTAGTAGGTTTAATTACAATTGCCATCTTGATTTAGCAGTACACTAATCTCTCTCTCTCTCTCTCTCTCTCTCTCTCTCTCTCTCTCTCTCTTCTGTGTTAACTAAGCACATTACGTTTTCTACAATTCTCTTTGAAATATTCTCAAATGAAGGCTTGGTTATTTCTAAGTCCGACTCACTTTATATCTGAGAAGGTTCATATGATTGGGTAGAGTCGACTTGTACTAATATAGTATTTAGCTGAGAATCGATATATTTTATTTTCCATTTTGCAACTTGATTGACTTGTTTAAGATAATTCAGATTGTTGGTCTTAAATGGGGATGTATTGATAAAACGATGGAGTAAGTGCATGACATGAGGTTTGGCCGTTGGTCAATTGAGGATTTAAAAGTTTTATTTTGATCAAATTGAGACCTTAATGTATAAAAAGCTACTATCGGGTCTTGAGTACACGTCATAGGTAGAATTCAGGCTTCGAAATTATACGTGACAAATGACCAACATTTCACTTTGGAGCTGCACGTCGGGTTCCAACACCTGAATCCCACCGAGGGCGAGCTTGAGATCTGATTGAAGTAATTTTTTAAGTTTTAAGTCAATTCCGACATAGAACGTGAAGTCGCAATTGGCCAACGGTCAAAATAAGTTAATTATCTAAACTTATCCTTAAAGAGACAAGATTTGATATCTTTCCCCTCATCATGAAAGATGAACATGATCCCGCACCTTGAACCTTGGCCAGAAGATCTTATTTAGGACTTTTCTTTTACCTTGCCTTCAATTTCTCTCGTGTCACCATTTAAAACAATCCAGTGGTTTACAGCCTATGGTCTAATGGGAACAGCATTTCCTCAAGTCTTAAATCTGCAAATTATTGCATCTTTTGGGTAGGCGATAAGACGGCACAGAGACTCAAACATCTTTGGCTTTCCATCCAACCACTTTCGGTACCGAGTCATTTGATAAAGGACTAAAGCAGCAGATAAATAGGAACAGCAATGTTGGCGTTAAAGATTGATTCATCATTAATCTTTCCTCGAAGATAACCCCTCTAGAATCAAGAGTGTTCTTCTCTGGTTCCCCAACAATCAAATTACGGATAATCCTGTCATTCTCTCTTTCCATTCTAGAGCGCACTCAAGCCTGATACGATGAACTCAAGAATATGTCATTGAAGTAGCCAAATCACTATAAAATTACCAAGCAAAATTCGCCCAATGGTTTATATAAACATATGAGATCAATTTTGATGACAAAGAATGGGGCATCTAAATATACATGTATACACGCTACTCTGCTGATGCTTATTCAAGACCTCTAGACAACAAAATTGTCGTCATCTTAAATTTAAGATACCTTTTCTCCATCGCTGAACTATGGCTGAGCAACTAGTTCTCCATTTTCTTCTCACGTCGAGGTCAAAGCTCCTACTTCCACCATACATTATCTAGATCTTTCAAATAAAAACTACAATAAATTCTCTTGAGGACTTCCTTAATCAAATTGTCCCTGATGCTGGCGGAGGTGTTAATATCAAGAATTAAAAACCGATTCACCAATAATCTCTGCAAGAACACAGGCCATTCTTAATATGATGATATCTCTTTGAATCTCTTGCAACAATTTCTCTTCCAACAGCAACGGAGACATATTTCATCCAAGTGTGACAATCCCCACAAACTCTGAGATTCTTAAGAATCCTGACACCGTTAGTCTTATTTTTAGCCCTTGATAAAGCAAAAGCTAAGGCCAGTTTCTCGCTGTGGTAAAACAATGATGTCTCCTTTTTCTCTTCATCCAAATCCTGTAACACATATCTCGTGTCCGGGACATAACCCAGATTTCTAACTTTCTCTATCAGTTCTTCCAGCGTGTCGAGTATCTCTTTCGATCCCAAGTGAGATAAATCGCCAGCCATGAAGGTATGAACTTCTCTATCAACTTCAACCCAACTCATTGCGGGGTTTTTCTTCAGTTTTATCTCTCTCATCGTGCTTTTCATCTCAATAAGCTGACTCCAATTGCAAGTCGAGGCATACAGATTTGACAGCAGCACATGCGTTCCTTCATCTCCTGGTGCTAGTTCAAGCACCTTTTTCATAGCTCTCTCTGCCATTTTTACATCTCCATGAACCCTACATGCACTCAACAGTGCCCTCCATACAACAAGATCCGGATTATTTACTTGTGTCACCAGCATTTCAGCCTCCTCAAGTCTTCCCGATCTCCCCAGTAAATCAACCATGCATGCATAATGATCTCTTGTCAATTCTGTTTCACGGCTGTCTCGTAGGTATGAAAAGATCTGCCGACCCTCTTCAACCAACCCGGCATTACAGCATGCCAAAAGAACAGCCACAAAGGTCACCTGATTTTGCTCAAGCTCCAAATCTTTCATCCTATTATACAATTCAAGCGCTTCCCGTCCCAGACCATTAACAGCGTAGCTATATATCATGGAGTTCATAGACACCATGTCTATATCTATCAACCGATCAAACACCGACCTTGCCATTTCTGCCATTCCACATTTTCCATACAAGTCAATAAGAGACACTCCAGTATAAGCATTTCTGACTAATCCATGTTTCGTGAGAACTGCGTGGATTTGTTTTCCTGTTTCCAGCATAGCTAGGCTCGAACATGCTCGAAGAACACTTGATAATGTGAAAGAATTAGGATTTACAGAATTCTGCAACATTTCCCGAAATTTCAAAAGAGCGGTCTCTTCCCTACCATTTTGCACGAGACCTACAATGAGAGATGTCCATGTCACCAGGTTTGGGTTAGCTAAGTCATTGAACACCTTGAAGGAGTCATCAATCATCCCACATTTCGAGTACATTGTCAAGAGTGAAGTTTGTGAAGCAATTGCATAGTCAAAGCCGGTTTTGACGATACACGCATGAATCGATTTACCAGATTTTAAATCTGCTGAGTTTGCACAACCAATTAAAGTGCTTGCAAGGGTGAATTCATTAGGCTTGATCCCCTGCCTGATCATATCCAAGAAAACCTCTTGAGCCTTGAAGTCCTCCCCATGTTGCACGTAACCAACAATCAATGCCGTAAGCAAAACCACATCTTGTTCTGTTACGCGGTCCGCCACCAACTGCGCATCGCTCAATTTACCGAATTTTGCATACATATGAACAAGAGCGCTGCCAACAAACACATTGGAAACCCCCAGCCCCAAAACCACCGCGAGCCCATGAGCTCTCCGACCACCAGCTGCCAGACCCAGGTCCGAAAATGCCTTGAAGACACTCGAGAACGTGTGCTCATCGGGAAAGACTCCCTCGCTCATCATCCTCTCATAAAGCTCGATGGCTTCCTCGCTTCTTCTCTGCTTGATATAAGAAGCGATCATGGAATTCCAGGTGATCACGTGCCTCTCGGGCATTTCGTCGAACAGGCCGCGGGCATCGCCCACGCTGCCGCACTTCAGGTAGGCGTCGATCAGCTTGTGGCCCAAAAGGGTGGGACAGAGAGCGGTTTTTACCAACTGGGTCTGAACCTTCCGAACATCTAACAAGCATCTCGTCTCTGCACATCGACCCAAGAGAGAGGAGTAGGACTGTGGGGTCCTCCCCTGGCTCGGGCTGCACAACGTGGAACAACAATTGATTGTGTGAGCTGCTACACAATGGAGAGAAGGTTTCGGGTGGGTTTGGTGGTCCGACGAGCTTAAGATGGCGGCATCCGAACGAGAGACCAGACTGAAAACGAAAGGAGAAGTGATTAGTCTGCAGAGGTGGACGTTCCTGGGCATTCTTTTCCCACCCAAGAAGCCATGCACGTTACACCACCACGTTCATAAGAGAGTCCTTCTCAAAACGCGGTAATGGGATAGAACGAGGAACGCAGATGGACTTGCTTGGCTTGCCATCAAGCATTGGACTTCAATGAATTGACGATCATCGCAAACAACATTTAACATTTTGCATATGAATCGAATATTATAGATCTCTTTTATTTTGATAAATTCATTTTACACTTGTCAAGTATCTTGTACTGGGATTTAAGGTAGCATCCGTGGTACTTGACCGTGGCGGCACATGCCCGGTTCGCCCCCTTTGGACTGCTTGTCTTGCTTCCGAAAAGTAAGACGACATATTAGAAGCTTCGGTGATTAGTGCTCACTCTTCCCACCCTCGCTGATCAGCTGACTTCAAAGAGGGGATTAAACTCAAGCAATCAGAGTTGAGTTCCAGCTTAAAACTTCTTCGAGGAGAGAAAAGGCGCATTGCGTGGACAAGAGCTAGAGTTTCTGCCTAATATGCCGATGCAATCCTCACCGATCTAGCAAATCCATCAACCAGAGACCCGGAGGTATTGCTCACAATGCAAGTTACAGGCTACAAGCTACAGTTACTTGATCGCACGATGTAGAAAAGTTTAGGCACTCTTTTGTGACCGGTTCTAAGAAGGGAATTGGATGGCCTCGGATTGATTAATTTTTATTTTTTAAATGTAAATCTAATAATCTAAAACCCCTCACGCAGACCTCCTCTTACTCTCCTCCTTTGGTCTTTCCAAATTTGCCCACGACGCTCATGCCTCCTCTTTAATCTTTCATTCTCCTCTCTTCTCTAATCAGCTTATTTCAGGTGAAACTCCGTATTCTTTGCTTAAATCTTTCTTTTACTAAACACAGAATCGATTGAGTTTTTCTATTTGATGTTTTTAGAAGAGTCGTCAGTGTTGAACTTTGAGTTTAACTCAATTGCCTCAAATGGTGCCCATCTTGGTAGAACAGGATCTTTCCATGAGCTCGACTGTTTCTATCATCAATTCTGTAAAACCAATGCTCCAATATACATATATCATATTGATTGGTTTTTCCAATCATGATGCATGCTTGCTCTTTTTTTTTTATTTGGTGGTGAAGCTCCAAAGACCAATTAATACGTATGAAATCTTTTCGCTTAGCGATCGGAATTAAATATACTATTGATGAAGCCGATTAAAATGAAGTACTTAAAATGACCAGTTCCATTGGACTATTTGAAAATCGGATCGGACCCGCCAGTACGGTCCAACCTGGTTCTAGGGACCTCCGGTCCGGTCCTCAAGTGGGATCGGACCGGATTGAGAACCGATATCATTAATCATGTAAATCTCAGGATTAGAACGTATGTATATAGATGGTATGATACGAAAGCACCACCGGTCGGGTCGTCCTCCATTTCCGGCTGCAAGTTGGCGACGGATCACCCGCTTTTCCTCCCTCTCAAAACTCAGTCGTAGGAGCCTCTCTGCAACGCCGCGTTCGAACTCGCTCTCGATCCGACCCCTCTGATCTCCTCATGCGCGCCACCGCTGTCGCGAAACCCTAGAGCTCCGCCTTCAATGAGCGGTGTCGCCGCCGCCGCCGCCCGATGCTCCGCCGCGAGAATGACGCCGGCCATTTTCGGCCCCTGCGATCCCGCCCCCTTCGCGCCCATTTCTCTTGCCAAAGCTCTCTCCTCCATTGCCCATTCCACCGCTTGCTCCGCCGCCGCCGCCGAGCCCGAGCCGTCGGACGTCTCGTCTCAGCTTCTCTCGATCCTCGCGTCCCCGAATTGGCAGAGGAACCCTTGGCTCAAGAGGCTGGTCACCTCGATAACCCCGTCTCACGTTTCCTCCGTCTTGGCCTCGAATCTCGACCCCCGGACGGCGCTCGGGTTCTTCAATTGGATTTCGCAGAGGCCCGGGTTCAGCCACAATGTACGGTCTTATTCAGTTTTGCTGGCCGTTCTGATCCCGAACAAGTTTTTCGGTGTCGCTGAGAAGCTACGGATCGCCATGATAAAATGCTGCGGTTCGGTGGATGACGCGCGGTTCGTGTTGGAGTTTTTGTCCCGGATGAGCGGGGAAGGTGATTTGAGATTTAAGCTTACCGTTAGATGCTATAATACTCTGCTGATGGCATTAGCGAAGTTTTTGATGATTGACGAAATGAAAAATGTGTACATAGAGATGTTAGACCTGAAGGTTCTGCCGAACATCTACACTTTCAATACAATGGTTAATGCGCACTGTAAGTTAGCGAATCTGGTTGAGGCAGAGATTTACGTGAGAAAGATTTTGGAGGCGGGTTTGAGCCCAGATACATATACATATACCTCCCTGATATTGGGTCACTGTCGGAAGAAGGATGTGAATGGCGCCTACAAGATCTTTGTGCAAATGCCGCAAAAGGGTTGTGCAAGAAATGAG
Organism: Syzygium aqueum; assembly: GCA_031216185.1. NCBI lineage: Eukaryota > Viridiplantae > Streptophyta > Magnoliopsida > Myrtales > Myrtaceae > Syzygium > Syzygium aqueum. The sequence goes on from CM062238.1 coordinate 11,828,826, forward strand.
GTTTCATACACTATCCTTATGCATGGTCTCTGTGAAGCTAGGCGGGTGGATGAGGCTCTGAAGTTATTTTCTCAGATGGGGCAAGATAATTGCAGTGCCTCTGTTCGAACATATACAGTTCTTATATGTGGTTTATGTGATTTGGGTAGAATATCAGAAGCAATGGATTTGTTTACGGAGATGCCTGAGAGAGGTTGCGAGCCTAACCTTCATACCTATACTGTGATCATTGATAGTTTCTGTAAGAACAATAAGATCAGTGAAGCCCGGAAATTGTTGGATGAATTGTCGGATAAGGGGCTAGTCCCAAGCGTTGTCACTTATAATGCTTTAATTAACGGGTATTGTAAGGAAGGAAAAATAGATGCTGCATTTGATATTTTAGGTTTGATGGAGTCAAAAAAATGTAGTCCAGATACTCGTACATACAATGAATTGATAGACTACTTTTGCAAGAATAAGGATGTGCACCAGGCTATGGCATTGTTTAATAAGATGACTGAGCGCAACCTCCCTCCGTCTATCGTCACATACAATTCTTTAATTCATGGTCAATGTAGACTAGGGGAGCTGGATAATGCTCATAGGCTACTTAAAATGATGGAAGAGAGTGGTTTAGCTCCTGATGTGTGGAGTTATAGCCCTATTATGGATACTCTTTGTAAGAGGTTGAGGATTAAAGAAGCTGTTGCTTTATTGGATTCATTGCATGAGAAAGGTATCAAAGCAAATGAAGTGATATATACATCGTTAATTGATGGCTGTTGTGCATCTGGACAACTTGAGGATGCCCATAGATTGCTTGATAGGATGCTCTTGGAGGATTGCAAGCCAAATTCGTTTACTTACAATGCTTTGATAGATGGATTATGCAAAGAGAAGAGAACACAAGAAGCATTGATGATGGTGAAAAATATGCTGAATCTGGACTTGAAGCCGATGGTGTATACTTATACGATTCTGATTAAGCAGATGCTTGCTGAGGGAGACTTTGACCATGCTGATAAGCTTTTAGACGAGATGGTTTCCTTGGGATATCAGCCTGATCTCTTTACTTACACATCGTTTATCTATGCATTCTGCTCTCAATGTAGACTATATGAAGCAGAAAATTTGATTTCTAAGATGAGAAGAGAGAAGATTGAGCCAGACTCAGTTCCTTACACATATTTAATTGATGCATATGGGCGGTTGGGATTACTTCATCTATCGTTTGATGTTCTGAAACGCATGTTTGATTCTGGTTGTGTGCCTTCTCACCATACATATACTCTTTTGCTTCAGCATTTTTTAGATGAAAATCGGGTGAAAGGGGAAAACCTTGCGATCAGAAGTGATGGTTTGACGTCAAATATCTCAGCAATTGATAAAGCAGATGTGTGGAGGATTGTGAATTTTGGAACTGTTCTGAAGTTTTTCGACAAAATGCTTGAACATGGTTGTGCTCCTAATGTCAACTCTTACGCAATGATCATTATAGGACTTTGCAAATCGGGCCGCCTTAAAGTAGCGGTTGGAATAGTCAACCATATGAGAGAGAGAGGCATGAATCCTGATGAAAAAACTTACAATGCTCTTGTTTGCTGTTGTTGTGAGAAGGGAGAATACAGAGAAGCAAAGAAGATGACAGAGGCTATGATCGAGCATGGTCATTTACCCCGTCTGGAGTCTTCTAAGCTGCTTATATGTGGCCTATATGATCAGGAGGATGATGAAGAGGCTGAACATTTTTTTCGTAGTCTCTTAGTTTGCGGGTACAATCATGATGAACTAGCCTGGAAGCTTCTAGTCGATGGGCTACTTAAGAAGGGTTTTGTAACGAGATGCTCAGATTTGCTGCAGGTCATGGAGAGGAAAGGCTGCCAACTGCACCCTCAAACATATACATTGTTGATTGAGGGACTCGATGGGATGTAAATTGAAATAAATTATTATTTTGACTGGAGGCTACTGGCATTGCTGTTACTGGAAACAATGTCGTTTCCTTCCTCATCCATCGTTTTAAAGAACGGGAATAAATGACTGCATATCATGGACAACCCTGAACACATGTTGATTTGCAGCTGGAAGGAGTACTCTTGCATCGGGGGTAAAAAGAATAATTGGAAACTGTTGCACAATACTGCCCTCTGCAACAGGATAACTATTGGAAGGTAAATAAGTTCACTTTTTTTATTGATCTACCTAAATTTTGTCTCATTTCTCCATTCTAATATGTTTAGAATGATGATTTCTCCTGGTAGGATGATGGACAAATAGAAGTATGTCAGAGTCAACCTATATGGAAACCAATTCTTGGGAAGCACATGCAATAGTTTATGGTGGGTGAACTTTTTTCTCTTGGTTGAGTTCATTCATATAACGATTCTTTTATTGCAATTCTTCGTGACATGGATGACTTTTTTAAGCATACTTATAGATTTGTCTTCCTGTTGTTAGAATATCCAATTTAAAAGTTTAAGTTAATAGGTAGAGAGAGATCACTTGTATATAAAACATATGAATCTTGTAGATAAGCGATGTGAGATACTTTATTACCTCATTATACATGCAAATCTAATTGAGAATGGCACGTGGAATTGATGAACCACACACATAAATAAACTAGGGTGGAACCTAGCTCTGCTGACATGTTAAGGTTAGAGGACAAAAGTTGAGACCAAAAGACTTTGGGTTTTGTACTCCCCTTGTCTTCATATGTAGGAAATATTACATAGTGTTTACAAGCATGCCTCTATAAACTTGGTTTAACATTATGTTGACAACTACAAAGAACTCTCAACATTCCCCCTTAAGTTGGAGCATATATGTCTTGTAGTCAAGCTTGTTACCATATATTTGGCTTGAGGATCCGAGAGAGGCTTGGCAATAGATCAACAAATTGATCATTAGATTTCACAAAGCTTGTTACCTATTTCTCTACATAGTAACTTCTCCATTGTAAAAAGGCAGTCAACCTCAATGTGTTTAATTCTCTCATTAAACATGGGATTAGAAGCAATAGTTAATGCAGTTTAATTGTCACAAATTAACCACGTGGTGATTCTTTCTATCCAAATCCCACTTCCTCAACAAGATGCTTTTGCCACATTAGTTTACATGTTCCTACAGCCATAGCTCTAGACTCAACCGCTGCACTAGATGCAACCACAAGTATCTGCGTTTTACTCTTCCAGGAGATAAAGTTCCCTCCAATAAAGACTCAATATCATGATGTAGACCATCTATATGAGGGAGAGTTTGCCCAATTTGCACCTATGTAACCAAAGATACGACAGTGTCCAGGATCATAGTATAACAATCCTTTTCCTGGAGCACCTTTCATATATCAAAGAATCCGAATGATTGCGTTCCATTGACTTTGTCGTAGAAAGTTAAGAAATTGACTGACCACACTTATTGCAAAAGCAATACCAGGGCGAGTAATAGTAAGATAAATCAATTTGCCAACCGATCTGCAAAATTGTCCGGGGTTATGGATAAATTCTTTCTGTTCTGGTACTAGTTTCACATTAGGATTTAGGGGAGCAATGGTTCACGCCCTAACGTGCCTGTCTCCTGGAGAATATCCGTTGTGTAAGTTTGCAGGAAAATAGAAAGCCCTTGTTCAGAGAATGCTTACTTCAATACCTAGGAAGTACTGCAACAGCTTGTGTCCTTGGTTTGGAAATGATGATGAAGATGGCTTCTCAGTCGAGCAGTACCATCTATATTTTCTCAGGTACTGACTATGTTATTGTCATAAACCACCACGGAGATTTACAAACTAGATGCAGAGACATGAAACAAAACCAAATGAGCGGTAGATTTAATGCCATGTAAGAAACTTTAACCAAAAACATTAGCTATTAGGTGGACAGAGAGCGCATATGTATAAGGCTCATGTAAAACACATCAATAAGAGATATTGGATACTTTAACAGTCATCATTTGGCAGCATTAGAATGGATGAAAGTCACAACTGCTGATGCTTGTGGGTCAGTGATGATGTAGAAGTGGGCTTCTTCTTGTGAGGTCACTCATAATGACCATATGATGCGCTCTGATATCCATATGCGCTCTGATATCTCCCAATCTCCATAAATTTTTAGCAAGTTGATAAGCCATGCATGAGAATTTATTGTTTCATAATCCAATAAGGCAAAAGGTGGTGAATGAACATCTGATTTTATCTCTTAATGATTTGTTTTTAAAAACATCCAGTAAGCAATGCTGCTAATATTTTCTATTATGGCCAAAAGAACATCTGATTTTAGTATAACTGCGATGCCTGCTGGGCATATCTACCTATATATTTAGATTAGACTTTGTTACTGAAACTTTTCATTTTGTGCAGGGCATGCTTGGTTTTTGAAGCATCGCTGATTCTCAAGAATCACAGTTTTATAGCCAGTGTGGAAGAATGAAATGAACTTGATTTATCTAATTTAAAGGATGAGTGGGGGGGTCTCCGGAAAATCTACTGTTCCAATGAGGTCTTACTCTGTTGGTTCCAGGTCCTCAACGCTTTGTTTGTTGAATCAATCTGTGGTAGTTATGTTCTTGGTAAGTGCCTGTGATTCTGGCTCGTGATTTGATCTGCTAACCTAGCTGGCATTTATGTTTTTAATGCTTGTATATTCCAAGAGCAGTGTCCTGATAGGGTGTTATTAGGAATGAATTGCAAGAGTTGATCTGGTCACCTGCTAATTAGTTGCTAAACTCAGCTGTATTTGTAGGAGGAAGAAGACATTCCAATTTTTGCCTAGATCTGGGATGTCATGTAGTTGCTTGGGAATGTTGCCTCAAAACTAATTTGAAAGATGGTATTTTAAAATGGGAACAATTCTTTTACTCATATTGGCATTAATCCGGGGCTTTTTGCCTTGTGCTTGAGCTGATGGGCAAATATTCTCAATAATGTAGAAGGTGAATAACAAATTCTCGATCTTTCTGTCACTTGGATACCATTATTACAATCTTCATAGTGTTTAAATTATCAACCCTCAGGATCTGATTCCATACAGCTATCCAAACCTAAAAATAAAACGATACAAAAAAACAAAAACCATAAAAGGGGGTTCTCACTCTCAAATCTGCTTGTCTGGAAACTAGAAAGGTTTTGTGTGGTACTCTGTCAAATACCACTAAGATATGGTATTCTAATAGTTAGTAATTGGCATTGCTTAACGAACTTTGGATCCTTTTTATTCCAAATCATGATCTTAATGGGCAAGAAGTACTATCTGTTCTTGCCATCCTTTTCATAGACAGTTAATGTGTAGCGTGAACTTTTATTGCAAAGCTATTCATCTGTCTGTTTGTCATAATTGGCTTGTTTGACAGGAGAATTGCAGCTACTAGTGATTGTGTCTGGCTCCTGAAAATGCTGATTTTGATGGACATCTCAAATGATGTGCTGGACACAACCAATTCTTACCCAGTTGAGTGCTTTTACAAAAGTGGGTTCACTTTCTTATATAAATGTTGATGTCAACTTTCTCATATCTTAAATTATCTTTAAGCGCACGTGCGTGCGCACATGCATGCATGCATATGAAGATGTTGCAGTCCTGACTGAGTTATAGTATTCACGATGAGTGAGATTACTTATGATTACTGTTGGTTCTATGCACGGTTAATATGAATAATATCTACGTCGAAAAAAATAAATAAATAATATCTGTTGCATTATTAAGCATAATGATTTAAGTGACTAGTTCATATTATGGTGATATATATATTTGAACTAAACTAGCCTTCTAGTATTATTGTTGATAAATCAACTGAATGGTGTTCTTTCTCAACCATTTCGTGATCATGACCAGAATCGATAATTTTAATAAAAGAAGATGATGACTAGAATAGATAATTTCGAGCTTTCCATTAGGGGCATGTCTTTTTGACTAATATTGATCCTATAGTGCCTAATAGATTGTTATGCGCAAAGATGGCATCTTGTTATATGTTGGTCTGCACTAGTATTTCCTTCCCTACTGTGTCCGAGCATTCAATGGAGTGGTGGACTGTACTATCCAAATGAGGGTGTCTGAAGTGAGCGCCTACACTGTCAAGGGCTCTTGATTGGGTAAATTAGCGATTAGGGGCTGGATAGGACATCAATATTAACTGTATTTGTGTGTGTCGCTGTAACTGAGGACAGTAAACTTTGGATTGGATATCCTGTCTCTTGAACTTAGAGCTTCCTATCTGTTGAATGCCGAGCTTTTTAGAATCTCAATTTGCTTTTGCGCTCATGTTTTTGCACCTTTATTTTTAAAGTCAACTATTGTGTAAAATGAAATCCCCAATTTCTTAGTTTTCTTAAGTAGCTGGGTTAGAATGCGAAGTTCAGATTTGGCATTGACTCTTAATAGAACTCTAAAGCCTTGTCAGCTGCAAAGTCTATCTGAGTTCAAAATATGAAGTCAGTTTTGAATGGTTTCTCGTAAATATCGTTGAAGCATTTGCAGAAACCCAGTTTAATACAGGACCAGAAATTATGGTTGTTTTCCTTGATTATGATAAAGTGGGATTTGGTTTTTGATGAAAATTAAAAATTTATGATAGGTTTACAAGTTTGCTACATCATCAAAGGAAGAGGGGGAAGAACAGTACCAAGCTACAATCACTTTGTCCATCCACCAACCCCTTATACTTCTACCTTGTTTCCCCTTTGCATGCGCTTATGGGTCCTTACATTAAGAAATCACTCATTATTCATTTTGCGTTCACAGAATCACAAATAATGGCATTTTTGCAGTTGTAGGGTATTTGCTATCTGTATTTGCCAATGTCTGGGGATTTACGTCATTGTTAATGCAAATGGAATGTGAGTGTAACTTTTCTTGGTTTAGTGTTTCAAGAATCAATATATTTCTTGACTCCTCTGTCATGTTTATGATACAGTTATCTCTTATATAGTTTTACAGGCACATCAAATATGAGTTTCTGAGTCTAAATCCTAATTTTAGATTTTGAGAAGATACAATGTATAGAAGTTTTGTTATTGTTTTCTAGGCAAAAAACAAAACTGGGGTCGTTTTCTTTTGATTGTCGAAGTCACCTAATGGGGGAATATGGAATTCATCTTTTTACAAATGACTCGCAAGAGTTATGATACATTGAGTTGTGTTGGGAAATTCAGTAACCAACAAGAGTACGATAATACATAAGGTATTGCTTTCTTTTGTATTTTAATTGAAGTTGAACTTTTTACAACTTCAGTTCTAGGTTTATACATTTTTAAGGACTCCAGATGTATTGCTTCCACATTTTCTTAATTAATCTGCAATTTCTAAACTTGTCAGTCCATAGATAATATACATGGCTCTTGGATCGTGTTGTTGCTTCCTGTTTGGGACATAACTGCGCATTTTTCCTTCATGTGTTTTATGTGTTAGATTTTGCTGATTACGATAGTGAAGCTAACACAGAAATAGATGCATCAATCAAACTAGCAAGTACTACACCTCAATATTATCTACATGGACAGCAATACGACTTGAATTTCTAGCTTTAGATTAATTAAAAAGTAGTTATCTTTTGCTAATGCAAACGGAACCGTAGTTGATATATTAAAAAAAAACCCGGCACCTATGTTCCTCAAGGTTTATTGGGAAGAGGATGTTGGATGAGTTTTGAGATGTATCATGTATGGCTGTCGAATTATCTAAATCCCACGGTAGTTTGATAAGTGTTGTACTATGATGTGCTTTGACTTGTCGTGAATGAATGCAGCTTTACTATGTTGAGCTTGATTCGGCTTATATTCACACCTAATTCAATCTCAGTCAGAGTCTCTCATGACACTAGGTTGGCTGTTGAATTGATCTGTCCACTGTACACGAGTTGTCCGGAGGCTGTAAAGAGAGTGGCATTGGATGTTCAGATCTAGTTTTAGTCGATCCAAGTTTACGCCGGACACATGCACTGGCTCTGATTGTAGTAGATAAATTTAGGCCTGGTTCGTACCTGTATAAGATTGAATTTTCTAAGTCTCAAATGGTTTTCCAATCCAAGCGGGTGATGGATTGTTTCTTGGTTCAAGTGGGTGAATGGTGTTCAGATGAGATTCAATCTATAATGTATGGCTAGCATAAGATTTCTTCAGACTTGGACGATTATTTCATTCAGCACAGCAAAGCTAGTGCAAAAAATCGATAGTTCGGGTAATTGTTTTCTCCAGAAGTGACAAAATGTATCTTATAAATCTGAGAGTTTCTTCAAATTTACGGTCTCTTATGTTGAAGAAATTTTACTTTCACGAGACTCATGAACACCCGCCTTTGTGGCCAATTTAAACTTCCAGCAGAAAATGAGAGTGGATGCGTATTGTCTATAGAGAATGCCGCTAGGAGGACTGGCTAAAGAAGCGGATTATTAACCATGTCTCAATTTTAACTGTCAACTATTCTGATTTAACCTTCTCATAATGGTGCGACGTGAAGTCAGCAACGTTTCTTTTAATTTTACGGCAACTAGGGACTAACAAAACCAGAAACGCAACGTTTTTCCTTTGTTTTTTTTGGACGAAAGCAAACCGATTCATTCATAATTCGCCGAACTACAAGAGTGGAGGTGACTAACGTCACTACATAATATGTCCCATAGAGATTGGGGGGGTTTGTGTAGCCAGTTAGAAGGGAGAATCCCTTTTCGGTGGGCCTTGGCGATCCAGTCTGTCGCTAGATTGGATTGTCGTGGACAGTGGGCCAGAGAAGTGCCTTGTGAATGGGTAAGTAGGAAGTTACGGTCAAAAAATGTTTTTCCTTTGTTTAACTGGCCAACTTTTCACGGAAATGCTAGCGCGGGAGACACGCGATCAATTCACGTAATCACCACGTCGTTGCCAAATGTTGACCTTGTCAGCATGTAGGTGGAGTCGGGTTCCAGTTAAAGTGCATCAATTACCAAAAGAAGAAAGGAATTTTAACGCATATGGCAATGCCTTGTTTGTTTTACGGAAAATATTTTTTGAGAAAATATTTTTCTTGTTTGTTTTACAGAAAACATTTTTTGAGAAAATATTTTTCTCATTTTTTAGTATTTGGATCGCTTAGGAAAATGAGTCAACAGAAAATGTTTTCCCGATAGGCATGCCTAAATTCAAGAAAATAATTTCCTATTTAAAAAAATCGAAAATCATTTTCAAAATATGACTAGATATTGACGTTTGGATCAAAAACTTTGCGTTTGGGAACGAGAACCTTAACACCATTCCTGGGTCCCTGGTGCTTGGGCCTGCGATCTCGGTGCTTGTGCCTAAGTCCTCGCACCCAGTATCAGGTCTCTAGGTAAAGTACACACATACTGAGAGATGCTGTCTTACCAAGGGCAATAGCCCTAGTCTATTTTTTTTCAACAGAATCCTCCTACTTTCCCCTTTCGTGGATTCTCAAGCAAGGGATTTTACTATTTCATTGCTACAAATATGGATTATTGAAAAGAATACTGATCTCGGCTACCTTACTCAAAATAAAAAGGAGGTTGATCTAATGGTGCCAGGGGAACCCCTTTCTTTGCGTACAGTTTGACAAAAAGGAATTTTCTATTCCCAGCCTGCTAGTCAAAAAAGCACTACATGGCAAGGGAAAAGATGCCCGAGTCCCCGCACCTAATATCAAGTCCTCGGGGTCCAATCTCAAGTCCTTGTTGCCCATGCCCCGATCCATTGAGGTTGGGCCCAGGATTTCGGTGCCAGTGCCCGGGTCTCCCGTGCCAAGGCCTGGGTCCATCGAGGCCTCGATGCCCCGACACTAGGGCCAGGTCCATATGGGTCGAGTTCAGGACCTCGCTACTCGTGCTAGGATCCCCCATGCTCAAGCCTGGGTCCACGAAGGTAGTGCTCAGGTCCTTGGTACCCGTGCACGGATCCCTCACACCTAAGCCAGAGCTCGAGTCCATGGAGGTAGCCCCAGGGCCCCAATGCTTGTGCCTAGGTCCCTGGCGCCCGTGCACAAGTCCATCGAGGCTGAGCCGAAGACCACTGTGCCTGTACTCGAATCCCCTATGCCCGAGCTTAGGACCAACAAGGTTGAGGCTTGAGACTCCAATGCCCATGCCTGGGCCTATCGAGGCCGCACCCAAGATTACAATGCTCGTACCTAGGTCTGTAGAGCTTGGACTTGGATCCATCAAGGCCAAGCCCAAGACCCCGGTGACCATGCTCGAGTCCCCGAGCTCAAGACCCCAATGCCAGTACTTGGATCTCCTGCGCCCGAGCCCGAGTCCATCAAGGTCAAAGCCCAAGACTCCAATGCCAGTGCCTAGGTCCATTGAGATTGGGCTTGGAATTTCGGTTCTAATACTCAAGTCCCCGGCGCCCGAGCTCATGTCCATTGATGCCAATCTTGAGTTCCGACGACCAGGGGCCAAGCCTGGATTCAATGGATCCAAGTCCAATCACCGAGGACTTGGGCTTGGTAGTCGGGGACCTAGGCACGAGCACCGGCATCCTTGGGCCAGCCTCGATGGATTAGGGCTCGAGTGTACATGTGACATCCAGAAATTCCGTAATAATAAGTATGTGAAGTTGCAAATTTTGCATGTTCGATAATGATATTTGGATTATAAGCTAAGTATTATTTAGCTTAGTATTTGTGCGGACGCATGGAAATTGTTGTTGGACAGTAAATTGTGAGGCGCGAATTTGGGAACGTAATCATTTCGAGCTCGACATATTTAGAATTTTAAATGTTATTGTGTACGTTAATAGTAGTGCAGTATTGATTAAATTGTCGTCGTCTTAGTAATTAATGGGTAATATTATTAGAGTAAACCTTCGTTAATTAGTGATAATTGTTATTTTCTAATTGCCGTTAAGAGGGGGGGGCAGATATTCTGTTTTCTCACAAAATTCCCTCAAGTCACCTTCCTCACTATGAAGAATTAATCATGCCACATGCCCTCTTAGGATAAGCTTCTTGTATTAGCTTGACACCTAGCCATAGGCCATCATTTTTCTTGGCCATTACTCATCCCTAATAAACTTTGATTTCTTACACCTAGTTGTGGATGGAAAGAGGAAGTGCCACCTGTTAGTGCATGCACTTATCCATCTCACAAACTACTCCTCTGTTTCATTTTCATTTGGGTAACACTGAAGGAATTTTTTTTACCTCAAACCGTAACTCTCTTCTTCACTGTCAATCTTCAAAGAGAATTTACTTCATCAACATCCGATCCAAAATCCATAAGCTGGTTTTGGGCGTTCAAATTTTAGGCGAGGTAAGTGAAGAATCTAGATTTAAGTTAAGTAAATCTACTTGATACTTTTTAACTTGGTTGCTTGAAAAATGCTATTCTGATGTATGATAATAGTGAAGATATGGTGATGGTTGAATCATTTTACTCAAAGTGGAGTATATTAGGTGAGTGTAAATGATGATTCTGTTTATTTCTATGCTGAGCAGATTTTAACCTCAAATTCTGATTCCATTTACTTCTGAGCTGAATAGATTTTAACTTCAAATTCTGACTCTATTTATTTCTGAGCCGAATAGATTTTAAACTCAAATTTTAATTCTGTTTACTTCTGAAATTGAACAGACTTTACTGTCAGAATCTAGATAGGCTTATTTTTAAAACTGTCCAAAATTTATTTTCAAAGTCTGGACGTATGTATTTTTGAACTCAAGTAGATTTTATTTTCAAAGTCTGGACGTATATATTTTGAACCCAAGTAGACTTTATTTTCAACGTCTGGACATATGTTTTTTGAACCCGGGTAGACTTTATTTTCAAAGTCTGGATATATGTATTTTAAACCCGAGTATACTTTATTTTCAAAATCTGGACGTATATATTTTGAACTCAAGTAGACTTTACTTTTAAAGTCTGGATAAATGTGTTCTCTAAACCGAGGAAGTTTTATCACAAAATCTGGATATGTGTACTTTCTGAACTTGAGTAGACTTTAGCCTTTTAAGTATGAACCATATTGCTTCATACTTATTTGCTTGACTGATGCATTTCATTGCTTTAAAGGACATATGATGTAAAGAAGGTGAGATATGCATGCAAATACTTGGTTGTCATGGCTTGCATGAAAATAATATAAATTCTGTCACTCACAATTCAACGGTGACGATGCCCCGGGAGTGTTCGGGATGCCTCGGGAGTTGAGATGCCCCGTTGATCGGGATGCCCCGGAGGGTATACTGGGATGTCTCGGAGTTGAGATGCCTTGTTGGTTGGGATGCCCCGGGAGTGTTCGGGAGGAAGAAGTAATGAACCTAACGCATGAGCATGAATGTTTTACATCATATGCTTGCGTCTAAGTAAAAGTATTATGAAATGCTGAATTGTTCAGATTTTGTGGCATATCCATATGGAAAAAGGTATAACATTTTTTTCAAGTTCTATGCATACTGTTTGTTATGCATATATGTTGTTTGTATCAGGTGAAATGGTAATCTAATTTTCCTTACTTAAAACTAGAGATTTCATTTACTGGGTTTTGGCTCATTCCTTTATTTTTCAGACATGTAGGATGGATGTTCCACAGCCTTTATGGTTTAGAGTTCCCGTGTATCATGAAGCTGTCTATGAAAATGTGTTTGTGCCTGAGTCTGAAGCAGTATATACTAAATGTAGCTCCACTATCTGGATTGACGTGGGTTTGGCAGAATGGGTTCCTTTTCATTTTATTGCATGGTACTTTAACCTTGACGGCGAGTTAGTTGGCCTATTGAGGGGCTTCGACTTAGATGATGGTGGTTCTGTATCGGAGGGTGAAGTCATCGATCTATGACGTCATCAGACTTTTGCCCAGGTAGAATTTTGGAGTTTAACTTAGTATGGAGATAGGCAGCCTAGACCTACCTAGACTTTTATTTTTTGTACTTATATGATGTATTGTCTGGACTTGTAAATTTGATAAGTGTTGTTAATAAGAAGCAAAAGTATTTTGACTAAACTTGTGTGATATTCATGTTTAAAACTTGTTCAGACTTTGAATTCCGCTGGCCAAATTATTAACAAAGATTAGTAATAATAAAATACACATGTCGCACGTGACTTTCTAGGGCATCACAGTTAAAGACCTGAGCTTAAGTACTAGGGACTCGAGTCACCAGGGTCCTACTCTTGGCCCTTGTGGACCCAGTGACTGGAGTCCACACTCAGCCCTTGTGAACCCTGGCCCGGGTACTAGGGATCCGAGCACGGGCACCGAGGTCTCAGGCCCAACCTCTACAGACTCGGCTCGAGAAGCCATGAAGTTGTGTATAGGCATTGGGTTCTCGGTTTCGGCTTCTATGGACGAGGGATCGATGCTTGTGCTCTTGCTTGGGACCCAAGTGGCCTTGCCTAGGTTTCCAATGCTTGGGTTGAGGTCCATCGAGAGTGAACCTGAGATCCTAATGCACTTGCCTAGTTCCCTAATTGCCCGTACACAAGTCATTAGCACCTAAATAGTGTATGTATATTTAAGAAAATCAAATTAAATTTTCCTTTCTAAATGACGGAAAATATTTTTTGTTTCTTTTTCAAATTTTAGCCAAACACCAGAAAATTATCCAAAAAATCCTAAGCCTATTATACGGCGGCCAATTTAGTCCTAAACTTTTTAATTATGCTAATTTAGTCTTAAAATTTTTGACAATTTACCAATTCTGTCCTAAACCTTTCAATTGTGCCAATGTAGTCCTTTTAACTAATTTTGATAAAAAAAAAATCGCCAACGTGGAAGTCTAGTTAGCACCGATAGTCCTACACGGCGCAATTGGCACTAACGTGGACTATTTTTTAAAATCAACAAAAAGTTTGAAATTTTTAAATTGTGAAAAGGTTTAAGACTCAATTAGAAAAATTGAAAGGTTTAGGATTGAATTGGCAAAAATGCAATAGGTGGCCATCTTTGAACAATTTTCCCCACAAACTTGTAAGTGGACTTGCATTGAGGTAAGTTACTAATGTTACTGGTGACTTTTTAAATTAAGAAGTAATTTTCTATATAAATTGATTACTCACTAGTGACTTTTGAGAGGTAAATTTCTATATAAATTATTTACATTCAACTTGAAGTCCGTATATTCCTTACTCTACTAATAACTTACGGGAAAAATGTCAAAAAAGTCTTAAACCTATTGTATTGGTGCCAATTTAGCCATAAACATTTTAATTGTATTAATTTAGTCCTAAACTTTTTGACTTAGAGCCAATTCAATCCTTCTGACTAATTTTGGTCGGATATTGCTGATGTGGATGACGGCCGGCCTATATGACACGGCTGGCGCTAGCATAGATATTTTCTTAATAATTTTCTATTTTTTTTTATTTTCTTTCTTTTTTTATTTTCTTTTTTTTTCTCTCTTTTTTTCCTCCTCTTTCCTTCGATGGCCGACACGGCCATGGTTGGCGAGGGCCAGCCTCGCTTGAGCAATCGGCCAGAGGCGAGGGTCGGCAAGGGAGAGCTTCACTAGCCCAACACGAGGACACTCTTGCAGCCTCTGGAGAGGGCTTAAGCCTCGCCTAGCCATGGCGAGGCTCTCCCTTGCCGGCCTTTGCCTCTAGTTAGTTACCTAGGTCTGACAATCAAATGGAGGAAGAAGGAAGGGAAGGAAAAAAAAAAGAAAAAAAGAGAAAGAAAAGAAAAAAAAGGAAAAATAAAATATAAATAAAAAAATAAAAAAAATTAAAATATTGTTAAAAGTTATCTATGTCAACACCAGCCGACCTATCGACAGTGCCACATAGGCCGGCCGGCATCCACATCAGTAATATCCGATCAAAATTAGCTGGGAGGATTGAATTTGCTCTAAGTCAAAATGTTTAGGACTATATTGATACAATTAAGAGGTTTATGACTAAATTGGTACAAATGCAATAGGTTTAAGACTTTTCTGACACTTTTCCCAATAACTTACTATCTTAAAAAGCGGATCTACGTTGGTAAGTTACTAAGTTCACCGATAATTTATTATTTCACCTCTAATTTTCTTTATTAAAGTATAAATTACTAAAAAAGTTGATAGTCAACTCTTGTATTTGACGTTGGTAAGTTGTTAACATTATGCATTAATTAATTATCAACTGAACGTGTTTATTAATGCTATAATAATTAAATATTAAATTACTTATTTATCTAACAATTTAACCTTTTAAAATAATTGGTTGTGGTCCACCAAAATCTTATAATTAACATGGTTTAGAATTTACTAATCACCAAAAAAATTATGATGGGACGGAATATTGGTCCATGGTATTTTCCTAAACGGAACAATACATTCATCCATCGCAATGCTTTCAGAAGAGATTAAACCAACCTGCCGCCCATGAACTTATCATTTGCAGCACTATTTTAATGGATGGATAAAACACTGATTACATATAATGTTCTCCATATGAAGACAGAGTAGAAACAACCTTCCAACCTCGGCGAATCAGCTCACAGATGCTACAAAAAATTTCACGAACTTCTATCAACATGAAGACAAACTCAACTTGACAAACTAAGTGGTCCTTGGAAAGTAATGTATCATCCCAGACGGCATGGACGAGAAAAGTTTCACTCATGCTCTATTTATATAACTTCAAAGTCTTATAAGCTCACACAGTTGTAAATACCCACTAGAGCGTGTACTAGCTTTTGTCGAGCTCACCACGAATTTTGGTCTATTGGCAATGGCCGATACACATGATAATCTCCACATAGTCATGCTTCCGTGGTTGGCCTTTGGCCACATGATGCCATACATGGAGCTAGCCAAGTAGATTGCCAGAAAGGGTCACCGGATATCGTTCCTAGCGGCCCCGAGAAACATAGATCGCCTCTCGAAACCCCCTCCAGACCTCGCTCCTCTCATCAGCTTCGTGAGGCTCCCCTTATCGGCCGTGGAACACTTGCCAGAGGGCGCCGAAGCCACCAGCGACTTGCCTTACGACAAGGTCCCGTACCTCAAAAATGCTTACGACATGCTCCAAGACCTCGTGGCCCAATTCCTCGAATCTTCGGATCCCGATTGGATCATGTACGATTTCGCTCCGTATTGGGCTGGCAAAATCGCTTCAAGGCTCGGCATAAGGAGTGTTTCCTTTGCTATTCTCAATGCTGCCAGCTTGGGCTTCCTCGGGCTAACGTGGGTTTCGAAGAGGGGAGACTACCGGAAAACTCCGGAGGATTTCACCATGCCCCCTAAGTGGGTTCCTTTCCCGCCTAAGGTCGCATTCCGGCACTTTGAGATCAAGAAGATTTTCGATGCGGTAACGGGCGATGCATCGGGCATCTCAGACACATATCGGTTCGCGGCGGGCCAGGAAAGCTGTGACATAATAGCACTTAGAAGCAGTTATGAGCTCGAACCCGAATGGTTAAGTCTACTCATGGATATGCACGGCAAACCAGTCTTCCCTGTTGGGCAACTTCCCCCAAGCGATCTCGAGACACGAGGAGAAACAGACTCATGGCAGTCGATCAAGGAATGGCTCGATGCGTGAAAGAAAGGTACCGTGGTGTACGTGGCATTTGGGAGCGAGGCCAAACCAAGCCAAACCAAACTGACCGAGATTGCCCTAGGGCTAAAGCTTTGGGGGTTCCCATTCGTCTAGGCACTCAAGACTCAGCTCGGGGATTAAGTGTTCTTAGGGGACAAGGACATCCAAGAACGTTATGTCAACAACCTTCTTAACTATTTTCAGGAACCCAGGCCTGTGAAACACCAAAAAACAGCTGGGATTTCCAAATAAGCCAAGAAGCTATGACGTGGATTAAGTGTTCTTAGGCATGCATATTTGTGTCGCTGCTGAGTTATTCAATGTTTGGCAAGACAAAGGTGGCTTGCGTTGTACGTGAAATTAGATGTGTTCTTTCATAAGAGAATTTTAAGGAGAAAGTAGTCTATGCGTCATTTGATTGACAAGGTATAATTTTTTTTTTGGTCAAGGACAAGGTATAATTGAACAACCATATAAGTCATGGGTATATATTCTGTATAACTTTGCATTTAAAATTTGAAATCTCTCGCTTCTGATTGACTTGTTTCTCCAAAATGCAGTGTGATGTGACCTCTCCAGAAAAAAAACTTCTTCTAATTAGGACCTTGAATATTCTCTGCCAAATAGTTTCTTGAGTAGGACAATTATTTTTCTAGGGACGGAGATTGATACCGGAGGAGTTGGAGATTTCAAAGTCAACACAAATGCGATAATGAAATTGCTCACCACCTATTGAATCCATCATAGATTACGGCAAATGTAACTGACGCTTAAAGGAATTCACCAAAGAGGTACGAAGTGAAACTTTAATGGGATAAGTGCACTAGAAGTTTTAAAACTTATCAAGAAAGTGCAATTGAGTTCTAAAACTTTCAAAAAATGCGAACAAGTCATAAACTTGTTACGAAAGTGCAAATAAGTCCTAAAACTTATCGAATTCGTTTAATCAAGTCCTTCCATTGATGGTACTTTTCGAAAGTTTTAGGAGTTGATTGCACCTTTGTGATAAGTTTTAGGACTTGTTTGGACTTTCGTAACAAATTTTAAGACTTGTTTGCACTTTTTGAAAGTTTTAGGACTCAATTGCACTTTCTTAACAAGTTTTAGGACTTAATTGCACATTATGAAAGTTTTAGGACTCAATTGCACTTTTGTGACAAGTTTTAGGACTTTGAATGCACTTATCCCAACTTTAATCAAAGAGTTCAAATCCAAAATATCATTAAAACACTCACTCACCCTCAAGGAATCCTTAGAAGAGTTTATATAGACTCGGAACACCTTCCAAGCATAGGCATATCTCAAGACTCCTATAAGTTTATCTTCCAAGACAAGATAAACAATCCTTACATGAGATATAGATAAAAATTGACTCTTGACACTACTCCAGAAATAAAAAGATTAGATTGGAATTGGCTTTTTCAACCATATATTATTTGACCATATTAAAGTACAAAAACCGTTCAAAATTTCTAAATAAGGGGAAAAGGACACCACAAGTGCCAAAAAACAATTGCATGAACATTTTGCGATATTGAATGACCTTTAGGACTCATAATTGGAAAAGACAGTTTGATCACTTAGATGAGCAATCCAATCAAGTTAGAGATACCAAAAGGGAACTAGTAGAAATCCTCTCTATTCTTTATTTCATATTCCTTTACAAAGGTTTAGCATTGTAATAGCATATAGTCAAGCGTACAAGTGTAAGTGCGATCATTGTGACATGATTGTGTGATCTATCTTGTGAAAGGAATAACACTAGCTAGTTTTAACTTGCAGTGCTAATTACTAATGGAATCCAGCTGTTGTTAGGCTATTAGTTAAAGAGTGGATGTAGGCTTGGGTATAAAGTCAAATCACTATAAATCGTTGTGTGATCCATCACATCTTCAGTGCTCATTATATGCTCTATTTGTGCACTAGTATCACACATACTGATCAACATCTCACATAATATGGCTTGTTGATTGTTGTATTATTCCACAAAAGATTTTCAGTATCTTTATTCAGCCTATTCTAGCCCTCCCCCATTCTAGGTTGGATTGTGAGCTTCGACATTCTTGACTTGGTTAGTTGATTTTTGTTAATTAAGTTGGAATTTGATGTTAAGCGTGAATAAGCCTCAATAATGGCGTGATAAGATATTGTAATGATCTGACTTGTATTTATAGTTCTTGTATGCCTAAATGATGTTTGATTGATTTCCGTGAGATTTGATAGCATGTTGGATGTGAAGAATGCGAAAGTAACGAAACTAGACTTGAGAGTGATATTCACATAATTTATACCATTTGCAATTATACCCGCTTGGCGATTATACCTACCTGTTGAATACCCGCTTATTGATTATACCTACTTGTAGATTATACTTATACCTTCCTATCGATTATACTCGCTTGTTGATCATACCTACTTGTCGATTTTACCCATTGGCCAATTCTACCCAATAACCAATTTGTGACTGAGTTGCCTAACTAAACCCTTTTATTACATCGATGATTGCATGATAAGAAGAGAAAAAGGTATATGTTTTGAAGTGCATGTAATTAATCATTAATTGCATGAGAAATGACAAATTATTGAGATGTACATGGCGATTGTTATGTTGTTATAAAATGTAAGTGAATGATGCCAATTAAGGAAGACCTTCGCCACAGCCAATTCCCTTATACAAGTATGTGTGAAAGACTCCGGGAAAAGACAAATGTTCAGCCGTCTAAAGATAGGTCTCTACAAAGTTTAAGGGACATGAAAGTCCTATAAATTACACACGACATGAGTTGCTTTGTATAGCCTAAGTTGGCTTGTGTAGCCTGAGTTGAGCATCATCATGCGATCATACAATAGAATATTTATCATCGCTGATGTGGAGGATGCATGTGGTGATTGGGCTATCTGGCGTGGCAAAAAAGTATTTATGTTTCCGTTCTTTAAGAGTTGGTGGTGACGATGTTCCGTGCGTCGTGATGCCTTGGGAGTGTTCGAGATGCCTCCTAAGTTGAGATGGGTCATGGCCAATGATGAGTCAGGAATAGATATTTTCTATGTAAGTTGATGAGCTGCTATGTGGTATTTGTTTATCATTAAATAATATGCCTTGTGCTTGCATTTGAGTGAATAATCTTATGCAATATTGTTAATGGTTTCCATCAGCATATCATGTTAGGAAGGATGATGCACTTACGTTGTTTGTTAAGAGGATATCCAACCTTAGATTTAAAGATTTCATTTACTGGACTTTAGCTCACTCCTTTATTTTTAGATATGTAGGATTGATCCCTCGTCACCATTACTTTTAGAGTTTCCATATATTTCGATTGTGAATATCAAGATGTGCTTGTACCAAAATTGTTAGTAGTATATACTAAATGTAGTTCTAATATATGGGTCATCGTGGGGTTGCTAGAGTGGGTTTCCCTTCAATCTTTCTTGTCACTTAGTACTTCAACATCGATAGTGAGTTAGTTGGATTGCTGAGGGGTTTCAATGGTCCCCTTGGTTTCAACAGCGATGGTATGTCGATGGGTAAGGTTGTTGATTCGTAATTTAGGAGTTTTTAGATAAACGCTTCCAAAGATCACTCATAAGGATTAGATAAGAGTGTACAATGAAAGTGGAGACGTGTTTTTATATAGAAAGTTTTGATGTATATTAACTGAGGTTAAACTATTTGTGCAATTGAATATAAATTAGTTATTTATCGAAAGATTAAAGTGAAACTTTGCGTGCACATTTCAAGCATCCTGACAAGTTGGATTAACTCCATTTCATAGCACCTAGTAAGGATTCGTACTCTTTATTCATCTAATTGTATGAATTTTCGGAGTTGGGTCCTAAATTCGAATTAATGTGAGTTTTGAGTTTCTAGGTCCAATTTAAAAGTTGTTTGGTTGTGAAATTATATGGAAATGATAGATTGGGCAGTCATGGAGTCGTGAGATTTATAGAAGTTGATTCTGAGCTATGGTTTGGTCGGAATGATTTTTAAACTTTAACACGTGTTGCTACCCGATTTCGAATTTCTATTTTCAGCCATTATTTCTACTCTTCTTCAGCCGTCTTATAAGTGGATGAAGTTTAGTATCTTTTAGTACTTTGAAAGGGATTTCTCTTGACAGTAAGTTCACTTGAAACAGAGCTCAATGGTGAGAGTTATGGCACGATCAAATTTGACGCACGAGCTACATGTAGTGGACAACGAGTGTTTGCTACGGGCAAGCTTTTTGTTGTTTTGTTGAAATCATTTTGTCGCCAAATAAGCTTAGTTTAGTTCAGTAGTAATGAGGATAGCTTTCTACTTATTTTTTATATCGATTCTAGTTTAATTGATAGAATTTCGAGTCTGTCGGCTTGAGATATCTTTCGTTATTTGATTGTGGGTATTCCCAGGTAAAGAGTACTTCTCTCTTTTTTGAATTTTTAAACTCCTATCTTGAAAGTGATAAAGATTAGACATATTATGAGTTATGAAAATCATAGCACGACATGATATTTATAAAAAAGAAGAACTAATGTCTAGAGCATATTTTTTACATAAATCCGGATCAAGCATTTACTACCCTTTTAATTAATTTGAAGTGCCATGTGAAAACATTTCTGGAAAAAAGTTTATGAGTTGATTATTTGTGAAGATGGAATGTCGACCATTAAACAGAGATTTACTACCCTTATTCCATTGCATATATTCCTTGAATTTATAAACCTTATCCCCTTATCCTCCTCTGTTGAATATATCTTACACACTTGCCCGCTAAACCACAAACTAATAGTGGCATCAAAACCATGCTTCTGCAAAACTAAATTGGTGTTGGATCTTAGAACGTTTGGTTGGATTTAGCCCTTTGTCCAAACCACTCTCTAAGAGCCAGAACCAAAGCTAGAGTCAAAGCCTTGTTCAGTTGGTATGACCAACGTTACCTCATAAAAACTATCTATCTCTACTTTCAGTGGGAATAATTATGATTATTGGACCATTTTGATGGCCCAAGATATATGGAACATCGATGAAGAAATATATAAGGCTTCGAAAGAAGATGCAAGTGTTTTGGCAGAGTAAGTACAAAAGGATGCTAGGGCTCTTGGAGTGCAGACCGCAAAAAAAATATGGGACACATTATAAGAAGAATTTCAAGACAAGTCCAAGACATTACGAAGCATGATCGGAATATCGCGAAAATTGATCAAAGAGGAGTGTTGAAGTTATGATCAATTTCTAAAAAGGGTAAGACTTTTTACAAGTTTCTAGGTCTATAGTGAGAAAGCAAAGATTGTCGTGTCTAGCTTAATTAGTGGTAGGTAGAAGTCGTGACCAATAAAATGGCTAACATGCAAATTAAAAGAATTTTCAGAGATATTTGCTAAAGAATGTTGGTCAAAGAAGGCCAATAAGTAGGCTTATTCCACAAAATGGAATAAGGACATGGGTCCGAGCGAGACAGTTTTGTATAGATTTAGTCCCCATATGATATGGCAAACATAATCATCCACAGGATCGAAACTGCAAGGGAAACCAAGTGTAGATCACATGGACTTTTATAGTGTGATTGACTTGATTAAGGGTGTGTTTGATTCGGCTTTTGAAAAAACCTTTGGGGTAATGCAAAGGCCTTAGCCCAAAGGAGTTTGGTGAAATGCAAAAACTGTTTGGTAAATTGTAATTGAAAAGTGGCTTGAGAAGCAACTTTGGGGAGATGCAGTTTGTTAAACATATATTGAGAAAGTCCTTTAATGTAACCAATTTAAGCTTTTTATTTTAATTTGTTTAAAATTGACGTGATAAGAAATAGGACTCTTATTCATTCAGCAATAAAACAATTAGACTTGTCTTTGCTGCAACATGATAGCACCAATTGACATATCTTGTTCATTCTAGAGATTGATTGCAGAGCAAGTACCACATGAAGACATTCATGATGGCTATAAAAATGAGCTTCTGCTCATGTTCAAACCCTAAGCATGCAAGAAAATTAAAGAGCTCAGACTCTTGAAGAGCTACGAACTTCTTTTGTGAACCTCAAATTGCTGACAAAAGTACAATCACAACCTCTCAATTCACAAGCCGTATTGATATACATGTCACCGATATTCCAAAGAACTTATAAGAGAAGACAACACCTAGTAACTGCTAGGTACAATGGAAATGAACATACAAAGCCCAAGATTGATCATGGGAAAAATGGAAAAGTGTGGAGCAACAAACTTTGATTTACATCACATGAAGCAAGAATGACAAGATAAGTGAATTCAGCATCCCATGGTATTCTATTAGCACCTGCAGCTTCTATTGATTCCAATTCTTCCACATCTTCAGTCATGGAAGGCTGCTTGCTAGAAATCCTTTAGAGGCATTTTAAGCAAGCTGTGCTATTTAGAATGCAGAATCTATACATGTAAGGTATATGGACGGTATAAATTTGGTTCCCATTTTCCTGCTGGTTGCAACATCATGAGCGACCAGCTTCTTCTAAAATAACTAGTGTTTCTTTTTCAGTTTCTCAGGAATTGGAGCATCTGCAGAAAATGAAAAGTTATGGAGGCAATACAAATGTAGATTCCATGCCAAAGGATTTAAGTACCCAAAAGGAAAACACACCTCATATTTCATAGAGGGTATTATAGTGAACCTTACACCATAAACTCAACCAAAACTTTGCATCAATTGAAAGTAAGGTTAACAACAGGAAAAACTTAAAAAAATATGGAGTTTCAAAAAGCCAATTGCACATTGGAAAAAAAGCAACAATAGATCAATTGCAAATGTTTATATCTAGGGTCTAAATCAATCAAAATATTTATTGAACCGTACCCAAGTAGCTGTTCTAAGCAAGCAAAAGAACAAATATTTAATTTCTCAAACGAACAACAAGCAAAGCATCAGAAAGGAGGGTCTATACGTATATGTATGCGAGCAACACTCTTTTTTCCAAGACAAGCAAGAAGTAAAACATACCCATGCAGACTTTTAACGAACCAAACCCAAGAACTTCACATTCATCACATTGCACCTACTGATGATTTGATCCAACAAAACAACTATGAAGAAGAAGACAAGCAAGTAATACCCTAGGCAAAGGCAACTTATAAATCCCATTGCCCAACAATAATCAGGCAAAGGAACTCCATTCGTCTGTTGTTTATCCATCTCTACTTTGCTCATCTATCTTCTTAAAACGTAAGCCAAGTGGATTATGCAATAATCAAGTATCATCACAACATTGCGTATGTTCAAGTATGAGTTGTCAAATTTGAAACCAATTGAGAGACCACCATGAAGAAAAACAAATATGTTAAGGAACTTGTTTAAATGAAGCGAAGTTGTACACTTAAGTCATTTTCTTTTCTTGACCATGGATATAAGTATCATCTAGAGGCTTTTGTTCTCCTTCAGGCTCTCCAATATCAACCAAATAAGCATTGAACATCAGTGTCTCACCGAAACAAATAACTTCATCATTCTTTAAAATCCTACATTCCAACAGCTGTTGTCACACCTCGGACCCCACCGAGCCCGCAACACCCCTCCCCAGTCGTATTTCGAATGCAACGTCCCAAGACTCGTCGCCCACCCACACGAACATCAAGACATAAAAGCACAAGCGAAAACGATTAAAAGCACCCAGACAAAATTAAAGACCGAAGGTAGTAGAGAGAATACTTGAACAAATTAACCATATACTTCATTCAACGGCACGTACTTACAAAATCCAACCTTACATGCAAAAGGCCACCAGGGTTAAAACCACCATCATAAAAAAGGGACAAGTGGTAGGGTAGGCTAGCCTAGCTATACAAAAAGGGTCCACCAACTCCATGAGCTCCTTTTCGGGGTCTTGCTCCATCGGCTCTTTATTAGGATCCCAAAGCACTGTGACGGACCATTCATGGTCAAGGTCAGGGGTTTGAAATGGTTATATAATAACTATGAGAGCGAGTCTCAATAAGCAGGCACCCTAAACCTCACCTAGGCTAACGTGTACCTCCAGACGAGAGTAAACACCAAACATACTCAATCACATGCAATAACGCCTAAAGGCACTTAGCCTTACCTCAGCATATGTATTCAATCCTGCATGTTAGTCGAATCACGACAACATAACCAACTTGTCAATGCATATGCACTCCAAGATACAACCAATTTCCTACACATGCATCTACAATCTCAATCTCTACACATGCTCACATCTTTCAACTTCCGACATACACGTGTCCACCCCGATCAATACCGACCCGCGTAACACGCCTCAGGCCCACCTCATCGTACAACTCGCGTAACACGCATCAAGTCTACGACATGACTTGCATAAAGACGTATCAAGTCGATGGTCCTCTGATTTATCCAGGCATTGTCCCACATAACACGCCTCAAGACAAATCCAATTCCTCACGTGAACACGCCTCAAGGATTATAGGATCAAACGTACATCCTCATTCATTTTCATGCCTTTCCCTGCGTCGACACGTCTCAGGGCCTATCAATCATACACGATACATATTTCATTCCCTTCACACAACATCCACATGCCCTAATCACACATAAACATGCTCAATTCCAAATCAACAACTCAGCCCAACCAATCCATTCATAAGGGCAACAATGTAGCTCAACCATATCACCCAATCATTCAAACATCTTTCAATCCACAATTCAAGCTATACACTCAATGGCATAAATCCACATATCCCAACATTCAACTCAGCCACCAAGCACCACAACTCAACCACAAGAGGAAGAGAAAACCGAATACACAGAATCGGGACAAATCTGAGCCAGTGCACAATTCTGGAATTCCTCTTAAAATAAATAGTAATTCAACTCCAAAAATTATGAATTTCGAATATGTCCTAGACAACATCCTGATGAACATTTTTCATGAAGAACACAAAATCCAGTTTGTTGACACCTAAATTTTGGCGACCATTTAGTTGTAATTTACATAGAAAATTATGGATTAAAGTTTAACCCATAAACAAAAATATTAAAATTGCATAACATATAGTTTAGGTTCATTTAGGTTGATTGCATTCCGCATCGGATCGGCGGTGGCAGACGAGCTTAAAATTCATCAAACGAGATTCGGCTCACTAGAAAGGAAAGGACCGGAAATCGCAAGTTAAACGGGCTCGGTTGTTTTAATTTGAGCTCAATTTAATCCATTAAGATTAATTAAATAGAAGCCCACATTAATTCAGCCCACTTGAAATTAAATTAAAGCCTAAACCCAAGCCTAAGCCCATTAGGACTAGCAAGCCCATCTAATTGACATAGGTTAACATTATAAATATATGTTTAAGTCACATAATCAGGGGCTCGAACACAATTTCAGATCAGAAAATTAGAGAGAACAAGTGAGTGGGAGAGAGAGAGAGAAGGAGGCCGGCGCATACATCACGCCGCGCCACCATCCCCCGCCGCGCCCGGGGACCGCCTGACGCCATCGCCGGAGCCGCCCTCCACGCCGACGCTGCCGCCGTTGCTGCATCGCCGCCGCTGCCCCGAAGCCGTGTATCTCCCACCACCAGACGGGTGCCCGGGGAAGACGCTGCTGCACGTCGCCCACCGCGCCGCCGCACTCCGCCCCTTTCGCCGCCGCTGCTCTGCACCGCTGGAGAGCTGCAACACCATCGATCGCCGCTGCTGCCCCGGAGACGCCGTCCACAGCCGCGCCTCTCTCGCTATTACTGTCCTGCTCGCCTGCACCGCAGACCGCCGCACCACGCCGGAACAGCATAGCCGCCGGACAGCCTTGCCGCTGTGCTGCATCGCTTCGTCGCGCCCTTACCGCGTCCCTGCCGAACGTTCCCACTCGGAGCCGCGCCTC
The DNA here is from genome assembly GCA_031216185.1 of Syzygium aqueum. NCBI lineage: Eukaryota > Viridiplantae > Streptophyta > Magnoliopsida > Myrtales > Myrtaceae > Syzygium > Syzygium aqueum. Next base: position 11,855,063 of record CM062238.1, read on the forward strand.
TCTACCGCCGTGCTCTGTTTCTGCACCGCTGCCTCACCTCGCCGGAGATTCCTATTCGCTGCACAGCACCTCCGCCAACATCCACAGCCGCAGCCCCTCGGAGACGGCCGCTGCTTCTGCCATGCCGCTGCTGCCCCCGCCGTGACGCCATCAGCCGCCGCCGTCCCGACACCGTCCCACCGCCGCTCGTCATCGTGATTCGCAAATCCGATCCATCGGCAAATCCAAATTTGGAAATATTTCAAATTAGGTAAGGATTATCCAATTTTCAGAATTTTTGGTTTCCTAATTGTTGAATGTTAGAATATTCCGTGGATATTTGGTGAATAACTAGATATCTTAAGATAATTTTCTAATGTCCGCAATATTCGAAAACATTCAAAATTAGGAAAATTTCCTAATTTAGCGACGTATCTGGACGACTATCCGACCTTATCCCTAAGGTACGATACGCGGTGATACGAAAAATCATTATCTTATCCGTAATCACTTGGATACGATAATGGATTTTATTTGCTTTCCAAATTTGAACAGTCAACTTTCCGTCGATATCTATAACTCTATAGATATGATTGTTAGTTCGATATCTTTGCTAAATTTGAATTTGAAACAAATTTTGCGGATTGCGTGGTTGGTTTGAATGTAGTCGTTATCTTTGCTTAATTGTTTTTCCTTTTTAAATAAAGAAAACCATAAAAAAATCTGTTAGTTAGATTTAAATCAGAAATTTTGCATGCTTAGGAATTCTTAAATATATCCTAAAGGATGAGATAATTATTTGATTTAAATTGGGATTTAAGGTAGCATATTTCCTAGTTTAAATTAGAAATTGTTTAATCTTAGAAATTATTTAATCTTAATGGATTATTTAGGATATTTTTAAATTCCGAATTTTCATGAAAACCCCAAAAAGAATAAGTTGCTTTAGAGTAGATTAAGATAGATTGCATTCTTAATTTGAATTTTAATAATTTCGAATTTTAATAAAAAAAATACCGAAAAAAGAAGTCGTTAGATTGCATGTTATTTTAGGCATTTTTTTAATTCCGAATTTCATTTGAAAATACCAAAAATAAATCATTTGCCCGTCATTAGAATTAGATCACGTCGTTGTGTCGCGACCTAAAAAAAATCGGCGATTCGATTCTTAGGCTAATGGATTACTAGATCAATTAAATTAACTAACCTAACTCGAGTTCTCCCAAACTCTACCAAATCGCAACTTAGGTCAAATTGTGAACATGCAAATATTTTCAATAGGAGTCGCCACTAATCATTTAGGGTAGGTTAATTAGATACCTAAATAAAATAGCGAGAGTACTATTTTATTCCTATGAACCGGAAATTATAAATTCGAGACTTGGTTACGCTAAATTCCTTAACGCCTTTTCGTTACCAATTTCAGGAAAAATACTCAATTTGACAATTTTGAAAAATTCTGATTTAAAGTTCAAAGGTGCAGAAATTTCTTTTTTATTTTCTTTTATTTAAATGAAAACTAACCTATATGTAATGACGTGCAAAAATTGACATGCGATTAATGCAAACTATATGTCATACGACGACGTGACCTATTTCTAATGACAGGCATATTATTTTTTGTATTTTTTTAATGAAATTCGGAATTAAAAATGCCAATTATCTAAACATGCAATTTTAAACTAAAGAAATTAATCTATTCTAGCGCAATCTTTTTTTTTGGTATTTTTTTTATGAAAATTTGAAATTAAAATCAAGTAAAAAAAATAATCGCTAAATCTTTCGAATTAAGTTTCGATCTGAAGCCTGGCAGATCAACCCTAAAATTCGAAATACCCACTATGGAAATAATTCTATCTAAAGCCTGATAGATAGATTTATTTCCACGTGTGCAGTTGCGGATTAGGAAATTTTCCTAATCGATCACATCTTGAAAATTTTAGATATCTCAAATATCTTGGATATATTCAAAGTATTTTTGAAAATTCTAAATTCTATCCAAATTTAGAAAGTAAATATCTAGAGTTTCAAAAAAAGGAAATAAAATCCTAATTTGAATAATGCTTATTATCCAAATACGCAAAATAAGATATCAATAAGCACGAACTAGGCAACAGAATATTTAATTCAAATCGGGATAAGATAATTATCCGATTTGCGTAAATAACTTTCCAAATTTGAATCGCGCGGATCGGGATTGCAGATCGGCGGTGCGTCGATGCGTCGGGAGCGACGGCATGGCAACGACTCGCGGCGGTGACACGAACTCGAACGGCGACCGGCAATGCGCGGTGATGGGGACTCGGCGGCGATGACGCTTGCGGTGGTGCTCGGCTGGCTATAGAGATGCACGAGCGGCGGTGCACGAATGGCGGGGGCTCGCGGAGTCCGGCGGTGGTTTCGCTGGCGGAAACGGTGGCATGGGCGGTGCTATAGGCGGTGGTGCGGCAGGCGGTGACGATGCGGCGTCGCGAGGGATTCCGTCGGTCTCTCTCTTTCTCTCTAAAAAATCTGATCTTGATGGCCGCGGATGGAGGAAGCGGGTGCTGGATGGATGTCAAGGACCACCGTGAGAACACCAAAGGGAGAGAGTGTTGCCTATGTACTTTCGGATAGTCAGAGAAAGAGCGTTTCGTGTTGAGGCCGTTTTCTCGATCTGCCCTCCCCTCTCTTTGCGTGTGTTCTTTTCAATGATGGCTCTTAATCTTAGCAAAGAACCTCTGCAGTTTTTGGCGTGAACTAGTGCTGAAGATATGGACGAGTCTCCTTGGGCGATGGACCTCTCTCTCTCTCTCTCTAATTTCTTTTCTTTGAGTGTTGTCAGAGAGCCCCCCGAAAGACCCCCTACAAGCTTTCTCTCTCAATTTGTGGGCGTGTGTGGCCTCTCTTTTCTTTATTCTTGTGGCCGCGTGAACCTCTCTGTAAAGGCCCCCTTTCTTTGACTTTTCTTCTTTCTTGTGGCCGCGTGAACGTCAATTCCGTGGCCTCCGACTTCTCCGAATTTCTGTTCTTCGAAAATTCTCTCGTGTCCTTCCAAAAATCAGATCTGAAAATTCTGAGAGCCCTCCAGATTATGAAGTATAACTATGTATTTAAATGACAACCCTAGGTTAAGTAGCCGGGCTTCCTAGTCCTAATGGGCTTAGACTTAGGTTTTACCGTTTAATTTCATTTTAATTTCAAACAGGATAAATTAATTTGGGCTGATTTTTCAATTAAACCTGATGGGCTAATTTGAGTTCTAATTAAGACAACTGAGCCCGTTTTGACGTGTAACTTTCGGCCTTTGCCCTCCAAGTGAGCCGAGTCTCGTTCAGTGCCCAAGCTCGATTTATGTGATGAATTTTAAGCTCGCTTGCCACCGCCGATCCGATGCGGAATGCAATTAATCTATATAAGCCTAAGCTATATGTTATGCAATTTTAATATTTTTGTTTAGGGGTTAAAATTTAATCCCTAATTTTCTATGCAATTAACACTAAATGATGCGCCGAAATTTAGGTGTCAACACGTTGCATGACATATAGTTTGCATGTTAGGTTGCATTAATTGCATGTCAATTTTTGCACGTCATTGCATATATATTAGCTTTCATTTAAATAAGTGAAAATCCAAAAAAAATTGAGTGAATTGCTTGTTAATTAGAAATCATATTACGGTTGTTGATGTGATTTTCTAGCTAACAGTGCAGATGCTTTCGTTGCTTTGAGGTAAGTAATTCTCTCAATCTTGCAATTGAATGTTTTAATTATTGGGTGTTACTTTGGTGGTTTGCGCACCCGCATAAATACCTCACATGTTAGTGACTAAGTTAAAATGGATTCAGACTGTATGCATAAACATTTTTTTTGAAAAGAAAAGCTACCGAAAAGGCGTTAGACTAGATCTAGCGTAATCAAGTCCCCGAGCTTAGAATCTCTAGTTCGTAGGAATAAAACATATCTCCCTATGTTTTATTTAGGTTTCTAATCGACCTACCACAAATAGATTAGTGGCGACTCCAAGTATGAAAATATATGCACGTTAAGAACTTAAATCCTAAGTTGCGAATTGGTAGGGTTTAGGAGGGCCCGAGTTAAGCTTAGTCTTAATAATCCATTAGCCTGAGAAGAGAAATTTTTAGGTCGCGACACAATTCTATCTAGAACCACCTCTTTCTCTCACCTAAATTCGGATATAAAATATTTTATTCTGACTGGCCATTCGGCTTTCAAAATGCATTTCAAACAGTAACCAAATATCCTTAGAAAGCTTTAAAATTTTTATATGTTATATCACAAATGTCCCCAACAAGTTTTATGAATGCAGTATTTTGAAAATGGGATTGGAAAAATTTATAAAAATTCGAATAGACCCGAAGGTCAGAGGAACAGTGTTTCCGGCAGACTAATTTCGGTCCAAAGATGGACTTCCAAATGGCCTCAAATGACTTCTCAAAATTTTCAAATTAAATTATGTTATATTTCAAGATGTTTTGAACAACTTTCATGAAGGACATTACCCCAGATTCTGCCTACACAGGTCTTGGTAAAAATAGAAAAACTCGGCGACACAGTAGTAACAAAATCCGAGAACACAACCAACAAGCAAATCTACTCATCTAGCCCTTAAACCAACTAACCACAGCCACTAATCAACCTCTAATATGCCCATTGGTAACCCCTTAGCTTAGACAAGGTTTAGACTGCCACTTACCTAGAGAGCCTAAGCTTGAGATTAGCAAGATCAGTCCAGCAAGCAGCTACTATTTCGATGGCCGAATGGGAAGGACGGCGGTGGATCCAGTCAAGGCGATTCACGGCCAAGGCGAACACAAGCTGGTGGTCACGGTGAGGGGTGGTGTTGGCTTTGGTGGTGGATGGTGAGGCCAGAAAACGGCAAGGAAAGTGAGGTAAAAAGAGAGTAGTGGTGGTGTGTAGCAAAACTGGCGACTGGTGGCTATTCCAACGGCATCACAGTGGTTGGCAGTGGCTGGAACAGCTGCTAGTCGGGCCAGGTGAGGGGGAGAGTAAAGCTTGGTCGAAAATGGAGGATGAGGGAGGAGAGAGAGTAAGTAAGAGAGAATGAATGAGAGAGAGAAGAGTTGATCAGATTTTCTACTAGCCCCTACTAAAAAGCCCATCACCGCTCTACTCACACATCCAAGGGCTCAAAATCTACCATATTCCCCAAGCCAAGATCCAAGGGCTCCCAAAATTTTCTCACATGAATATCCCCAAAATTACAAATGGCAATCAAAATAAATAAGCAAGATGGGGAGAGGCATACTTGTCCATGAATTTCGGCCAAAGGAGGGAAAGTTCAAAAGTACAAATTGTCCTTCAACCTTTCAAATGAATTCAAATAATCCCAGGGTAAAATGGTCATTTTTCACTTCCGGACCAAATTCCAAATTTCCGACAAATCCAATAAACCTTAAGGTTGGCCATGCTTATGTGACGTCATTCAAATAAATTAGTCATGACACTTTAAGAAACTCGACATCCAAGTTCGGATTCAAATGACGGCCAATTTCACTCAAATGTGACTTTAGTATATCTCTGACTAACGGGTGGCTTTTTAGGATTTATGCATATCGACCTGTGGTTACTGAAGTTATGGCGACCTCGATCGTTACCGAAGGTCGATTCACGGTCGAGTTCTTAGGTCCACATACATTTTCCTAGGTGGTCATTCCCTAAAGGTTAGTATCCCGATAATGATCAGTTCCAAGCGAGATTTAACTACAAATGCATTAAAGAATATACACATTTTATTTATCCTAAAAGTGGGTCGAAATTCAGAATATCACAGCTGCTCTCTGTCATCATACAACATTACCTGTCATATTTTCAACCATCAATCACAGCATGGACTAATCTACTCAAAGCAAGCTCAATCATGGAGAGTATTACAACCAAAATCACAAAACAGAACAATCCACGATGATAGACAAAATGAAATCCTAAGTAGTATCAAGCTTTTGCCATTTAGTTCGATTGAGCAAGCTAAATTTGGGGGAAAACGGTAACAAATCGATTGCCACTGTAGTTTTAACACAGATTAGCCAATCAAACTAATCATGTCCGAGTCTGACCAAAGGCAAGTAAACTGCTGATTGGATTCAAATGTACATCAGTGGCAGAAGAGATCAGTAGTGAAAGCAAAGGTACCTTACCGGTGGAGGTGCGCAGAGAGAGGAAATAGACCTTGCACTTCAGCTTCTGCTTCGGGTGCTTAGTGAAGATGACATTCCATTATTTCGGAGCTTCCACAATCATTGCGTTTGGGATGAAGATCTTTAGGGATTTCTTCGGAGCCCAAGTGAGGGCTTCGAGGTCGCTCGACTCCAGGCACGGAGACACTGGGTCATGTGACGTCGGCGAGCCTCGCGAGAACAGATCTGGAGTGACGGTGCGACCATCAACTAGGCGATCGGTAACCAAGTGACTAGAGGTGACCAGGCGAGACAAAGGCAACAGATTCGTCCGTGTCGACGACGTCCACGGCTACTTCACCAAACTCCGCGCCCTCCGGGCCAACCTCGAGTCCTCCATCCCGCCCCATGAATTCCGCACAGCCCTCGTCATCTTCCTAGGAGACTAATGCGACCACAGCCCCGACACCTACCGCATCATTGACTTCTTCCTCTCCCCCCCCTCCGCCTACCCCTGCCAGACCTAGGTGTTCCTCGCCGGCAACCAGGACTTCGATTTCGCCGCCTTCGTCGACATCATCCTTAGAAGCATCGATGTAACACCCCCTAGGGTTGATTAGTGCGACGTACTGTGCATTATTATCTTTGACTAAGCACAAACGGAAGCAATTAATTCAGGACAATCACAATCAGAACGAACAGTGGGGCTATGACAACCATCATGAACAAACCTTATATTAATATGTAACGTCCTTATCTTACCCTCAAAAATCAGGGAAAGCATAATAGGCAAGATACATTATTGCCATTTTACTTAAATATATTTTACAAGCCCTTTTTCCACAGGCCGTTCCTACGTACAAATCATATCACAACCGAAGGCCAAGGTTAATCCTATCTCCCCCGTGTCATCCTCTATCTTACGCACCTGAAAAGGAAAAAAAACAACAGGGGATGAGTAGGGGAGACTCAATGAGTAAATTCACTAATACCTATACAAGATAATGCCTCGTTGTTGTACTAACGCATATAAATATTTCCCCTGCCTTATGTGGATGGCAAATCAATAGAAAAGGCTTTGTCCTAACCCTTGCTATGTTTACATGGAAGCTCACCATTATCCGATCATATAAAAATGTACAAGAAAATTTATACGTGAAGCATCGTTCAGAATCTTTCAGCTTATCAATAAACACACATGCCGACATATATATAAGGTTCATTTATCATCATCCTGGCTCAACCAGGGCATTTAACTTCATGCTAGGTATCATTGCTTAACCAGGGCATCTCGGCTCAACCAAGGCATCCCGGGGCTAACTCACCCGAGGCGTCCAAGCTCAACCAAGGCATCCTAGCTCAACTAAAGCATCCCAGCACTAGTTTACTAAGCCATCTGGGCTCAACCCAAGCATCCTAGCTCAACTAAGGCATCTCGGCACTAGTTTATTGAGGCATCGCTGCCAATGCTATGTGTCGATGGTCGTCTTCGTTTATTTAGTGATCACACAACATGGGTCACACAAGCCGGTTTATTGTCTTCATTTCATTAGTTCATGCAATCAAGCCCAAAGGCGTGCCATGATTGTGTAATTATGATCATTAGAACATTCACCTAACATGTGGGTCATGGTTGAGGGAATGTGGTTCGGTCCACCATACTGAGCACCGGCTCGGAGCCGAACTTGGCCTTGATCTACATACCTCAATGTAAACCTTTACCAATCTGAACTCGTCCCGTGATGCCACAACATGAGTGCAAGACCATACGACATCGCGTTTCGTGACTCGTACGTGCCTTGACTTACAATTATGAAGCAAAACAACAAGCACTCATGCAAACATCGAGCATTACAAACACAGTCACTACTCGAGCCAAACTCATAACACCACGTCCTATCCTCTTATAACTCAACAAGCATGGATGAGAACATCAAGCATGGTAACAAGAGATACGTGCAACATCGAGACAAACAACAACACGCAAGTCTCAACAAAGGCTCAAGTGAGAACTCAAGCCAACAATGCATCATAACTCCCTATCCCGAGATTAGGGAAGCCAATTATATGCCGCGTTCCAACCACATAACGCACCGCCCTATCCAAGTGTTAAGGAATTCGTTCATCTATAATCACAAGAAAACGTCTACGGCGGTCGACGGTAGCAAATGGTGAGAGAGAGAAAGAGAGGTGATCGGCCTGAGGATAAGGGTGAGAGAGAGAGAGGCGTGAGCATGAGAGATGAGAGAGGAAGAGGAAGTGTGTGTGTGGTCACTAAGGGGGGGAAGCTAAGCCTATTTATAGGCAAGCCAAGCCAACTTGTTCCCCAAGTTTTGATCAACTTGCTTACCAAGCTTTGACTAACTTGCTCACCAAGTTCTTACTTTCTAGAACTCTCTTTCTTATCCTCCTTTTGGCCGTGAACCCCCAAGTTGGGCATGGATGATAGTCTTGTTCTTCAAGTCGGCAATAATACACAAATAGACAAATCACCTCACATTTTAGCTTCTTCCTCCACATGTAAAGCCTTATTTCGTCCATTATGTGACCTCCAATCAAAGCTTAGCATTAGTCATTTGAAAGCTCGAAATGAGCACATTAAATCACTAGAAGACATCAAGTCGAGATTCCAACGTTCTCATATAAAAAATGATGAATCTTTGAAATCTGACAAAACTGGCAATTTTTGCACTGTTCTAGAAATTGGGCTTAAAAACATAGTAAATGGACTCCAAAAATTCTCAAATTTTGATATATTATAAACAAGGCCTTAACAAACATTTTCCATGAGAACATGAAATTTAAATATTTCTGTAACTATAATTTTTAGTAGCTCAAATACAGACTAAAATCTATTTTCCGAAACAAAATCTTTACTTCTTAAAGTAAGCTCTTTTCCGAATCAAAATCATCTCTAAAAATTACCAAATTTATATGTTATAAATAAATAAGTTCTCAACAACTTTTGTAAAGGAAGTTTGTTCAACTTCGGCCCAAAAAAATTTGTACCAAATCGAGAAAATGTAAACATCACAAAAATACCCATTCTGGGCAGTTTTACATGGTCAGAAATTAGGTTATCGCACTATTCATATCAAGTCCAAAAATTGTAAAATTAAAGTATGTAAAACTTCAAGATGTTTAGAGAAACTTTTAAGAGGAAGCATTTGGAAATTCGGATTACAAAAGTCTCCACAAAAATAACAAAATGAAGGGGTACAGAGGATCCTAATTTGAGTTTTCTAGAACAAGAGTCAAATTGGCTCCGATTGGAAAACCACCAAACTTAAACCAGGCCATTTCCCAGAGACTGAAATTGAGAATGTTACAATTCTCCCCCACTAAAAGAATTTTGTCCCCGAAATTTAAAACGTACCTAAGGTTTTTTTTTTTTGGTAAGGTTACCTAAGGTTTAGTTTCCCTTTTCTATTTAAAATTTTAAAGTCTTCCATCGCTTATCCATATAACTTTTTTAGTCTATTTTAGACAGTCCTAAGCCTGTTTTCACTTACTTGGACGTCATCAATCGTAGTTTGGTGATAACTCTATAAAAATAGAGTTATTTTATCTACTCTAGACAATAAATAATATAATATTTGTTAGAATATATTTGGATTTCCTTTTATTTACTTAATTTTTCCTTATTTATGCAGAATATTAAGATATGGAGAAAATAAAGAAAATATGGCAAAAAGAAGGAAAAGAATATGCGACTCAGAGAAGAGTTAGAAGGTGGATATCACATTGGGAATTCTGCAATTTATTCCCTAATTTTATGCTAAAAAGAAGTAATTACCTTGTGAGAGGAGTCTTGGATGTTATCATATAAATAGAATAACTTGGGGGAACATGGAGTTTTTTTTTTCTTCTTGGAGATCGTTTTGTTTTCAGTGTTCTGAGAGTTTTTCAAGTATTTTGAAGAGAAGATAAAAGTGGTGACAAAATTTTTGTTCTTTGATTCAAGATGTTTGGTTTAATTTCTATTTTCGTTTCTTCTTCTATTATGTTTTAATTTTCTTTGTTAAAGTTACGATGTAGCCTAACTATGGTGATATGAATTTCATGCTTTTTATGCTTTGCAAGTAATTTCATTTATGTGAGTTATATATTATTATGCTTAATGCGTTTAAGTGACTGGCCACCACTTGAATGATCCGATGTGTATGTTTGAAACTGAGAAGTAATAATATGCAATTGCTCCTTATAATATATAACCATGAATTAAATGTGGATAGAAATATACCATGTTATTTGTGTAGCTTTCGGTGATAAGGTGATCCAAAAGATTCACTGTAAACCGGGAATATTCATAGATTTTAATGTGCTTATGTTTATTTAAATTCACATAGAAATATAGTGAATTGATAAACTGAGTAGATTTGTTATACGTAGAGATATGATAGTAAATAGACTAGGAAATTCTGCTATCACATGTTTGATATTGTTCTTGTATGCATAATAATCCGAAATTTATATCTAGTGGTTATGGTGAAATCGGATGCTCTAACATATTTTACCTGATTGATTATCTGCCTTTAGTTTATAAAATTTCGTTTTTAAAAATTGTCAATTTTTATTTGTTCTCAATTATATTTTGATCAGCTAGATAAATTTGAGAATTAGTCCATTTTTAATATTTAATTGGTTTATTATCATCAATCTCTGTGGGACGATACTCTTCTCATCATTATATTACTTGTTCAATGCGTTCGTTGACACGTGTAGAATTTTACGAACATTTGGACTAGCTCTGGACCAATGACCTATTTTCTTCGACCTCGATCCAACATACTAGAGTTCTGCAAGCTCGACCATTTAATTCTTCAAATGGAGTCATGCCAATACTCTGTTGGAAACTGTTATTATCGCCGAGTTCAACGAGATATGGGTGTTCATCCCTATTTCCTCTAAAACTGATAATGCAAAATCTTCTTGATTTCAGGATTGTCTGCGGTATCGCCTAAATTTTCGAAAGTATTTCCGACTTGACCATGCTTCCGCTGCGCTACTCTAATGAAAATAAAATCTTCCTCAAAGATAGTTTACTCTTATATGGATGTCGTACAAGGCTAATACGACTAGAATTGCTATGCCCTTTTATTTATTTATAACAATCCTACATCCTTGGCATAGTACTTTATTCAATGATGATGGTTTTGGAATTTTCTACTTCCTCTTGAGTGATTGCGTAAACCATTCCCTGAGCTGGAGGACGTTGGAAATTGTCATGTCGCGATGCTTTGGTTTGTTGTACCACATGCAGCTACTGTAGCGGCATCATTTGCCGTCATTGTGGACAATCTCTGATGATGTGGCCTTGCAAACCACAACTGAAGTATGCTCCCATTCGAGCTAAGCATGGAGCGTTGCCATGTCGTTTCTCGTAATTGCGACGTACATCACTTCGAGCAAAGGTCGACCTCAGGGTCTTATTCTTCTTGTTGGAAACAAATGAACGTTCTCCTTCCTGTATCGACCTCTTGTCATGATGCTGATTGATTTGAGAAACAAGGCCTTCCTTGGTTAGTGGTGGCAGCTCGCTCTAATGAATCTTTCTCTATCAGTTGAGCTCATTCATACAGCTCGTTGTAGTCTTTAAGATTTAGCGGCACCAATTGACTTCGGATGTCAGGTTTCAGGCCATCTCGGAACCTCTTCTCCCTATCCACCGAATCTTCAATCAACCTAGGAGCGTACCTCGACAATTCAGTAAACTTAGCGTCGTACTGATTGACCATCATGTTGTTTTGTTGGAGTCACAGAAACTCCACCATCTTTTTATCACGAGCACATTCGGAAAAATATTTTCCATTAAACGCGTTGATAAACGCATTCCAAGTCACGGCAGTATCAGCAGGGAACACCATTCCTCGTGTTGCCTCCCACCAGTGACTAGCGTTACCTTCCAGCTAGTACACCGCCAAGGTCACCTTATCTTCATCAGAGCATTTCAAAAGTGCTAATATCTTTTCTAACTTATTGACCCATGATTCAGCTTCTTCGGGATCTCCTATCCCGATAAATTTTGGGGGTCATAACTTCAAAAATTGTTCAACCAGCCCATGCGTTGTAAGGTCCCCATTTTCGTTTCCATTTCCATTTGCTGCAGCATTTCCAGCAGCACGGTTTACTTGTTGTTGAACTTGCCGGCCCATTAATTCTCTAATGGTTGCAAGAGCTTGCAAACTTCCGTCTAGTCGGGGGTCTTCCTTTGACTTTCCTTTGGAACTCAACTGGCCCTAAGTCAACTTTTCTCTCATGGCCACCTGGTCCTGAATACTCATTTTACTATCGGTATTCTAACGGGACTTTCTACATCACAAGAATAGGTGAGTGGTCAAAATCAAATGTTATCAATCAAGGCCTATTCAACCACAATCAATCAAACAATCACATGCGTAGGGTGTTTCCTAGCTAATTACCCAACTCCAACGCACCTTATCACTCCAGGTAATAATCCCCGTGTTAACTTAGAACCGTTCTCCCCCATTCAGTACATTGTTCGGTTTATTCTTCTCTTACCCGTCATCCTAAAAGCCGGCCAGGAGCCGCTCAATGATCAGGCCTTAGTTGCCCCGGTGCCACTTCTACCCAAAGGCTGCTCAATGATCAAGCTACCTGCCCCGAAGCCACCTCTATCAAAAGCCGCTCCTTGTTCAAGTCTTATGACCTCGGCGCCACTTCCCACCCTCATCAGATCGGGTTATTTCAGAATTTCACAGCCTTTACTTGGCTCAATTCTAAACTATTACTTACTAGAGCGGAACCTGCTTTGATATCAAATTAATATGTAACACCCCCACCTGAGGGTTATTAGTACGACGTCTGGTGCAATATTATCTTTGACTAAACACAAGGGAAAGCAATTAATTCGGGACAATCACAATCAGAACAAACAACGGGGTTATGACAAGCATCATGAGCAAACCTTGAATTAATATATAACATCCTTATCTTATCCTCGAAAACTAGGGAAAGCATAACATGCAAGATAAATTATTGCCATTTTACTTAAAAATATTTTACAAGCCTTTTTTTTCCACGAACCACTCCTACGTACAAATCATATCACAAGCCAAGGCCGAGGTTAATCCTAGCTCTTCTATGTCATCCTCCATCTTACAGACCTGAAATGGAAAAAAAACAACGAGGGATGAGTCGGGGAGACTCAATAAGTAAATTTACTAATACTCGTGCAAGATGATGCCCCGCCGTTGTACTAATGCATACAAATATTTCATCCGCTTTATGTCGATGGCAAATCAATAGCAAAGGCTTTGTCCTAGCCCTTGCTATGTTTACATGAAAGTTCACCGTTATCCGATCACATAAAAATGTACAAGAAAATTTATACGTGAAGCATCCTTTAGAATCTTTCAGCTTATGAATAAACACACATACCGACATACATATAGATTCATTTATCATCATCCTGGCTCAACCAGGGCATCCAGCTTCATACTAGGCATCCTGGCTCAATTAGGGCATCCCGACTCAACCGAGCATCCCGGGGCTAGCTCACCCAAGGTATCCTAGCTCAACTAGAGCATCCCAGCACTAGTTTACCGAGCCATCCGGGCTCAACCCAGGCATCCTAACTCAACTATGGCATCTCGGTGCTAGTTTACCGAGGCATCACTGCCAATGCTATGTGTCGACGGTCTTCTCCTTTTATTTAGTGATCACAGATTATAGGTCACACAAGCCAATTTATTATCTTGATTTCATCAATTCATGCAATCAAGCCCAAAGGCGTGCCGTGCTTGTGTAATCATGATCTCTAGAACATTCGCCTAACATGCGGGTCGCGGTCAGGGTATGTGGTTCAGTCCATCATGCCGAGCGCCGGCTCAGGGCCGAACTTAGCCTCGATCTACACACCTCAATGTAAACCCACACCAAGCTAAACTCGTCCTGTGACGCCACAACATGAGTATGAGATCATACGACATCCCGTTTCATGACTCATACGTGCATTGACTTACGATTATAAAGCAAAATAATAAGAACTCATGCAAACATCGAGCATCATAGATACGGTCACTACTCAAGCCAAACTTGTAACACCACGTCATATCCTCTTATAACTCAACAAGCATGGATGAGAACATCAAGCATGGTAACAAGAGATACGTGCAACATCGAGACAAACAACAACACGTAAGTCTCAACAAAGGCTCGGGTGATAACTCAAGCCAACAACGCATCATAACTTCCTATCCCGAGATTAGGAAATCCACTTACATGCCACGTTCCAACCACATAACACACCGCCCTATCCAAGTGTTAGGGAATTCACTCACCCATAATCACAAGAAAAAGTCTACGGCAGTCCGCGGCAGCAAATGGCGAGAGAGAGAAACAGAGGTGATCGGCATGAAGATGAGGGAGAGAGAGAGAGGCATGAGAATGAGAGAATGAGAGAATGAGAGAGGAAGAGGAAGTGTATGTGTGGTCACTAAGGGGGGAAACTAAGCCTATTTATTGGCAAGCCAAGCCAACTTGTTCACCAAGTTTTGACCAACTTGATTACCAAGCTTTGACCAACTTGCTCACCAAGCTTTGACCAACTTGCTCACCAAGTTCTTACTTTCTAGAACTCTCTTGCTTGTCCTCCTTTTCGCTGTGAGCCTCTAAGTTGGACATGAATGATAGTCTTGTTCTTCAAGTTGGCAATAATACACAAATAGACAAGTCACCTCAAATTTCAGCTTCTTCCTCCACATGTAAAGCCTCATTTCACCCATCATGTGACCTCCAATCAAAGCTTAGCATAGGTCATTTGAAAGCTCGAATGAGCACATTAAATCACTAGAAGACATCAAGTTGAGATTCCAACATTCTCATATAGAAAATGATAAATCTTTGAAATCTGACAAAATTGGCAGTTTTTGCACTATTCTAGAAATCGGGCTTCAAAACATAGTAAATGGACTCTAAAAATTCTCAAATTTTGATATGTTATAAACAAGGCCTTAACAAACCTTTTCTATGACGAACACGAAATCTAAATATTTCTGTAACTACAACTTTTAGTAGTTCAAAAATAGACTAAAATCTGTTTTCCGGAACAGAATTTTTGCTTCTCAAAGTAAGCTCTTTTAAGAATCCAAATCATTTCCAAAAATTCCCAAATTTATATATGTTATAAATACATAAGTTCTCGACAACTTTTGTGAAGGAAGTTTTTTTAAATTCTGCCCAGAAAAGTTTGTACAAAATCGAGAAAGCGTAAACATCACAGAAATACCCATTCTGCACAGTTTTACACGGTCGGAAATTAGGCTATCGTACTACTCATATCATGTCCCAAAATTGTGAAATCAAAGTATGTAAAACTTCAAGATGTTTGGATAAACTTTTAAGAAGGAAGTGTTTGGAAATTCAGATCACAAAAGTCCTCACAAAAACAACAAAACGAAGGGGTACAGAGGATCCGAATCTGAGTTTTTCAGAACAAAAGTAAAATTGGCTCCGATTGGAAAACCACCAAACTTAAACCATAGCCATTTCTTGGGGATTGAAATTGAGGATGTTACGGTCGAGGCATTCAGGGAGGGGTGGAAGGCTTATGAGCCATGCGAG
This sequence comes from Syzygium aqueum, assembly GCA_031216185.1. Lineage (NCBI taxonomy): Eukaryota > Viridiplantae > Streptophyta > Magnoliopsida > Myrtales > Myrtaceae > Syzygium > Syzygium aqueum. Next base: position 11,870,763 of record CM062238.1, read on the forward strand.
GAGAGCGAGGGCATGAGAAGATGCACTTGCAGGGGAGGAGGTGGGCTAGGAAGATGAAGGGTTCTTATGTTAAAAGGGGGCAAATGTGGAATTATGATCAGTAAGTGAGGTTAAAATTGAAAATTCAAAAAATTCATTAACCCCAATCTTTTACATGCCGAGAAAACTAGAAAGCCAAGGCTTGTGGGAGGGAGCATTGAGATAAAGGCCTTTAAAAGGCTTTAGAAATGCTAGCATTTAGGAAATGGGCTCTCAAAAATAAATATCAAACACACTAGCATTTGCCTAAGGGCCTTTAGGGGTCCAAAGGTCTTTGTAAAGTTGTTCCCAAACGCAACCTAAATTGACTCATTTATACATAATTTTTGCTTGATCAAAATTAGGTCAATTATGGAAAATTGTTGGGGAGGTTCCGTCACATGTTTTCTAGCAGATCCGACAAGATTGACGAAATGATTGACAATAGATTTGATCCGCTCCATATTTTTACTCTTCAATGTTTATTTAGGCTCTGTATATTTCACGAAAAATAAATAATTTGAAAATTATTATTCCAAAAATGATTGTTTTATCGCTTACAAAAAATGGATAAACGAAAAATATTTTTATCGTCCTCGAAAATTTTTAGTCATAAACTGTGGTCGATAATAAAAACGTATGTTAAGTGATACAAACGATTATTTTTAGGAAATTATTTTTCAAATAATTTATTTTCCGTGAAACAACAGAACCTTAAATCACGAATATATGTGGCAGCAATACTGCATGATCTTCCCGATACTTCTAGGCTTTTTAAATTCGCACTTTCTTGTGCTGTAAGTACTGAAAAAATAAATTGCTCAATATGGTATTGTTTTAACGGACAAACAAAACTCTGATTGCATTGAAAATCTTGAAAAAATAAATGAATTTGGCACGCATATTAAGATATTCCAATGCTAATATAATATGTAAGAGGGTAAAATTTCTGGCGCGAATGAGTTACATAGCACACTCTTGCACGAATTCTAGATTATTAAAACATTAACAAATAAATAAAACTTAAGGAATAATTACAAGTGATAAAATAGAGTTTATAGAAGAAAACTTTTAGGTATTCAAAGAGCCATATAATAGCACATATTTCATTGGCAAATGGTATTGATAGATCCCGATGTATTCATGTTTTTTCATAGAAGCCATCAAGATCGACTTGGCTAAAAGTAAATAACTTTAGCCAATGATAGAAAACATAAAAAAAAATCATCACAAAAAGTTTATCTATTGTCCCGTGATAGCACATATTTCATTAAATGAGCAAATCGATAAAAGAAAATTATTCAATCACCAAAAGTTTAGAGAATTACAATCATTTCTCATAAATTACGATTTCTTCATTGTAGCATCATCTACTGAAATTAATCCCATCTTCTTGCTGAAAATAAAAAATAAATATGTCATAAATTTATGGGATAAATGTACTAAAATTTAAAACTTGTCACGAAAGTGCAATTGAGTTCTAAAATTTGCAAAATGCACAATCTGTTGCTAGATATTATTACCAACAACATCTAGAATCTCATGTGGCTAGTGTTTGCCAAATGGTTCCCCCAATCATTGTACGAAGACAACGCTCTCCACAAATTAAGAATTGTCCTCTACTTCTTATAGCAACAATCTAGTCCTCCTTCCACCATGAAGTTCTAGGATCGGATTAGTTGTTAATCTCTCGTCTCTCCCTTCCCGTTTCATCTTACCCCTTCACTATCAGACGATTGACTGTTAGTTAACATGCGTTTTTTGATTGACAAAATTTATTGCATCAATTTGACAAGTTTTAGAACTTGATTGTACTTTTTGCAAGTTTTATAATTCAATTGCACTTTCGTGATAAGTTTTAAAATTTTCAATGCACTTACCCCTAAATTTTTTGACCAACTTGTTCTCATGCTCTACCCCTCGACGTACCCCACGCAAAAAACCCATGTTAACTAACAGTCAATCATCTGATAGTGAAGGGGTAAGATGAAACGGGAAGGGAGAGACGAGAGATCAACAACTAATCGGATCCTGGAACTTCATGGTGGAAGGAGGACTAGATTGTTGCTATCAGAAGTAGAGGACAATTCTTAATTTGCGGAGAGCGTTGTCTTCGTACAATGATTGGGGGAACCATTTGACAAACACTGGCCACATGAGATTGTAGGTGTTATCGATAATAATATCTAGCAACAGACCACAGACATCATGGATGAGGAAAGTTTCACGACTCATGGCTCTATTTATAACTTCGTGGTCTTATAAGCTAAGCTCACACAGTTGTAAATACCCACTTGAGCGTGTACTAGCTTTTGTTGAGCTCCCCACGGAGTTTGGTCTATAGCGCAATGGCCAATAAACATGATAATCTCCACATAGTAATGATTCCATAGTTGGCCTTTGGCCACTTGATGCCATACATGGAGCTAGCCAAGTGGATCGCCAGGAAGGGTCACAGGATATCATTCCTATCGGCCCCGAGAAACATAGATCGCCTCCCGAAACCCCTACCGGACCTCGCTCCTTTCATCAGCTTCGTGAAGCTCCCCTTACCAGCCACAGAACACTTGCCGAAGGGCGCCGAAGCCACAAGCGACCTGCCTTACGACAAGGTCCAGTACCTCAAGAAGGCTTATGACATGCTCCAAGAACCCGTGGCCCGGTTCCTCAAATCTTCAGATCTAGATTGGATCATGTACTATTTCGCTCCTTATTGGACTGGCGAAATCGCTTCAAGGCTCGGCATAAGGAGTGTTTCCTTAGCTATTTTCAATGCTGCCAGCTTGGGCTTCGGCGGGCCAACATGGGCTTCGAAGGGGAGAGACTACCGAAAAGCCCCAGAGGATTTCACCGTGCCCCCCAAGTGGGTTCCGTTCCCAACTAAAGTCGCCTTCCACCAGTACGAGATCAAGAAGATTTTCGATGTGGTTACGGGTAATGCGCCAGGCGTCACAGACTTATATCGCATGGGGGCAGGCCAAGAATGCTGTGACATAATAGCACTTAGAAGCAGTTATGAGGTTGAACCCAAATGGCTGAGCCTCCTCAACGATATGCACGCCAAACCAGTCTTCCTCGTTGGGCAACTTCCCCTAGGCGATCCCGAGACGCGAGGCGAAACCGACTCGTGGCGGTCGATCAAGGAATGGTTCGATGCGCAAAAGAAAGGTACCGTGGTGTATGTGGCATTTGGGAGCGAGTCCAAACCAAGCCAAACCAAACTGACCGAGATTGCCCTAGGGCTAGGGCTTTCGGGGTTACCGTTCTTCTGGGCACTCGGGACTCGGCTCAGCTCGGCCCACACCGAGTTGGTCATGTTGTCGGATGGTTTTGATGAGCGAGTCAAAGGGCGCGGCATGGTTTGGGATAGCTGGGTGCCTCAGCTCAAGATACTCGCACACGACTCGGTGGGCAGGTCCTTGACTCATGCCGGGTGGAGTTCAGTGGTGGAGGCGCTAAGCTTCGAGAGAGCCCTAATACTTTTCACATTCTTGGCAGATCAAGGACTAAATGCAAGGCTCTTGGAGGAGAGACAGATCGGGTATCCGAAGCCAAGAAATGAGTCCGATGGATCGGTCACGAGGCAATCGGTGGCCAAGTCACTGAAGTTGGTGATGGTGGAAGAGGAGGGGAGGCTTTACCGAGAGAAAGCGAAGGAGATGAGCCCTATTTTTGGGGACAAGGACATCCAAGAACGATATGTCAATAACCTTCTTAACTATTTTCAGGAACACAGGCCTGTGAAACAACTAAAATCAGCTGGGATTTCCACGCAAGCCAAGAAGCTATGATGTGGTTTAAGCATGCTTAGGCATGCATTTCTGTGCTGCTGCTGAGTTGTTCAATGTTTGGCGGGACAACTAGATGTGTTCTTTCATAAGAGAATTTTAAGGAGAAAGTGGTATATCTATCAATTGATTGATGAGATATAATTGACCAATCATATAAATCATGGGTATATACTCTGTATATTTAAACTTTGAAATTTCTCACTTCTGATTGACTTGTTTCTCCAAAATGCCATGGGATGTAGCCTCTACACAAAATACATTCTTCTAATTAGGACTTTGAATGCTCTTTGCCAAATAGTATCTTGCGCAGATCAATAATTTTTCAAGGGACAGAGATTGATACCGGAGGAGTCGGAGATTTAAAAGTCAACACTAATGCGATAATGAAAATGCTCACCACCTACTGAATCCATCTCAGATTACGGCAAATGTAATTGACGTTTAAAGGAATGCACGAAAGAAGTACGGAGTGAAACTTTAATCAAAGAGTTCAAATCCATAATGTCATTGAAATACTCGCTCGCCCTCAAGAAAACCTTGGAGGAGTTTATATATACTTAGCTCGCAACACCCTCCAAGCATAGGCATATCTCAAGACTCCTATAATTTTATCTTCCAAGACAAGATCAACAATCCTTCGACGAAATATAGATAAAAATTGACTCTTGACACTACTCCAAAAATAAAAAGATTAGATTGGAATCAGCTTTTTCAACCATTTATTATATGACCATGTTGAAGAATAAAAACCCTTCAAAATATCTAAACAAAGGGAAAAAGGACATCACAAGTGCCAAAAACACAATTGCAAGAACACTTAGCGATGTCGGATGATCTTTAGGACTCATAATTAAAAAAGACCGTTCGATCACTTAGATAAGTAATCCATTCAAGTTGACGGTACCAAAAGCGCACTACTAGAAACTATTAGTGTAATCAAGTCCCCGAACCTGAAAAATTCCGATTGCGTAGAAAGTGAACCAATCTCCCGTGCCTCCCTTGGTTTCCAGCTAACCCTAAAAGGCTACTGACGACTACCATTTCACATAGAATCCTTTAGGGTTAATCCGAACTTAAAATGAATCCAAAGTCGCGTGAAGTAAAGGCTTGGGAGAGCCCACACCTAATTGAGGGCTGTCGGCCCATCTTTTGGGCATTACCTCTAAACCCGTCCTTTTCCTCCAACACCCCATGTCAACAGAAAAGAGGGTCGCGACATCATTGCTATTTACTTTTGTTTTTGGCATGTGAGTTGTGCAACTAATGTTTCTTCATGCTGATTGAACGAATTGATCCTTCTCCTAAGTGTCATGCACCTTATGTTTTATTTTTATTTTTTTTGGTGACCCGGGAACCTCCCTTTCGCCCGACAGGCTAATCGGTACTAAACCCGGGGGAAGGCTAGCCCAGCAACCCACCGCCAAGACCCCCCACTTAAATCGCTTTTGACAATGCAGAGTTTCGAACCGCTCACCTCCTGCGATGGCGGGAGGGCTCAAACCAACTGCGCCGCCCCACGGGTGGGTGCGCCTTATGTTTTATTCTCTTTGGTGCTGACAAAAAGGAGGAGAGTCCGTGATGTGTTGCTTATAAGGTTCAAGCAATCTATGCCACGTGATAATAGTGACTCCTATGTGAGCACGACTCAAGATTATTGATTTGACTGACACAATAGACAACTACTTTGAGCCCCGCTATGATATTATATGAAGTTTTCTTGCAATGCACAATTATATTTTCACTACGGATACCTATGTTGCCTTATTAATTCGAGATTATTTGAGAATATGTTGTCTCTTAATGCCTGTCTCAAACTGGATTAAATTTTAATATATTTATCTCATTATTCTCATTGAAAGATTCAAGAGACGAGGTTTGGTCCTTACGAAGAAAAATCTGTTGAAAAGTGGTCTCTTTACTTTAATTGCGACTATTTTCATATCCTATTTATTACATCTCCGCGGGACATTTTGTCACCATAAAAAAGGGGAGGATTGTTGGGAAAACATCCCTATGGAATTTTGATGATTCCAAAATTCTCTTTGGTACTAATATACACTATGATAAGTGTTGATGGTCATTTAGTTTTGCATGTCTCAATGATTCCTTTGTATCAGCAAAGACAAGAAACTACATTGTGATGATTAAGTGAGCTAGTACCAATACGAATAGTATCTCAAGATAACTTGGAGGTATCTGTGTCAAGCTAGTGTTCTTGGAGGTCTTGGAAATTGATAAAGGTGGAAAGATCATTGATATTGTTATCGCGAGTCATTTTATTGGTATCGTCGCTGAAGATCATCAACCAACTTGCTCACAATATGCACATGTTGATGGTGAAGTTTCGGATCGTGCTAATGATGGGTTAACACTGATGATGGTGAGATATGCGTATAGAGATGACTGTTGATGGTACTGAAAATAGCCATTACAAAACTGGGTTCTTAACTGAAAAACTAGGAAAGATTTGAGAGAAACAACTTATAGGTTTCTGCCTTAGTGAAGTGATAGCTGCAACAGACTATTTTGGGAAGCCTGTCGATGTTAGAAGAACAATTGTATGGGCGATCCTGATTCTAGCAAAGGGCTTCGCCTATCCTCAAATAGCTAGCTAGATCTTGTTGAAGGTCTCCAACAGTTCACTTGAAAACTTTTATAAATAAAGATCAGCGAAGCTTGGAAGAGGTTGGACACGAGATATATTGCAATTGTGCTTTAAGCTAGAAATCCTCTCTATTCTTTATTTGATATTCCTCTGTAAAGGTTTAGCATTGTAATAGCATATAGTCATGTGTACAAGTGTAAGTGCAGTCATTATGTCATGATAGTATGATCTACCTTGTGAAATCAACAACATGTGCTAGTTGTCACTTATAGTGTTGATTACTAGTGGAATGCAGTCGTTGTTAGGCTATTAGCGAGGGAATGGACATAGGCTTGGTTATAAAGTCAAACCACTATAAATCGTTGTGTGATCCATCTTCAATGCTCATTATCTGCTTTATCTGTACATTAGCATCACACATGCTGATCAACATCTCACATAATCTGGCTTGCTGATTGTTGTGTTATTCCGCGAAATATTTTTTAGTGTCTTCAGTCAACCTGTTCAACCCCCCATTCTAGGTTTTATTGTTAACTTCAACATTCTTGACTTAATTGGTTGTTATTTGTCAATTTAGTTGGAATTTGACGTTCAGTGTGAGTAAGCCTCAATAATGGCGTGTTGAGATACTATAGCAATTAGACTTGTATAAATGAATTATTACATGCCTAAAAAAGGTGTTTGATTGATTTCCATGAGTTTTGATAGCATGTTGGATGTGAAAAATGTGAAAGTAATGAAACTGGACTTGAGAGTGATATTTACATAATTTTGACCATTTGTCGATTATATCCGCTTGTCAATTATACCCACTTATCGGTTATACCTACTTATCAATTATATCTAATTGTCGATTATACCTGCTTGTCGATTATACCTACTTGTTGATTTTACCCACTAGTCGATTCTAGCTAATAACTGATTTATGATCTGATTGTTTGACTAAAGCCTTTTATTACATCGATGAAAGCATAATAAGAGAATGAGGGTATATGTTTTGAAGTGCATGTAAATAATCATTAATTGCATGAGAAATGACAAATTATTAAGATGGGCATGGCAATTGTTATGTTCTTATCAAATGTATGTAAATGATCCATGTTAGCAAGACCTTTGCCACAGTTAATTCCCTTGTATGAGTATGTTTGAAAAACTCTAGGAAAAGACGGATGTTTTATCGTCTAGAAATGAATCTCTACAAGGTTAAAGGGACATGAAAGTCCTATAAATTAGCCATGATATGAGTTGGCTTGTGTAGCCTGAGTTGGACATCATCACACAGTCATAAAGTGGCATATTTATCTTCGTTGATGTAGAGGACGCTTGGGCTATGTGGTGTGCCAAAGAAGTATTTATGATTCCGTTTCTCAAGATTTGGTAGTGAAGATGCCTTGGGAATGTTCAACATACCTCACAAGTCGAGATGGATCCTAGTTAATGACGAGTCGGGAATAGATATTTCCTTTGTAAGTTGATGAGTTATTATGTAGTATTTATACATCATGAAATACTATGACATTTGCTAATGGTGAAGTCAACTTTCCGATCATCGGGTACTCTTTTAGCTCTGAAGATCCCTTCTATTTTTCTAATCCAACGCTCGACCGTGAGAGGATAAGATTTCCCATCATTAGTTGGTGGCTTCGCCTTTCTAAACTGGGCAAAGGTGTAGTCTCTATAATTCCGAAAATCAACAGCTCCAATTGCACTCAATTCTTTCAGCTAACGATGAAAATTGAGCACTACTTTGCAAGCTCCAAATATATCATTTTGGGTGACAGGCTGCTAGTGATCATCTCCTATTCTTGCGAGTCCAAGCTTGTATCATCTCCATTTCTTATTGAAGCCGCGCCCCAAGAACCTTGAGGCAAATTCTTGGTACCGGAGGTAATAATTCGCTTGCCTATATTATTCTTGTAATAAGAGGCAAGTGGCTCTGAGTTAGAACTCATGATTATGTGGATCCAAGAATGAAACTACACCTTAGTATCTAAAAGATCAATGCATTAACATCTATTACACAATCTCATGGCATATCTATACCTAGAAGATCATAACATAAGCTCTAATACCAACAAAAGTCACACCCTTAACTCTATACGGATAGGGGCAATGACACGACCGACTTTTCACCCAAAGGATGCAACCTCGAACGTAATCATAACTCAACATGATATCGCAATCTATACATTGATACACACCCACATTTGATAAAAAGGTCGTATGGTTACAGTATCATAATTTCTATAGTCGTTCAAAAAGATTTATACACATATCCAACAAACAATTAACTCAGAAACTCATTTCCAATATAAACAATTTATACCCAAAATCCCACTATCCAAAAATCCTCCTGCTGACGACAACACTCGCGACCTATTTGTGGCTCGCTAAAGAACCTGAAAAGCAAGTAGATGAAAGGAATGAGCAACCACAATCCAGTGAGTAATATATCTTTTCTAAGTGGGTCGAACATTCACCATGCACCTTTATGAAACAGTAACATGTCTCATCCAGTTCGAATCTAGAATACAATTATGTAAAATATCAAAAGTGATGATATCTTTCCATAAAACTTGTTATGTATAAGTTCAATCAACAATCAATGGTCTATTTCATTGATTAATCTCAACCAAATCAACGTCAATGGCCATCCATTAACTGATCTAATGCTCAACATATAACTATAGTCACAATTTAACGCCCGTATCAAAGGTGACCAAGCTTACCCTCCTTGACTAGGTCTACCACCTATATCGGCAAGTCGTTTGGCCTAGAAGGACATTTTGATACGGTATGCATACTTACTCCCCTCAATGGGTACTAAACATAATGATATGAGCATAATCCATCAACCTCAATCTCCAATAACTCAACCAAAACCAAAAACCATATGATAAACCGGTTTCACAAACCAATCATACAATCTTTCCATTTCTCAAATAAAATGCATTTCATAAAGCATTTTTCAATCAATTGCATATAGCTTTAGCAATTCCCTCTACAAAGCATCTAGTCAAGACGTTCACAAATGATCATTTCAAACTATCTTAAATAATGCTTTCTAATGCTTTGTCAATTAACTAAAAATATAGTAAAAGTTTGATCCAATTTATGCAAAAAACATGCTCTTTCATAGCTCATTCTATATATAATTTCTACCACTTTCAAGATATGAGGATTTACCACTCACTTGGTAAGGCCAAAAACCAACCTATTATGGTTTAAGGGTGTGCAAAGGAACTAGAAACAACTCGAAATTGGATCGAACTAGCCCGAAATCAGCGGTTCCCATGGGGATCAGTCTAGTTCCTAGTTTCAATTTACTAGAACCAATGAGTATCAGTCCGATTCCCAGTTCTAGGCATGGAACCACCCATCTGGATCGAACTGGTATATATATAAATATCTATATATAATTTTTACGAAAAATTTTCAAAAAAAAAAAGAAAAAATTTTAAGAAAAATGAAAATCTTAAAATCCCTAATCTGAAACTCAACGTCCATCAACTGAGTGCTCGTATCACCTTGTTTGAGTCATCTTTCTATCCCTCACCCATGATCTCGACTCTCAAGCTCAACATCTATCGATTCACGGCCTCGACTTTCAACTCCCATCAATTCACAGCTGCTCCTTCGGCCGTTCATCGCCTCCCTCTCTTGCTCTCGGTCACCTCCATTTGCGTGAAGTTTGGTGGGACCGGTTCTATAGACCCAACCAAAAACTACACCAAACTGGCGGTCAAATTCCAAATTCCAATTTTTTGGAATAGGTCCTTAGTGAGCTGTTATCGGTTCCATGGTTGGAACAACCCACTTGGACCATGCTCACCCCTACGATGGTTACTCGAGTCAACACACTCGTATTCCTATCAATTAATCGAAATACTATATCAAAAACCGAGTAATACACTATCCTAATGAATGATTTGACTAAACTACGCTTATCAGTCGATAAAACAACACCTACATGCTAACGAGGAAACTCGTTCATAACAAACCATCATCTTTCTCCATTACAGTATTAACCGTTACGCGTAACTCGAATGAGAAACTTCAAAAATTCGTTCCAATCAAACTGTGCTTCGGAATCAATTTTCGTTAAACCCCACCGCTCCATAGCACCCTTATCTATCATTTCCAAATAAATCTAAATCTCAATGACTCCTCAATCGAACCTCGTAGATCAACTTTCACATAACTCCAAATTTAAGACCAAACTTCGAAAATTACTCTGATTAGATGAATAATAGATTTGAAATACTTACCCGGCGTTGCAATCCGTAATTGATTCGGCTTGTGTAGAGTTTGGGTCGACTACACTCTAAAATTTTTCCTCTTTCCTCTTTTCCCCAATGGACAAGTTCCTTTTTCTTCTTGCTAAGTCCGCCACTGGTCTAGCTTCTTCAATGAGGCTACTGAAGAAAATTGAAAAGTGGTTGAATGGGCTGAGGCCAATTGGCTTTGGCAATTACTGATTACATTCTGGTATATAGGCGAACTTGATAAATTCAGAAAACATGTCAACTGAAGTGGAGGGATATTATGAAATGAGTCTGATGAAATAATCACTAGGCCATGGATGTGAGGAAGACTTAAAAGAGTCGATCGAGGTATCTACTAATAATCCTCCTCCTTGTGAGAAGCGAATAATAGATAAATCCATTGCATGGGATAATTTTCCAAGAATCATAGATGAGAAGACAAAAAAACATGTATGGTATGCATTCATGGGTTATATTACGTGTTTTGAACTTCTTATGAATCAATTATATTTCACGTGTTCGTTTTTTATGGTTTGTTGCTTTTAGCAATTGGAGATTTATGTTGTTATCTTTTATTAGATTTATGTTTGATATGCACCAGTATTCATAGTTTGATTGCTCAATGTTGCATTATTGAGGCAGAAGGACACCATTGGTGCCATAACTTGTGTACGGCGATCACTTTGGTGCCATAACTTTTTTTCGGATCACTTTGGTGCTAATTTTTTTGAAAAACGATCACTTTGGTGCCAACGTTGACGTGGCTTGCCGGAAATTTTACGTGGCGCTGACGTGGCTCGCCGGAGAGGTCCATGGCTCACCGGAGAGGTCCAGTCAGCATTAAAAAATATATAAAAAAAAGAAAATACTACAAAATGGACATTTTTTTTCTGTTTTTTCTTCTCCGGCGAGGGCAACCCTCGCCGGCGTCCGGCGAGGGCGGCCCTTGCCCGCGTCGGCCCAGGCGAGGGCCGCCCTCGCCGGATCAGGCGAGGGCGACCCTCGCCGGCGTCGGGCGAGGGAAGCCCTCGCCTGGGCGGGCGAGGGTCGCCCTCGCCTGAGTCGGGCGTGGGCGACCCTCGCCGGCCCAGGCGAGGGCCTCCTCGCCCGACGTCGGCGAGGGTCGCCCTCGCCAGATCCGGCAAGGGCGACCCTCGCCGGCCCAGGCGAGGGCCGCCCTCGCCCAACGCCGGCGAGGGCGGCCCTCGCCTGGGCCGGCGAGGGTCGCCCTTGCCGGATCTGGCGAGGGCGACCCTCGCCGGCGTCGGGCGAGGGAAGCCCTCGCCTGGGCCGGCGAGGGTCGCCCACGCCCGACTCAGGCGAGGGCGACCTCGCCCGCCGGGCGACCTCGCCCGCCCAAGTGAGGGCTTCCCTCGCCCGACGCCGGCGAGGGCAGATCTCGCCTGGGCCGGCGAGGGTGGCCCTCGCCCGAAGCCGGCGAGGGCAGCCCTCGCCCGACGCCGGCGAGGGCCGCCCTTGCTGGCCCAGGCGAGGGCTTCCCTCGCCCGACGCCGGCGAGGGCAGTCTCGCCGGACGCCGGCGAGGGTTGCTCTCGCCGGAGAAAAAAGAAAAAAATTTGAAATAAAAGCCACGTCATACTATTTTTTTAAAAATATAAATGCCACGTCAGCGTTTTGGCCGGAATTTTGGCCGGAGTCACTAAAGTGATCCATTTTTTCCGAAGTTAGCACCAAAGTGATCCGAAAAAAAGTTATGGCACCAAAGTGATCGCCGTACGCAAGTTACGGCACCAATGGTGTCCTTCTGCCCATTATTGATGGTTATGAAATTTGAAATAGTATGTTTGTACTTTCAAGGAATACAAAAAATGAATGAAACAAAAAAGTAATCAATTGGTCTCAGGTTAACCTTGGAACCGGACCAAACCCATAGGGTTGTTCTGATCCTTGGTCCCAAGCTCAATAAGGTCGATCCCCGATCCCAAAAATGGGGGACCAATACTATGCGGGTTGATCTCGGGATTAGGTGCTGGATCGGCCCAATCTAGACCATGCTCACCCCCACATAGCACCCTCTTGCCGAATTTTAGATGATTAAATCACTAACAAATAAATAAAACTTAATTAATAATAACATGTGATAAAAAAGACTTTAAAGAAGAAAAGTTTAGGTATTCAAAGAGCCATATAATTACACATATTTCATTAGCAAATGATATTGATAAATCACGATGTATTCAGATTTTTCATGGGAACCATCATGACCAACTTGGCAAAAAGTAAATAATTTTAGTCAATGACAGAAAACATTAAAAAAAATCATCACAAAAAGTTTATTTGTCATCCCATGGTAGTACATACTTCTTTAAATGAGTAAATTGATGAAAGAAATTATCCAAGCGCCAAAAGTTCATAGAAATATAATCATTCCCAATGAATTACGACTTCTTCATCGTAGTCTACTCCACTTTCGACTCTTCCCCTAGTTGGTGACCCTGAGGTGAAGAAGCATCGCAAGACCCTCTTTTTAAGTATGTCACGGTAAAGCTTTTCATTAGAAAAATCTCATAAGTAGAATCAGAGCACTGATCTGCCTGTGAAAGAAAGCTTTCGTCGATCGCTTGAAAAAGAAGTAAGTTCTCACTTTTTTTAGATTTTTTTTGTGTTCAGTGTACTCAATTGAGAGAATAATAATATCTATAATTGCAAGGTTTGCTTGCTTCGACAACAGTCTCCTCTCCGCGGTCTACGTGAGTCCTAACCCCCATACGTAATAGAGAGATCCTGTGGGCTTAACAGCGCCTTGTTTCATCATCTACTGAAATTAATGCCATCTTCTTTTTGAAAATAAAAAATAAAATGTGTCATAAAATTTATCTACCAACTTGTTCTTGTGCGCCGCCCCTCGACGTACCCCCACGCCAAAAAAGAACCCAGGTGAACTAACAGTCAAATGTTGCAAAAAAAAAAAAAAAACTAACAGTCAATCGTCTGATAGTCAATCGGTAAGATGAAACGGGAAGGAGAGATGAGAGATCAACAATTAATCAGATCCTGGAACTTCATGGTGGAAGGAGGATAAGATTATTGCTATAAGAAAAGTAAAGAAAAGTAAATGACATTTCTTAATTTGGAAAGAACCGTTGTCTTTGTACAAGGCCAACACGTGCCACATGAGGTTTCTAGATAATGTTGTCCATAAGCTAATAAAGAAAGACCACAGACGTCATGGATGAGGAAAGTTTCACGACTCATGGCTCTATTTATATATAACTTCACGGTCTTATACACTCACACACTTGTGAATGCCCGCTAGTGCGTTCTAGCTTGTGTTGAGCTCCCCCACGGGTCCTGTTCTATACCGCAATGGCCGACACACATGGCAATCTCCACATAGCGATGCTTCCCTGGTTCGCCTTTGGCCACATGACGCCATACATGGAGCTGGCCAAGTTGATGGCCAGAAAGGGCCACCGGATATCATTCCTATCGACCCCAAGAAACATAGATCGCCTCCCGAAACCCCCTCCAGACCTCGCTCCTCTCATCAGCTTCGTGAAGCTCCCCTTACCGGCCGTCGAACACTTGCCGGAGGGCGCCGAGGCCACCAGCGACCTACCTTACGACAAGATCCAGTACCTCAAGAAGGCTTTCGACATGCTCCAAGGACCCGTGGCCCAGTTCCTCGAATCCTCGGATCCCGATTGGATCATGTACGATTTTGCTCCGTATTGGGCCGGCCGGATCGCTTCTAGGCTCGGCATAAGGAGCGTTTTATTCACTATCTTGATCGGCGCCGGCTTGGGCTTCCTCGGGCCAACATGGGCTCCAAGGGGGGGAGACTACCGGAAAACCCCGGAGGATTTCACCGTGCCCCCCAAGTGGGTTCCGTTCCCAACTAAAGTCGCATTCCACCTGTTTGAGATCAAGAAGATTTTCGATTCAGTTACGGGCAATGCGTCGGGCGTCACAGACATATATCGCTTGAAGGCAGGCCAAGAATGCTGTGACATAATAGCACTTAGAAGCAGTTATGAGGTCGAACCCGAATGGTTGAGCCTTCTCAAAGATATGCACGCCAAACCAGTCTTCCCCGTAGGGCAACTTCCCCCAGGCGATCCCGAGACGCAAGGCGAAACCGACTCGTGGCAGTCGATCAAGGAATGGCTCGATACGCAAAAGAAAGGTACCGTTGTGTACATGGCATTCGGGAGCGAGTCCAAACCAAGCCAAACTGAACTGACCGAGATTGCCCTAGGGCTAGAGCTTTCAGGGTTACCTTTTTTTTGGGTACTCAAGACACAGTTCGGCTCGGCCGATACCGAGTCGATCGTGTTGCCGGACGGTTTTGAGGAGCGAGTCAAAGGGCATGGCGTGGTTTGGGGTAGCTGGGTGCCTCAACTCAAGATACTCGCACACGACTCAGTCGGCGGGTTCTTGACTCATGGCGGGTGGAATTCAGCAGTGGAGGCGCTAAGCTTCGAGAGAGCCCTACTACTCTTCACATTCGTGGCAGATCAAGGACTAAATGCAAAGCTCTTGGAGGAGAGACAGATTGGGTATCCGATACCAAGAAATGAGTCCAACGGGTCGGTCACGAGGCAGTCCGTGGCCGAGTCGCTGAGGCTGGTGATGGTGGAGGAGAAGGGTAGGGTTTACCGAGAGAAAGCAAAGGAGATGAGGTCTGTCGTTGGTGATAAGAACATCCAAGAAAGTTATGTCAACAAACTGCTTAACTATTTGCAGGAACACAGGCCTGTGAAACACCTAAAATCAAAGGGGACCACAATACAAGGCAAGAAGTTATGACGTGGTTTTAGTGTTCTTAGCTAGGAATGTCTAGTGGTTCTACTGAGTTATCCAATGCTTGGCAAGACAAGGTGGTTTGCTTTGTATGTGAAACTAGATGTGTTCTCCGTTGTGTTAAGGAGAAAGTAGTTTATGTATCGATCGCACTATGGACGAAGTATAACCGATTAATAATCGCGTGGTATGCACTCTAACTTTGTGATTGAATTTTGAATTCTCTCACTTCTTATTGACTTGTTTCTCCAAGTGTGAATGCCACGTGACATAACCGCTACAAAAAATACCTTCTTCTAACGAGGACTTTGGATGTCCTTTATGAGCAGCGCAATTATTTTTTTAAAGGCAGAGATTGATATCCGAGGAGCTAGAAATTTAAAAGTCAACACAAACACAGCAACAAAAATGCTCACCATCTACGGACCACCTCAAAATATGACACAGATAACTTAACACTTAAAGGAATTCATTAAAGAGGTATAGAGTTAAGGTGATATTCTAATCGAAGAGTTCAATTCCAATATACAATTAAAACACTTACTTACCCTCTGAGGAAACCTTAGAGTAGTTCAAATAGACTCCACTGGGAGCAATCCCTCTAAGTATGGGCAAATATTGAAATTACGGGATAATTGTCCAAAAAGTCTTAAAACTATTATACGGTGGCCAATTCAGTTTTAAACCATTCAATTATGTCGATTTAATCTTAAACTTTTTGACTATTTGTCAATATAGTCACTTCGGCCAATTTTGGCTGAAAATCGCTAACATGGACGTCGGCCAACATACGTGGCTTGAGTGGGGCTTATGTGGATGATTTTTTAAATTTCCTAAAATTTTTCTAAATTTTTTTCCTTTTTTCTTTTTTTTTCTCCTTTTCTTTTCGCCCATGGCTGGTCTCAAGCAATGGCCGAGCCAGGCGAAAAGAAAAGGAAAGAAAGGGAAAATTTCAAAATAAATCCAAAAATTCCAAAAATCATCTATGTCAACATGGCCATGGAACATAAGAAGGCCTACATCCACGTTAGTGATTTCCCATAATGATTACATTGGCAAATCGTTAAAAAATTTAAAACTAAATTGACCAATTGAAAGGTTTGGAACTAAATCGACCGCCTTACAATAGTTTTATGACTTTTTTGACAATTTTTCCTCGAAATTACTATAATTTAATTCTCCAAGACAAAACTAATAATCCTTGGACAAAACATACAGAAGTAGATTGACTCTTGACTATACTTGACTCGAGAGACAAAATACCTTAGAATGGACTCAATAAGATCATAAAAAGTCTAAAGGGATAATGACACAAATAGTTCATAAACTTTGGTCCAATATACAATGTGATCCATGAACTTTTAATTTATTCAATGTAGTCCCTGAACTTTAGCCTAATGTTCAATATGGTTCCTGAACTTTCAATCTGTTCAATGTGATCCCTAGACATTTAGTACATGTTCAATATAATCCTTGAACTATATGAAAATATTTTTAATGTAGTACTTCCGTTAATTTAAGATCAGGGACAATATTGAATATTTTCATATAAGTCTAGGGACTAAATTGAGCATGTATCAAAAGTTATGGACTAAATTAAACAAATTAAAATTTTAGGAACCACATTGCACATTGAGCAAAAGTTTAGGGATCACATTGAACAATTTGAAAATTCAGGGATCACGTTGCATATTGGGTTAAAGTTCATGAACCATTTATGTCATTTTCCCAAGTCTAAAAGATTTGTTCTCGCATTTCAAGATTGAGTATCGGGGACATAATTCTTTAGAAGACTTCAAATTGCATGAAACTTAATTCTTTTGAAAGTGTACGCATAGAAGGCTTTCCAATCATGTAATATTTGACCATATTGAAGAACAAAATCCCTTTGAAATATCTAAACAAAGTGATCCTTAGAATTCTGTCAGCATAGATGTGCTTATTCTTCAAGTAAGTTTGCATTAAGTGTTGGAAAATGTTTAATCCTTTCGAAACGACCCTTTCGAGGCGATCTTTCATCAAGGGTCCTCTTCGTTTAGGAGGTAAATGACATCCTCAACTTACCTTTGCACTGGATGATTAACATTTAATGGGTTTCGACCGTAATGATTAACTGTACAAGGCTATAAAGCAGAGGTTGTAAGACATTCAATAGCACAAGAAGACAATGTATTGAAAATGAGAAATTTTCTTTGTTGAGGTGTCAAGGCACCGGTCAATGACATCCTTTTTCCCGTTAGTCACATTTTCAAAGGGCAAACATGTTTTCATCTACTCCGATTCATTAGTGCAAACCTCCAGGATGGTAAACAACCAGAATTTAGAACAATGGCCAATGTCGTGAACAATGTTTGATCTGCTAGCATGAGATTTCAAATAAAACAAAATCTCCTCTATGATTTTATGGAACCCTCACAAATGTAGAACGAATTATTCTTTATCGGTTAAGTAATGCAAACATCCGTACAGGAAAACACCAGTCAAGTGCGACATTCTCCACACATGCTCTTCGGCAGACTAGTAGACACAACTGAAACGACGCAACAATACAAAATTGTCTTTAGAATGAATTGATGTGACACCTCGAAATCGTCTTTCAAATGAGCGGACATCATTGAGATTGATGTAGCAAAATACGGCTATCCACTTGCATTCGAGTCTTTTCCATTTTCATTGTTCGACACTACAACTTATTATTACAATCAACATGATAATTCCTACACGTATAGGCGGCTCGCGAATGTGACCACGTTCACGCCAAGAGGCGACTCCTACCTTTTACCCTGGGCAATCGTGGCACGCGTAGCATTTGTCACGTAGTCAGAAAACACAATGACTAAACAAAAGTGCCAGAGTGATGAACAATATGCATACGTGTCCTGCAGAAATACCATACTCGCAAACATAGTTGCTCTCTCGTCTTGATTTCCGTGTGCTTAGTCCGGTCAGCCAAAGCGACAAAATTGATGGACGTCCATTGCCTATTTGGTGGCCAGATCAGCTGATCGAAGCTCGAAACTAGTCAACACAAAAATTGTTGATTTCCATTTCCTTCATCCACTAAGGTTGAGGTCGCTATATTTTCTCGAACTGAATTCAAGCCACACGTAACAAGCTTAATTAAAATGCATCAAGAATCATGTTGTACCTCCAATGAGACTTTTTTACGACTGAGGACTTTAGTATAGTTGAATTCACATTACCAAAATAAAGGAGTTTTACCGTGAAAAAATTAAGTGCGCAAGTACGCCATACCACAATGAAATGTGTTATACTACTCATGAGAAGTACATACCAGGAACTACAGTCTAGCAAGTGACCTATTGATTTTTGTTGCCCCCTCCCTCCTATGTACCTTCTTTCCACGCCTAGAAGGCAAGAATCACATCTTAAGTAATAACAATAGATGCATTATCTTCGAAAAGAACAAGCCTAGTGAAATTTACCCAAACTTGGACCACCAGATGAACCTAATTCAGTGTGTTTTCACACAATAAAGGGGAAAGAAAAGGAAAGAAAGAATCAAATGAAAGCTCAACACCAATACTTCTGAATAATAGAAACATAAACAGGCAAAGCATGCATAACTTTGTCTTCAGGGAGACAACGATTGTACAATCCCATTTCCTCGATAAGCTGATGAAATTCCAGGGGAAATACTACAAAAGATGTCTATATGATATCCGGATCAGTGTTCTTTTTTCTTTTCTTTTTTTGTTCTACTTTTTCTTGATAATAAGATATCGGCATAAGATGCAGAACCAGAATACCCAGTCTGATGGAGATATCGTGCATTCAATCAGCAACCCTAAATCTGTCAGGCATCAAGATCAACTATTCTCCATTTGCAGCGATTTGTCTAAGTTACTAAAAACCAACATCCTATAAATAATATCATCTGTACCAGAAGACTACAAGAAAACAAGAGTATGACTATCAACATCGACCACATGGGCATCTACTATACCTATATTTAAGCACATACATCATATCTAGTGAAAGAAAAAAAATAGAGATTCCTTTATTCCCTAAACAAATTGCTCAAACAATTGCACAGAACAGTATGAAAGCAACTTGATGTACAAATCTATTTACTCGATGGAGAGGTAAGCTTATTTTCATCCAGATCATGCTTCATCGTAGAATCGCCACCCATCAACTCCTGGAAACCTTCAACCTTCACAGGTTGAGCTCTAACCATACCTACATTCCTACAGGTAAACAAAACAGATAAGAGTTTGAGCGACAGCCCAATGAACATGGAATAGACAAATAGTTTCCTTACTGAGTCTGCACTTGGGGCATTTGAAGAGTAGACATTGGTCTGAACTGACTATTGTGTTGAGAATGGAGATTGGACATTGCCGCAATCTGCTGCTGTCGGAACTGTTGCATCTGTGGGTGTCTCATATTGACAGCATTGAATGCATTACCATCAATTGGTAGATCTGATGGGTTTTCGATTTTCACTTGAACCATGGACCTGCTCTTATCAAAGTCCATGATGGGACGAGGAGTAGAAGCCTGCCGTCTTCGTAAAAGCTCTAATTGCTGGATTGTCAAACCATGAGAAAACTGCTGCATCTGTGGATTCATCTGTCTTGGCATCTGCAGATTCGTTTGAAATTCGTCTTACAAAGTTGTGCTATCCTTCACTGAGTAAAAGAACTAGATGATAAATGCTTTTAAATAATCATTTGGCCAAACTATTTTTGAAAAACCTCATTGAGAAATTTATAATGAAAACAAAAACCAGATAATCAACTATTTTTAAAGTATATAAAAATAAGTTGCTTTTACCGCCAAAAAGATAATTCTTGTGACCAATTCTTAAATTTGATGAGAACAAATAAGTGCCAAATTGAAGTCTTAACTTATCCTATCACACATGATCAAAGACATATCAATTCCACTTGCACTTGATGAATCTAAGGCTTCCTTAACATACTATTTGGGTATGTCACATTAAGCAATTTGCATCAGATAAGAATGTGTTACCTAATGCATCATCTGATAAAACATCTCATTCAATATATCTGGTATACATAGTTCTACACTCACAATTTCTTCAGCCTCTCAAAGTAAATTTGTTCGACACAACTACATATAAAATTAAAAAAGGGGACATGTCCTTCCCCGCATCATGTACTAGTAAGGCAATTGCTGAAAAAACACCTTCAATGATCTAAATCAATGTCAATTGGTAAGTGTGAATGCCAAAATTTGTGCAATGCTCTTGTGACATGTAATCTTTTGCTGTCATAACCAAAAATCATTATTACTTAAAACCGCTACAAATAAACTAAAAACAAGTTAACCAAGAACCAAAAGAATCCACACATTACCTTAGTCAATGATCAATTTTAAAAAAAATGCCATTATAACTCTAAAGGAAGACAAGATCACCCTCGTATGAAGACCCAGAATTAGACCTATTATGCCCTATCCTCAATAACTTTAATAATCTGATGGGAAGCATATGAAGAGCACAGCTTATTATAATTTAGATTCTAAATCATCTTTTTTTTTCTAATATTTAATTAAAATTTCTGCTCTTCCAAATGCTTTTTAAATTTTTTGCAATCACTGCCTTCAAGTACCCAAGTTTTGTCGAATGGCCAATGGCCGTACATTTAGCATATTAATCCCGTTGACTTATTAATTTGTTTTAGACATCATATTCAAGCAATTTAAAGTACATTTGAAAGAACACTACCCACACAATTTGGAAACAATATATAATATAGCTGTAAGAGCAGTATGTAAGGATATGTGGCAACATTCATCATGTAATCTAAAATTTTAAATCACATGAAAAAGGAAATCATCACATTGAGAATCCCAATTCATTAAAGCCCATGGATATGATTAAATGATTGAAAATACCCAAATTCTCAAATATTATATGCTTTTGATCTTTTGAGATCCCTGAGAACCTCTTCTTCGAGATAGTTATTCCCTTATGTTCCTGGGGACACCCTATAGTGAATATCGGAACCATTTTAATCATCTGTTTGGTAATTCTCATGGCTGACTATCATTGATATCCATACATTCAACTATCAAAATTCTCTCGCTAGGTATCATTTTCTTCGTCATTAATTTTATTGAGTCGAGTAAACCATCGTCGGACATAACACCCCCTTCTACCAACATATGTACTCAAGGTTGTAACTCCAAAATGTCAGAGATGCTATTTTATGCAGAGGGGAGATGGATATGCAATAACTCTCCAGACAGGTTAAGACTTCAGGTGTCACAAATTCATTATTAACGATGCCGAGAAAAATTCTTTTCGAGGGAATTATTTACTATTTTATCAATCCAAGGACATAAGTAGTATCCTTTAAATTGAGGATGTAAAATATAATTTCTAAAACATGTAGGTTCAACGCGCAACTGCAGGTATAGCAGAGCAGAAAATATAGTTTCCCTATAAGTATTTAGCATTGACCAAAGGAATTTATCAAGCAATGCAAACAGAAAATCTCAAAATACATACTTGCTGGGGAAGTCTAAGGGCTGTTTGCTGCTGTGAATGCAATAAGGGCTGCATTTCTGGTACTTGATGCTGACTTTGCTGAGAAAAGTTCTTAGGACCATCCTTGACAAGCTCCGCTAAGGTCCCAAGATTGCTGGTAAGGAAGTCAGAAAGATAAACACAAACAGAATAAGAAGAAAAACTACTATGGCTAACGTACATCCTCCAATCACAATCATTGCCTAAAGGCCGTTACTTGTACCAATACTGAATTTCTTTGCAATTCAACAAAGCTTGCGCAAGCACGCTTTCCCTTTGCTAAAGCAGTTGAGCCCAGTAAGTTCTGAATCTTAAATCTTGATGACACATCAACAAAGTTGAACTGGTAAGTTTTGGTTCAACAATCCTAGCATTCCTAATTCATGACAACGACAATGAAACAACAACAAGAAGAATCCTTTTCAGCCATAGGGCTTGAGACTTCACTAAGTAAAATTTAGGCTTAATAGAGAGAATAATTAAAATTCTAATTTATGAAAAAAATAACTAGTACCTTCATCAGAAATTTAAACAAGGCAAAAGAGCAGGTGGTGGAACAAATAAGAAAAAAAAAACAGAGGATAGTCACTAGAGAGACTTCAGAATTACGTACTTCATTATGCTCTATCGAGGATATCTTGAGCTTACCTGAAACCAGATACTTGAAGGAACATTTTAAGCAATTCAATGGCCGAATATTGCTTCCTGTAGCTATCTGCAAGGACTTTCAAGTTTTGGCTGAGTTTACAGATATGCGAACCCAGTAACTGAGCTAACACTTCCATTGGAACTTCTGTGGCACCTTCAAAACCCAAACTAGTCAACATTCGTGCAACGACTTTCTGAGAAACAAGTGATGCTCGTTCTTCACCAAGATGTTTCCCACTCCCTTCTAAACCATTTTTCCCTCTATATAAACTTCCTCCCTGTTCAGAGCTCAGGTACTCAGGCCTTATGCCTAGTCTCTCGATCATAACTGGGCTCCTGGTTACAACTTGAGGCAACAAATCAAGAACGCCACGAAACTCCACTTTACTCTTGTCTTCTAACCTATATGATACTGGCAATGCACTATCAGGCACACAATTACCCATGAACATCACCTCTGGTAGAAAAGATGTGTCATCTTCAATTCCAACATCTTGAACAGGACTTGCATTCATGCTGATGGGCATGTGCTGTGTGGGATTTAAAAAGCCAGCTTGATCATCCTTGTAGACGACACGCTTTCTCTTATGTTTCTCCAGAAGTTTGAGATAACTAAACATATCTTCAGGTGTGCGCTTGTTTGATCCTAGACCCCCATTGGATAATCTATATGGTTTACTGGCTCTATACTTCTCAATAAACTGATCGTACCACGTCTCTGGCAAGTCTTCCTTTCTCGATCTCTGGGATGAAGCATCTACTTCTGGATCACTGTACCTTGGGCCAACAACAAAAGTCGCTCTAGATTGAGATTGCATACCCTGTCACACAGCAAGTGGCAGTTCATTGTTTATCCAAGGTCCAATCCAAAGATGTCCGCAGAAGGACGAACGCACAGCAATTTGCCAAATACTCAAGCTTTTCGTTGCAACATTCAAGTTGAAAACAGAGGCAAATACTATTCCTCAGAATACACCTCTCAAAAGTAAATCAGCCGAACCCAAATCCGACAATTCTTCCAGAACACAGAAAAGTAATTAATCCTCGCAGAAAGAATTTAAAGGGAATGTAACCGAATCAAACTATCAAAGTGTTCCACGCCTGTCGAGGATTGACTATGGACAAGCAATCCCACGACCCAATCACATTGCAGGGACTTCATTCCAGCTCAACTTCAGTGGAATGAAATGAAATGATCCAATTTCACAAAGATGATAACTCAGCAAAATCAAATCTTTGTTCAGACCAAACGATCGATGAAATTAGGCTACAATACCTTCGACGACGTCGAGCCTTCTCGCTGAGGAGGGCCATCCTGCGAAGCACCGTCGAGCGGGAAGTACAGATCATCGCCGTGCAACTGCAAATCTAACGAAATTGTCCAGTTCGCCAAAAGATGAAGAGAAGGAAAAGGGTGAGTTCAGGTCAACAAAAATAAACGAACTTCACTCGAGAGGAGGAGCAGAATCACGGAGACAGACATGCGGGATTAAGCCTCGAGACGGCGACGGCGGAAGAAGAGGAGCCCTTCGCGGCGGCGGCGGCGGCCGCGGAGGGAGGGGAGCGGAGGAAGAGGGAGGCGCTGGCCTTGTCGAAGAGGAGGGCGCGAGCGCGGAGCTGGAGGTGGAGCTGAGCCCTAGGCTTGGAGTCGTCGGCACGCATGAAGGCGTCCCAGGAGGAAGGGGAGGAGAGGAAGGGGGCGAAGCTCAGGTAGCCGGAGTCGCCCAGCCACGTCCGCCACACCCCCAAGCTCTCCAGCTTCTTCGCCAGCTCGTAGCCCCGGCCGTCGTCGCCCAGGAGCGCCATCTTCCCTTCCCCTTCTCTGACCCCACCTCCTTCGAAGTGAGGAAGAAGAGGAGCGTCGGAGCGAATCGGAGGACGAAGGATGGCGTTGTTGTCCAGGAGTTGTGCAAAAGAAGCCGCCTAAATCGGGTCCGAACCGGACCGGACAGGACCGGTTTGTACTGTTCCGATCTCCGGTCCCAGAAAAACCAAACTGGTGATTTTTCGGTCTAGTTTCTATTTCCGTGTGTGAAACCGCCTCCCGACCATCCGAACCGAACCGAATTGATTATATATATATATATATATATATATATATATATATATCTAATTCCTTACAAATTTATTAAGAGTAAGCCTTAATCCCTTCACATTGTCCACAATACAAAGTCACGAACAGAGGTATTAAAATGTTGTTTCAACCTTTGATTGCTAACCATCAGTTCCATTGGCCTGCCTGGAAATCGAATTGGACTGGTCAGTTTGGTCTGGTCAGATTTCAGATAGCACGATGCGATTCTTGATTTCATTGGTTTGGAAACTGGTCCCATAGGTCTAATTCTTGATTCCTATATGAGAATTGGACTGCTCGGGAACCGATTACCCCTATCGTTGTTGCAGGAACCGGCACGTAACCCAACTGCCAAAACTTGCCCAATGGGCTCGGGTCCTGGGTTCGAGCCTAAGCCTATTTCGACCCGAGTCAAGTCAGGTCTATAGGCTTTCAATAGCCACCTTAGGCTAGAATTTTTTTGTGGAGGCCGAATGGCCCGATCTTCGGGATGGTCACATTGCGGCCCCCTCCCCCTCCCATTTTCTTCGCCAGTTCTTAATCTTAGGGGTGAGCACAATTCGAGTTGGGTCGGTCCAACACCTAATCCAAGAACCAACTCACACAGTGTTGGTCCTCAGTTTTTTAGACTGGGGACCGACCCTATTGAGCATGAGTTGAGGGACCAAACCGACCCTGTGAGTTCGGTTCGATTCCAAGGTCAACTCAGGACTGACCGATTATTTTTTTTATTTTTTGTATTCCTTGAAAGGACAAACATATCATTTCAAATTACATATCCATCAACAATACGATATTAAGCAACTAAACTATGAACACCAGTACATAATAAACATAAATATAAGATAAGGTAACAACATAAATTTCAAAATATAAGATAAGGTAACAACATAAATTTCACACTTGTTAAAAGCAACAAACCATAAAAACAAACATGTGAAATACAATTAAACCATAAAAAGTTCAAAATACGTAATATAAGCGACTAATTATACAACTTCATATCTTGTTCATTTTTTAAAATAAATAAAAAAAGGGAGGCAAGCAAGGCGAGAGGCTGAGGCAAGCGAGCTAGGCCAAGGCAAGCGAGCTAGGCCAAGGCAAGCGAACAAAGCAAGGCGAGCGAAAAGGGTTACCATTTTTTTTTGTCAAATTAGGGTTCGATTTCATTCTACTTTCTAATTTACACGGCAAATTGAACTGCATAAGAAAGAAGGGAATAGAGGAGAAAGTGCTAAGGTTTAGAGTTGACAGAAGCATATAATATATAACATCTAAGATATATTATATATTACATATAATATAAGGTTGGTTCGGGTTTGACCAATCCTAAAGTCTCAAGACTGAGGACCAACTCGCACAATGCAGGGTCTAGGGGTCCTAAGACCAAGTACTGATCCAATCCCCTGGAAACTGAATTAGGATCGGCCCCAGTTGATCCAAGGTCAGTCTAGGGTTGACTCTAGACCGATGCTCACTCCTACTCAATTCTCACTTACCACTTTATAATGGTATAGCTCTCCAAAATTGTTCAACGATCCCATTTTTCCCCTTTCTCGTTACAACGATTAAATTGCTCTTTAAATATCATGATGGAAGATAACAACAACCATTTTCCGCGGTCCGGTCTACCCTGCACCTAGCGAAAACTCATTCGAGTTGTTCAGTGAGTTCCGCCACAACGACGTCCATATGCTGGCTCCAACCAGGCAGCTAGCCTTGTACAACGACGAGGAGATTGAACGAGTGGATGATCGAAAGGAAATTCGGGGGCGAACATCGCAAGTTGGTTCTCATTAAGATGCTATTCCAAAAGAAACGGCCTAATACCCAAAAAAACCCCAAACTTTAGCCTTTATTCCAATTATATCTTAAACTTTTTTTCGTCTCATAAAAAATCCCAAACTTTTACTTTTGTCCCAAATCTACTACCGTTAAATTTTCCATCAAATATTACCGTCAATAATTATTTTTTTGAATTTTTTTTATTTTCTTTTTTTCCCTTCACCTTCAACCTCTGGCCAGTTGCCGGTCCGGCGACTGGCCAGGCTCGACCTTGCCGGTGTTGGGCGAGGTCGACCTCACCCGCCCCTAGCGAGGTTCGTCCTCGCTGTGGCTCGGCCTTGCCAGAGGCCGGCGAGGCTAAGCCCTCGCCACGATTAGCGAGGATGAGGCCTGTGGGGCCGAGCCCTCACCAACCACGGCGAGGACGAACCTCGCTAGGGGCTGGCGAGGACGAACCTCGCCAGGGGCTGGCGAGGCCAACCTCGCCCAATGCTAGCGAGGTCAAGCCTTGCCCACCCCTAGCAAGGTTCGTCCTCATCGTGGCTGGCGAGGCTTGGTCCCGCCAGCTAGTGGCAAGGTCGAGCCTCACCGAGGCTGGCGAAGACGAGGCCGGCGGGACTAAGCCCTCACCGTCGTTGGGCAAAGGTTGAGCCTCGCTAGCCACGGCGAGGACAAACCTTGCTAGGGACGGATGAGGCTGACCTCGCTCAACGTCGGCGAGGTTGAGCTTCGCCTGCCAGAGGTTGAAGGTGAAGGGAAAAAAAAAGAAAAGGAAAAAGAAAATAAAATAAAATAATTCGAAAAAATAAAAAATAATTATTAATGGTAATATTAGACAGAAAAGTTAGTGCAAAACGAAGGCCCGGCTCCAAGTTGTTCAAGAATAGTGGAATAGTGGCATTGAGTTTCTCAACCCTTTGTCTTAGGATTAGTCAGTTCTATCTCTTGATGGGAGCAGGGAAGGGATATAACTCGGCGGTAAAGTGTCACCTTGACGTGGTGGAAGTCATCAGTTCGAGCCTGATTATCCCTAAAACCAATGCGAGTTTTTCTATTTTGACTTACTCCCCCACCATGATCGAATGAGAATGGATAAGAGGCTCGGGGGATTGACGTGAGGAGGTAGGGATGGCTATATTTCTAGGAGCGAACTCCAGGCGAATATGAAGCGCATGGATACAAGTTATGCCTTGGAACGAAAGACAATTCCGAATCAGCTTTGTCTACAAACAAGGAAGCTATAAGTAATGCAACTATGAATCTCATGGAGAGTTTGATCCTGGCTTAGGATGAATGTTGGTGGCATGCTTAATACATGCAAGTCGGATAACAGTGGTAGATTTGGGACAAAAGTAAAAATTTGGAGTTTTTTATGAGACAAAAAAAAGTTTAGGATATAATTGGGACAAAAACTAAAGTTTTGGGTTTTTTTTTGTATTAGATGGTAAATTTGGGACAAAAGTGAAAGTTTGGGATTTTTTATGAGATAAAAGTAAAAGTTTAGGATATAATTGGGATAAAGACTAAAATTTGAGGTTTTTTGGGTATTAGCCCCAAAGGAAACCCCTACCTCCTGGAAGACAACTTCCAGACAACTGTGGCGATGTCTTCACGGGAAAGACCAGTCAATGTCTGGAGGACATTCTGGCTCGAGATCAATGCAAATGGTGTCAAGAAAGACCCTTTGCCCAAATTATTCGGCGAATCCACGAATGGGATGGGCCATCAAAAGACGCACGAAACTAGACATGATCCAGAGATGTCTGAGGCCCGGGGGAGCTCTTCAAGTACAATGCTGCACATCAAAAGCCCATTCATGTATGATGAGGCGAGGAATCCGGGGGAGCTTGCATTTTGTTGTTTTGGGTCGTGCAATCCTTTGCCTTCGTGGACGATTCCAGCTTCATCCATGTGCAAACCACTCTACAACTTCAGTTCATGCTTGTTCGTGAACGACACACACTAGTAACTAAAAGTTGCTATACAAAGAGAAAAGGCATTGTAGGGTGTATCTGTTGTCCACAGGCAACCTTCAAGTCTCTTAAACTCATGACTCATGACCAATTCTACAAATTACGCATCGAACTCTAACATTTGAAGAAGTTAATATTAGCATGACTCCCGAAACATGGCTATAGAAATAACAAGAGTTGCCAATGAGCTTGGCATGTCCGGTAAAATCTTCAGCATCACCTTAGACAATGCAAACGTCAACGCCTCCATCTAGAATATAGTCGATCCAATGGTTAAAGCCTATGTACAATGACTTTTTTTTCATGTGCAATGCATGTGGCCCTACATTAATCTGTGCATACATGACAATTTTCGTCAGCTATACGATTTTGTAGTTATTATACAAAGGTGGATTCAATACATTGGATCCATTTGACTCGAGCAACAAGAGTTGGAGGGCTTCTACACGATACAAGAAAGAAAAGTAGGGAATTTCTCCTTGGACGTAAAAACGAGGTGGAATTTCAATGTATAAGATGTTGAAGGCATGCAAGAAGATGGATATTGTCACGGTATACTCCACTACTCATTGCCCTGGTATTGGTCTCTCTCCAAGCTTGAACCCGGTCTCGGGACTTCGCAAGTCAATGAAAACCAGAAAGTCAAGCCTTTCACTTCATTGTTCAAGCTCTTGAACATGGGTTGAGTTCATACATTATGAATTCTTTCCTATCCAAGACATACTACCAATTCCTTTGACGCCACTACCATGCTACAACAAGATTAGAAAGTAGTTGCAATCATTAAGGACTTCTTGCAGATTTTTAGTAATGCAATGGATGCTTTGTTGTCAAGCGGTTATTTAATCAATTACCTGTCTCGTACTATTTCTATACATGATGTCGGTTGAACTTTTCTTATTGGCATGATGTGGGTTCCATGAGCGAACAAGGACGGTGATTCCTTGTTCAATGATGTGGGACAAGCCATGAAAGCCAAATTCCTCAATTATTACGAAGACACTCCAACTGTTTTTTTTTCTTTTTGGCTGCCCCGGTCTTGGATCCAAGGTTCAAGTTAGAGGGACTCGAAACACTGCTTTTTAAGCCTAGTGAGCAGGTCCAAGCGGAGCACATATGAGCAACGATGAGGAATTAGCTCCATTATATGTACGATGTATACGCCAATCAATCAACGAACTCTACCCCATGAACGAAGATGGCAACCTCATTGAGCAGTGATCAGTCGTTTGTATGATCTTTGCTTTGTAAAAGAAGAATACCCCACCTCAATCTTCAAAAGATTAGTCAGTAACTCAAAAGGTCTCTGACACCTTATTGATTTAATAAAAAAAGAATATAAATATAATACGCATACGATGATATCAACTCAAATAAATTGCCTAGCAAAGATAGAATTGACAAATGTTGACGCAACGCAAGGGCTTATATTAGTTGTAGTCCATACAGGTAAAAAGTCCAGCTTCTTTTTGGGAATCATTGTGGTCTTGTCCTCCAGGCAAAAACTTCAGTTTCTTTTTGCGGTTTTGGGGGTCGTTGAGGTTTTGTCTGACGTATGAATTCCTTCGATGGCAAGTTTGAGATCTAATTCTGGTTTTTGAAATTTGTCCTTAATTGATCCAAATGAAATTTTTAAGTTCTCAATTGACTAACAACCATTATCCCAAACAGAAGGTACTATTACATTCTATCGTTTTGTTTTCTACTTTGTGTTTGGGCCTTATGGCCTTTATTCTTTATTTGTCTTGTTCAAGGCCTTTATGGCTTTATGTTTATGAGCCTTCTCAGCTTCTATTCCCAATTGGTGTACTTGTTTCCACTATAACTATAATCTTTATTTGTCGAGAAAAAAACGAATTAATCTACGACCTCTGGAAAAAGTACCAAAAAAATCCTTGAATTATTGCATTAGTACAAATTCAATTCTAAACCTTATAATTTGATTAATTTAGTCTTAAACATTTTCACATTGGTAACAATTCAATACATCTAGCCAATTTAGGTTGGAAATCAATGACGTGGACTCTGGCCGTCCTATATGACACGACCCATGTTGATGTGGACATTTTTAATAATATTTTAATTTTTTTCATTTTTTATAATTTTTATACAATTTTTTCCCTCATTTTGGCCGACAAGGGCCGCTAGCCCAAAGCTGATGGGGCAACAAAGGCCTGAGGCAAGGCCTTCGCAGCCTTGCTGGCCAAAATGAAGGAAAAAAAGGAAAGAAAAATAAAAAAACAAAAAATAATATATTATTGAATTAATATTTAAAAAATCTCCATATCAGCTTTGGCCATGTCACGTAAGACAGTCAGTATCCATGTCAGAGATTTCCTGCCTAAATTGATTAGATAAACTGAGTTGGAACCAATATGAAAAGTTTTATGACTCAATTAATTCAATTAAAAGGTTTATAACTGAATTGGTACTAATGCAGTAGTTTTAGTATTTTTTTTGGTACTTTTCCCGGAGGCAGTAGATCAATCCTTTTTTTTCTCGACAACTAAAGATTATAGTTATAGTGGAAACAAGTACGCCAATTGGGAATAGAAGCTGAAAAGGCTCATAAACATGGAGCCATAAAGGCCTTGAACAAGACAAATAAAGAATGAAGGCCACAAGGCCCAAACACAAAGTAGAAAACAAAGAACCACCCATCATTCGGAAAGAAAGTGGAGAGAACTTGCCGTATGGATTCCTTGAAATAAAATGCTAGAATGTAATAGTACCTTCTTTTTGGGATTAGAGCAAAAACATGACTTAAGATATTGGTTGTTAGTCAAATAAGAACTTAAAATTTCACTTTGGTCAATTAAGGAAAATATTTTAAAAACCATAATTAGATCCCTAGCTTGCCATCAAAGGAATTTAGACGTCGAAATGAATATGCCCAAATATTTCACTTTGAATTTTCAACGGCCGATTTGAACCAACAGTGAGCTGAGATCTGATTGAAGCTTTTTTCTATAACATTAGCTTCTCCATTATCAAACCCTCAATTGATCAACAATCAAAACATGAAGTCCCGTTTTTGCGATCATCGCTTTGTTCTTTCGTTTTGAACAATATTTTAGGAGTTGCAAAGGTGTCGACTTCACAATTTGGCTGAGCACATGGCTTGCTTATGCCATAAATGATGTTCTCTTTGACTCTGATTGTACTCGACGCATGGTGGTTCGAGAGAGAAACAAACACAAACCACCAATTCCATTTCATCTGGCATATTTGAATACCCAATGCTCCCTGTACCCAGGTGCACCACCCATTTTTGCAACGGACTTTAGACGTTCATGATTACATTCATGACTTATATTGCGAAGGTATTTACTGTATATTGAAAGCATCCCATTTAAAATAATGTGCACCTTCATCGTGTGAATCTAGAGTGTTGTGATTGCTCACTTTGACGAAAAAGAAAAAGGCAGGATTGGAATAGTCATTTTATGGAAAGAGTCGCTTACCTGGACAGGTCGATAGGGCGATCAAGAATGCCTATGGCCAAGGTTGGCAACCTCCATTGCACTCTCGGAGAGGCACTCACCTAATGTCCGCCCAAGTTGGGTGAGCCTAGTAAATATTTGGATGAAATAGCTATGCTTTAGTTTGGTTGCAGAATGACATAGTTATTTCAAGATCATACTATTGTTTGCACCTTGATCATGTGAATCTGAGGTGTTGTGATGGCTTACTCTGATGGTACGTTTGCATCTCAAAAAAGAATAAGGCAGGATTGGAATAATCTTTTATTGGGAATAGAGTATAGCAAGTATAATGATGAAATAGCTATGTTTTAGTTTGGCTTGCATAATGAAATAGTTAGAGTAGAGCAAATTCCATATCCCTAATGAGTTTCAAATCCCTATGACTGGCTTCATATCCCTATGAGTTGAGCCATAATTACTGCTAATTTTGAGTGAGCCCATCACCGCCGCTCCACCATGGTACCAATGGGAGTAGAGTCACCATTATCCTATGACATGGCAAGGCAGAACCTACGCCAGCAAACGAACCAAGACTCCATGAGGTCGAGGAGCGATTGGGAGAACCGTCACATCCATTGAAATTTAGTCAGGTGCTCAAAGAATCTTACACACCCCCATTGATTTAATTAAAAAAAGAATACAATAATAAGGGGGCCTCTATGTGGAACTAAAGCCCTACCCTTAAAGAGTGGACCCTGGCATGCTTGAACAGCACCACACACTCGATACACGCACAAGCAAATGGACGTTGAAACAATACCCGCTGTTGGTGTTTTGCTTCCGAATTTGTTCCTACATGACCCCAATTCGATCCAGAAATAGCCCCAACCCTTCCTCCCACCCTCCCTCATCTATACCAGCATGAACATATACAGAAAATTAACATGTGATCCCATGGTAAAGGAACCAGACATAGGGAGCATTCTTGAGAGAATGGGACAACCGGTGGACCCTGTAATGAGCTCAAACGGGGCCAATGAACCCAAAAGGTTGTTGCATATAAAATTTCCTGGCCCATATATCCATGCAGAGAACCACTCCTGATAGTCAACATCAAGTTTGTCGAACAGGCCAACGAAAAGTTGTGGTTAGAACGAGGACAGCTCGAATAATTACAAGCTTCACCATATTGGACTTAATGTAGCCTCATAATTCACATCTACTTGCTAGTGAAACATCAAGTTATTGTGCATTATAAATATTTAAAATTATAAAAAAAAACAATTAAAACAGCAATATGGAAAATTGAAAATTGAAAAAACTCTTATTTCCCTCTTACATTAATTTTTTGGGGGGCCAACGTTTTCTTATCATCACAATGACAAAGAGTGGCAATAATAATTGCAATGTCGCCCGTGAATGCCCAGTCACATGCTTCTCATAAATGCATACCTGTTCATACATTTATAGTACCGATTGATTGATTTCCATCTTAGGGTATAGTTTTTATTTTTTTGGTCGAAATCTAGGGAAAATTGAAGTAGCAGAAATATCAAAGATCCTATTGCGTGATTAATTATAATGTACTATGATAGATTCCTATTTAGTATTAGAATATGACAAATTTATTTGCAAGTTAATTTAAAATTTGGAACATATTCACCTCATTTAAACTATATGAATTGATTTTTGAATCTCTTGAATTGCTCAAAAACAAAGTAGAATCATAAATTCGGCCGGCAATCGCTTGAGAAGCAAACACAACAAATGATAGTTGTGTCGGCAGAGTCCCTTGTCGTTTGAAGGCTTCTTCCGCGTCCCAACATTTAAGTTATTTTAATTTTTAAAAGGCCCAAAAGTATAGTTATCGTCTATATATTTATAATCTATTACAGTTTACATATATACACACTTACATAAAAATGCAATTTTTCCTAGTAATGGGTGCCTGAAACTCTTTAAATATTGGTCTAAGACTTATTTAACGTGATAATTCTCGTCTTGTCCACAACAGAAAATTATGAGAAATGAAATTTTTTTACTTTTGGGAGTGTTTCTTCTAAAAATGGCTTCCCATTGAGTGGATGTCGATTGAAGATAGAACGGAGTGGAAGACAGTTGAAACTGCCATTGAATAAGCAAAAAATAAAATGTGTCATTTGGAACTGCATATGTCAAAGCCGTCATAATCACTTGAATGAATATGCGACATCAAATGCCCCAAACTTGCTGCCTTACATATGGCAACCTCCCTTCTCAAATACCACAGGTGAGAGATAGGAAGCATATTTCAGGAGCTCCTAATAATTTTCAGGAACAACAAAAGATTCATGTAAACAAGCGCCCGTGGATAGCTTATTAAACAAATTTCATTTGGAACATTCGATGTAATGAGAATTACAAAATGTTTTCGATCGGTTACTTGACCAGTGCGTCCGATGCGCTTGTTAACAAAAGTTGGTTGCGAAATCCCATTCGAATGGAATGTGTGTATGGGTAAACTCAAAAGGTGGCTTCTTCCATTTGCTCATAGGCACTGTGTGACAAGATAAAAGCTCCAATATTAGCTGTGGAGAGATTGGTGCATGGGGCTGCCTGTACCATTGACAAATGAAGGCTGGTGTTGATCCTCCATGTGCTGTCGGTCCCCTACAGGAACATTGTGTGGATGGGAAGTCAGCTGAGGACAACGGTTTCTAACCGTAGAAACCAGTTTCTAAGACCTCCCTAACCCCACTCACCGACCCACCGACACCGTTCTCATGGTTTTGGCTCAAACAGGAAAGTTACTATGTTTGTGTAAGGGAGAACTTTTTTACAAAAGGAAAAGAAAAACTGTAAAAAATGTATTTAATTTGGGAAAATATCATAGGCACACCCCATTTTTCACCGGCAAAGCACTTACATACATCTTTGAGTTTTTCCTTCTAGAATCCACTTTGCGTTTTGATATCGGTTTTCGTTTCCTTACTAGCTGCGATGTGTGTGCGTGAGAGGAAATGTGTTTTAAGTGGGATTTTCGCTAGAAAATGATCATCACCAAGGTATATAGGACACACTATCAACCAAGTGATCATCACCAAGGTATATAGGACACACTATCAACCAAGGATAAAGATCGAAATACATGGAGTTCACCGCCATGGCCTAAAGGATTTCAAATTCACCATCTAGTCATCAAAGATTTTAGATTCACCTCCAGCCAAGGATAAAGGATTTCAGATTCACCACCTAGGCATAAAGGATTAAGTCATCCGTAAAAAATAAATAATTTCAGGATAGCAGAAGTTCACCACCAAAGTCTAAAGGAAACCTATCAGCCAAGGATAAAAGACTTTATGGTTTACCACCAAATAAATTCAAATAAAGAACCGAAATAAGAAGTTCACTCACTAGAGGAAAATCTCTCGTATATTTAAATGCGAGTCTAATTTGTCTTGTAAATGAGATTGTACATCTATTTATAGATTGATTCTACTAAACAAAAGAAAATGACTATTGGAATTATAGAAACCGAAATGAGTCTTGGAGTATTCACATAATTATGACCGACGTCATAACATAGACTAAAACTAGGACTAAATGCATTTAATTAAGATCAAATGCACGATAACTAATATTAGACTCTCCAAATTCATCAACAAGCCATAGAAGCCGAAAAGCCATCTTAGAAGATACACAAACAGCTATGGAAATCAATTAGAACAACCTTATGTTGCTATGTAGTCGATTAGCAGCCTCAAAATCGACAACAAACTTGTAGATCGACATCTTGGTAATCACTCGACAATCATGAAATCAACAACTAGTCCATTGAATTAACAACTTCCCTATAGAATCAACATCTTCAACCTTGAATCCATCGAATCAATCTGTAACCGAAATTGGCCTTTGCTGGCAAGAGTACGGATTGTGCTACATCAATCGACAAGATCTGTGGGTTGAGCTTAAGAGTTGTTCGATAGATCCTGACGCTCCCGCATCAAGATGCTCTTGACCTAGTCCTAAGTTCTCCACTCCTAGAAGGACCTCTGAGCCAACCCAAAACCAAAAAATAACACCCTAAATGCAATCGTCGTCACCAGCCGCTGCCACGCCCACCTCCGCCTAGCTCGTGTCATCTGTCGGCGACCTCGCCATCATCCGTGTGCCCCCTCCCTCTCACTCCTTTGAGCTGTCGCCATCACTCTTCTCTATTATGCTCGCATGCTCTCCTTTGAGAGAGAGATGCGCCGTCCAATGACAGCCATCGCCGCCAGATTTGCGATCTCGAACCAAGGTCCTTAAACCCTTATAGCCTTGACCTCGGTTCAAGGTATCGTCGACGACTATCATGACCTCACTATGGTCTTTCCAAAGGTGCACAATGTGCAGGACGGAAGGGAGAGAGGGTCGTGCAAAGAGTAAGGGAGACAAAATGAGAACGAAGAGAGACTAGACAGCGAAGAAGCAATTGAGAATAGGACACAATGGTCGATGATGGGTGGATGCAGGGGAAATTTGCTAAAATAATTTCCTAAACATATTGTATATATACTAATTTAATTCTAAACCTTTCAATTTAATCAATTAAGCATCGAATCTTAACTTTTGCCAATATAGTCCATTTGGTCAATTTTGATCAAAAATCACTAATGTGAATGCACCGCCATCCTACATAGTATTGCCGATACTGACGTGAATAATCTTTACAATTTTTTTAAATAATATTTTAATTTTTTATATTTTCTTTTCCTTCTTTTAAAAAGAAAAGAACAAAATATATATTAAAACTTCAGAAAAAAAAATTTAAAAAAAAATTTAAAAAATTATTCACCTCAATGCCGGCCATCACTAGCTATGTCATGTACAACGGTCAGTGTCCATATTAGCGATTTGATATCAAAATTAGTCAGAAGAACTACATTAATAAATTGTCAAAAGGCTTAAGACTAAATTGGATTAAATGTCTTAAGATTGAACTAGCATTCGTACAATAAGTTTAGGACTCCTTTGATAATTATCCCAATACAGAGGTGACTAATGGTGATGCTGAGGTGGGACGACAGTGGAAGTTGGTTCTGCTTGACGACTGTGGCAAGTAATGGTGGTGGGTGGTAGAGAGATGAGAATATGTGGGAGATTTAGGGGCTTAGGCTACGTTTGGTAGTCTAAATTTGAACTCGGATAAAATAACAAAATATCTTATTTGGTGCGTTCTCTGGATAAACCCACATATACATGGTTAAAATGCCATATAAAAATTCAAGTTAGGGAGCGGGGATAAACCCGAATTGGATAAAAAATATTTTAAAAATAACTTTACAATTTTCTTTCAACGATGGAGTGACGAGTGATGGAGTGATGCAACTAGAGACCACCTCCACAATAGCCGATGATCGTCACTTCCGATCACTGTACAATCGTCCTTGCCTCCAACCACTACCGATTGACATCGTCGTCCAGCCGATCGTGCTCTGACAATTTAAGGTGGAAATGAAAAGTTATACATCATATGACCATCACCATCGAATAACTTGAATCTGTCCATCTCCTCTCCGCCTCTCACTACCCTTGATTGTTGGCTTCGACGTCAAATGGCACCTGAGTTTTGCGCGCAATGTCCACCACCCTATTGCCAACCTTCACCTCTATATTGGTTGTTGTTGCCTCATCTATCATATCGTCGCGGCCGCTACCTCCCCGATCGCTTCGCAACGCCCTTGGCGACCCAACGCTCGTCTTCGTCGGTGTCTGAATTACCTCTAATACGGTGAAGTTGAGCGAGGACTATGGTATGGAGATGGATCTGACAAAATTGGCAGTGAAAGAGATAAACCTAAGGGAATTAGAGAGAGCGGGTTTGAGACGCCAGTCATGATCTTAAAAATTAGAGGGAAAGGAAAAAAGATTTCATGATGTAGATTCATCAATTCGACACGAGGAGTCTGAAATTGGACCTCAGTGGGAGAGTACGAAACAGAGGGTCACATGGGGTAACATGCCTCCCCTAGGGAAGGGGACAATGCACGTCGGCAGCTTGACGGGATGGAACAGACTTTCCAATGTGTTCGAGCTTTCTGTTGATTTTCTATTTATAGATTTTTCTAACCTTCATAAAATGCAATAAATGTGTGATGGACCAAAATAATTTCATGTTAAAATAAAAAGAGAATAATCAGATTTCAGAGAAGATAGGAAAAGGGTCAGAGCATTCATTTTTCCGATGCTTCAAATCCCAACAGTCTTCATCCCCACCATCCTTTTCTTTCTGAAGGTAATTAATTACCATAGACTAATCAAGGGAATTTTTAAATATCCGATTAGAGTTTTTCGACGAGCCCTCACAATTCACGCAATCGATTTTTTGCGTATTGAGCAGCCATGTGTATTTTATATGTGCAATATCAAACCAATTTGCAATCGATACATCAAACCTCATCATGCAAGCAATGTAACTACATTGTAGCATAGGTTGTCTCGGGTCAATGTAGTTGATGTTGCTTTCTCACTAGCAGCAAACGAGCGCATTGGTATGTGCCAGCTTGAGAATTATTCTAGTGCCAACATGTGCTTACAATGGAGTATGGACCGTACAAGATAATTCATTCATATGATGGAACGAAGGCAAGAATGAATTATGCATGCATGATGTTGCTATGGATGATGGAGAAAGCAGCCAAAGCAAGCCTACAAAGCTTCACTTAGAAAACTGTCGGTGTGAAGCTAAGCGGGCAAGGACAGTGTGCTTAAGATGAAACAAACATGTTTGGTTTTCACCATAACGGCGGCTCAATTCCCTAAAAAACTCCCAACTTTAACTTTTGTTCCAATTATATCCCAAACTTTTTTTTATCTCATAAAAAACCCCAAATTTTTACTTTTGTCCCAAATCTACCCAGTTAACTTTTCGTCCAATTTTTTAATATTATTTTTTCTTTTCTTTTCTTTTTCCTTTCCTTTTCTTTTTTTTTTGTTTCACCTTCAACCACCGGCGACCGGCCTAAGGCGGGGGCAGATCTGGCAAGGCTCAGCCCGCCGGCGATTGGCGAGGTCGGCCTCGCCCAGCAACGGCGAGGCCGAGCCTCGCCAGTGACCGGAGTGGCCGAGCCTTGTCAGCGGCCGGCGGGGGCGACCCTCGCCAGATCTGGCGAGGCTCAGCCTCGCCGGCGACTGGCGAGGCCGGCCTCGCCCAGCAACGGCAAGGTCGGCCAAGGCTAAACCTCACCGTTGCTGGGTGAGACCGACCTCGCCAGTCGCCAGCGGGGCCAAGCCTCGCCAGCGGCCGACGGGGCAGACCTCACTAGCCCCAAAGTTCAGCCGGTTGCCGAACCGACGACTAGCCGAAGGTTGAAGGTTAAACAAAAAAAAAAGGAAAGGAAAAATAAAAGAAAAGGAAAAATAAAAAAAATTCAAAAAAACAATATTAAAAAGTTGGACGAAAAGTTAACTGGATAGATTTGAGATAAAAGTAAAAGTTTGGAGTTTTTTATGAGACAAAAAAAAGTTTAGGATAAAAACTAAAGTTGAGGATTTTTTAGGGAATTGGGCCCCATAATGACTATAAGTTTTCCCTCTTACAACACCCTTATTGCTAGGTTGGTACTTCTTGCTCCTCCCTAAAAAACCCTTGTCCTGATATATAAAAAAAAACAACCCTTGTTCTTTTGGAAAACGAGACAAGTAATATCTGAACTTTTGCTCAATATGTAATGTAGTCCCTGAATTTTTTATTTTTTTAATGTGGTGCCGAACTTTAACCTAAAGTGCAGTATAGTCCCTAAACATTTAGGTTGTTCAATGTGGTACACGAGCTTTTAGTATATGTTCAATTTAGTCGTTAAACTATCTGACAATATTCAATATTTGTCCTTGCACTTGTATTAATGGAAGGACGGCATTGAACATTTTTATATAATTAAGGGACTAAATTGAACACACATTAAAAGTCTAGAGACTACATTGAACATGTTAAAATTCAGGAATCGCATTGCACATTAGGCTAAAATCAGGAACCTCATTAATTAAATTAAAAGTTCAAAGATCACGTTACCTATTGGGCCAAAGTTCAATGACAATTTGTATCATTATCCCTGTTCTTTTCCTCAAAAAGTAGGTAATTGAGAGAGAGAGAGAGAGAGTATTGGGACCTTGAAGTGAGAAATTATTCAACAATTTGGGGCCCAAACACGACGCCCTAGTAAAGCACCTTTGCATACCTTTGTTTCCTTTATAAATCCGTCGACCACATCTTTACATTCCTGGAAACAGCCATCACGCATCCCTCTCTAGCCAGGACCAGCAATAGAGCAATGGCAATCCATCCATGCCTCCCACTTCTCCTGATGCACTTTGTTCTGGCTCTTCATGCATTTGCTTCTTCATCCCCAGTTCAAGATCCTGAACTAGTCGTGCAAGAAGTAAATGAGTAAGTACCCTCGGATTATTTCCTCAAGGCACTAATCTGCCTTTGCTACTCACAATCTGATTTTCTCCATATGCTCTCTTATGGTCTTCCACAGGAGCATCCGCAATGCGTCGAGAAGGAACCTCGGCTTCCTCTCCTGCGGGACAGGCAACCCGATCGACGACTGCTGGCGGTGCGACCCAAACTGGGAGACGAACCGGCAGCGGCTCGCCGACTGTGCAATTGGGTTCGGCAAGCACGCCATCGGGGGCCAGGATGGCAAGATCTACGTCGTCACGAACCCGGGGAATGACGACCCGGTGAACCCCAAGCCCGGGACGCTGAGGCACGCCGTGATCCAGGACGAGCCCCTATGGATCGTGTTCGCCCGGGACATGGTGATAAGGCTCAAGGAGGAGCTGATCATGAACTCGTTCAAGACGATCGATGGCCGGGGCGTGAGCGTGCACATCGCGGGCGGCCCGTGCATCACCATTCAGCACGTGACCAACATCATCATCCATGGCATCAACATACACGACTGCAAGCAGGGCGGGAACGCGTACGTGAGGGACTCGCCGGATCACTACGGGTGGAGGACCATCTCGGACGGCGACGGGGTATCGATATTCGGAGGGAGCCACATTTGGGTGGACCATTGCTCCCTCTCCAATTGCCATGACGGGTTGATCGACGCCATCCATGAAGCCACGGCCATCACTCTCTCCAACAACTACTTGACTCACCATAACAAGGTGATGCTCCTAGGGCATAGTGACACTTACGCTAGTGACAAGAACATGCAAGTCACCATTGCCTTCAACCACTTTGGGGAGGGGCTAGTCCAAAGAATGCCCAGGTGATTATTGGCAATGATTTTGTCTTACTTTTATCATTATACTAACCACATTTGATTTTCTGAACTAATAAAGAATGGCAAAAGCTCCAATTTTATTGATTTAATTATCATTTATTTATTTATTTATTTATTTTTGCAGATGTAGACATGGGTATTTCCATGTGGTGAACAACGACTATACCCATTGGGAAATGTATGCAATCGGTGGCAGTGCGGCGCCCACAATCAATAGCCAGGGCAACAGATTCGTTGCTCCAGACGACGTCTTTAACAAGGAGGTGAGACGATTACTCCTTATTATTATTTTCAAAGACAATTTTAAAAGTTAAAATTAGGAAGAATTTGGGTGGTCCAGGAATTAATTATCTTAAGTATGCTCCTTTATTTTCGAATTGTCTGGCGAAAAATTTGAAGACGGGCGATTTTCAAGCAATGTGTGCACTAAGAAATTCAATTTTTTCGAAGTGATCTTAGTATTATGAATGTGCATTTTATCGAAATGCAGTATGATTAAATTTCGAATTCCATGTGAATGACACGGTTAATTGTGTGGTTTTGGCTCTCATCAGGTGACTAAGCATGAGGACGCGCCGCAGAGCGACTGGAAGCACTGGAACTGGAGGTCCGAGGGGGATCTTCTGATGAACGGAGCTTTCTTCACAGCCTCGGGAGCCGGCGCATCCTCAAGCTATGCGAAGGCCTCGAGCCTGGGTGCGAGGCCATCGTCTCTGGTCGGTCCCATCACAGCGAGCGCGGGCGCGCTGGGTTGCAAGAAGGGCAAGCGTTGTTAATCAGTTAATCCATAGACGGATCAGTGATTACCTTGATCTGGCCTTAATTAAGTTGCTTTGCTTGGGGGATTATTAGTGAGAATGACTGCCAAAACGGGGGGAGAAAAGTGGATGGAAGGGGAAAGAGATGGAAGGGCAAGGAAATAACTATGGCAACTGTAATTACACAAGAATTATAGCGATAAGCAGAATTATAGTGATAATGCTTATGTTTCTCTTCTATGGTGGGAATTCGGGTTGCATATTCCGACTGAATTCACCAAACACCCAGACATCGTCCGGTCGGTAAAGTCCACAACAAGCCCTATCGTAAATGTTAGTGGGAAAATATTTAGTTAATCGATGTGTGCATTCCGATCGTTCAAATTGTCCATCCGACCCCAGCAATTCCCCGCTCGGACCGGCTCATTTCTATAACAAAGAGATCGGAAACCTCTTCATATGAATGGCCGGGGCATGATGTGTGCCCAACTGAGAAGCCTAGTACCAAAACCAATCTCTAAAACTTGACAGTTCACAGAACTTTTAGCTCGTTTTAACATGTGAAAGGCTGATATTTTGGCAACATATGCATGACAAAGCCAACAGACTGACGAGTGATTGAACAACAATGTGATCAAACGGGACCAAACTGTTTTTTTCTTGGTGGGGTCTTTTCAAGTACCATTATTGAAGTAACATGCTCGTCCATTCCATACGACGGAGGGCAATGCTTCCTCTCAGCTTCCATTTATTAAAGCTCCCCTTGTCCCCGACAAGCTCAGACTTGCCGTGAATGACCACCAATGCACCTCCTACCATCACCACCCCATCTTATCCACAAACAGCAAATGCAGCGTCGGCAGACCAGGGAAATCTTCTTCTGTCTAGAAAATGGAACGGTCAGATTTTTGGACGTGTATGGTGTTTTTCTATCAGATACATGATCAGGAGGCTAACCATGCTGCATTAGAGAAGTTCGTGTCCTTTCGAGGGATCTCCGATGTGAATCTCATTGTTTTCTAAAGCATGAATCGATTGGTGTATCAAATCAAATCGGCACAAATTCTATTACCCCCTAATCCGACTTCAAGATGTCTGTGCTATGAATGTGTTCTAAATAAGTGATCAATGTCTTACGGGTACCGCAAAAACAAGTGCTTCGATGTACGATGACCGTCCCTTACAGAGGCATTTAGATGATGAACTTACGGAGGCATTTAGATGATGAAGTTTTCGTTTAAACTATTTTTGGAAGACCATATTACGTAATCGTCCGTGCAACCAATCATGAAGCTCCAAGAGTCATGATAATATGAAGTTTTGAAGAAAAATAGTTGAGTCCTATTGTATAACCCACTGTTTCAGGATTGGTTCGACCGGACGGTCATCTAGTGCTTCTGGAGTAGGACAACAAATGAAAAACAGCTAAGTTCTTATCATATAATTCGTGATGTGGCGATAAAAGTGGAGAGACTTAGATCCAGAACATGTGCACAGGAAATTGACGACCTACACATACACAAAACATGCGAGACTTTTGTCAGATTCCAAGCTTATTGCATTATTGAAAGACACGAACGCCAGCTATTGTACCCTTCAATATGTTCCCGTCTTTTTCGAACACTCACCCTAGGATCCTCCCAGCCCCACTGCACTCTGAGAGGAAAAGGGTGTTGATTCATAG
The DNA here is from genome assembly GCA_031216185.1 of Syzygium aqueum. Taxonomy (NCBI): domain Eukaryota; kingdom Viridiplantae; phylum Streptophyta; class Magnoliopsida; order Myrtales; family Myrtaceae; genus Syzygium; species Syzygium aqueum. Next base: position 11,914,332 of record CM062238.1, read on the forward strand.
ACGAATTGACAGCCTCTATAATTAGAATTCTATAAAGTTAAAGTTATTTTGAAAACATTAGTGACAAGTGAATTAGATGACTCAGATCGGATGTTGTTTTGCCTTGGGTCCATCCGCACATTCACCCGTCCACTGTGCATAGCTGCCGAGCCAACCGTGACAACGGCTCCGGCCGTGCATTCGTCGCCTGATACCGACACTGCTCCCTGCTCTTGTCGTGCGAATGATGCCTCCATCTCCAAGCACCCATCGTGCCACTGTCCCTTGGCTCTTTGCATGCTCTATTCGTCACGGGTCGAGTTTAGGTTCAAGGACATTGGATCCGGTGATAACGAGGGGGTCGCAGCGCTAGAACCCTCCTCCATCCGCGAAGATAACGAGGCAAGAGAGAAAGGTATTTTGGTCAATGGATAATTTACTAATTAAAGTCATCCCCTTATATATATATATATATATATATATATATATATATATATCAGTAAACAAATGAGATAAAGAGAGGTATAATGCGATTCAATAACGGTGCACGCCTGGTAGGACACCCCTTTATAAATTTAGAAGATTCCAATCCTAATTTGGAACGGGCTCCTTATGTGCGTGACACACATACACGCACAAAGTGTCACACGTGGCATGATATTGCATAAGATTATTCAAGGTTCACCAGTTAACATGGCAGAAGGACACGAGAGCTTCGTATGTCAGTAATTAGGCCTCTCGTGTGGCCTTTTTTGGGGGCCGAACCCTCTCATGCGATGAGAACCTTCACATTTATTATTTTGGAATGTGTGACATTTTCAAAAACTCTGAAAGTTCATTCAATGTAAAACTACAAGTTGGGAATTGAGGAAAATAAAATATTGGCTAAAGTATAACTTTGGTTTGGACTTCTTAGATTGCGATCAGGTTGGCAAACTCATTGTGCGATCAAATAATTCCATCACTGGTTATATAGACAAGAATTGGAAACCTATTCCAACTAAGTAATCACTCACATAGAAAACCTACGTGGATTGGGAAAATTTCTTTTTCAAGCTCAAATTCGAAACATGTTTTTTTCAATATGTACCTTGACTTGATGTTTATCATTTTTCTGGAATTCGAACTTCGCTTCTATCTCTCATAGTCTCAATTATCACAGATAACTTTCAAGCCACATTTGAATTTCGCCATAAATGTAGACCACATTAGAACACCAGCTCCATCTGCACTTTTAACTGCCCCCAAAAGGATTTTTAGACACAATCTCTTGTACTAAAAATAAAATAAAACCATCGTTACATCCATATCTGTCAAGAGATCAAAAGCGCACCTTGTTAAATTCAACAGCCACAGAAACTATTGGCTCTATAGGCTCCACCTTGCTACAAGCACCATATGTGTCAATTACCACGCTAGCATGCACTACCTCGCCAAATTTTTTGTTGCGACTCTACCTTAAGCTAAATACCGTCCACATCCATGTAAACACTGTCAATAACACTTTTACCCAGAAATATTGAAGACTTGTCAAACGTAACTTTTCTACAAACAATAAGTGAATTTAATTCCAAGCACCACAACCGATAGCCCCGCTCACCTTATACGGCCTAGATATAGTACTTTCTTACCATTTCATCGAGCTTACTATTACAAACTCAAACCAAATACGAACAACCAAATATTCTAATAATAGATTTAACAACAAGATTGCTTGACCATGCTTGTTCGAGAGTTCAACATCTAATCGCAGTCGATCATGATCTATTAACCAGGTAGCTCACCGTACTAATCGCATCCATCAAGAATTTTCTAGCTATACCAGCACTAAAGAGTAGTTTTTGAGATGTCTCTAGTAATATTCTAATCATCAACCCTGTAATATGTTGTGGTTCACTGACATTAGTGTAATGTCTCACTATGCCTTTTTTCATGCAAAATTTGTTGATCTTCTTACCAATCTCTTTTTCGATCAAAGTGCTCAATTGTTTGATCCCAACAATAACATCAAACTTGTACCTCTGTACAAACATCCACAACTTTTAGCATAAATCTATCACTCTTTCTCGAAGAAAATCACGTCGATTTACAAACATCTCTTCAATCTTTGTGGTTTCTCTACTAATTTTACTGAGCTGCACTTCTCATTATTTGCCCGTGACACAGCACCTGTATACATACAGTTCTTAAGCCACATAATCATACAGCAGATTCCTTTTTGATAAAACCTTTAAGCTTTTCTTACCAATGTGCCCCAAACGTATATGCAACAATTCAAACTTGCAAACAAATGCATTCAACATCTCCACAGCAAAATTCGTCATTATCTCACCTTGAAGCTTACAAGCCATTGTGCTTAATTCATCTCATTATCACTAAGGCAACTCAAACAACCTTCAAAACTCTACCTTCTGAAGTATACGACCACCCAGCTGAATCTAGGATACTCGAGGAAATTATGTTCTTCTTCAACTACAGAACACACATCACCCTATCAATATCCTTAAGTTACCATCATATATTCTGATTTTGACATCACCAAAACCCACAGCATCATTTCCCAACTGCACTTTATCACTATTCGTGCATTAATAAGTAGTAACCCATTCCTATTTGATGTAGCGCGAAACTAACAGCCAAAATCCATAATTCGTCTATCAAACAACAAATTATCAGTGACAGATGAGACATAGCCAACATTATCCAAAGTATAGTCAGTTATAACCGCAACATCATTTATAAACTCAACTCCAATTCCCTTGCCATTCTTGTTTTTCAATTTAAAGTAATCTCTTCTTATATGTCCCCTCTTGTCACAACTCCAACAAACAATACCACTGATCTTATATTGACTTCGTCTATTCACATTCACACTACTCCTACTAATACGAGTACTAGATCTGTCTATCTACACCTGTGAAAGTAGTAGACATACGTTTACCAAATTCTCTCCTACGAAGTCATCACTTAGAGTCCAGTGGTGGACCTCATTAAATTTTAAGCTTCGGTAATAGTTGTATCCCAACTATCGGGTAATAAGGATAATAGGATTAAAGCACCTACCTTATTATCTAACTCAATCTCAACTAAACTCAATTGGCTAAATACCACATTAAATTCACTAATATGCTCAATAACCGACATAACTTCGCGGGAAAATTTCAAATAAGGCCCTAAAGTGAATGGGTTTTCTCAAAAGATGACCCAAAGTTAACGTTGTCTCAAATAAGGGTCTGAGGTGACCATTTAATCTCAAATAAAGACCTCGAATCTTCTGGCGACACAACTAGGGGCATAATCGTCCAAAGATATTTCTTTTTTTATCTGTTCACTGTTCATCTTCTTCGTGCTTGCGCTTGGAGGAAAGTTGCAGCTCTTGAGTTCACCTTCATCCTCTTCTTCAACAACAATGGCGTCCTCAAGCTCACCAATGAGGCGAGTCACCTGATGGGCCACGCTTTCTACTACTCCCGTTCCAGTTCAAAAACCCAAAGGGTGGCGACGTCTCCTCCTTCGTCTTCATCGCAATCACCGAGCACTCGAATCTCAACGGCCATGGCCTCACCTTCGCCGTCTCTGCTACCATGGACCTCTGAGCCCTGTCCAGCCAATATCTGAGCCTCCTCAACGCCAGCAACGTCAGTTCTTCAGCTACCTCCTCGCTATCGAGCTCGACGCAGTCAGAACTTCAAGTTCTAGATCTGAATCTGAAGAGTGGGAAGGCAATTCAGGCGTTGATTGATTACAACTCGGGATGACATCGGATCTCCCCGTACCTGATTCGACCCATTTTCTGCGTTCCCCTTGTTTTCCTTGCCTCCATAAGTGTTTGCCTTCCTCGAAGAAACAATCTGGTTCATGAACTTGAGTAGAGTCTTCGCGTCGATGCTCGCGAGACCTCGGAGCAGTCCCCGCGGCCTCGGGCTCGAAGTCTTCCGATTTTGGTTTGCCGGCATCGAGGCCTTCCATGAGCTCCCACACATTGATGACTTCAGAGCTTCCTCACCACGAGCCGGCGACCCTCCCTTCAATCTTCTGCTCTGTAAGGTGATTTCTTGTTGCTGCGGGGGCGTCGGTGGCGAAGGCAAACCTCGCTCGTCGCTGTCCAGCCTGAGCATGCCGTAAGTGCTGGAGGTGAGGGAGACCACATGGACATGATGGGTCGTGTGACCGCCATTGATGGCCTGACCATGACCATGACGAGGATGATGCTCACGATCTTGCTACCGGCATGAAGAAGATGAACAGTAAAAAAGGAAAAGAAAAAAGAAATGGCTTTGGACAAAAATACCCTTGCTCGTGCCACTGGAATAAGCACATGCTCGCCGACCGGCGAAGATTTGACCGGTCGGTAAGCTCAGACCCCTGTTTGAGATCAAATGATCACTTCATATTCCTATTTGAAACTCAATAACCATTTCAGGCCCTTATTTGAGACAACGTTAACTTCAGGTCCTCTTTTGAGAAAACTCATCCACTTTGGGGCCTTATTTGAAATTTTCCCTAACTTCGCCCATCTTTTGAGTGGAATAATGTCGTATCAAGTAGACCTTGTTGATCGCAAAGGACTTCTCATACATGTTAGACAGCACATTCATCAATCTCACACTGGTCTTCTCTTACACAACGTTAAATGCGACGTTACGAGACAACGTTAGTCAAATAATACCTAATGCCTAATTCTAATCAAATTCCTTCATTGAATCTGATTTCTCCCCAAATAGAGGTAAGTGCAAATTTCTCTAGTAGAGATTATCCTCAATCGGTATATTCTAGAAACCAAAACCCTTCACATCAAATATGTCAATGGTTACTTTTCTTTCTTTTGCTACCATTGATTCATTTCAACTCAGTCAAACTTGGCTCTTACAGCAATTGTTATGGAAGCGATCAAATAATAAAATAAATAAAACAAAAATATAGACTAAGCATGAGATCTACATTGTTCGATCAATAGAATCTACTCTACAAGGAGAGTAGCACACTCTTCCACTATAGTTGAAGTGGCACAACGAAAATTATAACCACACTCTAGTCACTCAAACACTCATAGTGTTTCAAAGCACTTAATTACACCCAATAATTCACAATAGTTAAGCATCATAATTCCTCGTAAAACAATCTCATAAAGAAATTCACAAATTTTACCCACAAGATTTAATTGACTTCAACACTCTCAAATTGATTTATAGTGTAATTATGAAGACGCAGCCCCTTGGATAGTCTTCCTATTGTTGGCTCAATAAAAGTTGACACATGATGTTAACACAAAACAGAGATAGACAAACCTTAGTATCTTGTGCGCGCGCGCGAGAGAGAGAGAGAGATCACCACTAGCAATGCAGTGATCTTTGTCAGACGACGGCGGTTGTGTGAATGATGCTATCAGATAAATGAGAATCTTGAAGGACACTGCTTCTCTACCGCTAGTTAAGTACTATCACAACATATAAGTTTCGATGCCGTTAATTCGATTTGTTACTTAATTCTCTACAAGTTTCATGCCTCATGCATAATGAATTAGAATGTTCTCTTTTTTGTCATTCCAAAAGCATTGTCGGGTTAATGCCGCGAACAAAGTGCGACTCGTCTTAGTCCGCAGACAAGGGAATTCATCATTCACACAAAACCGAGAACGATGCTTGTATGTCTTCGCATTACAGCTTCATGTTATCCCTGATATCCCCCGACGGTTTGCTGTTAATGACATCTTTCTGTACAAACTGATCAAGATAGATCGATATCGTCAATGCTGCACAGAGAAAGGCTTAGCAACAATTAGGTTGATGAATATTTGGCGCTTCAACCCGTTATATTCCCAAAAAGAATGAAAAAGATTAAGAGCCGCAGAAAACGATGAGCTAAAATTAGCTTGAAGCCAGAAGAAAGAGGCATGCACATTCATGGCTTTCCTCACAAACAGCATGCATTCACCTCCGCATTGCCCGCTCCATCCTAAGTTAATCGACCCAACTCTCTTCAAATTCTCCCCCCAACAACGTTGTCTCTTTCACGTGCCAATTCTGCAGCTGTTTCTCCGTCAAACCTAAGAGAAAACATCTGCACAAACATCTCCGTCCTCCGAAAACTTGAGCCAAAGCCGAAAGATGGCAAGTCAACTTGTTGTCCTCGCCCTAGTGTTCGTTGCCATCCTCGGCTTGGCATCCGCCCAGGCACCAGCCAGCGCCCCGGTTGCATTCTCCGGAGCGGCATCGGCCCCCGTTGATGACAGCACAATCGGAGCCATCGACGAGGGTCCCATCAGTGGAGATGAAGCCATTGAGGCCCCGATAGGCGGGCCCATCCCAGAAGGGGCTTTCCCTCCCACTGAAGACGGAACGGCCCCAGCACCTTCCACCGCAAGCGGCGCCACCGTTGCCGCGGTCTCCACCGTTGCAGCAGTCGCAGCTGTCGCCGGGTACTTCTTTTAAGGGACGAACTACGATAGCCTTCATTAAGGATGTCAAAGAATATGGTACCTTGTTCATCACATAACGATTAAAGAACGGTGCCCTTCTGAGACGACCCTTTTCTATTTCATTTGATTTGTGATTGCTTGTTCATTTGTGATTGCTTGTTCATTCCCACAAAACGTTGATGAAGGTGCAGTAAAAACGGGACACGCTTTTCGAGAGGCAAGCATAGCAATGAAAGTCGCAAAATGAGAGAACGAACAAATCTTGGGCGTGGGCGTCGATCTAATTAAAAGAGTCCACCACCTTCAAACAATGTGGTTGTTTAAGCACCCGGTTAGAACTCGACCATAGTACCTTAAGAAGGCGATGCACAGGTTAAAACCAGCTCAATACTCCGTACTCCCGTCGTGCTCGACCAAGTTGCGGGAGATCCTATGCGCTCGATCAACTTGCGGGAGACCCTTCGTGTCCGCGCGCTTCTCTCTCGCCTCACTTGACATAGGAAAAAGAAAATGCAACGACTATCAGCATCGGAGCGCCTTTCTAGCGAAATGATCTGTCCAGAACACATTTTGAATGTTCAAACTTTTAGTTCAATGGAGGCGGACAAGAAAGGAGGTCGTCATTCATCGAAATTGAGGACCCGTCTGGTTCTTCAAAACAGAATGAATATATCTTTAGACTTCGTGAACACGTATTAGGTACATGAGAATAATATTTTCAAACACGCGTAAACTTTATTTTTAAAACATATCTGGTCGTATTACTTTTAAAGGAAAATTTCAATTATCATCCTCACTTTTTTATACACTTCAATTTGCATCCTCTTCCGACCAAACAAAAAAAATTCCGCATCCTCACTTTAAAGCTCAGAGGAGCAATGCATCGTAAATTCACAATTTTCAGCAATCACTGCAGACATACATATCAGACGTTGCGAAAGCAATTCACATTATCTTATGATCCAACTCTGTCCAGAAAGAATCGAGTTCCGACCTCAAAATGTACGTCATCTAAAGTAATTGAAGAAGGAAACGGTAAAACCGAAAACAAAACCTTCTATTCACTATCCCCTATCCATCTAACCTGCAACCTAAGAATGCAATTAAGCTTCTTCTGTATGTGACTGAATGAGAACTACCGGTCGAATCCGGTATGGTGAGAACTCTTGGCGGCAAAATCAGAGCCATCCTAATCTCCTATATCCTTAATGAAAGAATGAGCACCAGAAGTACATTCCTTGAAAGTAAGACAGAGCAGTAAAAAGGCACGTATTATACACCACCTCCAGACACAATGGCGAGAGAATATACGAGTATATGGCAGGGTCGGTCTCAGAGCTAAATGGAGGTGCCACAGTTGCAAATGGTCAAGCATTTCTGGGCAATTTTCACCAGGCATGTCAACCAAGTTGAGTTCCTCATCATGTATCAATACATCCCCTTGAAAACTGGATTTGTACGGCATATGCTTGCCCCATACTCCTCGTACTCTGCTTTCGTATGGCAAGCCTGCAGGCATATAAAAACCGTTATAACCAAAGAATTCGACAAAAGAAAAAGGCATAATTTCAGACTCTTTCAACAGATTATATAGCCACTATTCAAATGAATTACAGATTAAGTAATTCAACACAAGTAATCCCAAGTGCATGGTCCTGAAAGAATAAAGAAATATTTTTAAATGGTCATTTGTAATCGAAAAGTAAGTTCATCCTCCACCTAAAAATTGCAAATACAATGACAGTCGAAGCTAAATGCGATGCAGAGAGAACAGCAGGTTCAGTCAAAGGTGGATTTAGAAAAGGACAATAGTGCAAGTGGAACCTTATACAATAAACAAGATTTGACCACATCAAAAACAGAATTAACTTATGAAGCACCGAAGAAAGAAACAGTCGATGTATCAACAGTTGACTCCTCTTCTTTTCTTTTGTTTTGTTTTCTTTTCTTTTTAGAATTGTTCAGTCGAATCTGATGCTCACACATCAAGTTTTCTTTTTCTTTTTTTTTTTAAATGAAGAATGCTCTACTAATAGAAACCACAGACCGACCAAGAGTCATGAAGGATTCTACCCCTAGCTTAGTCAATCCACATGAAAGCCACTAGAAGCAGCTCTGGCAAAGTGGCAAAAAGTGGCACCAACATTTAAGAGGTATACTGATACAGGCAGAGGTCCATGGGAAAGGAGACTGAAATGGTGAAGCGACAAAGTTCTTGCCTTGAAAGGCACTCAACAGAGACTAGGACTGTGACCTAATTATATTGGTTGAGCCTGACGTTACTTTAGATTAAAGAACGCTTAATACAACCAAGATGGCCATTGGACCTGTTGATGGTAACGAACAGATGGGACAGAAGACTAACAACAATGACACATGGTAAAGAAAATTTGCAATTGGAAGTGCTAGCAATTAGTGCGGGCATAGGAGAACGGCCTCAAAACAAAGGAAAGACTGGAGAAGACACTTCACTCTATGGATGGCGGCTCTATGGATGGCAACACGGCTTGAGTGACCGACTGCATCCACGGATAACGACAGAGATTGATGGTGACAAAGAAAGCTTAACGAGTTCGCCATTGACTGTATGAGAGATTGTCAATAAGAGTCGTCGGACAGGTGCCAAGGACTTGAAAACAAGTCAGCGACGAGATCAATGGCGAAGGAGAGTAATAATAATGAAAGAAGGTGGTGATTGATGCTGACAATAGACTTGGAGCACTTTTTTGTACTTAAGGCAAGAGGAAAACACAAAGCTAGGGTTTTTGTTTCCTCTCTTTCTTGGAGGCTTACAGAAACAGGGAGAGAGAAAACAAAAATGGCCACCTCGTTACTCACTTGACTTGAATAAGATTTCTAAGAGCTCTATTTATAGAGCATAGAAACACACTCATATCTGATACGTAAATCCCTAACTTGATTATTTAGAAACCCCACACTTCATTAAAAATTTTCCACCAACTAATCCCTAGTTCTGCTAAATATAGTTTCACAGATACTAAACATGTGTCTATCATTTCAACACTCTGTGGATGATTTTCTGGAAATTCGGTGTTTTCAGTCTTCTTTTTTTTTTTTTTTTTGGTCAAAATGTTTTCGGTCTTCATTACATTGATCATAGAACAACTCAATCAAGTTCTGTAATTCAAATTCGGACTAAAATAATGATTTGACTTATGCTCTGCAGCATAAGTATTCAATACCAAAAATGCAAAGCCAAATTCCTAGTTTTATCAGACAAACCCTTATTCTCCCTTTACCAACAATCTTTCATAAGGCCTCAAGCATTAAGACCATCACAACCAACAATTCCAAGGAAGACCCTATATAATTTTTTTCATCTTCATTCTATAAAACACACTCCCTATGTTAAAGCAATTTTAAATAAACATCAGTAGTGCAACGGATACAGCATTAATTTCCACAGAACTCGATACAAATTGAGAAGAGTTCCAATACACAGAAGAAGGAAATCTAATCAGTGCAGTATCATGTTCGGACTACAAGAATAAGCATGAGTGACATACCTCAAAAAACTCGGGGGTTGATCCAAGTACAGAGCCCCCAAACCAAACAGCAAATTTCTGAATAGGATGGCTAACAACATTTACTTCCACTGGTTGTGCCTGAAGGCAAGATAAAAATGGCAAAACCATTCAGCTAATTAGTATGACAGGAAATAGGCTTAGTCAGTAGTTCTCAAGGAGTTAATACAATCCAGCAAGCTCACTTTTACTTCACCACCAAGTCGGGCATCAGAAGCAAGAACACGGGCATCCACAATCTTTTTCAAATCCCGCTGTAACCTTCTGTGGAAATCCTTAAACATGGTTGATCCCCCAGACAACACAATATTCTGCAATCTCACAGAAGGAATTTGACACATGCAAATGAGCCAACCAAGATCCTGGTCAAGTACTACATACAAGCAATCCAATAAGTTTCAACTATTTCCATCCATTATTTCCTTGCAAATAGAGCTTTTCTTCGGTCTTTCAACTATATAAATGAATCTTCCATATGTGTATTTTAATCTTCTAAGTATACAATAAGTATTCTTGCATTTGCTCTTATTGGTTTCTGCAGAGAACTAAAATAAAACAGCTTTACAGAGAATATAAACATCAATCTTATACATGAGATGAGACTGTTGAAAGTTTATATAAGCATGTACTAAGTTACAAACATAGTGAAGGTCATTTATCATTATTCTAGACTAACAATACTGTACCTTGTATAATGCCCTCCGTGTGTCTATCGGTGCAGATTGAATGCACTTGTCAATGACAGCAGGCAAAGGGGAAGAAAAGTCAGAGCTGTAGATCTCTGGATTAAAGAAAACCTGAAATCGAAACAGATTATTACTATAACAAAGATGCAGCAATAACAATATAAATCAACAAAGAACATTTTTGGATTGAACGTGTATACACATACTTTAAAAGAATGATAATAAGTAAGTCACGGATGAGCATCAGGTATATTTTAATTCCTTCAGCTTCGATTCACGAAAGGGTAGCTAGTCTTCCCCCATATCAGGTATTATTGAGTTGTCTGACAAGTGGAAAAAAAGGAGAGAAGTGTGTTTCCAAAACCAGGTAGTTGAACTGCTTGAATTGGCAACAGAGCTTTAGTCTAATTGGATTTTGTACATTCAGGTAACAAGATGGATAAAAACACGCTGCTGACTCAGTTCAACAGGTATTTGCTCCAGACTTCCAATTTGAAGGAGTATATCCCACCAACTCAGATACATCACTTCTTAATACTCTAAGGACAAACAATAGCTATAAATAAAGATCTGGGATTGTATTTCCACCAAAAATACAAAGTGAATCGGAGGCACATGAGTAATCAACCCAATGACCAATAATTTAGAGTACCGAGCACTGTGCCACCTAAAATGCATGGTCTTCCTTGTTTGAGCATGTACAATGGATAACATCAAGTTCACATGCCATGAACAAGCGGTCCAACCGGTTGAACAGCAAAACATAGCCTAAAGGGTTTAAAGACTGAACCGGTTTTGAAACCCATGGAAAAGGATAAAGGAAGAGATTTGAGAAGCTAACCTCAGGTCCAAGAAATCGTTCATATCCTATGTCACAAGTGTATGGTGCTCCTGTCTTTGGTTTAACACCTTTCCACTGCTTAATATACTTTGCTGGTTCCTTGTCATGCTTATTGAATTCCTGACATATCATTACCAAGTTTGAGTCTCATCAGAAAATAGATTCTAATCCTCCAGAGAGATAACTAGAAATGGAGAATCGGCATAAATTTCAAGTTGAGTTGACCTTGACAATGTCAGAACAGGTATAACAATAAGTTTCCTTCACTTTCCTCGCTACTTCAAAGGAATCCTCTGGTGGTACGTGTTCCCCTCTTTCCTACATGAAACAACATCCCTCCTCTAGTAAGACTGGCTGGACATTAATCATATTGTACCATGTTCAAATGATAAATCATAATGAATTAACACTAAAAAAAATCAGGGATGTAAACAAACAAAAGTGTCAGGTCATGACTGGGCTTGAGGATTCATTTGAATGAGTAAATTTACTAGTAAAGATTATGGAAAAGAAAATCTATCGAGCATATGGAGAAATAAAGCAAGTTGAAGAAGTCTTCCTTCTTGAGATAAGTAGTTGAGGACATTGGAAACAAGCGAATGGCTGCATGTGAAATTAAAAGGAAAGCAAGCATCGTTGTCCGTTCAAAGATACCATTGTGCTGGAAGAATACAATTTACTAGAAAATAGACAACATTAACTTACAAATAGGGGACTACATGAGATAGATTTCAGGGAGGTCACAGAAAATGCTGGTACTTGCCCAAAGCGAAGCAAAAATAATCTCATAAATAAGTTAGTCAGGAACGTCATCATGAATCTCAAAGTCATGCACAATTGCAACACATAACCAAGTATGACAATAAGTGGGGTCCTAAGCTAAGCCTTGGCAAAACCTTGAAAATCTTAATGCCAGAATCCCTTTTAGATCTTTCCACGCAATAATTCTTGCTAATATAGTCATTGGCATACTCAGTGATTGGGATTTTTAATGTTGAATTGTAAAGAAAGCATTAGCGCAAACTCTTATTTGGTGTCAAAACCTATTCCTTGACTTAAGAGAGGGCAGAATAATGCCACCTATCCTAGGGCATGCGATGCATTGCAAAAATATTATCATTACCATCTTAAATCAAAGTACGCTAATTTATAGTCATTCATGCTCCCATTGTACCCTACAACACAATATTCGCAAGATAGGATTGAGTAAGTCAACACCACATCGACTAATCTTGAACATCTTGGATCCGAGCCTTTGTTTAGTACTATTAAAACACGAAAGTAATGGAAAATTTGGGTCCATTCTCATTTACTCCAATTAAAGACTAAATAGAATCGAACCATAGCACAGGATTCCATAACAGCGTATGATTTTATGTAACTCAAATAGAAGTCATTACAATTTAACCAAAAGGGTGTATTTTATAGACTCCACAACAAGGTTTTGAATGATTGGGCAATTTTTTCAACTTCAGTATTGCCTTCAGCAGGACACGCTCCAAGGTTTTAAAAGTTTAATTTGTGTATTTTCTTCAAAAAAATTGCTCAAAACTAAGTTGAAGGCATATGAGGCTTGCAAAGCAAAAGGTCAACTCTTCTCAAGTCATTTGCAAGACAAAGTACTTAGAACCGGTGATTGTTGGTTAGTGATACATATGATCGATCAAAAAAGTCTCGAGTTGGATATCTAGTATGTACAGATTCCATTGTTGGTGAAAAGAAACAAAGCTTTTTGTAATCAGCCCACTAAAATCAAATCACTAAACCAAACAATTGATTTTTATGGGGAGATTATTATGTACACTTGTTGTATACTTCTTTTCTCTCACCCACAATTATGTGAGAGAAGGCGTATACACTCTATGTGCACAAAATCATATCTGATTGTATTTTTGTTGCATTTCTCGTTAATTTTTGTCCAAGGACAATTAAAACTTACAGAATAAACTGTACGAGGCTATAACTTGTACAAGTGCAAATATTAGAAAACTCAATCAGCAAAATTTTACCCTCAACAAACTAACGCTGCCTTCCTAGGAAGAAACTTTTGCAATCTAAAGATTTCAGATCACAAGGATATGTGCTGACATGACAACATTCATTCTTATTTAGACAAAAACAAGTAGTACATATAGACAAAGCAAGATTTAAGGATAAGGTACCCGCATGAGCTGTTGAATAAAGAGAGTAACATCTTTTCCAGAAATGGGTATTGACTTAATGCTGCTCCCAATAACATAACCATCAGCGACGGGCACAACGTGAGTAGCACCATCTCCAACATCCACTACAACGCCTGTCATCTCACACTAAGAAAAGCTATTGTCATTCTAAAGGTAAAATAAGAAAAAAGAAGAGTACAGAAGATGAAAAAAAGGCCTAATCATTTTGGCACGGAAAACACAAGTACATCTAGACCATTTTTCATGCATTCAAAAAATATTGATTCCGATAAACTATTTTCTTAAGTATTCTTGAGCATTAGACCTGAATGTCTAACTTCATTCCCCACACAAGATCAACCAAACAAATAAGGCAATTGTTTATCTTTTCAATTATACCTAAAACCATGTAACCAGGCTATCTTTGTTAAGTAGTAAAACAGACAGAAATTTTAGAAAAAGTCAGAACTCCATTCTAATCATTTGAAACATATCAAAACAAACCTATCCAGTAGCATGAACAAAATAATTCAAAGACTGCAGCAGTAAACGCATGTCAATGTCACAATTTCAGATTAAAATACCAGAGATGGTCCTAGGAGAAATCCACCATAGAACCAGAAGCCTTAAACAAAACTAACAAGCTGTAAACACACTCATTCCACAATCCATCAGATCATGAGAAGAATTAATCCTAGTTAGTTAATGGAAGTTAAAAGTAGGCAATCTGAAGATCATTAATGTTCTATATCAAGCAGTAAGCACGAGTCACTTAGATTCCAGTTCAAGAAAGCATCAATTACTGCTTCAGTTTAAATAACCAAAGAAGGTTCATATCATAAATCTAAAAATCCAGAATACAGGCACCAAAGAGGTAACCTACACCCAATCAAGTTCAACAATCTCATGTCGCATTTTATTGAATGACTGTTCCATATGCAATACCCAAAAAGAAAAGGCAGAGATCACATGTCCCGTGGAGTTTTATTGAAAGATTGAAATGTATCAAGAATATTAAGGTGTTGAGCTCGAGGTGTTTCACTACAAGCTCGGATTTCCAACCCAAATGCAAAGTAAACCACACTCTTCAATGCATAAATAGATTGTATCTAACAATGATTTGTTCTACTGACCTCAACTACCATAACCATATTTCAGACAACCTTAGCACAATCGTTTCTCCAAGGCCCAACTTACACTAAAGAGAGGAGATTGAACTGTTATGCAGCCAACCCTCCGTCCTTTGCTGCTCAAGTATTCTACAAGAACTATGCTGATCTACCTGTACATTCTACCCACAGGATGCCTCCATTTTCAAGTTTAAACAGGAGAAAGGACTACCAAGAAGTACGTTCTCGTTACTACAGAGGAAAATCACCAGAAGCTGATTTCAAAAGATAGAGAATACAGATGGATTTGCATCTAGAAATGACATGACTTTGCACTAATGGATAAAAATGAGGACGCACTTAGCAGTTTCATTAGCACTCTGAAACAAATCTTTCCAGGTGCTAATCATGGTGGAATTCCAAGAGGTCATTCAAAAATTTCAAAAATATTCCATCGAGACATCAACATCTTCCTACAGCACCAGCTGCATTAAATATAACATCTGCAGATCCTACAACTCTGCCATAGATAAAGATCTATAGAGCAAAATACCTTGCTCGTGAACGGTTTATCTTAGATGACTGAACCTTACGATAACTCCAGTCCAAACCATGTATTTCTAAAACGAATGTCTAGAGTTCAATGCAAACCTTGGAAGTGGTGTACCCAGCAGCAAGGGCGAGCACAGGCTGCACCGCAATGTAAAGCCCGGGAACATTGAAAGTCTCGAACATGATTTCGCCGGTGTACTCCCGACTCTCCGGAGCAGTGAGGGGACTCTCCGTCAGCAGGAAGTAGTGATCCTCCGGGTCGCACCGCAGGTAATTGAAGATGCAATGCTGCCAGAACCTCTCCATCGCGTCCCAATTATCAACCTGCCCGTGCTTGATCGGGTAGGTCAGGTTGTAAATGCTGCTGGATCGGGATCTAGCGTGCGCCTCCTCTCCGATGTAGAAGTCGAGATCGGCCATGACCCCGGCGCTGTGCTGCGCCAGCCAATTGCTGCTCTTCGAGGAGCTCCGCGACTGGTTCTGAAACGACTCGTTCACCGCGACCACCGTAGGGACTATGAAGCAGGGCTCGACGTTGCCAGCGAACCCCATCTTAGTGTACCTGCAGATCGAATTCCAAGCGGAAAAGAGCCATTCAAAATCCCCCACCGAATCGAGCTGAGGGGCTCGCGCGCGCGCGCCCCCACCGGCGCTAAATCAACAGCTCAAATTGGCAAAAAACGGGGGCGGAATCTCACCCGGTGCCGTTATCGATGACGACGGCGGGGCGAGAGGCGGCGGGGTCCATGGAGAGAGAACGCGTGGAGGAGGACGAGGAGGAGGGAGCGGCGACGGAGATGGACCTGCGACCGAGATCCGACGAGAGAGCGCGGGAGGCAAGGGATCATGTTCAGTCGACGCGCCTACACAAGCGCCGACGTCGTCGTCGTCGTCGCCGTCGCCGTCGCCGTCGCCGTCGCCGTCGCCGCCGAAAGGCTTCCCCGAGCGGGCTCTCGTCGGCAGCGTCGGCGGCGCGTGCTGCTGCTTGTTGCTCAGGCGCGACGGGCGCACGAGGGGGCAGGAGGAGGAGGAGCAGGAGCAGGAGCAGGAGCAGGAGCAGGGGCAGTAGGTGAAGTGGAGGAGTCGTGCATCGTTTGGTAGAGAGAGAGAGAGAGAATGGATGCTTAACTTGGGAATGAATCAAAATTCAAGATGATGAAGAAGACGACGTGGACGACGACGACGACGACGAGGAACAGCGAAAAGGACTGAGCAACCTGAGAGAGAACGAGGAGGAGGAAATCGAACTCGGGGTCGACTCGGCAGCGCTTTGCTGCTGCGTCTCCTCTGTTTCCGCTTTTCTGGCCGGAGCCGGTTTTTGATTTCGCGAGTTGACTCGGCGGCGGGGCGTTCCGTGCGTGCGTGCGTGCCGTTCGATAGTGGAGACCCGCGGAGGCCACTGGACGGTCGCCTGGATCCCGCCCCGACGTGAAATACAAGGCTGCGATCGATTTTGCTTGGCTGGGTCGTGTGTCCTCGCCACCGTCGAAGTACCACCTGACCGGTCACCAGACAAGAGCTCGGATCGGGCCCACCCCCGAGCCCAAGGCATCGAGCCCGTTCATTTGGCTAGGCCTATATCTCACTCTTACGTATTCTAGGTAAGAGTGCGCCGTCGCGATCTCAAGTCTCAATCTACTATAGAAATTGTCATCAATTGATTTCCTAGATTGATAGGAAAACTAAACTTCTAATATTGGGAAGAAATCCACTAAATCACTTTTTTTTTGTAGAGTTATCTATACGGCATTAGCTAATCGAAATTGACATAGAGTTTATTTTTTCTATTTAAGAAAAGCCTAAGTCCCCTCTTTATTTTTTTTTTCCATAAAAAAAGGAATACGAAAAGAATTTATGACCGTACCGGAAAGTTGGGTGTCACCGCCCCACTTCTGGTGAAATTGCCCTATCATGAGACAGACAACGACCCAACTCCATCATGCTATGTGTGATTGGTAAGTCCATCATGCCATTTGTAATTTGGTGTCATTTCAGAAAGTGTGCAACGCATTCAGAGCTAAAGTCTCGTCTCATTGATGAATCCAATCCATATCCATTAGACATTCGAATGACATTCAAACAAAGCAAAGACAGAATTCAATCCAAACAACATGTATAGTCCACGGACCTCGTGGATATTCAAAACTCTAAGTTGATCCGGCGGGTCGCGAATCCAATCCGACATGCAAAAAGGCCATTCCAAATCAAGCTGGGGGAAGAATTCAAATTAATATGTAAACAAATAATCCAAATTGTGTATATTGATTTATATTCAAAGTTAAAACAGCAGGGAAATCTAATCCCATCGAAAATCAACATATAAGCAAACGAGCATGGATTTGATACCCAATCGATGCACCATGTTAATTCTTGTTCGATGTAATGCAATTCAATGTTGACAACGAGCAATTCGAAATCAGCATGTAATTTCAAGGCAGCATATGATTCAGAACATCATTTTTTTTTGTCAGAAAATCATACGAGATGCCATGCATTTTTATGTGCTTAATCATGCATATGGCCTAATTTCAACGTCAACATACACAAATATTCAACATGTTATTCATCATCATCATATTGCAATTGACATTTAAAAAAAAAACCAATCATATTTAGTCAGCGTGCAAAACACTTAACGTGCAAAGCATAAAAGTTCATGATTTCAATGTACAATGCAATTGTTAAACTTCCTCATGTGAGGAAGTATCTAGCTCTCGATGATCCTACAAAACTTGTCACGAAGCCGTATACATATTCGAAAAGCATCTCATCGGCGCTTTACCGGTGCATTTTGATTTAATTGATCATAATTGGATTTGGGTAAACCTATCAAAATAGATCATTAGATCATTTCTTAACTCATATTTGATAAATTGTGTTGTTATACAGGTTAGTTATACTCGGTAAATTGATCATAAATGAATTTAGACCCAACTCTATGGATCATAAATGGATTTAATACGAGTGTTAAGTGAATTCCCAACTTATTTAGACTCAAGTCACATCTATGACTCTCTTCACTCTCTTTCGACCCTCACTCGATCTCGCTCCTGCTTATGATGTACTCTTACCTCAATTGAGGTATGAGTTTCCCTAGATTTAGTTACATATGTTATGAATAGGATATGGGTTGGGTATGAATCACTAAATTTACATTGCACGAAAATGAATTAAGTCGATCCGATCCACCCATGTAACATTTAGAGTTAGCCTAGGAGAGAAATAAACAGTGCCCCCTTCGGTATTTGACAGGCTAAATACTCACGCACGGTTTTTTCATCCAACGAGTCAAGGATGAGGTCTTTCGGCACATCCCGAGGACGTCGGATCATCCATAATCAAAGTGGTCTTTCCCAAGGTTTCTAAAGTTGGATAGACTTTGATTCTTTTGGACGAGGGATCTTGTTCCAGCCACAGAACAGGAGTTCAAGCCATACAAAAGAAAACCAATTGAAGAAGGAAAAGCCCCCAAATCGTTTCAATCCCAAATTCTCGTCCTAAACTGCAGTATTAACGACATGAATGTCAGTCGGTTGAGCACCGTCGGTAAGGCATCATCCTTCCATTTCATCCATGAGACAAACAACTTCCTCAGGGACTTCATAATTGTTTAATTTACAGGACAAAATTGTGACCCTTACAGATAGGCCTAGACCGTCCCTCTCAAATGGGCAGAGAAATCCCCATATCATGCAACCTCAAAAGAGAGAAAAACTACAAACGGTGAAGGAAAGTTATACAGCTCTCCATGAGAATTTAATTTAACACCGCAATGCGCTAACATCGTAAGCTCCACTTGCATTACTGTCTTGATTCACAAGATTATTGCCACGCTTTCTTCCCACGGAACTGTTTACCAGATCGCCCTTGTTTCCTCTTTTTCTCCTGGCGAGATCTGTGTACTTTCGCTCTCTTAGCAGCTTTAGGCATAACCTTTCTGTGTTCCTTCTGCTTGTTGCTCGAACCACCCGTCTGTCCATCATAGTTAAATCGATGTCATTAAGGTTAAATCTTGTGAAGTAGCCTCAACTACTTGTCTTTGGGGGATATGCATTTTATTGCAAGTCAAAACATCATTTTGTTGCAAAGAGCTGCCAACTTCCAGGCAAATAGAATTAAATATCATACCTTCTTCTGCTTTATGGCAGCTCGAGCTTGGTACTTTCCTCTTTCCTCCCTTCCAGCCTTCACGAGCGCTAATCTTTCTTCTTTACTTAGCTTTTGTTTCACATGAGCCTGAATCCCACAGCATACCATGCTTAAGTAAATACTAAAGAGGAATACAGAAGCACTCCAAGTGAAAAAGGTCAAAGCAGATGAACAGAGTGACAGGAGACGAGAGACTTCATCCAAACAAATAACTTCACCTTTTGAATTATATCAACCAAAAACTTCAAGAGAACTTCATGGAGCAACTATTATCACAGTGATAAGTAATGATGTATGCCATTGCTTCCACTGATTACAATGCAGCTTTTTAAAGCGTAGAAAGTAAACATGGGGCCAAACAAAGTACCTCAAGTTTTGCAGGATCCACACGCTTGAAGCTTAGTTGATCAGAACTGGGAACCTTAAACGCTGACTTCGTTTCCACACCCTTTCCCAACAAACCATGCTTGGTCAAAGCAACTTTTGCTTCTTTCTTGGCCTAATAAAAAACCCGAAGCTTCAGAAAATCACATATTTTCAAAACCAATCAACCTTACCATGTTTAGAGAAACATATCTCTTCGGAATCAACTGATGCAACAACACATCATACACAAATTTCAGTACCTTTAGTTGCTTGATACGCTGGAAGTCCTCATTAGAAAGAATGCCATCAGCCGAATCAGATGGAGGCTGACTCAATTTTGTTTCAGCTAATTTCTTTAAAGCCCTAAGACTTGTTTCAGCGGCATTAATCTGTCCATCAAAATCAGTGAATTTCCTCTTCCTTGTCTCAGAGATTTTAGCTCTGGATCCAGTTTTTTCCTCACCGCTATTAGTTTCACAGGCAGCAATAACTTCATCATGCACCTCTTCCTTATCATCGCCACAATCTGCCTTTGCATCCTCATCGTCATCCTCGTCCTCATCTTCATCTACCTCATCACTGCTTACTTCATCCAAATCTTCAGCAGAAGAGCTATCTTCTCCATGCACACTGTCACCCTCCAAAGATTCATCATCACATTCATTATCATCAGTGGATGCGTGGGTTTCTTCATCATCACTTGTAGCATTCTCGTCATCTGACCCACAGGATACAGAATTGTCAATGCCAGCGCTACCTCCATCATCACTGTCTTCAGCGTCAATGTCCTCCTCATCACTACCAATGCTGTCGTCGTCCTCACTGTCTTCATTATTATGCAGCAGTTCAACACCAGGAACAGCACTGGCAACACTTAATTCACCATATGCCTTTGGTCGTGCCGTTGGGTCACTGGGGCGTCCTCGGTCTTTCTTTACCAGCATTGAGGGACAAAGCTGTGATATGTCAAAACAGCAAATAAGTTAGACACCCTCTGAAAAGAGTAATTATAAAACACTGGAGAGACAGAGAGAGAAAGTATACCTCTCTAAATAAAGAGATAAGAGACCGAGCAGCTGCTGATATTGCCTTCTCGTGTGATTTTTTATATAAGACGAGATCTTGCAACAAGTCTTCATTCATCAACTAGATTCCAGAACAAATATGTCAGTCAGAAGACGAAATCAAAACTAGCAGTAAGAAAGTGACTCAAAAATTGAGGCGAAAAAAAGGAACTAGGATGATCAAATATCAAACTCATGACTCCAGCAAATTAAAAAAGAAAAAGAACAACTTCCTCCGTGTTCACTTTTTGCGGAGTTGTGAGCAGCATGTTCAAGTTCACCAATAAAGGTATGATTATGATAGCATCATCATTAAATATTACAATGCAAATCAATCCTATCAAGTCTTGAAAAGAAAAAAGAATACAGCCAGAGAAATAAGAGGTAGTCACCAGGGGCATGCGTAGACATATCTCCCTCACTACATTAATTCCAACAGCAATAGCCTGGAAAATGCAATCAAAATATCAGAACCTTGCCAAAACCATCACATTATAAAGAGGCTAGTTTCAAAAAAGCACCTCAGGACGTGATCGATCATGTACAAATTGGTTTACTATTTGCTTAAATAGGGGTTCAACTGCATCAGGAGGCACCTACAGAAAACATAATTACTTGAAGAAAACAGAATAATACATAGGTGGCAAGAGCCAGTAACCCAAGTGAATTTATTGACTCAGCGATCAGGAGGAAAATGCTGAAGAAAACACAAAGAGAAAGACAGAGGAGGGGAAGAAAAAGCAAGCGATCTACACTACCATATCATGACAGGCCTGAACTGCTGCTGCTAGCAAGGTCGTGACATCACGCTGGTGGGGCTGTAACACCAATAGAAAGTAATGAAAACCCCAACACCTAGCAAACAAGAAATGAGCTGCACAGTATTTTTCCAAGCACTTACCTGAACATACTTTTGGAGAAAAGGATAAAAATTTAACAAAATCAAGTGGTGAAGGCCCACAGTTCGTGCAACCACTTTCAACATCATCATCTTAACCTGCAGCACATATAAAGGAGACAATAGACACAAGCAAACTTTTAGGCTTTGGGTTAATGTATAAGTACATTGCACAGAAGAAAAAACCTGAAATTCTTAGTGAAAAAGTTAGAAATTAATCATAATTAAGATTTCACTGGCAGCAATTGTATTTTGGAGCTTAAAATGCTGAATCCTGAAGGAACCCATCTTGCCTGATGAAAATAGCAATTATACATACTAAATTCAGAGAAAAATCAAACCGTAAAAAGTAACAGAAAAACCACACCTACTGAAACTTTTGGGGCGGTGAAGAAATTTCTAAAACTATAAATGCTCATCTGAGAAATTCTTGCAGATGGATTCCTTGTTCCGTCACTATGGAAGGAACCCAAAGATTCTACAATCACGAAAATGATTCGGCACAAGATCTGCCTCACTCTCTCACTGGTATTTTATGAACACTTCTCCTCAAAGTCCAATACCATATTCTTCAAATTGAAATTATAAAATGGATTAGTTCCAGCAAATCTCCTAATGTAGGCAGATAATGCGATGAACTTCAATTTATTGATTAGAAAAAACTAAAACATAACACTACGCTAAGTGAAGAAGAAGAATGAAGAAAACCTAAGTTGCTACGAAAAGGTAAAGTTCAAGATATCCAATTTAATATCTTCACTAAATAAATAGTAGTACAGACCTCAAAGCGTTCATTGCAAGTCTGAAGGCGTGAGAATAATTTTTCAGCGAACCCCTGAAGACAAGGTGAATGTGATAAGAATAGCAGGGTAAGCTAAGGTGCAGAAGTACAAAGACAGAGAAAATGGCAAACCTGAGCATCTTTCAGATGATTAAGGGGTGAATAATAATTTGAGGAGCTATTTTCTGAAGACAATCGTTGTTTCCTTTTCATGCTTCGAATAGCTCGCTGCAGCTTTGCCTTCTTTTTCTTCTTGCTAGCAGCAGTACCTTTATGGTGTGCCTGAAAGTCGGTTCAAAATTATACGCTAAGAGTTTATCCATGTTTGACATCAATGAGACAATAGAAGCAAATAGTAAATGCAACTCGACAGCTATGGAAGAGAGCCTGACCTCTGACATCATACAGATGGCTCTTTACTCTATTAGACATTGGAACTCAAATTCCAACTGAAACTTTTATAGTGTAATCTCTTAAAAGTTGATTACAGCAATCGCATGTGCAAAAAACTTTCAAGCACAAACATAGGCATGCAATATTAAATTCTTGGTTGAAGAATGTCACAATATGATTATACAAGATTTTCCATAATCTACTGACCTTATAGGCGGCTTCCTTACTAAGGGTGACATGAGGACTTTGATGAGACAATTCATCGTCACTGCTTGAAGCATCACTGTCTGAATCATCTTCAATCTTCTCATAATCAAGAAGAAACGATAGAGCGGCGATCATGATCCTGATGGTATTAAACATACAAATGATTTTTCTGAAGATGAAGAATACAAAAGATTAATGAGAGACAGGTAAAAGGACACTACCTCGATGCTGGATGAAAGCATGCTGTACATATGGCATTAGCTGTTCTATCATCGAACCACACCTTTCTTCTGTGAAGCTCACAGAGCATAATGAGCGATTGCTTAGCTTTTGTTTCCTCCTCTTGCTATAACAGAACGATCACAACTTAGTATAGGTATGCATACCTAGACGAAGTCAAATTCCACAAGCTACAAGAAGATCAGAATTCCAAACCCGTAGCAACGAAAACAACACGTTTTGAAGTGATCGGTTAGTAGCTTCGTTCTTGTGTTTCTGATTCATCTTCCGAATGCCGTGAACCACATGTGAGAATGCCAACTTCCTCAAGGCCCTATCCCCCAGTGTCTGTAGCTCCATGAATAACGCCAGAGTATCTTGCATATCGATCATCTAAGGAGAAAAGGGTGACATCACATCATGTCCCCAAAGCCGAATCAGCACAATCAAAAGACACCCAACTATCAATTGCTAATCTAGCGCCCATTAGTTAAAAGAAAACCCAAAAAATTTAGAAGAATGTCAACTTTCCGACCATCGCACAATCACGATGCATAGAGGCTTAATACTAATTATCCAGCTTCATCAACAAAATCTCTCCCGGACCCATAAAGAAGCTGAATTGCGAACGTAAATCCTAACAACATCATATCTGAACACATAACTCGAGCAAAAAAAAACTACATTTCCGAGAAATAACGACTCCTAGAATTTGACATACGCAACATCAACGATGAATTGCAAAGTTCAGCACCGATATCAACCAAGAGATACGAAATTCAATTCCATATCAAGACCGACCTTCCGATTGACGAGTAAGATGAGCGCCTGAGTCACCGTGCACCTAAGCCCGGAGGGCAGCGACCTCGCGGAGGAGCGGAGGAACTCGGCGAGCCGACCCGGGAACTCGGCCAGCCGCCCGGGGTAGAACGGCGCGACGTGGGCCAGGAACGTGGCGCGGTCGCCGAGGTCCTTGGCGACGGCGGGGTCGGCGGCGACGCCGCTGATGGAGGCGAAGCTGAGGGCGGCCTGCTGCTCGAAGAGCTCGAGCGAGGAGTTGAACTGGCCGTGGACGAGGCCGAGCTCCGCCTCGTACCCCTCGGGGTCGCACTTCATCTTCGACTGGAGCGACGTCAGGCTCAGCTTCTCGGAGCTCCGGCCGGACGCCGCCAGGGCTTCCGGCGAGAGGTGGGCGGACGACATCGCCGGCGGCCGCGGGCGAGGTGCCGAGGAGGGGTTCCTGCTAAAACCCTAGAACCGGAAAACCCCCCGGGCGTCGTACGCTTGCGCTCTTTTTTTATATGTTAGTTTTTTTTTTCAGTTAACTAATCTACTTTATTATAAAATAAAATAAAAATTGGTATTAATATTTTTGCTAAATTTTAATGTAATGTTTTTTTTGTGTCATTTTTAAATAACTGCCATCTTGAAGTATTCCTAAATATTTAATATATCATTTTATCTGATCAAACGAGAGAATTAGCCCAAATTCTAAAATTACTATGAAATGCTCAATTTAGCCCCTATACTTTTATATTTATTTAGCATAGTCCAGCAACTTTTCGTAATAAAATCACATCAGTTTTCCCATATGAATGACAGATTTTCGGAATTATACTATCTTTTCATTTTAGTTTATTTCTCATATCAAGATAGAATTAAGTATCTATCCTTTTATTATTATTTTACTTTCTTAAATCTTTATAAAAATTAACACAGTTTTATTTAGAAAATGTGACATGTGCAATGTAATCCTCGAACTTTAACTTAATGTGCATTATTGTCCATGAACTTTTAATTTATTCAATGCGATTTACGTCAATCTAGTACTTAAACTATATGAACACTATTGAAAATTTTTATATAATTTAGGGACTAAATTGAATATGTTAAAACAATTTAATGACAACATTAAATAAATTAAAAGTTTAGGAACGACATTTCAT
This sequence comes from Syzygium aqueum, assembly GCA_031216185.1. Taxonomy (NCBI): domain Eukaryota; kingdom Viridiplantae; phylum Streptophyta; class Magnoliopsida; order Myrtales; family Myrtaceae; genus Syzygium; species Syzygium aqueum. The sequence goes on from CM062238.1 coordinate 11,939,647, forward strand.
ATTGGGTTAAAGTTCAGAGATCACAGAATATGTTGAGCTAAAATTCATGAATTATATTAAACAAATTATATTTGTGACATTATCCCTTCTATTAAAATATAATTTAAATTATAATCTTTATGATAATGATAAAAGCAGAACCGAAAGTATTCTCACATATATAACGATACAAATGGTCCATGAATTTTGGTCAATATGTAATGCGGTCCATTAACTTTCAATTTTTTTAGTGTGGTCGTTAAATTGTAACTCAATATGCAATATACAATATGACCCATGAATTTTTAATTTTATTATATATTTAAATTAATTTCTGAGCTACGTAAAAATTTCTAAATTATATTATTTATTGAATTAAAATTTAAAGATTAAAGTTAATGGATAATATTACATATTCGGCTAAAGGCGAGGGATTCGTGCTTTTCCCTGTTCAGACTTCAGACACCATTTATATGAAGCCGAAGCGTCTCCGTCTTCTCCGAAGCGGAAGAGATTGAAGGAGGAACGATTTTCAGACATGAAGCTTCAACGTCTACCCGTGACCATTTCGTGTGGGTTTCACTCTTCTGCCCATCTTCCTCGCAGCCCTCAGGTGTCTCTCTCTCTCCCCATCTCTGTGCAACTGCTTGTGTTGCTTGTGCTTCACCCAGTTGTCTGATTTCAGAGAAGGCACTTCCAGGTCGTCCTTTCCAATGGAAGTTGCTTCGCTCTCTGTTGAGCAAACGTGGCTGCTTGTGCAGATGAACTTGGTGGTCTTACGCTTCTAGGTTGTATTGGGTCGGCATGTATTGATTAAGCGAGTTCGAGCGCTTCACTGATCGTCCGGTAGTAGTAGTGTTTGTGTCGTGAAAAAGCAGCAGCGTTCTTGGAAACGTTAGTTAGAGCCGAATTGTTTCGATTCTTATCGCTTTTCTCCGGTCTTGACTCTTGAATTCCGAGTGTGTTCAAAACTCCGACCTCTCTGCTAATTGTGGGTAATTAGGAGTTGCACCATATCTTCAAATATGATCGAATGGTTATTCACTTCGATTGCCAGGGGATTTCTGAGGCCAAACTGGGTTGTGAAGAATTTGTTGCAAAACTCCTCGACCGAAGGTGGACATTGCTCAGCCCAGATACCAAAATCCAGCAGATAATGTCGTCTCCCAAGCGAATCGAAGACGAAGACGGGCCATTTAAGGAGAAGACCTGGTTTAACATTCCGAATCCATTATTGGGTGATAAAATCACAGACAAGAGTGGTCCAGACTCTTCATTCTATGTCGTCAGGGATGACTTGCTCCATCCCCTAATCAATGGCAATAAAGCGAGGAAGCTGGATGCAGTGCTTCCTCTTCTTGAGGATCACTCAGTGACTGATGTGGTAAGACCCCATTTATGCAACTAAAGATTCATGTCTGTGTTTTTCTAGTGCTGTCTAGCTGGATGCATCTTTGGAATAATACCCTATTTGATTCTCTTTTTTGGAGCATAATATTGTCAATGGATAACATAACATGGATACGTTCTTCAGAATTTCGATTAAAGTATCTACGAGTTATCAAGTCGGTCATTCACCTTTATTGTGCTTTTGCTGCTAGCCTCGTGCAATCCACTTCCGGGATTGTGGGATCCCTCTAAATTAATTTTTGACTTGCCCATTCAGATTCGGTCATTTGTTTAACCATGGAGTATGTCCATTCAATTCGCATGACATTCTGCTGGGACATTTTATAGGTGACATGTGGAGGATGTCAAAGTGCACATGCAGCAGCAGTTGGTATTTTCCTTCTTTTAGAAATAATCACATTTATCTATTCCTGGCAAAAAGATAGATCACATTGATACTTGAATTAGACAAGCAGGTAGAAGTAGGGAGAAAAAAACACATTGGATTAGCTATGTCTGCAATTTCTCAACATTTTTGTGAAATAAGTCCCCCACTTTCTGGATCTTCTAAATCTCTGTTGTAAGTCAACTCTTTTGGGATAGTAAAAGCAGAAAAACAAGTGAAATTAAGGGTAGTAATCTTTAATGAGTGTGCAAAAATGGTCTATCATGAGTCATCATTTCTTAACGATGTGCACATTGCAGCTGTTTCATGTGCAGAACGAGGACTAAGATCACATTTGCTTCTAAGAGGAGAGCAGCCTAATATTTTGACTGGATATAACCTGATTTCAACAATGTATGGAAATGTCAAATACGTGCCTAGGTCTGTTTATGCCAATAGAGAAGAAACTCTAAAGACCCATGCAAGTTCAGTGGCCGGTGCGGATGGATGCATTCTTTCACTGACCGATATTCTTGAGGCTCCTTCGACTGAGCAAAATATTAGCTCTTACCATCCTATTTCAACTTCAATGAAAGACCAGAGAAGCTTAGGAAACTTCTCGAGGAAGGTCGTTATCATGAATGAAGGAGCAGGAGATTCTATAGCATTATTAGGTAACACCTTTGTGGACATAGACTTTTTGTTCCTGTCTGCATGTTTACTGGGTCCACTAATGTGCTTATCTATTGACACAAGCATACAGTAATTTGTGTTATTGCTGGTAAGAGATGCATCTGGGTTGATAGTAGCGACATGTCTGGTGTCCCCTACATGCTGCAATGATTCGTATAAAGAAACCTGAAGGTGGTTTTTAGGTGCATATATAAAATATATATTTTGTTGACGTGACTTGATATTAGTTTAATCAATGACCGCATCCTGATTTTTGTCAAGTAAATAAGCGTCAATGTGATCGTTGATATCTTTGCGGGGCTTCAAATGATCATCCTGTCTTCTCTTTCCTTAGTAATTCAGATGATGATACTATTATATTTTCTCTTAGGCGTCATTCGCTTGGTACATCACTTATCTCAAAGTCACTTGTTCGGAAAAGAGAAAGCCGTGAAATTTGTCATAGATGCTGGTACAGGGACTACGGCTGTTGGTCTAGGACTTGGAGCCACATATTTTGGGTGTGTTTCATCTTGAATTATTTGTCTATTCTTGTTATCAAGCTAAATATTCCAATGATTGCATTAATTTTGAATTAATCAATTTAAACCACGCTATTTGCATTTTGCCAAGTTGAGCCTCAATGAATGAGGTCAAGTGATGACTTATTCTTTCCTCTCCATCAGGCTCCCTTGGAAAATCACTGCTGTGATACTGGCTGATACACTTGATAACTACAGAGAAAGGGAGAGAAGGTTGATCTCTGACTTCAAGAGGCATTTCAGATTTGATCTTGATCACACCTTACATGAAATTGACAGGGGAGTAGTGCACTGGGTGGAGCGATCTCATCCAAGAAAGTGAGTATATCTCCCTCTAACAGCTCCATTTGTTGTAGCAGATGCATTGCAATGAGACATATGGATGGTGCACATTTTTCAATCCCCTACACCCCGCCTTCATTTAGTCATACTTGTGCGCTCGTAATGGTAAATGAGCTCATAATTTGCTTTGCCTATCAGTTAATCATTCTGGGTTTTTTGCATTGTTTCAGTTCTGGATGTGCACATCCTCGCCGTAAATTCAGTGCCATAATGCTTTGGTTGAACAGTTTGTGTGAATCTCATGGAAATCACGATGCAAAATTGGGAGTAATTGTTTAAACTAAATGCCTTTTAGCAATGGTTACTGCTTCATTAAGTATAATAACTGCCTTTTTTATCAATACTCAATAGTTGTTGTCTCCTTGACTATAAAAACTGCTTCTTTTAGTATAATATGGTAGTTGACATTTAACTCAGCAGCCATGTATCCATTGACTGTCACTCCATTATGTCTCTATAAGCCTGGTTTTGAATCTTCCACGCACTTTCAATGTTGACTATTTATGCTCATAATATTCTGGTTTTATCTCAGTCAACACCTTAGTTCGACTTATGTCGACATTGTCTTCATGTTTTCAGAAGACACTACTGTTTTTAAAAGACGCTTCTTTAGACATAGCATTTTTAGGCAATCTTCTTGTGACGGTGTATTTGTATCTGCAAAGTCACATGCACATAACTCTTTCTGGCTAAACCATGGCTAAATCAACATTGGCAAATCATAAATTCAAACCATTTTATGGCTATTCCTCACATGCGGGTCTGATGGCCCATATCCAGATTTTGCTGTTAGACTTTCTTGGGTGACAACTGATTTTTTGCAGATTTTGATGGTAATTGTCTTCATAGATTCGGCAATGTAATTAAAGGCGAAGTAGAAGTATGCCAAGAGATCGCCCAGCAAACCGGTATTCTCGTGGATCCAGTTTATACTTTGGCAGCTTGGGAGCTGGCAAGTTTGCTTAGCAAAAAGGAAGCAAGAGATGACGCGGAGGTTGTGATGCTTCACACTGGTGGCACACTCGGCATGTTTGGACTGGCGCAAAGGTATAGGTCGTATTTTCAGGTGCTGAAAGATAGATAGTTGAGCTGTTGAATAGTAAAATACGGGTTGTAATTGTGCAATTGTTCTCGCTAGTTTGGAATTTTTTTTTCTCATGGAAAGGTGAAAGCTTGATGGCAAAGTGTCAATGCATACACTTTCATTCCACAATTTTTGCTTGGAAATTGTTTTCTTTGTCGGCACTTCGTTTTGCACATGTATATGTCGGTGGCATTTTATGAAAATTTCGTTGAAATACCTCACGGTTAATGTGAATAGGTCGCGTCTAATGTGGTTAATAACAGAATTGAAGTGGATAATCGCTGCTGTTGAACAGGCCTGATAAAAAAAACAGGCAAAATAAAGGAATAAAGGCCTGTCAAACACATAAAAGTGAGTATACTGCTTAACCATGAAGAGGGAAAAAGAAGTGAGTATGCAGAACCATTATTGGAGAGTCCACCGTAGCCTCTCTGGTGTACAGTTATTGACTGAGTCATGATTCATGGAATCGAGCATACACAATTTGGAGAATCCACCACACACCATCTCACTTCTTTCTTGATAACTAAACTGCAAAGTCCGGTGTATATTCGATCGAGTCTCATACTTCACGGAAGTGAGTATACACAACTCTGCTACATGTTTTTTATTAGGATGTTGAGTTTTTAAGGTAGCTAGCTTCTCCTGGCTTTAGAAATTGGTGAGGTCTTGGCAGTTCATGTTTGGGAAGAGAGATGATAGGAAAGCACTGCATAGCCTTTCCCGCACCCAAGTGGCCGTTTTCTTTCAATCCCAGATTGGAGTCTGCGCATCGACAAAAATGCAGACCATGAAGATGAATGAGTAAACCAAAGTTACTACGTACAAACCCTTTATTCGGCACAATGGATGCAAGAAATTTGATTACGAAGAGTTGCAGATCAACAACACAGATTTAAACAAGCCTCTTCCCAGCCTCTTTCTTATGGAAATTGTTTCTCATTTCAGCCAAAACAATGCTTCTCATTATTATAATAGCGTAGTCGAAACTTGACATTCTTGATCACAGTGTTGCACGGTCTAACTTAGACCCAAAAAGAAATTTTATATAAAGAACTGGTGGGGGACCCGACATATAATTGAACTCTTAAAAAGCAACCTAGAACATCACACCCAACTAGAAAATCAAAATAAAAAGGAAAAAAATAAATAAATTTAGTGCCTCTTTCTTCAATTCCCAACATGCTTAAATTGCAATACGATTCGCCACAGTAACAGAGCTAATGGAAGCAGGACGTGCTGACTCACACACCAAACGAGATTCAATTCAATTTTGCTTCTCCTCAACCGAACACCCACTACAATATTTATATCACATGCACACACTTAATAATTGAAAAGATAGATGGTAAATACCCTTTTGACCCAGGAATTGAGGTAATAAAGTAACAAAAAAATGACAAAAAAATAATAATAATAAAAAAGTGGGCCTCCTGAGAACAAGGGGGAAGCAAATGGGGATGGTCCCAAACGGTTCTTGTGCTTGCAAAACACTAGAGAAAAGAGCAACCTTTTTGAACTTGTCTTATTAGGCATGAGAGAGAGACCTGAAGTGGCAAATGTACGAGTGCTTGGAACCCAAAATGGAGGATGTGCTGGCTCAGAAAGAGGAGGCCTCAAGTGTCTTTCAGTCTCTGCCATGTCTCTGGCTCATGTTGGTTTCGGTGGACATCTTCAAGTGACCAGACAAATATTCTCCTGCCCTAAAAGAGAAGGGAATGAATGGGGGTAGATGGTGAGACTAACAGTAAACAAAAAACTACACAGTACACAGTGTGGGTGAGCACTAGAGAGTGAATGGGATGGGTAAGTGGTGTGGGAGCCTTTTGAGGATCAGAAGCTTTTGCTTTTGTGACATGCTTGTAACTATTTCTTTGTTTTTTTTGTTTTAGTCCTTTTTGTTTGGTTCCAATGCTTATTGTTTTCAAAGTGTGGCACATTGAATTAACCAAAAATGAATGTGTTCTGGTAATGTCCTTGATCTGCATGTAAACCTTGGTGAAGTTTCTGCTAACCTCACATATGATGCTACTAAACTGACTCAGCGGATGGCTAGTGCCATATTATGCATTGGTGTGTCAGGAGAGATGTCAATCAATGAATTTATACTCCTCCAAATCATTAACTTACCTAATTGAAATCACATTCGCTAAAAACTTAAATATATGAGGCATAAGTGGAGACAATTGGTGCAATTAACTATTTTTTGAATTTTTTCCAGAAGAATTATAAGCGCATTCCAGAATATCCAATTTGAATCATTGTTACTCAGTAGTATCATCGACAACTCAAAATCATAGTTCGGTATAAACACATCTCACTTTTCATCCAATAACTGCTTTCATATTTCTCTTTTCACTAAAAAAAAACCTACCTCACTCTGACAAAAACAAGTGAGGAATGAAAGTGGTCGTAGGGTAAAAGTGGGCATGTTTTTGGTACGCTTCTCGTTTTCTATTCATTTTTTCCAAGTGACAATGCCTTATCTGGTTAAGCATGCATGACAAAATCCCCTCCATGCCATGTAAATGTGAACATGCTTAGGAAAGAACCGCAGCAGAAAGGCTAGCTATAGTCAAGACCCTGCAGCACCCGCAATGCAAATGGAATAATGTCTAGTCTTATTGGAACAACGTGCACACAACCCTCCTTAAAAAGAGGGAGTGAAACGGGCATGAGAAAAGAAAACATCCCTTTCACTCACTTTTCGTTAGCCATAGAAAAGTGGGGGATCTTACTTTCTTATTCACATGCAATGACCCCGTTTGTATCATGTGGAGCAAATGGGGGACACAGTGTATCGAAACCTAGGAGGAGGTCTAGTCTACATAAATAGTTTTAGGCTATCGACCATATAAAAAAATAATAATTTTAGGGTTTTGGAAGGAAACCTGACAAGCCAGAATCATTCAATGGAGAGAAGACAAGTTTATTATTGCGAGCTTTATGATGTTATCCCACTTTGTTCATTGATGATTACACAACCAAAAGCACATTGCCAAAATTCCATGATTATGCCTTACATCACGCATCGACAAGGCGGCTTTTCATTAGTTTATCATGACGAGGGATTAAACATGATTCATAGCAGCCCGTGTGGTCTTAAAGGCAACCCGCTTTTTCTTATGAAGATTGGTACACTCAATGGAATAATAACGTTTCAGGATGTATAGTTGATGTATGGTACGTCGTGTACTAAACAGAATTGTGATCGGTATATACTTCAACCCTATTACTTTAGAGCTATACCTCCGTGTCATGAAGATCCGGATGTGGGATCAGTTCGCTTATCTTGTTTGTAATTAAATACGTCGTAAAGGGGTAGCTTAAGCGATTGGTCATCTTCTTTCATGTTTTCCATACTTAAATGTGCATATGTACGTGGTTATTGCGAGTGCTTTTGTCTCTTTCAGTTGGGTGTGCTGTGAAGAAGAAAGTTGAAGATCTAAGAGCAAGATGCAGAGTTTGACGTCTTGTCTCGAGATGCTCACTCTCACGAAGAGACGACAGGATGAAGAAATCTTGAGCATAGTGGGATGAGAAACGCCTAAAGCAAGCAAAGTCGATTCAAATGGCTCAAAACGTATAATAGAGAAAGTAAATGGACGAGCGACATGCATGGATTAATGGGACACAACAGCTTTCTCTAATATTATCGTATCTTGTGTGTGCGTACCAGTGGGTCCTAAAAGTTCTACATATTGCAAAACCATAGGTTGACTCATATTCTTTGAGAAAATACTAATAGAATGCTTCTACTTTCAAAACTACAAGTTTGCTACTTCACATTAGTAAATTCATTCATTTATTTATGAATTTGTCATTACCCTTTCCAAAATGCTCCTGCCGATATTCTAGAGCATCCAAACCCTAATCAACAAATCACAATCTCATTACCCCACCTCAACCATCACAGACAGTCGCACGCCATGACTTAACTGCTCACTATTGGAATATTTAAATATTAAAACGCACTTTCATCCAACAGTTTTTAAACTGTTGGCAGTGATCTTACAAAATTTTTATCTAGTATCAAAATATAAGGTCTTGAATTCAATTTTTTCCAGACTCATTATTTGCCTTCCTTACTATATATATCCATGCTTAGTTTTAGGTCAAAATCCAGCCTACGTGTATGGGGGAGTATTAGAATATTCAAAAATTAAATCAAACTTTTATCTAACAGCTTAAGTTGTTATAACAATTGGCAATAATCCCACAAAATATTACACTCGCTGCTTGTTTCACTGCCGAGGGCAAGGTCCATGGCTTGCGACATCATGCCGAGCTGCAACGTCCCACCACAAAGAGCAAGATTGTCCCTGTTCCTGCTAGACCTTCTCTCTCCAGTCGTCCTCAACTCCCCTCTCACAAGAACGACGATGCACCGCCACACCTAGGTGGCCTTAATCTACGGTCGTTCATGGTGTTGCAACCTTGGACGAGGCTGCGGAGGCTATCGAGGTTGCCATAGTTGTCCGTGGGCATGATGACTTCGATTAAGGTTTCCCATGCTTGTGTCACGGGCCAATAGATTCTTGACCGCGAAATAGCTCATACAGCGCTTGGTGAGCCGAGAACATCGAGCTAGCCTTCCTTCTAAAGATTGTTCCTAAAAACGATATGGCAAATCGCATCCTATACCAGGTTATACCACGCTCAGTTTAGCTCGGGCATTCAATCTCTCAAGCGAGACATTCATGACACTTTAATAAAACAATTGATTTTGACCTGTCATGACCTCATAAAAAATGTAGCATCAGCTTCAGACCATTTTGTATATGAGAGGCCAACTCCGCCTTCATAACTCCTTAGAGTTATAACCATTTTATCATAGAACTCCTAGCACAAAAACCCGAACTCCACTCCCACAAACCTATTGTATCATCCCTTTTGCATTAGTCACTCTTCAACTCGATGCCACAAAGCTCCACTCTTCGGCTCGCAAGGGTATGGGAGAATTCGGTCCATGACATTGGTTGATCTCCCATGTACAAACTGGTCGATAGTTGATGATTCTCTCCCGATGAGGTCATGGCAGGTCGAAACCAGTCGTTGCACTAAAGTGTTCGGTATGTCTCGCTTGAGAGACTGGATACTCGAGCTAAACTGGACGTGATGCAATTTGTTATTAGGATGTGATTCATCATACTATTTTTAGAAATAATTTTTGGAAGGAAAGCTCTTCTAATGTCCTAGGCTCACCAGACATCACACGGGCTATTCGATGGTCAAGAATTTGTCGGCCCGTGACACTTGCGTGACCTCCAATCGAGGTCGCCCATGTTGTCGCAACAACGATTTGAAGCTACGGCAGCCATGGTGACTCTCCCCAAGGTTGTCATTGTCGTCCAACGGGAGAGATAGAGAGTGAGACTTGGGGAGAATCGAGATCGTTGAGCAACAAAAGCGAGGGCTCGACCTGGGGGGGAAAGACGAGAAGTTGAATGCGTGGATGGTGTGAGATTAGGGCTCATGGGACCTTCACATGCGGGAGGTTGTTCTAGGCAATTTTTGATAGCGTTGAAGTAGCAAAACTTGTAACTTCGAAAATAGAGGCATGTTCTTAGCATCAAAAGTGACGTTTTCCATACTTTCCCTATTATTCATCTCGATTTTGCGCCTGGCGTCAACGATGCTAGGTCAATGGAAAATAGAAGTGCGCGCTCACTTGAAATTTCCACAGATTTAACTTGGAATCATGCAAAGAGAAGGGAATTGAAGCAGTAGTAGAGGAGAGGAAATAGGAATCGAGACAATCGAAATGAGGTAAGATCCAATGACTATTCTTTTGCAACAAAGTCTTCTGAAACCAATGGCATTTGGTAGCTTCGAAATCATCTTAAAACTGATTGGGTTCTTTTGAAATTTTGAGTTATCAGGGTGAATCGCATTTCCTCTATACCATCTACCAATGAATCGTCGAAGCTGGGGGGAGATACCATCGGAAGCTGAGTGCTATGTACAGCTCATTCTTGTGTACCATGAATTTAATATTTTCTATCTGGAACATTGTACTGACGGGACAATGGATGTGATGTTTAGGTACCCAAAAGCCTGTTTCATCACGTTTGATATGTTAGAAAATGAATTGCATTCCCTCCACATTTTCAATGTTCATAAAAGAAATCACCGGTGGAGGTATAAAGTTAGGGTGCGCATGAGAACGTTTCTGTGCCCGGGAACCATTTCTGAACAGAAATGATTTTTTTTGATTCTGTGCCCGGAAACAATTTCTGAGTATTTTAAGGCGTTTGGTAACTATCCAAAATTTTTATTCCTGGAATAGAAATGCGTTTGGTAACTACACAAAATTTCTTTTTATTAATAATATTTTAATAATATTTTGAATTGTTTAAGATTTTTTTTTTTTTCAAACCTATTTTCTCTCTTGGCCATGGCCGGTCGCCGGCGGCCGGCGAGGGCGACAAGGCCCTCGCCGGCCGTCGGCGGAGGCGAGGGTCCCCCTCGCCGGCGAGGGCGAGGGCTGGACCCTCGCCGCCTGGGCGAGGCGCCTCGCCGCCTGGACCTGGCGAGGTCGGCCTCGCCCAGATCCGGCGAGGCCGAGCCTCGCCGTGGGTCGCGACGGCGAGGCTCGGCCTCACCAGATCTGGGCGAGGTCGAGCCTCGCCGTCGCGACCCACGGCGAGGCTCGGCCTCGCCCGATCTGGGCGAGGCCGACCTCGCCAGGTCCAGGCGGCGAGGCGCCTCGCCCAGGCGGCGAGGGTCCAGCCCTCGCCCTCGCCGGCGAGGGGGACCCTCGCCTCCGCCGACGGCCGGCGAGGGCCGTGACGCCCTCGCCGGCCCTGGGCTGTGGCCGGTCGCCGGTCGCCGGTGACCGGCGACCGGCCATAACCCAAGAACAAAAACACAAAAAGAAGAAAACAAAAAAAAAGAAAAAAAACTGATTCTCAAAGTTGTGCCGAGAAACAAGAAGCTACTTTTTTTTACTTCTTGTTTCTCTTCCAAAACTGTTTCTCGGCACAAATATTTGCAAAAATGTGCCCGGGCACAAAAAATTTACCAAACGCATTTCTGTTCCCAAACTATTTCTGGGAACAAAAGAACAGAAATTTTTACTGTTTGGCACGTTACCAAACGGGCCCTTAGTGGCGGGACCAAACCTTTTTCTTTTGGCCGTCAAATGTCTCGTCAATGCCCTAATGCACGAACGTGAAAATTTTAGGCACTTCCATCTCGGTTCATGGCATCAAATTGCACCGCCCGAAGTCAGATTTTATATGCTTTTTATATATTCATATGATTTTTCACTATCTAGCAATTTAAATTTTTCAATTAGATTTTCGAATGTGGTATCAAAATCAGTATTATCCTCTTCACATATGTGCGTCCATCTCCCATCAGTCAAATTTCACGCATCGCTCCTAATTCAATTTGCACGTGAGAGGGGGGTATTGTGATATTGGCCCGCATCTCTCAACAAATGAATCCCATATACCCTTTTATATTCATGCGATCTTCATTCACTCACCTAACAATTTAAGCTTACAGATCGAATTTAACCCCCTCAATATCAGGCACATTGCTAGATACTTCTTTTTGTGAATGAACTTAAATTTTTCGAATGCAAAAGAACAGGCGCGTCATAACAAGGACCGATTCGAATCCGGGACCTCCTTTTCGACGCGAAGTCAGGCAAATCGCTTGCTCGGAAAGCTAAGACTGGTCTAGAGAAATAGAGCGACGATTCACGGCGATCGAATCCGTCAATCGCCACGTCGTTTCCAAGGTCAATTCGGCCAAAGCACACCCTCTGTTCCACGTGGCCTTCGGAACGGAACACCCATGAAACTATGTCCTTTTGGGGGGCGTGAGGAGGGTGGGGGGGGGGGGGGGGGGGGACGTGGTGAAGTGGGAGACATAGGCATGCACCAAGTACAAACTCGAAAAGCATGTGTGATGCCGCATTAAATTACTGCGATTGAGGAGGTGGTGTCGTGGTGGTGAGCTTTGGAAATCTCGTATTGCAAAACACGTTGGACCTTCGAGACCGATGTGTGAACTTCGGTGCATGTGTGCCGGCCGGTCATTACTCGATCCGTGCATTGCATGGTCTCTCCCACGGGTTTTAAACTATAATATCGCGATTCCTCTCTCCTTTTGGCGGGAGCCAAAGCATATGCGCAATGGAACCCGAGGAAACAGGCTTTGCTTTGTGCCTACCGTTTTCCAAAAGGTCGTGCCGGACGCTTGGAACCCAAGAAAAGAGGGGCTTTGCTTTTGTGCCCTTCCATTTCAAAAGATCGTGTGAACAAGTGTCTCGGAGATACTTTGTTAAATGTGCTTGGTGAGACGGTGTTTGATCGTCGAAGTATTGTTTGTGCGACTCGTGAGGAAGGTCGGTGAGCGATGCCCGAGCCCCACGTTGGATGGGGGAAGATGTGCGACTTAATTCGTAACCGCGGCCTCTCATCCCTTGACGGGTGATGACTTTCAGCAGTCACATCTGAATACATGAGTCGGGTCATCACAGATATCTAACACATGAATCTCTCTAGTAGATGTATGGTTCGATATTAGGCTGTGTCCCAAGCATTGAATTTGGATGCGAAGTGATTGTCGGGGGGATGCAGAGCTTGGAGGTGTGACTCTCGGCAGGCTTCGTTGATGGCAAAAGGGCAAGAAAGGAGAAGTACCACGAGGCAATGCGAAACCAACACAAAATAGGACGTCAATTCTATAAGTTCAAATGTTTGTGACACCCCATGCTTGCATCAAATGAGAGAGGACTTACTGCTTGATTTATAAGTACAATTCACTTTCAAGTGTTCGACATTTTGAACGGTCACACCTGAGCAATCCTTTGAGCGTTTGATCCATGTGGAATCGGTCTAACGTGGTTGTGTAGTGCATTGAAAATCACAATCATGAGACAGTACCTTTAAAAGCTAGCAAAAAAATTAATAAAACACTTAGACTCTACCTATTGAAAAAAGTATAAAAAAAAGTCATAAACATCTTATATTTGTACTAATTTAGTCCTAAATTTCTTTTTGTGCAAATTCAATCCTAAACCTTTTGTATTGATATCAATTGAGTCCTAAACTTTTTTTTGGTGTCAATTCAGTCCTAAACCTTTTGCATTTATGTCAATTCAGTTCTAAACCATTTTTTTTATTCCAATTCAATCCTAAACCTTTTTGCATTTGTGCCAATTCAGTCATAAACTATTTTTTGATTCCAATTCAGTCCTAAACCTTTTGCATTTGTGCCAATTCAGTCCTAAACCTTTTGCGAAGGACTGAATTGGCACCAATGCAAAGGTTTATAACTGAATTAGTACCAATGCAAAATGTTTAGAACTTTTTTGACACTTTTCTCCTACCTATTTCATTGAAAATAAATGATTTGAAAAATATATTCCTAAAAATGTTCGCTCGTATCGCTTATAAAGATGAATGAACAAAAATTATTTTCATCATTTACGAAAATGTTTGGACATAATTTTTTTCAATAATTAAAACATTTTTCGTTAACTAATTAATTCAAGTGATACGAGATGTTTTGCAGAAAATGAATTATTTGGAAAATAATTTCCAAAAAATAATCGCTCATATTGCTTACAAAAATGAACAAACGAAAACTATTTTTATCGTTCACGAAAATGTTTGGACATAAATTATTATCGATAATGAAAATAATTTTCCCATTAATTAATCATTTCAAGCAACAAAAGAGGCCAATTTTTAGAAAGATATTTTTCAAATAATTAATTTTTCACAAAACATACAGAACCTTAATTTGACGGCGATGAATCATCGGGAGATAAAAGCACTAGGTTCGGTCGAAACAATACCCATGTCAGGTATGCTTGAAATGTAATGGTTGTCAATATCAGAAAATGGATAATTCTATGAAAGAAGTGGATGAAATGGCAAGTTATTTTTAATTGCTTTTTATTATTTAGCACGCGGATAATTTCGAAAAATGGATCTATTTATTTATTTTTCCATTTGAAGGGCGATATTGAAAAAACAAATTGGAAAAGTGTGGGAAAAGAGCAATTTCCAAAAAACTCTGGACCTATTTGTTTTTTTTTTTTTTTGCGTTTCCTTTCTTTGCCGGGACCCGGGAGCACCTGATCACGCGACATTCCCACGACGCCACGTGTATGTATGGCCCACAGCCCTCCTCAGACGAAAATAGCCCTCCTAACTTCCGGGGCCCCCTCGCGGGGCGTTTGGGCATAACCGTAATTTCTCAGCGCAACTTTGGCTTTCAAGAGGCAGCTGAAGTGGGAAAAAGGCAAACAGAAGGAAAAGAATGATTGTGAGCAATATGTCGTACTTTCATTTGCCAAAGTGCCTTGTATCAATGGAGGATGAATACCCAAAAAAGAAAAACCTCACGCATATGGCACATCTGGTCCAAATCAATCATTTTCCCAGATCGGTGCACCCGTGCCGCACCACATTTAACCCCCGAAACTGATTTCGGCGTCATAAAAAATCGCAAGACCGGTATAGTCATGTTACATTTATCATAATTTCGCCCTCAGGATACCTGGGAGATTTGTCATAGCCGAAATAGTATGGGATTTTTTGCAGGCGTGAAAATTCGTCCAGGGCCAATGCGAAAGCGGGCGTACCGGTTTGGGATTATTAGTAATATCAGCCCTATTGATAACAGCGGTTCGGTGCACTTACCGGTCGAAATCCATAAGTTCCTTCCATCTCCCAGCGGACAAAACTCCCCTCCAAGCAAGTGTATGCCATCGATCAGGTCACGGATCCTACACAGCCAGTTTATAAATCGCGCACGTGCGAAACTCCATATGTAAGGCGAACCAACGCTTTCCCGGATCAGATATGGAAGGAAATGCGACCCGCGGAGCAAACGAAAGAAAACACACCCCGTTTTATTAAAGGGAAAAGAATCGGGTCGCTGCGCTCCTTAAAAGGGATGTAGTTTACAAGAAAATTAATGACCCACATGATTTTGACATTCTTTACTGACGAGGGTAAATCTATTACATATAAATCTAAAGAGGGGGGAGACATGGCTTGATGGTCTTTGGTGATGGGGGAAAAATTTTATGGAACATCGTCATCGGTTGGGGTTTCGGTCCGAGCGTGGAAAGCCATTATCTCGTCAAATCTTTCCCTCGTTCTCGTGCTGCTCCTGCGCACTTTTTTCCACCACCGCCGCTGTACTGAAAAACTTTCTTCTGAGGCGACACTGCTTAGGTTAGAGAGCAAGAAGAACACATAGGCGCAGGTAGAGAGAGAGAGAAGAGAGAGAGTCGCCGTCGCCGTTGCCGTTGCCGTTGCCGTTGCCGTCGTTCTAGTAGCTGGGAAGATCACTCGAGCTCGAGGCATGGGATTACATGGAGTGCCCGTCTCGTGAAAAGCCTTCCCCCCTCCCACTCCCCCTCCGGTCAGACCTACCACCGGAACCGACGAGCCGTTTGTTCGCTAGGAGCGCCGCTTCGTGATGGCGGAGACCGGCGTCGTCCGGTTCCACGGCAACCTGGACCCGGCGGCCCAAGAGTTCCGTCCGGCGAGGAACCCTAATAGCCCTCCCTTCTTCGCGCCGCCGGCGCCGGCGCAGCCGCTCTACTACTCGCCGCCGTACGAGGTCCAGGTCGTGCCCTTCCAGTACCCCCACCAACATCACCACCAGCAGCCCCCCGCGTCGATGCCGCCTCCGGCGGCGGCCTCAGTGGCCCCGCCGATGCCGCCGCCCTCCCCGACGGCGACGCGGGCGCTGGCGCTGTGCCCGGTGCCGGGGGACGCGAGCGAGTCGTGGGTGCGGCGGGAATTGGAGGTGTTCGGGGACGTGAGGGCGGTGCAGATGGAGCGGGCCCGCCGCGAAGGGGTCGTGACGGTCCACTTCTACGACCTGCGGCACGCGAAGCGGGCGCTGAGGGTCATCCGGGAGCAGCATATGCAGCGGCAGTGCCGCCTCCGGGACCACTACGGCGCGCCCGCCGCCGCGCCCGCCGAGGACCCCTGCTGCCGCAGCGGCGGAGGCGGCGCGCCTCCGCCGGCGGGGGGGCCGGCGTTGTGGGCCCAGTTCGTGATCCCGGCCGTCCGCGCCATCCCGGAGGGGCAGAACCAGGGTACCATCGTGGTCTTCAATTTGGACCCGGACGTGTCCGCGGCCAGCTTGCGAGAGCTCTTCGAGCCATTTGGTATCCACCAAAGCATGTCTTAACGAATGCGATTTTCTCTTTCGCTTCTTTGTGGTTATAGATCAAATCCATCGTCTTTGCATGAAAAGTCTTTGTGCTATGATCGAGTTCTTCGTATTCTTGGTGGGGGCTGCTGCTTCAGTTCAGATGGGTGTGCTTTCTTTCTTTGCGGGGTACAGTGGGGCTTAAAGCTGTGAGACTCGAGCGTTCTTTCTCTTCTCCTTTTCATCTCCTTTCATTGGACGATGCGTCTCTTTCCTTGCGCCCTTTTCGTGCCTTATCCCGAATTCCTCCCTCGTTTTTGCATGGTCAAGATCTCTTTGATGATTTCGTGCAGGTCCGGTGAAGGAGCTTAGAGAGACTCCCTTCAAGAAGCACCAACGGTTCGTGGAATTCTACGACGTCCGAGACGCCGCCAAGGCGCTGGCCCAGATGAACGGCAAGGAGATCCACGGCAAGAACGTCGTCATCGAATTCAGCCGCCCCGGCGGCTACAACCGCAAGTTCCTGCTCGACCCCCCCGCCAGTCCGACCCCTTTCGCTCACAATTCGTCGTTCCTCTATAACCCCCCGGCGGCCTCCTACCATGCCAAAATTCCGAAGAATTCGCCGCCGCCGCCTCCCCCTCCCCCTCCTCCGCCCCTGCCGTTGCTGCACCCAGTGGCCGCCGCTCCCCCCGGGCTCCGAATCCTGCAACCCAACCAGCCCGCCAAGAAACTACTAATGGGTCCTGGCGAAGCGAGCCCTACCGCGGAGAAGAGCTCGGAAGTCGAGGCGTCGATGAGCCGCTTGAGTTTGAGCGGCGGCGATGCTCATGGAAGTGAGAGAGTGGAAGGAGAGTATTGCAACAAAGGGGGCGTTGTTAGGAAGGGTGCCAAGAAGAGGCACGGCAATAGCATTAGGCCGCAGTCGCAGTCGTGTAGGAATAGCAGCGGCGGCGGTAGTGGAAGGCCATGGAAGAGCAACAAGCAAGGCAGGCACAGGCTCGATTCGCGGTTCGTCATTAGCGAGGAGGACGACGCGGTGGCCGAGGCGAGTTCCGGCGACTCCAGGACCACCGTCATGATCAAGAACATACCCAACAAGTACAGGTGAACGAGGAGGGGGTCGTTCTCGTTCTCGTTCTCGTTCTTCATCATACATGCTATTTTGGGGAATAAATTCGTCTTCTTCCTCTTTTTATTTTATTATTAGAATCTGCAATTGTTTAATGTTGGGCACAGTCAGAAGCTGCTGTTGAACATGCTGGACAACCACTGTATTCACTGCAACGAGCAGATTGTAGAAGACCACTGCGAGGAGGACGACGATCGCCAGCCGCTGTCCGCATACGATTTCGTCTATCTCCCCATTGATTTCAAGTGATTATCTGAACATAAAGAATCGCAAAACCCACTTGGTCCTTTCTTTTCCTACTTTTGATTCTATTCGAGGTTTGAATTGCTGATGTTGGGATTTGATGTTTCTCGCATTTGGACAGCAACAAGTGCAACGTAGGGTACGGGTTCGTGAACATGACGACGCCGCAGGCGGCGAGGCGGCTCTACAAGGCCTTCCATCTCCGCCACTGGGAGGTCTTCAACTCCAGGAAAATCTGCGAAGTCACCTACGCGAGAATCCAGGTATGACAAGCTCTCGTTTTTATTGAGAATTTCGTCAAAGACTTGAGTCCAGTAGCGATTATAGCGCACAATGGGGATTCAAGCGGGGGGCTCGGATAGCAAAAGAGAACTTCGCCTCTCTGAATGAATCCCCGCAAAAGCGGAAAAGATGGAAAAATGAAGAATCTGGTTTTGTGGGGTTGAAGGGTTTGGAGGCGCTCAAGGAGCACTTCAAGAACTCCAAGTTCCCGAGCGAGGCGGAGCACTACCTGCCGGTGGTGTTCTCGCCGCCGCGCGACGGGAGGCGGCTGACGGAGCCGCTCCCCGCGGCGGGGCAGCAGCAGCAGCAGCACCGGCTGCGGCGGCACGAGGAGGGGGACGACGAGCGCAGCGACGAGGAGGACAACGAGATGGGCGGCGGAGATGAAGGGGCGGGGATCGATGGGCATGACGTCTGCTGCAGCAGCAGCAGCGGCAGCGGGGAAGAAGGGGAGGAGGGGACGGAGGGGGGCGGCGGCGGCGGCGGGTGCAGAGTGGGGAGGGGCAGTCAAGGCTCGAGCGGCGGCGATAATGGTGATGACGATGGTGACAAAGAGAAGAATTGAATGCCGTGTCGCGTCCCTTCCCCTCCCCTTCGGTTCGGTTTTCGCGCAGAGAGAGAGGAACGCGAAGCGTCACGCAGCGCAGAGCGTGCGTGGCACCGCCCAATGGGCGGTCGTCGAGCTCTGCGCCTAGAGCCCACCGTCGCACAGCTCCTCCTCCTCCTCTTCCTCCCTCCTCCCCCTACCACTGTCACTCTTCTCTTCTATCTCTCTCTCTCTCTCTCTCTCTTCTGGTTTTAGTATGTGCATGGCTTTTTTTTGGGTGCTTTTTCTCCTTTCTGATTTTCTCTGTAGAATCTGTGGTGACGTTTTCTTTGTTCCGTCGGGAAATAATTTGTTTTCTCTTCCCCCTTTTGTAGTCTCGTTTTTCCTTTTTGGGAGTAATTTTTGACATTTTGATGAATCTGTGGTGACTGTGAATTATTTCATTTGTTTTGGAAATGTGAAAGTTGCATTTTGGGGAAGATCCAAAACTTTTGTTTTCCCTCCTCGTTCTTTTTGTTGGGGTGTTTAAGACGGAAGTGTAATTAAGGATATGTAATTGAGCTACTCGGGCTCTCGATTCCTAGGTTTCTCGAAATCGAAATCGAGCTAGAATATCTCGATCGTGTAAATCCTTGGTTGGAGCCCGGATTCGAACGTAAATTGCTGCTGAGTTTTCACTTCGTGTTCGATCGATCAATCGACGGGCGTCATGCATTCAACTGAAATGGTGGGGATATGAGAAGAACGACCGTCTAATGATTGACCTTAAGCTCGATTCAGTGAATCGCTGGCTTAGGGTTGTAAGTCACATGGAGTTTCCTCTGTAAATCATGGCTTCCATCGTGTGAGGTTCGCATGCTCCGGTGTTCGATCATTCGATCAACTTAGCACATACGGAAGAAATTTTTAGGATGTTACAGATGGTTGTTTAAGTTGTTCTTTAATAGCTTAAACTTTTTTAGGGAATTGGTAACGCATATGCTTAACTTCAAATGTGATAGAAAAATGACTGGTGTTTTATGTCTTTCTTTTGCCTTTAGTGTTCGTGTCCATTTACTCATTAATTATCGAGACACACGATTGAATCAAATTTTCATTTATGACCACTATACTTTGTTACATTGTACAATCAAATCGTTCAACTGAGATTGGAAATCTACTGCAAACGATGCACTCTAAATCTCTGGTGCACACTTGCATTGATGTGGCGCCCAGTTAGCACCGCATTGACGCCATACCGACACTAAAAAAGAATAGCCGAAATTGCAATCTTTTTGAAATATATGTGTGCGTATGTATGGTGGATCAACTATTGTTTTCCCATGCTCCGACGGAGGGCCGTCGGCCTTGAGTCGCGAGGGTAGCGGCTAGGGCTCATGAACCCTCTCAAGTGACGGTGAGGGCTTGCCGTCACCACAGACGAAGGCCTTAGTCGAAGCATTATTCCTCCTCCCCCCTTCACTCTCTCTCTCCCTCAAAACTGTTTTCAGTTTTCCATATCGGAATAATATTTGTTGGTATTAAACATCGTTTGATAGTCTAAGTGAGATGCTTTTCGCATATGTCGCGCTGTGCAATCTTTTGGCGAAATACATGAGATGCCACATTGGACGTTCGTTGAAAAAATCGGTTGAAAATTAGTCAGGGTACATCAATTACAAGGAAATATATATTCTCATTGCATTTGGCTAATCGAAATATAGTTCATTGGGTTGATTGCAAAACGTGCCAAAGTTCATTATCCACCAGTCGAATTTACATAGTTCATTGGCCTCAATGGAACCGAGCCCAACCGCCATAGACTTGATCCTGAACGCCGGAAATCAAGAATCAATATCAGGGTTTTCGTGTTCAAGTGTAAAGTTTCTGGTACAACACCAATAACTTAGTCATATTTTGGAATATGTTTTTTAACTTTTTAAAAAATAAAATCGTTTTTTTAATTTAAATATAAATTTTTTATTGATTACAAAAATATTTTTCGTCGGTTCTTTTTTTTTTTCAAGAAAACCAAACGAAGCTCAAATGCAGGTTTTCATGATGAATGCTCATCCATCTCGAAAAGCACGAATCGGAAAATAATGACGAAGATGGTGCGAAGTACGGAAGTCGGACCCATAGATAGGTACATCTAGTCACCTGTCTCAATAATAAAGCACATGGAAAATTGACATCAACATGATGTTGTTATAAAACTATAATAATGAGTTTATCTCAAATATATCGTTACCTGTCCAAAAAAAATAATTTAGAAAAAAAGTGACTAAGATTCCGTTTAATTTACGAAAATAAAATATTAAAAAATATATATTTCCTAAAAATGATCATTTGCATCGCTTATAAAAATAAACGAATGAAAAATATTTAGAAATAAATTGCTGTCGGTGATGGAAACATTTTTCATTGATTAAATATTTTAAGCGATAGAAGCGATTAGTTTAGAAAAAATGTTTTTCAAATAATCTATTTTTCCGTGAAACAAACAGAGCTTACATATGATGGATTATCAGGAAGGGTAGCGTTATTTTCACCTTTTGTATGACTAAATTTGCCGTATTAGCTAAAGAGACAACATTGCTCTTAATCATCCAACCCCCGTATGTATTCAATTTCCTTCTTTGTCTATTTTTTTTTAATTTTATATTGGGTCTAGTTGCCATCATTTTGTATATCACATCTTTCTTTCTTTCTTTCTTTTTTTAAATTAATTGGGTATTACCATGCGAGAAATTTTCAAGAAACTTAGTTCTTTGCCATGTTGTCGAGCAAATTTATGGATTGATCATCAATTGAAAAGTCCATAAATGAGCAACTTTTTACCATGTCAAATATTGATGAACTTTTTATTTTTATTGTGCATATCACTGGATAACTTTTTTCTTAGCCGTTGTCTTTTATGCACAAATGGCAGGTTATAGATTTGCCTAAATAAAATCACAAATACATTCTCCAATACGAAAATTGAAAAGATGAAATTTAATTTAATCAAACCTTTTGCATAAAAGAAGAAAAAGTATAAAAAACAAAGACAATTAAATTTTTCTAATTTTGGATTGACAAAAATTAATATTATCCATGGAGTGTTTATGAAAATCTACCAATGTGCCTCGGTATGCAGAATATTTTTTAAGTCTTTGTTTTTAGTGTATTTTGATATACCCTTATAATTTCTTACGTATTCTGTGTAAATGCGTCTCATTGACGGTAGAAAAAAGAATCATCAATTCTTTGATATGGAAAATAAAGAGATTAGATTTTTTTCCCGAGATTAATCAAATAACAAATTCACTGAAAAGTGAACTTTGGAGGTAGAAGTGACGAAAAATTTAATAAGTTGTGAGAAGTATAATGGTAAAAAAGTGGTTAATTTTTTTTAATGTCTGGATTAAGGAATACCGTGCAAAAGTAAAAAACCATCAATGGCGATTTTGTGTAAATATTGTGTGCATTCAGTCATATAAACAGTGGTACCAGCCCCACCCTTTCAAGTAAATAATAATGAGTTTACTTCAAATATTTTGAACTTTAAAACAAACCTCATGTTAGGCTAAAACTGCAGGCATTAAAGAATTTAAAAAAAAATTGGTATAAATTGAGTTTCATTACAATATCATAAAAAATTAATTTGCTGGTATGATTTATTTATACAAGTTGGATGTAATACCATCAAATTTTGTGTATGTGAACATATTTGATATGTTTTTTAGATACCGAATTAGCAAATAAATCTAGAACGAGTAAAAGAGGCAGTTTTATCTTAGAGCAGCACAGTAAACATTTTAAATGCATATAAACATTTTAACTAGGTTTGTTTACCTTCATAATCAACACGATTGGCTTAGTGGTTAAGGAGCGGACTTGCACGTGAATGCCATGCATGACATGGGTTTCGATTCTCCGCCCCATCAAGTGCAAACAATCCCACAACCGCTCATCCCGATTTCAACTTGCGCCTCATTCGAGGGTCACGAGGTCGGCGGAGGCATTTGGATCCACCCAAGACAGGCTTTCCGGTCGGCGAAAGGAGACCAGGGTTCTCCGGTGCTATTGGCACGGCAACATCTCCCATTCAAAAATGCCTGCGAGAGAGAGAGGGGGACAGACAGAACGCTTTGCAACTTAGGAGTGGTCCAATTAGCCTGGAGTGGTCCTCCTGCTGCTGCTGCTGGCTGCTGGCTGCTGCCGCTACCGCGAGTCCGCTCGCAAAAATCTTTGTTTCTTTTTCTAGTAAAGGAGAAAGGGCGCGCAGCATTTTGTCTCGACTCCTGAACTGTGTAGGTCAATGCAGCTCATGTCAGAGAGAAAGAGGGAGAGAGAGAAAATTTAATGCCACCGTGCTAGAGAAATGTAGATAGACACAGGACATGGAAGTCTCCCACTGTTTTGGGGGTGTTTCGAAGCCGTGTCAGCATCTTGACACCAACCATACGAGGTTGAGCCGAGGCTATCGATAGAGTAATTAATTATTACATTACACATTTATCTAATAATTTACATAATTCTATTACATATCAGGAGGCATCGGAAATTTTTTAAATAATCGGTAATGGTCTCGTGAAATCTCAGGAAAAGGGGATAGGTGGCGCGGGTTGTGTGATCGGACCTCATCCCGCGACCCGGCACCGGGGAGGTCCACGCGTCGAGACCCCAGGACGTCGGGTAAAGAGGAGGAGCAGGGACGAGGGAAAGGTCACTGGGACTGACAAGAAAGGACGTGGTGTGTGGGGTGACGGGAGTGTGAAAAAAGCTGCGGCGGACGACTGTGAGGTGAGGGACAGCCGTGAGGGAGAGAGAGAGAAGAGTGTGTTTTTGGAGACAGAGGGGGAGTCACTAGACAGAGAATCATGACCAGCAAGAGCAAGGTTTCCAAGCTAGCAACAGATAACGATACAAATAGTATTTTTTGAACTTTAATTTGACGTGATTTATAATTTTTGATTCAAAGTGTGATATCATATCTGGACTTTAAATTTATAAAATACATTCACGAATATTGACTTTCAATATTCAATATGAATCCTTGAAATTTTCTGTACTGTATATTTTACTAATAGTTCATAGACCATATCAAACGGATTCAAAGCCTGCGGATGGTGTTGTGTTTTGAATAGAAGTTCCGGAACCATTCGTGCTATTACCCTTGATATTAATGTCTCGATTAAATCGCCTTTTCTACACTTAATAAATCTGATCTAACGATAAGAAAGCGATTAAATCATTAAGCCACGGAATCGTAGAAGCTCCCCAAACATGATTTAGATAATAAACTTACTTTAATCACCCTCGTTATTTATCGGAGAAGAAAAATGAAGATGACATTTTTTATGATATTAACTCGTTATGTATTTTTACACGGATTTTTTTTTGTTAATAAATGCCACGGTAGCACTTGCTAAATGCCCATATAATTGTTTTAACTTGGTTTATGCTTTCTTCTTTTAAAAATTCAAAACCGTTCTTTATTTTTTAGAATTTCACCCTCCATTTTCCTCACCACCTCCCCCCTTCTTTCTAAAAGAAAAAATTCATATTAAAATGGTTAATATCACGAAAAATCTCAAACTGGTATATCTGTGATAAATTTACCCCAAATAAATTGATGGGTCACCAAAAATCTCAAATCGGTATACTTATAACAAATTTACCCTATGTTAGCTTCTATCAAATTTTCTCGTGAAATTACTAAGCTGGATAATAAGTGTCAATAATTCAATTAACATGGCAAGTCCATGTGAAAATCTATATTAGTTTGGAGTAAATTCGTTACAGACGTATCAGTTTTGGGTTTTTGTGATATTAACTTATATTAAAATGACGCTCAAATCTCAAACAATCAAATACGAAAGTTGATGCTAAAAGAAACAAAATCTTAAGAGAAAACCAATCATTTTCCACACCACAAGAGAGTGAAATTCATGCTAATCTTTTACCCAACAACTTTCATTCTTAGTTCATGACAAAAGTTAGTTTCCCGTTTAATTTACATCGTGATCATCATCGTCGATCTAGATAATAATAATATAACGAAAAATTAGAGCCGAACCGTTCTTGCAATTTGTTTTTTACTTCTTACCACGTAACAAATTTTCATGACATGATGTTCAAATGTAGTCGTGTCGATAATAAATAAACTCCTTCTGTCGTTGTAAACATTTTCCCACGGAGGCGAATGAAAAGGTCATGAGAGGGATGCGCGAGCATACGAGGACATGGATAAAAAGCGGGATTATATCAAGGAGAGGAGCACGCATGTCATGAACTCAGTAAGTTCATTTGTGTTTGTTTGAACGAAAGAATTTTTCACAAATTAGTTTCTTGAATTCTCATATATTTGATTTGCTGAAGATAATTGGTTAACGAAAAAGAATTCCTACTTGAAAAAAGGGAAAATATTGATTTCCTTAAAAATATTTTCCTTTATCATGAGATTTTCCTCCGAAACAAACGCACTCTAATTTTAATTTGAACCGGCGGATTTTACAAAACTTATTGGAATTCAAATAAAGGGTAATTACTCAAATGATCTACGAACTTTGTCTCAATATGCAATTTGATCTATGAACTTGAACTTAATGTGCAATATGATCACTGAACTTTTAATCTGTTCAGTATGGTCCATGAAAATTTGGTATATATTTAAGCTAGACATTGAATTACTATATCCTTGGATTCAATCCAGTCCCTGGATCATGTAATTTTTTCAGGGACTAAATTGAATATGTATCGAAAATTTAATGATTCACATCTACATTACATATTTAATTAAAGTTTAAAAATTATATTAAATAAATTAAAAGTTAATAAATCTGACTACATACTGGGGGCAAAATTCGAGTACCGTATTTGTCATTTTGCCTTCAAACTAAATCCACCACGACGTTTGACGGTTTAAATCCAGAAAACTTCAGAAGAGGCATGATGATTTTGTGCAGGCGGGAGGAAGGAGATAGAGATGAAGAGATATTAGCTGTGGGGACAGGGACATAGCGTAGGTGGCCTAGGCAATGATAGGTTCGCAGTCCTTCCCTCCTTTTTCTCGTGCATGTATGTATGCCGGGGGGGCATTTAAAGCCCCCCCTGCTCGCCGTTCAGCTGGGGGCTCCGTACGGACAGCCGGGGGCCAAAACGCCACCGGACGCAACAGCGCATTAACACATCACAATACGTAGATGGGATGTTTCCCGATCACGGTGGGTCCCAGTTCTCGGCATCCGGGTGGGGCCCGGCGGTCAAGGCTTTTTCCCCCTCGGGTCAAACGTTCCCCCCCGCCCCCACCGCGGCCCCCACCACGACGACGGGGCGGCGCCACGTCAGCGGCCCCCGTCTGACCTGGCAACTGTTGTGACGATGGGATTTGAGCTTTGGCCCCACAAGGAGAGGAGACTGGTTACCCCTGTTCACTCGTTCATGTCCATTTACAGGAATTAATACCTAAAATACCTGATAATTTTTACCGTGCCGCTATAAATTTGCGATTCCATAACATTCCTTCTCTCTCCACCTTTCTGTTCAGTCTAATTTCCTAAAAAACCTTGACTTGAAGTCCTAAATCTGGTCTGAACTTTTTTCTGTTCCGAAAAAAATCCTAAACTTTAATTCTAGTCCTATATCTGCTCCAAACTTTTTTTTTTATCTCGAAAAAAATCTCAAACTTTAAGTCTAGTTTCAAATCTGTTCCGAATTTTGTTTTGTAGGAAAAAAATCACTAAAATTCAATTTATTTTTAAAAAAATGTACCCCTGTGATCCAATTCCCAAATCTGCCCCGTAAGCCACATCAAGTTGGGACTAGATCATTGTGGTATATTTTTTAAAATAAATTGAAATTTGCTATTTTTTTTACATAAAACAAAATTCGGGGCATATTTGGGATTAAACTTATAGTTTGAGCTTTTTTCCGAGACAAAAAAAGTTCATGGCAAAATTGGGATTGAACCTAAAATTTGAAGTTTTTTTTTTAGATAAAAAAAAAGTTCGAGACAGATTTAGGACTTGACCTAAAGTTTGGAGTTTTTTTTATGGAATTCACCCCTTTCTTTTTATAACGAATTACTTAAAATGACTCAAGCTTAGTCTTGCACTTTTGATTGTTATCCAAAAATCATGGGAAAAAAAGTCAACAAAAGCCCCAAACTATATTCGTTGTGTCACATTTATGCTAAACATTTTTCTACGATATTAAAAACTCTAAACTATACATACTGTGATATATTAAGCCTGAACATTTTCTTGCTTGTACTTATGTGATACATTTATCTTTTATCAAGGTTCTGTAAGATTATTTTTTTCCCGCTTAAAACTCTCTCTGGTCTTTTCAATTTTCAAGGGCTTTTTACATCCTCTCTTAAAGAAGAACAACGAAGAAGCATCCTCTCTTTTTTTCTTTTCTCTAGCACATCCCACCGCCTCCCCCAAAGGCCCTGGCCGTTGTAGTTGCTGCTCAAATCTACCTATGGCATGTCGCATCCCCCAAGAGCCTTGCCGATTGCCGGTTGCCAGTTGCAGCTGCTACGTCCGAAGCCCCCTTTGCCTGCATCTTGCCTCCAGAGCCCGATCAACGGTTATGATTCATCAACTAATTTCTCTCTCTCTCTCTCTCTCTCTCTCTCTCTCTCCCGCACAATCACATAGATGTGGCATGGAAAATAGGAAATCCCTAGTTGTTTTTGACGCGACGATCAAGCATAAGGTCTATGCTCCCGTCGGTCTCTTGGGGAACCCTAGTGACATCTACTACGGTCGCAGCATCTGTCTCAGCCTTGACAACTTCTCCATGTCAGAGGACACCTATCGCCCTTTCACTGGAGCTGATTAGGCTTGCACACACCACATGGGTTGATAATGCGGTGGTTACTAACCATCGAATATTTTCCCTCTTCTTCTTACTAGAAACAAAGATTTGCGAGCTAACCTAAAGTTGACACAAGTTCACACTAATTGAATAATTCGGATAACAATTTTTAAAACGATGATTACTTGTATCGTTTGAAATAATTAGTCACCGAAAAATATTTTCATTATCGACAACAATTTATGCCTAAATATTTTTGTGGACGATGAAAATAGTTTTCATTCATTCTATTATATAAAGTGATTATTCTTTTGAAAATATTTTCCAAAATCATTCATTTCCCTCGAAAGAAACCGCATCCTAAACAATCCATTTCTAATATTCGATTGGCGATCGTTTGAGCACGTCACGTCCGCCACCATCCGGCGAGGGGCATCTCGCGAGAGATATATTACTACATAAATCTCGGGCCGATGAGATTATATGAATGGATATATGACGTCACGTTAAAGGTCAAGTGCCAATTTCTTCCGTTTTGTTTTTTTTTTTTTTTATCTCTTTTTGTGGGAGCGAGAAGAGACTATACATCTCCGTGACAAGGGGGATTCGTTCGTCCTTTTCCCGAGCGCATGGTCGTGTCGTTCCGAGGTCAATGTTTTATATGGGTTGTCGTCGGGTTTCGATTTGAGGCGTCGGTGGGCGCATGTTCATCGTATTTCTCAAAATATGTTTTTTTCTTTTGTCCTTTCTCTCTCTCTCTCTCTCGCTTTGACCGTGCGGTCAAAGGTTGGGGCCCACACCCCGGTGGGAAAAAACTCGTGTGCCCTTTTCGAGCGGATCAAGGCCACACGGTTGGCCACTTGGGACCATCTCCTTCCTTCCAATATTGTATATATTTGTTTTATTTTATTTTTCTTTTTCCCCTTAAGAAACAACCCCACGCAAAAGGTTAAGATTTCTTTTTCTTTTTGATATACGAAAGTGTAGAAATTATTAAAACTGAGAATCAACTTGACTACGTGTCGGCTCGAGAGGGCTTCGGAAGGGACAATTTGGAAAATATTTTTTTTCCAATTTTTGATCTTTTATATTTGGGAAATGATACAAATAGTTCATGAATTTTGGCCCACTGTGCAATTTGGTTCGTGAACTTTTAATTTGTTCAATATGGTCCTTGAACTTTTAATTTGTTCAATCTGATCCTTGAAATTTCGGTACGTGTTCAATTTAGTCCCTGAACTATATGAAAATATTCAATATAGTCCCTGAACAATCTGGTCCTTGAAATTTTTGTATGTATTTAATTTAGTCCATGAACTATATGAAAATGTTCAATGTGGTCCCTGAACTTTCAATAACTACATTGAACATTTTCATATAGTTCATGGACTAAATTGAACACATACCGAAAGTTATAGACCACATTGAACAAATTAAAAGTTTATGGATCACATTGAAAAATAGGTTAAAGTTTAGGGACCAAATTGCTCGTTGGGCCAAAGTTCATGAGCTGTTTGTGTCATTATCCCTTTATATTTCTCAGAAGAATTAATGAACGAAAAATGTTTGCATTTTTTAACTATTATGATATACCTACAAAATTTCATTTATAATGAAAACATTTCTTGTGAGCTCATTTTCTCAAGCTTCGATTGCTTCACAAAAAATGAATGATTCAAAAAATGCTTTTCTTAAAATAATCGTCCCTATCTCTTACACTCATGGAATTGTTCAAACATAAATTACTGTTGCTAATGAAAATATTTATCATTAACTAATTATTTTAAACGATAAAAGCGATCATTTTTTTTTGGAATTTTTTTTTTCAAATCATTCGTTTTTTACGGAACAAACAGCTTTAAGGGACTAAAGTTTGGAAAAATATACTTGAAATTATTAATTCTTTTACGAAAGAAACGGATTAATTCGTTTTGTTTTTGTTTGTCTACTGCTCTCCACTCCATGGTTAACTGTCAAATGTTGGGCCATTCTGTATGTTGGTGGGCCTGCAGAGCTAGGCTTGTGAAAGATGCAGATGCAAGGCAACGTCGTGTGAACCGTGAAGATGGTGAGCTCTACAAAGCGAGATAAGAGGAGGGTAGAACATCTACAGATTCATATGTCACTCCCTAGTATATCTGGGCTGGCGTTTGAACTTATCTGTCGCATCCCTGCATGCTTTCGTATATGCCCTCGTTCTCTTCTTCAACTGACTGTTCATGTATGGACACGATTTAGTTTTCTTTGGGAATGCCTTTTTGGCTTTCGACATGCGAGAACGTTTGATGAAATGCTGAGAACTTCGTGCTTTTTTTCATGATAAGTGAAAGCTTTTCTCCAGAGGTTGTTTGCTTGGCTGGACAGGTTTGGATGTTTGTTTCGCGCCAGTTTGCCAAACATGTCTACAGACGCGTTTGGCGCAGCATTCTTCCAAGGAGTTTTTGGCCTCCATAGGTTATTGAACCAAACATGCTTGGCTTGTAGGAGCTTCTTAAGAGGGAAAAAGACAGTTTAATTATTCTAAAACAACTCCATGTACCATGCATATTTGAATAGAGCCTCCATCAATAAATTTTGTATGGTTTTACACCCCATTCGTTGTTGTGAAGATAATTATCCGAAAGTTATAAACATGTTGTATGGCTGGCAATTCAGTTCTAAACCTTTTAATTGTGCCAATTTAATTATAAACCTTTTGATGATTTGCCAATTTAATCCTTTCGGCCAATTCAGAAAGAGTCGATAAAAAATTAATAAAATTTTTAAAAATTATCCACATTAGCTCTGGCCATGCCACATAAGACGGATGGTGTTAATGTTGACGATTTCTAATTAAAATTGGTTGGAAGAATTACATGAACAAATCATCAAAAGATATAAGTGCAAATATTTTTTTTTTCACCGGAAATGCTTTTCATTTGCCTTACCATTTTTAACGTTCCGAACATCGAAAAGTTTAGAAAATATTTTCATAGAAATTCTTTTCGAGAAAAGAAACACACCCACAATAGTATTTTCTATTCTTTTTTGTCAACTAGCCAAAAGGCACACACTTGTAATTTTTTTGGGTCAAAAGGCACACACTTGTATGCTTATGCAAAAATGGGAAAGATTTCAAGTTTCACATGCCCAATCTTTGAAAGATTAATCCAAACTTGCCATACGTGATCATTTTGTAAAATTTTATTAGGAGGTCCCATTGGAATCTCTGTGCTTCAAATTCATTCTTTGCTCCATATACTCCATTTTGGATACATTACAAGATGGTTGCTGGACTCCATTTGCTTTTTCTGCCAGATGGACCTTCGATTTCATACGAACAAAACTACTGAATATCAAACCAAATCACCGAGTGTTAACCTTGTCATATTCTGATGAAACTGTCGTCTAGTGGCCTCATGTGCACTTTCCCAAAGATTCTTATTCCTTAAGCATGTCCATTATCCCTCACTTCAGAATGGGTCAAATCAAGAACTGAGCTTTTCAATTGTTAAAAGCTCGAACTGAAACAATGTGCAATGACAAGGATCGATGGACTTGAGCAAAACCACCATCTGCAAGAACCAAAGAAACATCCAGATGATGCCGGCTTAAATCAACAACGCGATGTCCGATTCGAACCAGTCTCGCAAGAGAAGCGCGTTCACTGAGAGACAAAGGCAGGGTGGCTGTTTCTCTAGCAAGTCACATAAGTTAGCAATATAAATTCATTGAACATGCGGAATCCTAATGCAGTATTGGATGGAAGCTGGCTTGTGATAAACTTCGAAAGGGTGAACCGAAACACATGAGCCTGAGGATTTTACTGGAGTTTTAGTTGATGGGACGTGAACGCGGTCTCTTCCGATACGCCGATGGTGTCGACAAGTTGTTGGTTTTGCTTGGAGTAGCAGGTAGCGTAGGAGATGGATTGATGACGCCGCTGACAATGCTCGTTCTGAGCGATGTCATCAACAAGTATGGAGGTGCTAGTGCTACCGACGCATTCAAGAATGCAACGGTGGATAAGGTATGTTTCATTGAGTAAAGAAGCTTGATTCCTTTCTCCAAACTTCTAAGGCAGTTGTTTCACGACGGCATTAATCGCATAAAGTATATTCTTTGGTTCGCGTAAAGTATGCAAAATGTCAATTTGTTACCGAGAGCAATCGCCTTAATGCAGCTAGAAGTCATATCTTCAACATTTTTGTGCGAGATTAGTGATCAGATATGCAATTCAGCTACTTAATAGATGGACAACTCAAGCTTTTACTGACAATTTGGCTGCTTATTACATGGACAGCACGCGCTGAGACTACTCTATGTCGCAATGGGAGTTGGTGCATCGGCTTTTATTGGTAGGCGACTAACCTAAAATTTAAATCCTCAGTGAAGTATTTTCAAATCGGTTTTGCCAAATACATAGTGTTTAGAAATAGGAAAGTGTATGCTTAATGAAATCATGGCAGTGTACAGGTGACTCAAATTTGATTTGTCATCGAGAGGATGTTTCAATGCACGTGTTTCCTTTTTTTGGCAGAGGGAATTTGTTGGACAAGGACCGCAGAGAGACAAACTTCTCGCATCCGAGTCGAGTACCTGAAATCAATCCTAAGACAGGAAGTCGGTTTTTTTGACAGGCAAGACGCTTCTTCTGCGACATTTCGAGTAGTGTCGACCATATCTTCCGATGCCCATTCAATCCAAGATGTCATAGCCGAGAAAGTAATTCCGACTTTTATTTTGTATGCACAATCTCTGACTCTTCTCCTTATAGCATTAAATCTCACTCTCACTTCCAAACTCTTTTGCAGATCCCAAACAGCCTGGTCCACCTCTCGACATTCGTTTTCACAATTTTGGTCGCCTTCAAACTTTCCTGGCGACTAGCCCTCTCTGCTCTTCCATTTTCTCTCATGTTCATAATACCCGGTATTGGATTTGGGAAGCATCTAATGAACCTGGGGATGGGACTGAAAGAGTCCTATGCTGTCGCCGGTGGTATCGCCGAACAAGCGATCTCGTCAATCCGGACAATGTATTCTTATGTCGGGGAGAGTCAGACGCTAGTTCGGTTCAGCCGTGCTCTGCAGAGTACTCTGGAGCTCGGTATAAAGCAAGGCTTTGTGAAGGGCTTGATGTTAGGTAGCATGGGAATGATTTTTGCTGCTTGGGCATTCCAGGCTTGGGTCGGTAGTATTCTTGTCACCGAGAGAGGAGAAAGCGGCGGACCCGTTTTCATCGCCGGAATTTGCATCATCATGGCAGGATTGTGAGTTTCTTCTCATCTGATTGTGTATTTTCTCAGGCTTAGTATTCTTTTCGCGATGCCATTCAATTAAGTTTAAGTAGTAGAACTAAAGCAGTAAAACTCAAGTAACTACTAGGATGTGATTGGACCGATGTGCAAGGCAAGCAATTATGCCGCTCAAGTGATGTTTTGTGCATCAAAAGAGATATGGATGTCCGTCTAATTGCGCCAGAGACTTGGTACACGACAGCGAAAGGTTTTGCAAATGAACGAACCTATCCATGCTTTGAAAACAGTTCAGTTTTTCTAATCTAACGAGTCACAACTGGTTGCTTGCAAAACCCAGGTCATTCATGAACGTGCTCCCTAATCTCTCTTCTATCACTGACGCAATAGATGCTGCGTGTCGGATCTTCAAAATGATCGATCAGGTTCCAGATATCAACTCCGAAGAGAAAAAGGGAAAAGGTATAGCCAATTTTAGAGGAGAAATAGAATTTAAAGGAGTCGACTTCAGCTACCCCTCAAGGCCGGATAGTCTAGTCCTAGATGGATTTCATCTAAGAATACGAGCCGGCAGGACTGTAGGTTTGGTTGGGGGCAGCGGTTCAGGCAAGTCCACCGTGATCTCTTTGCTGGAGCGGTTCTATGATCCGATTTGTGGAGACATTCTGCTTGATGGATGCAACATAAAGAATCTGCAGCTCAAGTGGTTGAGGTCCCAAATGGGTCTGGTTAATCAAGAGCCTGTTCTCTTTGCTACATCGATCAAGGAAAATATTGTTTTTGGCAAAGAAAGGGCCTCAATGGAAGATATCACAGAGGCCGCTAAGGCTGCGAATGCTCACGATTTCATTTCCAAATTGCCGGATGGATATGATACTCAGGTACTACAAAACTATTGCCTTCTCATTTCCTCTCAAATTTTGTCTTGAAGAACATAGGTACTCCGGGAATGTTAAGGACTCACCAGAGTTTTTCTTTGTGCTTTCAGGTTGGACAATTAGGAGTGCAGTTGTCCGGCGGACAAAAGCAACGGATTGCAATCGCAAGAGCTCTCATCAGAGACCCAAAAATCCTTCTACTAGACGAAGCCACGAGTGCGTTGGATGCGCAATCGGAAAGAATAGTACAGGAAGCCCTGGACCAAGCTTTGGTTGGAAGGACGACGATCATTGTCGCTCATCGCCTCTCAACCATCCGTAGGGCTGATCTGATAGTGGTCATTCGATCGGGAAAGGTCGTAGAGTCGGGTTCTCATGATGACCTGATCAATATGAATAATGGTGAAGAGGGCATCTACGGGAAGATGCTGCAGCTACAAGAAGTGGCAAGCGAGAACAAAGCGCCTCCGAGTCCATTCTTTCAGACTCAGAATGCATATCATGGTACGATAATGACATACCAAAGTCCCCGAACACTGAACAAGATGAGGCCGAGCTGGTCAAATAGCCCCGCCTCCGTCTACAGCCCGGTGTTTTCCATCAGTTTGCCACCCTCCTTCCAAATGGATTCATGGGATGATTTCAATGATAGCAACTCCGCAAAACATCCTCATCCTCAGTCTTCTCAGTGGCGTTTGCTCAAGATGAACGCGCCAGAGTGGAGACAAGCAATACTAGGATGTTTAGGGGCTGCTGGCTTCGGAGCAATTCAGGCGGTTCATGCTTTTTGTTTGGGAACCATTGTCTCCGTTTACTTCTTGGGAGATAATGCCGCCATCAAGTCCCAAACCAGGATCTATTGCTTCATCTTCTTAGGCCTTGCAGTTCTCAGCCTAATAGCCAACGTTCTTCAACATCAAAACTTTGCTATCGTAGGCGAGCGCTTGACTAAGAGGGTGCGGGAACAAATGCTACAGAAAGTCCTCACTTTTGAGATCAGTTGGTTCGATCTAGATGAGAACACGAGCGCAGCAATATGCGCACGGCTAGCAACTGATGCGCACTTTGTACGTTCCCTAGTTGCTGACCGCGCGTCTTTATTAGTGCATGTCTTTGTCAGCGCCACGGTGGCTTTTGTGCTCGGATTGGTGATCTCCTGGCGAGTTGCGATTGTGATGATCGCTATGCAGCCTCTTCTCATAGCTTCCTTCTACTTGAGGAGTGTGTTGATGAAGAGATTGTCCGAACGAGCTCGAAAAGCGCAGACTGAGGGATGCCGGCTGGCCAGTGAAGCCACCGTTAACCACAGGACTATTACTGCCTTTTCCTCTCAGCGTCGAATCCTCCATCTCTTTCAAGACACGCTCGAAGGTCCGAGAAAAGAAAGCATCGGGCAATCATGGTTTTCGGGCATTGGCTTGTTCAGTTGCCAATTCCTGACGACCGCTGCCATAGCTTTGACGTATTGGTATGGCGGGCAGCTAATGATCCAAGGTTTGGTCACCTCGAAGCAACTTTTCCAAGTTTTCTTCATATTAATGAGCATTGGCCATAAAATTGCGGATGCAGGAAGCATGACTTCCGATCTGGCCAAAGGCAGTGATGCCGTCAGATCGGTCTTTGCAATCTTAGATCGGGAAAGTGAGATCGAGCCGCAAAACCCTGAAGGAATTACGATGAGAAGGCCAATTAGAGGTCATATAGAATTGAAGAACATATGCTTCTCTTACCCAGCTAGGCCTGGGCTGATCATTTTCAGTGGTCTAAGCCTTGAAATCAAAGCCGGAGAAAGAGTGGCGCTCGTTGGGCAGAGCGGATCAGGCAAATCCACCATCATAGGATTGATCGAAAGATTTTATGACCCTCTGAATGGACATGTACTAATAGATGGACAGGACGTCAAGAGCTATAAGCTTAGAGAGCTGAGGTCTCACATAGCTCTAGTAAGTCAGGAACCAACTCTTTTCGCAGGAAGTATTCACGAGAACATTCTCTATGGCAACGTCCATGCCACCGAGGTTGATGTCAAGAAGGCGGCTACTCTTGCCAATGCTCATGAATTCATAAGGTATACATGAACACTGTCCTATCTAGTATGACTCAAAAAGCATAACTGTATGTGGTGGTTTCTGAATTCTGAAAATCTGATTTTCTCATTTCAGTTCAATGAAGGACGGGTACAGCACATACTGCGGGGTTAGAGGAGTTCAGCTATCCGGGGGGCAGAAGCAGAGGATTGCACTTGCTCGAGCTATACTAAAAAACCCGGCCATCCTCCTGTTGGATGAGGCAACGAGCGCCCTTGACAGCATCTCGGAGAATCTAGTACAGGAATCACTGGAGAAGATGATGGTCGGCCGAACATGCGTGATCGTGGCTCACCGGCTCTCCACGATACAGGGATCGGACTCAATAGCTGTGATCAAGGATGGGAGGGTCGTGGAACGAGGCTCGCATAGGGATTTAATTGCCATGGGGCATCGAGGGGCTTATTACTCTCTGATAAAAGCACAGGGCAACCACTGCACATAGTGCAGTGAACAAAAGCATTGTGCAATAAGAAGCTGTAAAATTATATCATCCTATAGTCATACATGACTTCTGATCGTGGTTTGGTGAAACAGTTTTCAGCGTCAGTTTTGAACACTTGGGACTTTGGACATCAAGTGATTTATAAAATGTGAAGTTTAGTTTGGAATTTTCCATAATGACTTGGGGTGATAATTAACTAGTCTGAGTTTGGAACTGAAGAGGAAATATTAGGATCTGAAGGCCTTATATTGAGCTAAATTCTACCGAGAAAATATCTCATCTTTTTTAAAAGATTTTCTCCGAGAAAACCCGAACAAGCGTTCATGTCGATTTCACAATCTAGACAATCAGTATGGCTTACTAGGTTTAGATTCTGTAGTGTAGTCTATAGCTCCTCTTAACAGGACCGAACAAGCTGATTGTTTCTCACGCATTAACATTGTCCTGAAGCTATTTTCTGAGATCTAGTGCACGATCTCTTATAAAGTTATGTGGACGCACGTCCGGATGAACAAAATTAGAAGGACACTACGAAACAGCCGGGAGTTTTACAATTTCCTATCTAGTTTTCTGCCCAGAACTTTTCTCGAACCTGTTGCTCTGCATCATGATGAACTTGCCCTTGTAAAACTGATATGAAGAGTCTTCCATTTGTAATGAATGCTTGTTGCCATGAAACAGCAAGTAATCGCTGCGACCGTCATTGACTCTCACAAAAATGTTCTACGCAAATAGGCAAGACAATCACAATTTACAACCACGCATAAAAGGGTCGCCTTGGACTGATTCAATGGAGATATACAATGTTTCAGCATTTGGCGATTGGATTCGTCCGAAGAGATCCGCATAGACACTGGTTAGTTAGCATCGATTTCATTGCCATTCACGGAATCGGTGTCTGTGAAATATTATATGACACCAAACAACAAATGGCAAGAACTATCCAGCCCTTTCCTTGCGACTATTCGACCTCTGGGTGGGATGCAATCGAGTAACTCCACAATTTTGGCCTCTGGTTTATTGTCTGATTCTATTTGCTCATATCACGACGATGCTCAAGCAACTGTAAAGTCGAGGCCGGCATATAAAGCCGCCATGAATTAGTTGACCACGAAGGGATCTTGAAAGAGATGAGCACTGAGTTAGACAGACAAATTTCAAGAACATCAGGTACGACATAACACAGACCATAATCCCTACATTACATTCTTCCTTTCTTTCATCAAATGAATATTTGAAACAAAAGATTTTGATCATACATTAACCTTGCAGTTACCCTTTATCGGCTGCTCAATTGTTTTATGATTGGCAGTCACTCTGGGTCTACATACTATTCCTGTGTATGGCACAAAGTAGTCAAAACCTAAAAATTGGTGAAGAAAGGGAACAATATGTCATTCATCACTGGCTGCTCATTGGTTGGACCGGTTCCTTAAGGAGGAACCTTTGGCCAAAGTCAATGTAGAACTTGAGAGGGAAAAACCTCTCGAATTCAAAGTCTAAAAGAAAAGGAAAATTAGAAAACCATAGTTGAGTTGAGTTACGTGTATATATATATATATATATATATATATGCGCCCATATATAATCTCTTTGACTTACGTGCCACTTTAAAGCGCAAGTTTTATCCAACTATTTGCTTTTGAGTAAAGTCAAAATGCTTGTACCATAATGATTGACTTGGCATACGAAATCATGGTGCACCGAAAGCTTTCAAACTGTTTATTCTGCCACATTGTAATAAGATTGGGATTTGGTTGCTTACATTTTAATTTCACTTTAATCGGCATCGTATTTTTGAATGCCGACAAAATATTCCATATTATGATTGATATTTATGGTTAATTAAAGTCATAAATGCATTTGTTATGCATGAATTAATTAGTGATATTATATGTTATAATATCCGCGGTATATTGCTAACTACTTAATTGAACTCTACATGTGATTAATCGATATTTCTTGATGAAATAAAATGTTGTAATGACATTATAACTGTCGCAATTGCTAATTAGTTTCCTTGATTTATATTATTCATGCAGAATTGGACAGTTTTATATTGTAATGAATCCATGTGATAAATTAATATTATTTTCTTGATATTGTAATCAATAATTTATTATTATCATTATTCTTTTGCTATTACAATGCAAACCAAACAAAAGTAATAGCTAATCGATTACATGAATCATACTATGATACAGCTATAACAACTCCACATTACAGAAGTAATAATTATTTCGATTCAGCTTCATACCAGACGAGTGGCAAAAGGGAAAAAAGAAAAAAAGTAACGATCCGATCTTTGAGCATCCTTATTTATCTCGTAGATATATTATCTCTTTTAGAACATTCAGAGTTTGTCATTTCACATTGTACATTAATCTCATGAATTGTTTTGTAGCACGAATTGTTGTTGAAGCGTGACATCCCGCATCGCTTAAATTCAATATTTTCAATACAGTCACATATTTGTAAGTTCTCTTCTCCTAATCATTCCAATTACCGAGTCAAACTTTTTATCATGATGATATATAGAAAGGCAAAAAAGTGCATCGAAATTGCCAGCTAAGGATGATGTGGACCCATTTTTCACGACTACGACGGTGGTGGGGGACGGGATCTGTCTTCTCTAACTACAGGGGACAGAAAGACAGATGAAGAAAAGACATTTGTCTTCGGTGGACCTATACGCGGATTAGACAATGATGCACCTCCATCCGCCGGAACGTAGAACAACCCTATCCTCCTTCCCGCACGAGCGATCTCAGCACGCCTTTTGGATCGTGCCGAATCCCATCGATCTCACCGTCAAATGACGTGCAAATCGCGAATTCAACGCAACACCTCGCTTAATCCGGACGACCCAGATCGAGCGGGCTCACGGGAGCACACATGAACGTTTATTTTCCCTCCAAATATCATCGCTCATCATTTTCCTTTTTTCTCTTTATTCTTCTGTATTTTTCTGATTGTTTTCTTTTTTGGGTCTTCCCTTCTCGTGACATTTATCCCTCTTTCTCGTCTTGACTGTTGCTATGCTAAAAAGCGCAAAAGCGTGTACACTGTTTACAGCATCTTCCTCTCTGCCCACCGCCTTTGTGGACTGGCACCAACTGGAGCGGAGGGGCCCCTTGACATTTTCCAAAGTGTAGGGGATGAAGTCGTGTCTCTTTCTCTTCATTTATCTTCCTGACATTACCGCGTTTCCTTATCATCTTTCCTTAAATTTTGTAATGGTCGAAGTTGCCAAAATACCAGGACTTCAAGTAATCGATAGAACCGCTTCGTCCTCGTTGGCTGCGAGTCGCGTTGAGCAATGAGCTTTTAGCATTTTCGGAATGTTATTTCTAAAGTTTGATGAATTGTTTTTCTTTCAATATTGCCCTCACTTCATGCTCTCTCTCTCTCCCCTTTCGCTTTCCTCCGCTGAGCTGCTGCTTGACCCCATCAC
Organism: Syzygium aqueum; assembly: GCA_031216185.1. Taxonomy (NCBI): domain Eukaryota; kingdom Viridiplantae; phylum Streptophyta; class Magnoliopsida; order Myrtales; family Myrtaceae; genus Syzygium; species Syzygium aqueum. The sequence continues at coordinate 11,979,272 of CM062238.1, forward strand.
CTCTGGCAATTCCAATGCTGAACTCCATACGCAACCGCCTCCATGCCCACTAGTCCCCTCGACCTCTGTCTTCTACCTCCGGCCTCCCCATCAGCCTTCGATTCCACGCCAATGACAATCGTGCCTTCTTACCCTTTTTAGATCTTTTAACGGTTGAAATCTTTAAAATATCATGACTTTAAGATTCATCCTTATGGTCCCTATTGACAAATGCTTTTGCGTGTTTGCTCCCATTAAATTTATCCATGCATGGGATTTCGTGTGTTTTCTCATGCAGTTTGATATACTCGGTCAGGCCCAAATTAATACATGGCAATCCTACGAGACAGTCGATAGGACAGTTCGGCCGTCGACCGAAAGCGCTCAAACCCTCCTTGACCTAATCTGCCAAATCGCTGTTCATGCGTATAAAACCATTAAGGAGTGTGACATGATCTAGGGTGATCACTAATTCAACATCTACTTCCTAATTCAACGTCTTGTCTGGGACACACGAAGATGCCCTAGCTCGTCCTTTTGACAACCTCGGGTCGCATCGTACCATCAACATCAAGCATGTCCCCGTCTTATCTCTTCCTTCGGTCATCTTCCAACGCGTCACTTTCCATGTCCTCTCTCAGACAGTCAAGACCCCACGTATTTATGGAATAGCAATTATTAATAATCTTTTTTTCTTATTTCTCTTGGTACGACTATGTTTGGGTATTTTTGGTATAGTTTTGACATACTAGACTAAACTACTCTACTTTCCCAACGGGAGGAGCCGGGTTGCCAACGACGTCGTGGCGGTCGAACAAAGGCGGTGGCGCATGGCGGGGCAAGTGGTGGCAGGCGGTGACGTTTCCGGTGAGAATGGCAACAAGGTGAGGGGGGTTTAAAGAGAGAGAAGATGCGCCAACGGTGGTTTTGCTCTTGGGTTTTAGAATTTTTTAGGAAAAAACAAAATAAAAGCCAACTGCTGAAAATAATGAGCAACACGTGCCATCCATCGGATTGCTCAAGTGCTGAAGTTGACCGTTGTCCTCGCTCAATGGGTTAAATTTTTTTTTTCAAGATTTTAAAATAATACATGAGAGCTTTAAAACAAAGCAAATCATAAACTGACGTGATAAGCAGACTTTCATTCTACAATAACAAATCTATCTCAACATTAAACAAAAGGAACGGCAGCTGTTCACTGGATGATGCATTATTATAAGTGATGAGCACACATCGTAATCTCATTCTCCATTCGCTATGACTTGCTCAGTAGGCGGTACACACTTAGATTTAGCGTTCTCAATACTATCACCATACGAAGACATCAAACACAGGTTGAACAAGCTCCCAAATATAAGTCTAGATCGGGAAAAGATTAAGTGAGCACGAAAACGTATCTAAGGAACTCTTAGATCTAAATCTAGATCGAGAGAGAAGAGCACCCAGATCTAGATCTAGATCAGGGGTTGAGAGCTTCCAAAACTTGAAAAAGTCATTGCCACTTCTAGTGTAGTATGAACTGACCGCATTCCTCCTTGATCTTGTTGAACTTCTTGGTTTGGAGAATCTGAAGCAGCGGGCTGATTCCTAACCATGGAAGTGGAACATACACTAGCAAGTAGAAAAGAGCATCAGTAGTGAGTGAAGGAAAAAAAACAAAAAAACTAGATAAAATAAGATGCTACCAGATCATATCGGGAGAGAAAATCTCAATTCAAATTGGGAAGATGAAGCCTCCCTCGCCAGAGAGTTATTTTTCAGTCAAGGGAGCTTGGAGTGGAAGAGAAAAAATGAACAAGAGAGGTCCAATGCATCATTTCAAATTCTCGCCTTTAAGGTGCATTTATTTCGTAAAAATGAATGTTTTGAAAAATATTTTAAAAAAAATGATTGCTTGTATCGCTTATAATGAATGAATGAAAAATATTTTCATCGTTCATGTAGATGATTATATATAAATTATTGTCAATAATAAAAGTATTTTTTATGGGAAAATTATCAAAAAAATCATAAACTTATTGCACCTGTACTAATTCGATTTTAAACCTTTTAATTTGGCGAATTTAGTCTTAAACCTTATGATAATTTGCCAATATAGTCTATTCGATCAATTTTGAATAGAAATGGCTAATGTGGATGCTAGCCATCCTACACTGCATCATTGACGTTGATGTGGATAATTTTTTTTATTTTATTTTTGAAATTTTTTAAAATTTAAATTATTTCTTTTCTTTTCCTTTATTGTGGTCAGTGAAGTCCCGGCGACCCTCGCCAGCCACAGGGCGAGGGCTTGCAAGCCCTTGCCAGCTTCCCTTGTGGCCGATCTCTAGCCATTGGCTAAGAGGAAAGAAAAAAATAAAAAGGAAAAAAAATAGAAAATCTTGTCCATGTAAGAGCTGGCCACACCACATAAGATGATAGACATTAACTAGTCCGCCATGTTAGCGTTTTTTGATCAAAACTGACCGGAAAAATTATTAGGACTGAATTGGTATAATCGAAAGGTAGACTAAATTGACATAAGTACAATATTTTGATGACATTTTTAGTGGAAAAAGTACCAAAAAAATCATAAACTTATTGCATTGGTACCAATTTAGTTCTAAACTTTTCAATTGAACTAATTTAGTCCCAAATATTTTCACATTAGTACCAATTCAGTCTATTTGGTCAATTTATGTAGAAAATTGCTGATGTAGATGTCGGCGGTCCTACGTGGTACCGTCGGCGCTGACATGGATAAATTTTATAATTTTTTTAGATTTTTTTAATGCTTTTTTTCCTTTTTTCTCTTCCAAGAACTGGTTGGCCGGCGAGGTCACTGGCCGACCATTGCTTGTCACGGGCGAGGGTCGCCACGTCCTCGCCGACCACAAGCGAGGGCGTTGGGCCCTCACCCAGATCTAGGTGAGGGCGGTAAAACGATCGAGGGTCGCGATGCCCTTGCTTGGTTTGGGCGAGGGCGTTGCCACTCTCGTCGGCCAATAGATGAGGGTTTTAGGGCCCGACGCCCTCACCCAGACCATCCTGTGCTCGGGGTCGCTGGCCAACTAGTTCTGGGAAGAGAAAAAAAGAAAAAAAAAGGAGAAAAAACATTAAAAAAATCTGAAAAAATATTTAAAAAATTATAAACTTTATCCATGTCAGTGTTGATGATTTGGCGGTGCCACATAAGATCACCGACGTCCACATCAGTGATTTTTGACATAAATTGGCTGGATGGATTGAATTAGTACAAATGTGACAATATTTAGGACTAAATTAGTCAAATTGATATGTTTAAGACTGAATTGGCACCAATGTAATAGATTTATAACTTTTTTGGCACTCTTCCTCTTTTTTGGTAATATGAAGGTAACGAAAATTAGTCAGGTACTCAAAACAATCTCGTATATCCTATTGGTCGTGGGCGAGTTTAGGATGTCTTGTTTCTACCATCACTCTTTCCATCCTATTGGTCGTGGGCGAGTTTAGGATGTCTTGTTTCTACCATCACTCTTTCCAGGAAATGTACACACTAGACAAACAAAGAAATGCAAGTTGCGAAAAGTATTTCTTTATACTTGATCATGTCTATTGTCTATAGCTAAATATTGTTTCCTCAGTCCCCCTCCCATGCCTTTCTATTTATGCGGCCCCTGGACTCCTCTCTCGCCCCCGCTCGAAAACAAGGACTGCGGCCATGAAGGTCCGGTCATGGCTCGCCACCTGCTCCTCCTCCTCCTCCTCCTGCACTGCCACCGCCGCCGACGCCACCGTCCCTTTGTCCCTCTACCGATCGTCTAGCGGTGGCACAAGCCCCTCCTCCGGCTCTCCGAGCGGCGGCACGTCGTCGTCGTCGTCCTCCTCATCGTCAAGCTCAACCTCTCGCGACAGCAGCAGCAGCAGCATCGAGTCCAACCTCTCCCTCCAAACGCTACCGTCCGTCCCTTCCCTCCAAACCCCAACCACCGAATCCCTCCACCTCTCCGTCTCTCACCACCTCCTCTACGCTCTGTCTCCTCCTTGCCTCCTCCCCATCACCTGCCTCGCCCCCCACGGCAAGCTCCTCTACGCCGCCTGCGGCCACGAGATCCACGTCTACGACACCTCCGATGCCTCCGCCTGCGGCGAGATCTCCCGCATCGACGCTTTCAACACCCGCGCCTCATCCTCGGGCTCCGTCAAGTCCGTCGTCTTCTGCGGTGGCCGGGTCTTCACCGCTCACCAGGACTCGAAGATCCGCGTCTGGCAGGCAGCGGCAGACGGGCGGCACGGGCTGGTCGCGACCCTCCCCACCGTAGGCGACCGCCTCCGCCGCTTTATGCTCCCGAAGAACTACGTCACGGTACGCCGCCACCGGAAGCAGCTCTGGATCGAGCACGCCGACGCTGTATCCGCCCTCGCGGCGAACGGCGGCCTTGTCTACTCCGTCTCCTGGGACAAGACCCTCAAGGCATGGCGCGGCGGCAGCGACAGCGGCTCCGATCTCCGGTGCCTGGAGTCCGTCCGGGCCCACCACGACGCGGTCAACGCTGTGGTGGTGGCCACCGACGGGACGGTCTACACCGGGTCAGCGGACAAGAGGATCCGGGTCTGGGCGAGGCAGACGGGCGAGGAGCGGCACTCCCTGGTGGCGACGCTGGAGAAGCACAGGTCGGCGGTCAACGCGCTCGCATTGGCCGGGGACGGGTCGGTGCTGTTCTCGGGCGCGTGCGACCGCTCGATACTGGTGTGGGAGCGAGAGGACAGCGCCAACCACATGGTGGTGACGGGGGCTCTGAGAGGGCACGCCAAGGCGATCCTGTGCCTGACCAGCGTCTCCGATCTGCTGCTCAGCGGGTCGGCGGATCGGACAGTGAGGATCTGGCGGCGGGAAGCGGAGGGCAGGTACTGTTGCTTGGCCGTGCTGGAGGGCCACCGGAGGCCCGTGAAGTCGCTAGCTGCCGTTTCCGGCGGAGACGGCCTCGTCACGGTGTTCAGCGGAAGCCTGGACGGCGAGATTCGAGTGTGGCGGGTCTTGGTTTCGACCGTCGACGAGGGCCGGCTGGGATCTCGTTGAAATTTGAATTCGTGAGGCAAAATAAAGCGAATAAATTTATTAGGATGAAAAAAAGAGCTTAGAAATTATGGTACAAGCTGTTTTTTTTTCAGGCTTTTTTGTGGCACCATCTTGTGAATAGGTCCTTTTTTTCCCCTCCTTGAAGAAATTGTTGTCAATCAGAGTTTATACTCTTATCAATTTCATGATTTTATTTATTGATAATAGTTGGTGTACTGAGTTCGTGTTTCCCGACACGAAAATCTGTTCATTTTTCTCTTGTTTTTCTTATGAGATAATAAACGTCATGCAAAAGGCTGCCAGCATTAACTATTCTCCATAAACGCTATCAACAAATATCAAGCATATTACAATATATTCAGATCAAGCTATATATGCTACATCACCACCCATGAAAATGTCATAAGCAAGGCTACCGATGCTACTGCAACGAAATTTTCATCGTCATGTTTGTCCATTATCTTGTGGCACAAGATGCTACCGTCCCTCCCTATTGGCGCATCATAGCTCTAATTTATTTTGAACTCGTGGCATCATCCATAGGTGAGAACATCGTCTTATCCTTTGGCGGAGGTGGTGAAAATGAAACCTTTGTTCACAAATAGGACAGCATTGTCTTTTTTAGTACGTGGGTGGGTGTTGAAAACTAGGGTTAGTATTGTATATCTGATCCTTTCTACTTGCAGGAAAGTTTCCTTGTCATTCTTCTCTCGATTAGACTTGATGTTACTACTTTTTCGATCTTCATACCTTTCCTCAAGGTCCCTAGAACATCCCCATTTTTTTTTTAAGTAGGCCAAAGTTGAAAAGTGAATTGTCTTTCGGGCCCAAAGGCGGGAGAGTGATGGGAAGATTGATAGAGATGATCACGAGGCAAATGCATTTGGGTAGACCGCCACTAAAGTATGTCTTAAATAATTTACTTCTCCAGTCAATTACTTCCTTCCAAAGAGAAAGCTTGTCTTCCCAATGCGCTTTGACAAGAACATACTCTAATTTCTCAACTTCTCTAATATAAGTAATTTGGCTGACTCTTGATAGATTAAATGATTGAAAATCTCATTTTATTACTAATATCAAGAACCCCATATGCGTTGAATACTAACATATCCTCAAGATTCTTGCTAGGATTGTCAATAATCATGACATCACGCCAAAGAAAGGAATCTATTCCTTCGGATAATTGAAATATATCCAGACGATGAAAGTGGTCTCGGTTACACTAGACCACACGTCTAGTCTCTCCAGAAAGATCTCAAGTATAATATACCAGACATTGTCTCTATATCCCATTTATTTTATGTAGAATAAATAAACATTTAGCATTAAATGAAGTGCGGGCATATGAGCTTTTTGTTGTAGTGACACTATATACAGAGTTAACCAACGACCTGCCCTTTTTTCCCGAAAAATCTCTTAAAAAACCTTAAATTTTTCTTCGTGAAATATTCGAACCTCAAACTTTTGCTCATCTCATCAAACTCTGAACTTATACCGGTGACTCAAAAATACATTCCGTCACAGATTCGTCCATAATGGCTGTTAAATATTTGACGTGGTGGCATGCTTGGACAATGCAGTCGGATTTCTAACGGCTTGGACAGAAATCTAATGAAAAGCATTTTTATGTTATTACTACAATTTTGAGGTTTTGACGAGACGAAAAAAATTTAGGAGTTTGATGTCCCACGAACAAAAGTTTGCTATCTTTGGTGGGATTATCCATCTTTATTTATATTTCGATGATAAAAGCACCATGCGAATTAAATGTGATTGTCCTAAACTCGAGCAAGGCAACAAAATATTATTGTTTTCTATAAATAAAGCTGAAAAATGTTGTTATCTATTTGCACTACATATAGCCTTTTTCCATGCTCGGACTTTCCACAAAATTCCTTATTCATCTCTCTTGTTCAATCCCGCAGCGTGTAATTTGTATTTAATCAGCAACAATAGCCATCGTTCTGGACAACTTTTTAGATCTTTCTACATTCATCACTAGTACAAATAAAACAGTTCTAAGGACAAAAAAAAACAGTCCAAAATTAACAGGAATTATTGCGAGGCTCGGAAGATTTTACTATATAGACATTAATGAGATCTATTTTAATATCATTATAGAATAATATTAACCTATTTGATATCTTAAATCAATATAATTTTGGATTTTTTTATATATATAATCTAACAAATATGTAGGTGCAAAAATTCCAAAAAAGATAAGAAAAGACAAAACTAGCACAGTGAATGGCTAAAGTCAAAGTTTGTGCACTGCCAGATCCAATCGGAGATTCGCATTATTAATAAATACATAGATCCATATTTAAATATTCTTTCAATTATTAAAATAAGGATATATCTTGTCTTGGATGTAACGAGGCGAAAATAACGGGACCATGAAGACAAATGCAAAGTTTTTATAAGCTTTTTGGATAACTGGTACAACTTCTTTTTTTACTTTTTGGGAGTTAAATACCTGGAATAATCGCCATTTAAATATCTTAACTATCTAGGGATTAAGCTTCGTAAATAATAGTTTAATCTTCTGGTTGATGGATAATGATGCGTGCATGAATAATTTCGCCGTGCGTTGCTTTGACCATTTTCAACCGTTAATACATGTAAATGCTCACATGCATTAATGGTTAAGATTGGTCGAGACACCCATAAAAGTATCATGTGAAATAAGAGACTTTCACGTATTTGTGAACTCTCCTATTGCAAGTGTGTCGATTATGTTCTTTTAGTTGTTTTTCTTTTCAAAATGCCCCGATAATCGTAGTTTCGGCTCAAATAGTTTTCATGAACCGATGCTTGCAAACCCTCCCATCCACATTTATCATATACAACTCCACTGGTAAAATGGCAAACATAACTATTAAAATTGCTATCAGTGGAAGATGCTTTGACTTGAATATAGAATCGGCATTTTTTGAATTAAATGCTTAATTAATCACCAAAGTTCTTACAATCAAAATTGGCCCAATTCCCTTAAAAAGCACCAACTTTAACTTAAGTCCAAATTCTGACCCGTACTTTTTTTTTTCATAAAGAAAACATCAATTTTAGGTTGACTTCCAATTTTTGCCCGAACTTTTTGTGATCAATTTGGGTTAAATGCGTTGTGGGATACGAGTTGTTGAATTATTAGTGTAGGCGGATATATATCAAAATCAAAGTAAACGTCGTATCACTTCCAAATTGACCTAAAATTAATGGACCTCTACAAATTATTTAGGGGTCTTTTTTGTCATGGTTGGGTCGATGAGGCTCAAGTTGGCGAGTTGAGCACACCAATAAACGAGATCAAAGCATGACAATCAACGTAAACCCCAATTGACATAAAGTAAAAATAAAATATACGCTGGTATTTGGATGGACTCGATTATTTTGTAATTTCTCATTTGAGAAAATCTTCAGTCGGTTGATATTTTCGGTCCCATTCGGAATAAAAAAGAAAGATTTCGTGTGGTTTTCTTTTCTCCATCTACATCACTACACATTCGTATAACTGCAAAAAAAAATACTCCATCATTAATTGAGGCTATCGTCAGCCTACAAATATGATATGATATGATAATATCCATACATATGATTCATTCTTGCATAGGCTCCACGCATGACCATCGAACTTCGAGTTGTTCTTTGATTAAGTCATTGCATTTTGATTTTTCAATTACTAAATATACTAAACTTTCATTTCTTCACAATTGATGTGTTTTAACCAAAATTCAATTGACAATCCTATCTGATACGACGTCATGCAACCGATCATCCATATGTCGCATAGTGTTGCTACATGGCCCTCCATTTGTTCAGCCGAAAAAGCTGAATGCATTCCGATCAAAATGCATCGATCCCAAGAAGATGGATACCTAGTGCATTGGATGATTCAAATCAAAATTTTAGTTACTGAATTTCTAGATCCAAGGAAGTTAATTTAAGGGTGACAGGTAGGAGAAGATGTATTGTTGCTCAATCAGCATAATTATTTGCTTTTATTATATGTCAACGAGTGCCAGCCTTATTGAATGTGTTTTCAGAATATAAATCTTCCATTTGAAGTGAGTACCATTCTTAAGATGCTTTGCGGCTTCTTGGAGCTTAGAGGTGGGCTGCCGGCGATGTCGGTGGCGAGAGAAGACGGCAACTAGGGCATGGCAAATAATAGAGAGGGAGGGAGGAGAGCGAGAGAGAAGGGCAAAGTTTGGTTTTAAATGAACAACTGCGATTTTTTCATGTATTGGATCGCCGCTGCATGGCACAAATTTAACGGTGAAAGGGATGATGACGAAGATTGGGTACAATAACGTGGTCACAATATCATTTTTCTCCTTCTCTCCGGGACTGTTTTTTGCTTTCCTCTTGTTCTAAACAAATATTTTTGTGAACAGACGTTGCAATCTGCTGATTTGTGGTCGCATAACATGGAGCCGGTCAAATTAGGATGACACAAGATAGCGCATGACATTTTGAAGCTGAAATTTCTGTTTTCCCTTGCACGTCGAGGTTTCATATTGTTTGCACGAACGCCAATCGACAGTAGACATGCACGAACATGGTGTTATATAACCATTTCCTGTGCACATGACATACATCAAAGACCGATGCTGCACTGAACACGGTGTCGTTTAACCATCTTTCTCTCTCTCTCTCTCTCTCTCTCTCTCTCTCTCTCTCTCTCTTCCTGTTAAATTGTTTCGTGCTTCATGACAGATGATGGAGACAGAAGAAGAAGAAGATGAATAATAGACAAACCGTCCGTTGCTGTCTTTCATATTTTAATCGCTAGGCAACTTGCATGGCTGATTCGGCATTAAGATATATGATTCGTTCTATTTATAAAAATGGCACAATCCGTTCATATGCATTTTGAATGCTTTGGACTCAAAGTTGGCAACTGCAATAAGCGACAAACAAATGCTTATTTGTATTTATGTATGCCTAAGATAAAGCATCAAGAAAGTATTGAGCACATGGTCCCTTCTTTGGTATATCAACCTTAGATGTATCAAGTGGTAAATTTTAGAGTCTCTTTTATAGTATCAATTATTGGGATGATTGAGGTATCGAATGGTGTACCGATGGGTAGAGCATTTTCACTATCAAGATCCATCTAGAATGAGTTCGTTTGTCATTATTAGCCTCGTGGTACCTACAACATACTCGTGAAGTACTTTTGTGAAGCTTTGTCAAGATGAGGATGTTGATTACCATCAGGTAATTCATTGATGAAAAGGGCGAAGAGGGGCAACTAGTGCTAGCAACCCATATGAGTATTAATATAGGATCACACATCCACAGCAGAAAAATTCAAATTGAATAATAGCTACTCTGTACCACCTATGAATAAAACATTTAAAGTTGATGAGCTTGTCATTGCACCTCCACTTAGATGTTAGCAGTTAGAAAATCTCTCTATATGATATATGTTGCAACTAAGCAATGTAACACGAGCGACTCATACACTTGCTCATGAATCGAACTCGTGAACTTGTGGAAGATAGTCGATCCCTTTACAAATAGGTAAACCGTCTTGTGGTATATTTATATTCTATATTATTAAGTGAAAGTGGAGGTTTGCCTCACTATCTTTTACCTGATAATCTCTATATTAAGTTATAGGAAGTCAGAAAATAAGAGTCGGGTTATAGTATTTTCAGATAGACTGTAGAGAGAATTTGAGCTGGAAATCATATAAGCGTTGATCTGGATTTTCCGTTTTTGGCTCTTGAAAACTTTCATAACCCAACATCCTTAAAACTACCTACAACCTCCACTTTAGAGATAATTACCGATTTGTTTACTATTCATGTTCTTGCACGAGTGTAACACTTGTCTTAACACTCATATTTACATAAAAAAGAAGAAGAATATTTTTTGATAACCGAGATGTCCGCGCGGCCGGCGAGCTAGTACTCAAATCAGCGGTGATGCCCGAGTAGTCTTCAAGAGGGGCTAGCGCAACATTCCACCGCCACAACCCTCCACTTAAATCACCGATAGGCGAGTTTGAACCCAAGACCTCTCGTGAAAGGAACTGAGCGCAAACTAACGTGGCCACCAATGGGTGGGTAAAAAAAAAAGAAAAAGAAGAAAATTGTGCTTTAGAAAAATCAAATTTCTTCACCTTTGCAAAATCTGCAATTATTTATTTCATTTTATCTAGATACTTTTATCTTTTTTAAATTCTTAATTTAGGTTGAGCTGAAAATGAAAACAATATATTTATGCGGGCCGTGGCGTGTAAGCTTGGCCCACCCTCGTTATATCTATTGGAAGGACTTGGGCACTGAACTAGCTTCGCAAGTTTTGGCTGGATAGGTATAAGTTGAAATAGAAACGGACTTGCTCTGAGGAAGTTGAGAGAGAGATCTTACAAATTACGAGTATAAGGAGGTGAAATGGAAGAAGGTATCTGCACCCAGCGGTAGGGCAACCTGTTCCCTTGCTAGCTTGTGCTGATCTAATTGTTTCTTTCTGAATCAGCACCAAGCGGCCGGGATGGCCCCGACCTATTTCCCTTCTAGCATGTGCCGAAGGAGCGGTTTCGAGGTTAAAATGTGAAGTTACGCTTTCTTGCATTATCGTTAGTTTCGGCCATTTCACAATGAGTATACTTTCTTGATCAAGAGACATTGAGCGGACGGGACATGTAACTCTACGTACACGGGCTATGGATCCTCTACGAGTGAAACTAAATTGGTCAAGTCCAATGAAACATACATGATTGTCCAAAATAAGAAGTGAAAAACAGAGAAAAGTTTCTATTTCAGACTGCTAATCCTGCGTGTTCAGAATGCTGCAGAAAGAGAGGAGAAACATGCACTAGATCTTATGAAACCACAGGCCATCGCGTCCATTGATTTTGTGGTTTTGACGTGGGCCATTAGACTCGCACACCCAATAATTGCGACGTGTAGACGGGCCACTACTCACATTATGATTCGAAAGCGAAGCGATTGCTTCGCGTTATAATCACATATGGTGTTTTACACGTGATCATTTATCCAACCCTTAAACTAAATCGTCAAAACTGCCACACGTATAAATCAGAAGTGACAGATGAGGGTGACTATTTGCGGTTCTCAATACAATTCCGTGGATCGTCGTCGCTGAAAACTTCCAATCTCCTGTGGCAGCTGAAATTTGCATCAGCATTAACGACGGATGTGGGCTTTTTGCTTGCCATGGCTTTGAGACATGAGCTAGGGTTTTGCCTTTTGCTCATCTTTTTCAAGAAGATGAACACCAAACCAAGACCCACCACTTTCGACTTCGATATATAACCAAATTCATCAATCCACTCTCACCCACTCCCAACAAGTTGGTTGTTCAATTTCTGACTTTTCACGAATCAAAGCGGGGTCCTTCTTTGCCTCCAACTGCCAGCCAAGTGAATTGACTCTGGGTCCAAAGTCAACATTTATGATTGGATGACAATTTATTACACATGCTCAAATTGCCCAGGAGACGGAGACTAGAAACTCATACACGTAGGTGAGAGGGGACTTTAAACCAGGAGTGAATACAGAGTTGATATTAGGTCGAATAGTCTGAACAAAGAAATTTTTAGTTCTTGGATAAGTCTGCAGTGATCCCACGATTATTCACATGGCATTGGAGCATGAAGAATCTCTCATCACACCTCGTTTACTTGTCCTTAATGTGTAGTTAGGGATTAGCCAAGGATCAAAGATTCGAAATTAGTCTTAATTTAGGGGTAAATGATTGTCCTGCGTTTTTCTTGTTATTTTTTCTTCGGAATTTGTACAAGCATATCAAATGGTTCTTTTCCTTTGTCACTTCATAGAGAATGAGGTGGATTTTACTTCTTCCAAGGTAATCATAGTACGCTCCTGCAACAGTGAATCAGTAAAGTGTTCCCATATCTCTAGTAGAAACACTGATCACATCGTGCCATGTTTTTCATAAGTTAGGTCCTCTTCAACGTTCTTTAAATTCATCACAAGTTTATTAAACTCATTTAAGTGGGCTCTAACGGAAGTAACCTCATTACTTGATAAGGCAATATTTGTGTTTTTAGTTAAGAATTTACCGACAAGTAATATCAAAGAATATATGAAAATTAGCTGCATTGAATGGAAACTTAGTGTAATTAATTGCTCCTTCAAACCGTGATTAAATTAGCTGCTGAAATAGAATTCTAATGGGGTGTACAATGCAAGAATATGATTAGATCTATCACGTACTGAACGTGGTTCATATTATGGCGATGCTAAAAGTTTAGCTCAGGTCTTAGTGTTGGTTGGTTGATCTGTCAAATGGATGAGTTAGGTCGGGTCGAAAATGGTCCGATCCAAACATAACCATTTAACTCGTTTTGACTTATTTCCATGCAATATAAATCTATTGACCCATACATGACCATACCCGACACATATTGTTAGAGCATTTCCATATTTAACCAAATTTAGAAAAACTCATACCTAGAATGGGGTGAGAGTAGCGCAAGATCGAATGAGGGTGACAGAAAATGAAGAGAAAGTCATAGATGTGAGTTAGGTTTAAATAATTTGTAAACTATTTATGACCCATTTGACATCCATATTATGTTTAAATCCATTTATGACCCATTTATTGAATATAACTAATCCATATATAACTCAAGTTATCATATATGGGTTAGGAAATAGATCCATAACCCATTTTGACAGATCTAGTCTGTAGCAATGCAGTTTAAAGTAATGATATTGACTATTGGTAGCTGGTCATGTCCTTGATTATCACAGACCGACATTGCCTATGACTCTACGTAATTATACAAAATCTCGAGCTTTTAAGCAGAGGGAGAGCACAAAATAGTGAGTCCATGATGAACTCGTAAATAAGTCATGTGAAGTTGAAGAACGGAGACCAAGATGAGAAGAATAGATATTCAAAGTGAATAATTATGTGGGCTTGAAGCGAAACTGGCTCTTCTTTCTCTCTGTTTTTGGATGAATAGATAGGAATTTTATTCAATAATAAGCACAGTTAGGGATACCGCGCCAGATGTAAGTCTAAATTGAAAGACACGACTATATATGTTTTTTTTTAGCGGTTATGTGGTGTTCAGATTAATGGTTCCATCTTGATTGATCCACCTTCTAGAGAAATCTTAAGGTGCAGCGGCACCATCTATATCGACTTGGCGCCGGGTGCTCTTGATAAGACTAGAATCCGAGAGCACAAGAAAATCTTAGGGCACAAATGATAACCATTCTGTTCCAGAAACAATTTCTGGAACAGATGAGTTTCTAAGAAAAGAAACCCATTTGATAACGAAAAAAAATTTATATTTCTAGAACAGAAACTCGTATGATAACGGCATAAACTTTTTATTTCCTGAAATGGAAACCTGTTTGATAACAACACTAATGTTTATTTTCCGAAACATAAATCCATTTTTTAGAACCCCTTTTCGGGGTTAAACCCCTTTTAAAACCCCTTTTAAATCCCTAAACTAAGGAGTCTTCAAAAATATCATTTGGACATCTCAAAAAATTTAAATTTCATTCAAAGCGAGTGGCCACAGGTATTCTAAGCCACCATGTGAAATTTTGAGATTTTTGATTTTTTTTGAAAAAATTCACCAAATTTCCTATTTTCCCAAAATATGACCTTTTTTTTTTATTTTCTGGAAATTTTTATGAATTTTTCTGGATTTTTTCAATTTTTATGGATTTTATGAATTTTTTTTTGAGATTTTTAGAAATTTTCAGAATTTTCTAAAAATTTTTTTATGAATTTTATGAATTTTTTTTATTTTTTCTGATTTTTCTAACTTTTTTTTAATGATTTTTCTAATTTTTTTTATTTTTTCGTTGGAAATGAACTAGACCGAACCGGTTTGAATTGGTTTGAAACCGGGGCCAAATTTAGGAAGAGATATGTTTTGAAGAGATACGACAGGTCCTTTTAGAAGTGGTTTTCATTTCTCGTCTAGAAATAGAAAATCTATTTTTTTTTGTTCTGATTTTTGGCTCAGAATCAGTTATGGAACAAAAAGTTGTTCTAGAAATAGAAAAATGAAATTGCGTTACCAAACGGGTTTCTATTTCAAACCTGTTTTCGGGAACAGAAAACTAATTCTGGATAGAAATAGAATGGTTATCATTTTGCGCCCTTAAAGTGTAACAACACCGTCTATATCAAATTGGCGTAGAGTGCTCTTGATAAGACTTGAATCCGAGACCACAAGGAAATGAATAAACTTTCCGAACACTTTGTTGTTAGATAACATTTTAATTCTTCAATCACTTTAATACCCCAATTGCCTAAAACTTCTCATAGGCATTGTCTACTAACCAACATAGCAAGATTACATTGTATGTTCAAACAAGTGAAACGTGCCCAAAAATGACAAATAAATCCTTCATCCGACGTAGAGCTTCTCTCCTTATTCAATACGTTTTTCTATCTTAGGTTGTTTATTTAATATGTCGGCTGTCCCATGTGACATTATTGGTACTAATGTGGATAATTTTTTCATCTTTTTTAAATATAATTTTTTAACTCGACCAAAAAAATTTTCTTGTTTTTAAAAGAAAAAGAAAGAAATGGCAAAAAGAAAAAATCAGAATAATTTTGAAAAAATAATTAAAAATTATCTACGTCGTCAGCGGTTATACCGTATAGGACGGTTGGCCTCTACGTGAATAATTTTTTGCCAAAATTGACAAGAAAGTCTACATTGATAAATCATCAAAAAGTTCCAGACTAAATTGATCAAATTGAACAGTTTATAATTTAATTGGCATTTGTATAGTAGATTTAGGACTTTTTGATGATTATCCGCTTGATATATAGCTGGTATTGATATAATTGTCTCGTTACGAAAAGAAAAATGATTGAAAAAACAAAGACTAACCAATGTGGAGACTAAAACATCTATATCGAATAATGTAAATTCATGAAAATCATCGAATCTCTTGTGTACCATAATTATAGGTGGCAAACTGATGGATTGAGTCGGGTTTGGGTGGATCACAAATGGATTTGACTCAAATCCACTCATTTAACCCACATTGACTCATTTATTTACTAAATAATTTAAATGACTCAAACCCAATTCAGCCAGATCCAACTCAAATCCATCCATATAACGCATGAAAAAAACAAATAAAAAGGCCTAACAATTCTTCAAAATTAAATAAACAAAAAAAATTTGCAAAATAAAATGAAAACCCTATTGTTCAAGCGACCCCTTTTCCAACGGCGCCCCTAACAGGATCGAAACTAGGCATATCGCATGTCTCAGGCTTGCACTGCCACTCGATCAGATTACGAGCTTTGGGTTGGCACTGGAAATGCAGTTCCATCCCTTAAATATCTCCTTGCAAGAGAAGCCGTACCTTGCCGATTTGAACCTCGAATCATAGATCCAGGACTCGACGGAGAAATGGCAATGCTGGCCGGAGGCGGCGAAGTCGAACCAGGGCTTCTGCCGCAGTAGGACCACCACTTCTTACGGCACCAGCTCCACCAGTTGCCTCCAAGGGCGCCCATCTCATCATACCTGCCCCGCCCTCGCCCTCACCCCGTGCTAGGCAGCGTTAGTAGCGATGCTCCATCGTCGGTCGAGATCCTGAATTGGTCATCCCGTTGCTTCAGCAAGGCCCTGAACCCAATCCTAGATCATCGGTGGGCAGGCGAGTGTTAGGGTTATGGTTTCAACCCACCAAGGGGTGGTGAGGATCGTAGCGGAGCTCGCTCGCAGCATCAAACGAAGGTTTTAGAGAGAGAAGAAGAGAGAAGTAAGGAACCGGGCTTTGAGTTAAATGGGTTGTGAATGGGCCTTGACCATACTCATTTAAGACCTATATATGTTGGCCTTAAAACCCAGTACGACTCTTCTGCAAAATAATAAGTGACCCATTTATACAAACATCGGTTCATAAATAAATTTTGGATCCGCAATTTTGGACCAAAAAAAAAAAATTTACACAAAAAAATAAAAAAAAATCAATTTTGGACCCGCAATTTTGACGGGTCTAGCCATAGTCAATCAAAGTTACATTTCTCATCACGCATTAAACTGATAACTAGTAAATTTCCTAAACTCTAAGGTTCGAGCAAATGATTAAATCGTATTTGTCTCAATAGAAAAATTCAGCAAAAGTAGCATTCAATACGCTTGAAAATTGAGACTGGCAAGAATATGTCGCCGTCGACCACCCAGAAGGGACCAAATGTATTTAAAAGCTGCACCACACACTCTCTCGTTGATCATCTTCTTCTCTCTGAAACTTCTTAAATTTGATTTGACAATAGGTTTAATGTCCCACTAGTGTAGTTAGAATTGGTAAGATGAAAAGCTTAGAAGAGTTAAAGTTTCAAAACCGTCGAAGTGGTTGGAGGATAAGAGTACAATGAATTGGATTATGATGGCTTTAATTCCCTCTCATCCACCTTGTCATACAATAGGCACAGCTTGTCTATCGGGACGGATACCGAATGGGTCCTGTCCAAATTGATATAGATAACATTGGATCATAGAACAAGTTTGAGACGCCATTACAACATGGGTTAGGATCCTATACAATTATGGAATTTATCTCCTAAATGACACAATTACCTCCATTTGTTGCGGAATTTACATAAAAATAATGATATATGCTAGAAAGTCCAAAGAAAAAGTTTAAGCTATTAAATGGATGGTACATATGAATATAAATAGTAGATAATACCCCGTTATCAAGTAATGCGGAACAATATTTCAACACACCCTCTTACTCGTTGTCTTTGAATTTTTATTTTGTTTAATATGATCCATTAATTTTTAATATTGTTATTTCGTTAATTCAACTTTAGGAACACCATTAAACATTTTAATATAGTTCAAGGTTTAAATTGAATATATATAAAAAATTCAAGAATCGAATTGAACAAATTTAAAATTCATGAATCATATTATATATTGAGATTAAGTTTATAAATCATTTGTGTTATTATCATTTCTCATAAGGCTCGTCGTCTCTTTTGCGTCGGTATACATCTTTGTCCATACGATGCTCACAATGAAGATAGCGAGTTCGCGACAACCGACACCAGCCTTGCCAAGGAAAAGCGATAGATTCTTATTAAATGATGTACGGATGTTTGTTTTGCATTGACGAAGTGAGCCCTGTTAAATGGCTTATTTGGGCTTGCAAATCATCACGAAGGATGCAAACAATCTTTTTTACCTGTACCGATAATATTGGGTTTGGAAAATCGAAGATAATTTTTATGAAACAATTATGATTCTCATAGTAATTCTTCATTTAGGATTTGTTTATTTCACGAAAAATGAATAATTTAAAAAATATTTTCCAAAAAACTATTGCTTATATTGCTCATAAAAACGAATGAACGAAAAATATTTTCATCGTCCACAAAAATATTTAGACACAAATTGTTATCAATAATGAAAATATTTTTTATTAATTAAATATTTCAAGCATACAAGCAATCATTTTTTTTCGAAAAATATTTTCTAAATCATTCATTTTTTACGAAACAAACGATACTTTAAAGTAAGAGTATGCGCAAGGCATAGGGTCTTGTGTTGCACATTTGGATTATAAAGCCAATCCGACTTTAAGTTCGATTTAGTTTTTGTACAATTCCTTCGATATATAATTTAGGTTAGATTTTATCTAATTGTACTTTGTGGAAATCAGAGAATTACTCTAGCAAACTGGCAACTAAATTATTTGAAAATTTTCTATCATTATTTCGGCAAAGCAAAGAATGATTTCGATTTTCAAAAGAAATTTTAACATGGTGACAATTAAGACTATTGTAAAATTTATACTTAAACAACGACGACTGACCGCCAAAATTGGAAGCCGAACCCCGAGTTGGTCAGCTCACCATGGATTGGACATGGACAGGGTGTTCCAACTCATCTTTGGGACACAACGGGGTTGATTCGACTCACCTTAGGCCGAGCCTCTCTAGGGCAACGTCGGTTCAATTGGTATGTCGGCACTAGATCAACCATCTGCAGGTTTTCATGTTGTTTCCGAATAGCTCACAATATTCATCACACTAACGTTTCTATTAATCATGTATAATCATCATTAGAAAAATCCAAAATTGGGATATGTTCACTAGAAATCTTAAAACTTGTCATTAAAGTGTAATTGAGTCCTAAAACTTGCAAAAAGTACAATCAAGTCCTAAAATTTATCAAATTGATTCAAATGAGTCCTAAATTTAACACCATCAGACTTATTAGCAAAAAATGTTGACGTGGCTTGTTTTAATATTTTCTCTCTCCCAAGTGATAGTAACGTGGCTAAAACGATGTCGTTTTAGCCAAAATTTGATTTTTAATACTATTTTTATTTAAATTAAATTTTTTTAAAAAAGGAAAGGGACATGTGTGGAGGGAGGGCTTGCCCTCTCTGCCACCGCCGCTGTCCCACCATCGCCGAGAGGGCCTGGCGATGGTGGGGGGACTGCAGGCACAGGCTTGCAGGCCCTCGCCCAGATCTGGGCGAGGGGTCGCTGCCCTCCCTTAGATCGGGCGAGGGTCACCAGTGGCAGCTGACCCCCACCAAATCTGGGGGAGAGTCGCCACTAGCAACCCTTGGTCAGGTCTGGGCGAGGGCCGGCGACCCTCTCTCTATTTGGGGGAGGGCCCGTAGGCCCTCACCTGCCATCGGTGATGGTCACTGGCCCCTGGCCGGGGCCTGGCAACCCCCACCTGCCGTCCCCTCCTGATGATGGTAGGGTGGCAGCAACGGGGAGTGCAAGCCCTCCCTCTCCGATTGTCCTCCTCCTTTGGTTTTTGAGGATATGTTTACTAGAAATCTTAAAACTTGTCATCAAAGTGTAATTGAGTCCTAAAATTTACAAAATGTGCAATCGAATCCTAGAACTTGTTAAATTAGTTCAATTGAGTCCTAAAGTTAACACCATCCAATTTGACTAACATAAAATGCTGACATGGCTTTTATTATTATTTTTTTTATATCTTACGTGGCAATGACGTGGCTTTTTTAATCATTATTTTAATATTAATTTTATTTAAATTAAATTTAAAAATAAGCTTAAAAAAAGGATATGTTCACTAGAAGTCCTAAAACTTATCATCAAAGTATAATTGAGCCCTAAAACTTGTAAAAAGTGTAATCAAATTCTAAAACTTATCAAATTGATTGTAAAAAGTACAATTAAGTCCACACGGCGATGGTGGGGCAGCGGTGGTAGGGGCAAGCCCTCCCTCCTTGACTGTCTTCCTCCTCCTTTTTTCTAAAGCTTATTTTTAAATTTAATTTAAATAAAATTAATATTAAAAATAATGATAAAAAAGTCACGTCATTTCCACGTAAGATATAAAAAATAATAATAAAAGTCATGTCAGCATTTTTTGTTAGTCAAGTTGGACGGTGTTAACTTTAAAACTTGATTGAACTGATTTGACAAGTTTTAAGATTTAATTATACTTTTTATAAATTTTAGAACTTAATTATATTTTAATAATAAATTTTAGGATTTTTAGTGAGCATATTCCTCAAAATTGACAAATCAAGCATAGCTAACGTGGCTCACTGTTGGGAGATGGTGCCATCTCACCAAACTTGGCAGTTGACTGACTTCAGTGCTGTCCCGTGGCAATTATGATATGGAACTCCACGAATGGTTGCTCTCCTAGTTATGCACTTACATGGACATTCCGAGGAATCCTTCTTTAATCGTCTTGTTTTGGAAATACCACAAAGTCATAATGATCTCGTCCTAATCTAGACGTCTCCTACCCAATTCGCTCCTCACTTCGTGCCAAACAACCCGCAATAGATCTAGATGATCTAGTCACATATGACATATAAGTATATTCATGAACATATTATATACTCGCCGACGATCATATTATTTACGCTCTCTCGTTAACCATCAAATTAAAGGCGGATAAAACCGTTTTATAAAGTGGTTGTGCATTTTATAATTTTATCATTTTTGTAACATCTAGATCACTCAAGTATTCATAAGAAAGACAATTTTCCACCCAACAAGAAACAAAATCCAGGAAACTTAGGGGAAAAGGAGCATTTCTTGCCACCTCGGCTTCTCCAACCGTGCATAAAAACCAATGTTCCGCCATGAATTGAGCGGCTTTAATCTTGATGCACCTACCGATGCCTATCCCTAATTAATTCTTACATTCACCTTCTTGATTCTTCCATTTTCTCCTCCCAAAATATAGTTTTTGGGGCCCAGCTCCAACCTCTCCATTAATTTCTCTGATTTGCAGTTCAGTTGTATAAATAAGCGACCCAGCTGAGTACATAGGCAAAAGGTGCATCGCATAACATCAGACGATGACCGCAAGAACACTCATTTACTCCGCAATGGAGTGGCTCCGATCCCATGCAAATCACGTATCTCTTGCGGACGTGGCCATCGCTTTCTTGGGCTACTTCGTATTCTCGTGCATCGCCGAGAGGCTGAGGAACAAGAACGGCCCGATGCTGTGGCCGGTCCTCGGGATCGTCCCATCTCTTCCGTTCTCCCAGGACGAGCTCTACAACTGGATGACCAGGGCCCTGGTGAAAGCCGGGGGCACGTTCAGGTACCGCGGCGTGGCCTTGGGTGGCCTCCGGGGGATCATCACGGTCGACCCCGCCAACCTCGAGCACACGCTCCGGACCCGGTTCAGTAATTACCCAAAGGGCAAGTATTACCGGGAGAGGTTCCGCGAATTGCTCGGCAGCGGGATCTTCAACGCGGACGATGCTGAATGGAAGGAGCAGCGGCGGCTTGCTACTTCAGAGATGCACTCCCCGAACTTCGTGCGGCACTCGTACGACACCATGCGGGAGCTCGTCCACCGCAAGCTCCTCAAGCTTCTAGAGGCAAGGGCCGCCGCCCCAGGAAATGATAAGCCGCCGCTTGAACTCCAGGACGTACTCCTCCGTTTCACGTTCGACAACATCTGCACCGCCGCCTTCGGTGTTGACCCGGGCTGCCTGACCGTTGATCTGCCCGAGGTGCGGTTTGCTAGGGCGTTCGAGGACGCCACCGAGCTAACGATGTTCAGGTTGAGGACGTATCTTATATTGCAGTTGAATCACTTTGTGATTGATTTAGACCTGTCACTTGAAATATACATAATATGTTTAACGTAAAACATTGTCATTTCAAAAAGCGGCTATCGCTTTATTTCTCCATAAAGTAACTGATAGAAAAAGTATTCTCTGTTTAGGTTCTTGGTACCCCCTTTTGTGTGGAAGCCCATGAGGTTTCTCTCGTTTGGGAGCGAGAGGAGGCTCAAGGAAGCTATAAAAATCGTACACGAGTTTGCCGACAAGACGGTGTCGGACCGCCGGATGGAGCTGAGCAAGCTTGGGAGCTTGAGTGACCGGTCCGACCTCCTGTCCCTGCTCATGAAGGACAAGAACCGCAACTTCTCCGACAAGTTCCTCAGGGATTTCTGTGTGAGCTTCATCTTAGCCGGCCGCGACACGAGCTCCGTTGCGTTGGTGTGGTTCTTCTGGTTGATAGACAAGCACCCGGAAGTAGAAGCCAAAGTCCTCAGCGAGATCCATCAGATTATTGTACGGAGACGCCATCCGGTGGGTTCGGAAGCGCATCAGGACGTGGTATTCACACCGGAGGAGTTGATGGACATGGTGTATTTGCAGGCCGCGCTATCAGAGTCCCTGAGGCTGTACCCGGCAGTCCCAATGGAGTTCAAGGAGGTCCTAGATGATGACGTGCTTCCCGACGGCACTGAGCTGAAGCAGGGTGACCGAGTCATGTACTGCCTATTCTCGATGGCCCGTATGGAGTCGCTGTGGGGGAGGGATTGCGAGGAGTTCAGGCCGGAGAGGTGGTTGAGGGAGGACGGGCAGCGGATGGTGAGCGAGAGCCAGTTCAAGTACGCAGTGTTCAATGCCGGCCCGAGGCTGTGCGTGGGGAAGAAGTTTGCGTACACGCAGATGAAGATGGTCGCGGCATCAGTGCTGTGGAGGTATTCAGTGGTGGTGGCAGAGGGCCACAAGGCGGTGCCCAAGGTCACCACCACCCTCTACATGAAGCACGGGCTGCCGGTGACTCTCCGGCCGAGGGTGGCCAGGAAGTTCTGAGTAACGATTCCGGCGTGTGCTCGTAGCGTTGAAGGGTAAATCTAGTAGAGGCCAGAGTTGGTGATGAGGGCTGTATTCGGTATATAGCAGGTCAAAGACATGACATGCGTGAAGAAACACTCCTCAACTCATGGTTCGCTGATTACTATCTGCTCATGTCGTAAAAATAGTAAAAAGAGTTGGCAAACTAATCTTTCAAGAAGTGGTTGTGTTTTGTGTATGTATGGTGTGTCATGGTATATTACATGATTATTTGTTCTATCGATCATTTATGGGAAACAAATCTGTGCATGTGCATCTAACATAAAGATTACAACTTATACATATGACTACTCTAACAATTCTTATATAAGTAGATTATTCCGCTGACGATAGACATAATAGAAGTCCAAATCACATCCTTGGCTATCTCAAAATGAAGTAGAACACGAGGATATTATGTGATGTATTCTATATTTTGAAGGAAGATCCTTTACCCGCACAATAATTTCCTTGATATCTTAATCAATTCTCAACCATAATTGTTCCAAAATTTATATCGGTGGTTGAGAAAGGATAAGCCACCCATGGGAGTTCCATGCGAAGCAAGGGATCTACATCAGTGAGTTTTAGCCCTGTCGAAATTCGTTATAGAGGTACTTAATATCGATAGTTGAGAGTCCGTTAACCCACATGGTTACCCCATTGGTGTGTCGATATATCTCACAACTGCTCATTTACCTGCATCAAAGTTGAGAATCGATTGAGACATTAGTATAGGAAAATAATGTATTCTGTAACAAATTTTGGGTAAAGGAGGTAGATTTGTGCCTATAATTAATGTTACCTAGGTTACTTTGGATTTGTTAAGTTCAGTTGACATACGAGTTAATTAGACCTGCCTAAACTCAACCATAAAGACGACTCAATTAATTAAGAATATCATCACTTTTAGATTAATGTAGGAGAGCGGTTGAGATGACGGACAAATTAAGTATACTTTTTTATCACATATCACCAAACATCGTAGCAAACAACCAACTTCATCTTCTCTCATTTTCTTCTTTCAAATTTTTGAACAAATGTCCTCTTAAATTATTCAAAATAGTGGAAGATGTCCATTTCGTATTTGCTTTTTAGAAAAGAATTCATATAATGGTAAAAAGAGGAAAACAATGGCAAGTATTTATGTCGTCATTCAAGTAAATTTATTAAAAGAAAATTTTCAAATAAGAACGTGAAATAGGTTTGTTTTCTCAAAAGAGGGTCCCAAGTGAATCTTGTGTCAAATCAAGACTTGAAATGGTCACTTAATCTCAAATAAGGGCACAAGCGAGCATGTGCTGTTAAATATGTCTTGAATTTTATGTACTTGGTTTGGTTCATGACCCGACCTGACATATTTTTTGTGCAACCCGAAGATGGAGAGAAAATTGAGATTTGGTTCGTGACGTGGAGGGTTGGGCCGATAGACCCAACTCGTAGCAAGCGAACAAATCTCCATAGCAGATCGTCCAAGCTGGAGCAAACGAACCAATGTTTTAGGGGGGTTTGGGGGCTATGCCCCCGAGGAAAATTTATTGGGAGCTCTATTTATACTGCGGCTAGGTTTTCTCATTGATGTACAAAGAGAATTGTATTTCTAGAGAGTTTTGTGAGCCGTGAGCTTTTGTCGTTGTTTTGACTTCTGAAAACTGTACTCTCTTTTGATTATAGTGGAATCTTGTCTTGCCTCGCCCATGGACGTAGATCACGTTGTGATTGAACCACGTAAATTTCTGTGTTCCGTGTTTTGCTCTTCCGCATATGTTCGCAACATGTGCATCTCACATGTCACTTTCCAAAGGCATGATGGGGCATTTTTCGGGTTTTTCTGTTTTCTTGTTTCTCTTCATTTTTTCTCTTTTCTTGTATTTTCTTTTTCGTTCATTGTTCTTCTCTATTCATTTTTTTTCTCTTTTTTTTACCGTGGCTGGCGAGGGTCACCGGAGCTCGCCGGTCGTTGGTGAGGGTTACAGCCATCGCTTGGCCTCATTTGTGGCTGGTGAGGTTGGCCTTGCCTAGACCATTGCGACGTCTCGCCCTCAGCCATCTCCATTTTTGCAACCAATCTCCCATGTTATAGCTCACTCAGCTACTCCTCTAAATTTGCAAACGCTCTCTCTCTTTAAATCGAGCTCACCTTTTGCAGTTACATTGAGTTTTGGGTGCAAAATTAACTCCCGCTGGTCTAGCTATGGTGGAAACCCTAGGCCTTGCCATATTAAACCACCATAGGCTTCATTTCAGATGTTGGATGCAGACATTTGTGTCGTCGCACAAGATGTGATGCACTTAGATTGGCGAGCTTGGAATGGGTTGAAATTTGATGTCGTTTAAATGGGTTTTCAGGCTTTTGAGTTTTAGGCAGTTTCCGTTAAGTTAATGTTATTTTAATGGTGTTTTCGTAATTTTTGCTTTTCCTATTGTAATTAGGTTTAACACCATATAAAAGGATGTTTAGGGTTTTGTTATAAGGAGAAGTTTGGGAAGATTTGAATTCCTTATAAAGACACTAGAGAGGATGAATTGTTCCTCTATCAAATATTCCTGTTTAGTTAATTTTCTATCACGATTCGGCATCATTTGATATCAGAGCATAGATTTCTTGAATCAATGGCTGAACAGAATAGCATTGGTCCTGAACGGCGGGCTCGTGGTGGCCAGGGGCGTAGAATCGTTCCTGAAGTAGACAAATAACCGCGTCTAAGAGATCTGCAAGACGTAGAAATTGAAGAAGAGAGAAGATGAATTCAGGATTTGGAGCGACAACTTATGGAGGCGAGGTTGGACGTTCAATCCAAAGAAGGAGTGGAATTGAGGATCCATCCGATGATGAAGGGGAGGACATCAACCCTTTCGGGGTTTTGAACCAGGAACGGAATCGAGAAGTACGACCTGGAAATCAACTCTTTTCTCATAATTTCGGGATGAAGATCGAGATTCCTGAGTTTCATGGTAAGGCTCATCTTGATGAATTTATTGACTGGTTACATACAGTAGAGAGGATCTTTGATATTAAGGATATGACTGAAGAGCAGAAAGTTAAATTAGTGGCTATTAGGCTACGAAAACATTTTTCGATATAGTAGGAGCATGTGAAAAGGTAGCGTGCTAGAGAGGGGAAATCAAAAGTGAATCACTGGGATAAGATGAAAAAATTGTTGCAAAAGAAATTTTACTCATTATAGACTGGGGGCGTTTATTGAGTATCACAACGTTAAGCAGCAAGATTTAACGGTCGAGCAGTATACCGAGGAGTTTGATCGATTACGGATGCGTTGTGATGTGGCTCAGGAAAATGAGCAAACAATTGCTCGATATTTGGCGGGGCTACGGCATGAAATTTCTGATTTTGTCCAATTACAACAATATTGGACCTATGAGGATGTGTGCAGGTTGGCTTTGAAGGTGGAAGGTCAGCGTAAAAGGAAGAACGTGAGTTCCAAATTTCAGAATCGATGGTCAGGCAAAGAATCCTGAGGAAAAGCAGGAACATGTACAACCAATTTGACACCAGCCATAGTTAAGGTTGCGAGTTCTAAACCTACATCTAAGGATGGACAGAGTAGTGTTGCAACTAGCAAGGGAGGAGCTGCAGCCAAGCGATGTTTCAAGTGTCAAGGACTTGGGTATTTTGTTGCTGATTGTCCTAACTGACAAATTGTGACGCTTGTTGATAATTCAGTCTTTAATGAAGGTCCAGTCTATGATGAATTTGAAGGCGAACAAGAGGATGAGGATATGGAACAAGAAGGGATTATCTATGCTGATTTTGGTGAATCCCTAGTTGTTAGAAGAATCTTAAATGTTGTTGTGGCAAACGATGAATCGTGGCTTAGACATAATATTTTTCATACTAAGTGCATTGGTGGAGGAAAAGTATGTAGCTTGATAATAGATGGGGGAAGTTGTGAGAATGTGGTGTCCACTATTATAGTGGAGAAGTTGGGGTTGAAAATAAAAGATCATCCTCAACCATACAAGCTATCGTGGCTTAGGAAAGGGAATGAGGTGAAGGTGAGCAAGAAGTGTCTTGCGTAATTTTCGATTGGAAAAATTTTCATTAATGAGGTGTGGTGCGATGTGGTCCCAATGGATGCTTGTCATATTCTATTGGGGAGGCTACGACAGTTTGATAGAAAGACACAACATGATTGCTTCAGAAATACCTATACCTTCAAGAAGGATGGTCGGACCATTACCCTAGGTTCTTCAGATTTGAGAAAGGATATGAAGAATAATCTACTGTCCAGATCAGAATTTCAAGAAGAGACAGTGAACACGCTTGAGCTTTTTGCCATTGTAGTGATGAGCGAAATTCTGACAATCTCAAAATTGTTATCCAAGTTTTGCCTTTGCTTGAGGAGTTTGCTGATGTCATACCGGAAGAGATGCCACCTGGGTTGCTGCCCATGAGAGACGTTCAGCATTGTATTGATTTCATCCCGAGAGCTGTTATTCCCCATAAGGTAGTTTACAGAATGAGTCCTAAGGAACATGAGGAGCTGTTATTCCCCATAAGGTAGTTTACAGAATGAGTTCTAAGGAACATGAGGAGTTGCAGATACAAGTGCATGAGCTATTAGAGAAAGGTGCAATTCGAGAGAGCATGAGTCCCTGCGCAGTGCCGGCCTTGTTGGTTCCTAAGAAAGATGGGTCGTGGAGAATGTGTATAGATAGTAGAGCTGTCAACAAAATCACAATCAAGTATCGATTTCCTATCCTATGATTTGATGATTTGATTGATCAATTACATGGGGCGACTATCTTTTCGAAGATAAACTTGAGGAGTGGTTATCATCATATTAGGATGTGATCTGGAGATGAGTGGAAGACGGCATTTAAAACTAGAGATGGTCTTTATGAGTGGATGGTGATGCCCTTCAGGTTGTCTAACGTGCCGATCACTTTTATGAGCCTTATGAATAAGGTTTTTCATCCTTTTATTGGCCAATTTGTTGTCGTTTATTTCGATGATATTTTGGTTTTTAGTACTTCGATTGAGCGACACTTGCAGCACTTGAGAAAAGTATTTGAGACCTTGACAGGGCAGAAATTGTACGCCAACACCAAGAAGTGTCACTTTTTAACTGATCATGTGACCTTTTTGGGTTATATTGTGTTGAAGGAAGGCATTCATATGGATCCTGTTAAGGTCGAAGCCATTATGAATTGGGAGGTTTCGAATAATATTCATGAGGTACGTAGCGTTCATGGACTAGTGTTCTTTTATAGGAGGTTTATTCGGGATTTCGGCACTAGTATTGCGCCTCTTACGGATTGTCTGAAGGGAGGCAGAATTGTGTGGAACAAAGAGGCAGACGCTGCGTTTCAGTTGTTAAAGAAAAAAGTGACCGAAGCCCGAGTTTTAGAGCTTCCAGATTTTGGTGAGGTTTTTTTAGGTGCATTGTAATGCCTCATGTGTTGGTATTGGGGGCGTCCTAAGCCAAAAAAATAAACCTATGATGTTCTACAGTGAGAAGTTGATTGAAGCGAAGAGAAGATATTTGATTTATGACAAGGAGTTTTACGCCATAGTGAGGAGCTTGAAGTATTAGAGGCACTATCTTATCTCGAAAGAATTTATTTTGTATTCTGATCATGAAGCCTTGAAGTACATTAATGGGTAGCATAAGTTGAATGCTAGACATGTAGAGTGGGTGGACTTTCTTCAGGTTTTCAGTTTTTCCATTAAACATACGACAGGAGCGCTGAATAAAGTAGCAGATGCATTGAGCAGAAGACATTCTCTACTGTCTACGATGTAGGAGAGAGTTTTGGGTTTTGATTCTTTTAAGTATTTGTATGTTGATGATCCTTCTTTTGGATATATTTGTAGGAAGCGCAAAACATGGCCCTTTCAACAGTTTTTGATTGTGGAGGGTTTTCTTTTCAAAGGCAATAGGGTGTGTATCCCTCAGTGTTCTTTGAGGGAATCCATTATTATTGAGACTCATGCAGGAGGTCTAGCTGGCACTTTGGAGTGGATAAGACGATGGCCTTGCTGTGTGAGCACTTTTATTGGCTCCGAATGGAGCTTGACGTGACTTGATTTGTAGAGAGGTGTAGAGTATGTCATGTGGCAAAAACTAGAGGTACCGATGCTGGTTGTCGATAGATTTTCGAAGATGACTCACTTTATTCCCTGTAACAAGACCTTTGATGCTTCACATGTTGCTCGATTATTTTTGCAGGAGATTGTTAAGTTACATGGAGTTCCCAAGTCGATAACCTCATATCGTGATGTGAAGTTTGTGAGTCACTTTTGGCGCACTCTTTGGAGGCACATGGGAATCAGATTGCAGTTTAGTTCCTCTCACCACCCCCATACTGATGGGCAGACTGAAGTTGTCAACTGAAGCTTAGGAAACTTGCTGCGAAGTTTGGTTGGAGATAGTTCACGGCAATGGGACTTGGTATTACCTCAAGCTGAATTTGCCTACAACAGGTCACATAATCGAATTATAAGCAAGAGTCTTTTTGAGATAGTCTATAGGTGTAATCCAATTACTCCTCTAGATCTCACACCATTGCCAGTTCACAAGTAGTTCGGTTCAGATGTAGATGAGCATGCCAAGCTGATTAAAGAGCTACATTCACAGTTTCATAATCAAATCAACAAGCAAAACATGAAGTATAAGCAGGGAGTAGATAGGTGCAGGAAAAGAGTTGTTTTCAAAGAGAGTGATCTAGTGTGGATTCATCTTAGAAAAGAGTGTTTTCCGGCTAGTAGGTTTAGTAAATTGCAACCTAGAGCTGAAGGACCATTCAGAGTTCTTGAGTGAATTAATGACAATGCTTATAAGATCGAGCTGATGGGTGAGTACAGTGTATCTGAGAGTTTTAATGTAGCGGATTTGTCACCTTACCATGCATATGAGGAAGCACCTGAGGAGATTGATATCAATGAAGATGAAGATGAAGCATATTTGAGGGTGAATTTTTTTCCTAGTAGGGGAGAATGATGCACTTAGATTGGTGAGCTTGGAATGGGTTGAAATTTGGTGTCGTTTAGATGGGTTTTTAGGCTTTTGGGTTTCAGGCAATTTTCGTTAATTTAGTGTTATTTTAATGGCGTTTTCGTAATTTTCACGTTTCCTATTATAATTAGGTTTAACACCATATAAAAGAATGTTTAGGGTTTCGTTATAAGGAGAATTTTGGGAAGATTTGAATTCCTTATATTCACACTGGAGAGGACGAATTGTTTCTCTATCAAATATTCCTATTTAGTCAATTTTCTATCGTGATTCGGCATCAAGATGCTCCTCTCCGTGGTGTGGATCGCCGTCTTCACATTCATGTTATTGTGGAAGCGCAACTCCGACGGCACCGGAGGATTCTCGATTTCCAGTGGCAGTCATCGAAGGCCAATCAAACCTAGGCGAGGCAAGTCTCGCCAACCGAGGGCGAGGAGCTGTGATGTCCTGGCCAATGCCAGCATCGCCTGAGACCGAATGGCCTCCCCCAAATCTTCACAAGGCTAGTCTAGGGCCACGAAGCACTCGCCTAATGTCCGGCGAACTTCGGTGAGCTTCGGCGACCCATGCCGGCATAGTAAAAAAAAAAGAGAAAAGAAAGGAAAAGAAAGATGCCACAAGAAGAAGAATGAAAAAAGAACGAAAGAGAGAAAACAGAAAAACTTGAAAGTGTCCCCATCATGCCTTTGGTAAGTGGCATGGCATGTGAGATGCTCATGCCCATTCAGTCTTAGGGTGCATTTATTTTATTGAAAGCTTCGTGATGATAAATGATAATATTTTTTGTGAAAATTATTTTAAAGGAAAATGGTTAATTTTGTAATTTCCTCCGTCGCCAAAACGGGAAATTGTTTTTCCCAAATCTAATCTTTTCAATTTCAATTCATAAATAACGTTTTTCATACATCTATTAGACTTTGTCATCTAAACACCGTAAAATTGGAAAATAATTTTCCAAAAACAGTTTTCCTTCAAACAAAATGGATCCTTTGCGTGGAAATATCAATTTGCACATGAACTAAATCTATTCTTGGAAACAAAACCTTCAATGCGTCACTGTATAAACTCGGCTTATGATCGGAATTAGCTCTTCACACTGTCAATGTGCAGAATAAAGTCCTGAAAGATTTGGCACTCTACTCGCCAGATCACTCGTTCATTCGCACCTAAAACTGCCAGAATTCTGTAAGGTTCAAAGCTTCCTTTTCTGCTATATTAAGTAGAAAATGATGAATCCCGGCAAACTAAGAGCTCTTAGAAAAAGAAAGAGGAAAGGGTCACCGCCTTGTCGGCGTTGAACGCGTTATGTTTACCAACTTGAACCACTGGCTTGCCGGGTCACAGGTAGCATCTTCTCTCAAGCATTTGCAAGGACTTGTGATGATGGTCTTAGTGCTGAAGTCTATGTCCAGGCAAACGGTGACATTACTACCGGCAATGTTGGAGGAAAAATGCATTTTGGACTCCGAAACGGTCTTCCATTTAGACCCGTGGTCAGCGCAGTTCGTGCCGAGTTTCACAGGCTTCTCCAGCTGATCCGCTTGCATACACAAATCCGTTCCTCTCATCCAGACCGTGTGGCGACGCGTGTGAGTCCAAGGTTCGGACTCATCGCATGAGCCCAGTTGCAGTTGTCCCGTTTCTTGTTTCCTTTGGACGCAGAGACCCGTGAGCGGATGAAAAAGAATTCTGTGTGTTGGCTTTGATGAATACGCACCTGCGACGTCATGGATATAAGAAAGAAGGATATGTAGAAACAACGTGATTTACGACATGATTGAAGTGTCAATTAGTCGAGTTCCATTTGAAGAGGGACTTGTGTTTGATTCGATCTCTTGATTTTCAATAGTTATCATCACTAAGAAAGTCTTGTGTTTTGAAGGGGAGGATGGATTATCTCGTGCCTAACTGTGATTGCTGATAATTCATTGATGTAACAAAATGATTGAACCATCTAAAGCAGATGAACAAAATTAGGAATGTGTAGTGTTACTATACCTTGAAAAGGGGCTTGAAGGGCAGAGATCCTTTGCAAGAAGCTAGCATTTCTAGGCCCAGAGAAGTCCTTGTTCAGCACCCCAAACGTCTCGTCCATCCCTACAATCCCTTTTCTCAAGTAATAGCTGCCCACGATCGTCCACAAGGCCCAATCGAAATCAAGCTTGGCCGCGACTCCGAAGAAGCAATTGAAGTACCGATCGTCGTTCACATTTTGACCGCTGAGTTCTCCTCCAAATTCGCTCACGAAGAGCGGTATTCCCTGGTTTAGAATGAACCCTGCATTGCTCATCACCTTGTTCGTCGCATCCTTGCACAGCTCGTTGGCATTGCCGTCCTTCCATATCGTCCCGCTTGAGGATGCATACCAATGCAGCTCGAAGACTAGCTTTCTGGTGAAGCTCACCTTCATTGGTATGTGGCCAAGGAACCATAGGTCAGTGTCGTAATAGAGGCCGGAGACTATGACAAGCACGTGTGGGTTCGCCGAATGCACCACCTCGGCTCCTCTCTCCATGTACCTGGATTTCATTTTAGGACGGAAATCTAACGTCAAATGGGACGATCATATTCGGTTGAATACCTCTCGGTGATCCAAAACCCTAACATAATTAGTCGATTTAGTTTATCAACTTATCCCCTAGATTTTTCATATTTAGGCGCATTTTGCATCACTCAACAAGTGTTCTTCAACTGAATAATGACCTACTGTAATAGCAACAGTCAGTTCAGAAGAAAAGATTTTCCGTACTAAAGCTAAATCCACAAAATTTCCTAAAAATTTACATGGAGTACCTGAGCCAGTCTTGCAAATTTTCTTTAGGACCACGGAGCTCATTCCTCAAGCTCATACCGACCACGTTACCGATGCGGTGGAACATTGTGGCCATCTGAGCGAGGCCCTTAATCCAAAGGTTCGGGTCAAAGTACTGGTCACCGAAGAACCCGTTACCGTCAAGGTTGCCACAACACCAACCGGGCTTGCTAATGTGATTGTCTAGTATAACCATCACATTATTGTCTCCCAGGCTCGAAACAACCTCCTGGATTAAGTAAACTAATTTAATTCACTGACTGGTGTTAAGCAATTATGACAAATTGCGAAAATGTGAAGTGCAAATTTTACCCTGAAAGCAGAAAGAAGAGAAACATCCAGAAGAGACGGATTGTTCTGTTGAATGCCTCCAATATAATCAACCAACCCAAGATTCCGGAACGACTGCGCCACTGACATCGAACCCAGCGAGTCGTTGGTGACCATGAAGAGCGGCCACGTGAGCCTAACGCAGTTGAATCCCATCGAGGTGATCTGCTTGGAAATCCAGTCGATGGGTTTCTTGTCGAGCCCTTCTGCGACCATGGGCTCAAGGTGAGCCGCCCAGTTGACACACGCCAGCTTGACCCTATGCCCATGTTTATCGACGATCCACCTCGAATCGGTGTGAAGACGCCACGAAGCCTTCGCGGGCTCTGCGTGTCGGGAGGCCATCAGAGCCCAGAGAGCGATGAAACACAAGTAGGAGGGACGTCTCATGGTGATAGCTATATTTCTCTATCGGATGATTCCTTTCTAACTTGTGAGAATTCAAGGGACGTACTTATACAGCAGAAACAAGCAAAGTCATGATGCGAAAGAGAGAGAGAGAGAACTAAGAATAGGTGACGGAGCTAAAGCAGTGCATGAAACCGAGTGAATTTCCTTGAAAACGTGCTTTGAAGTTGTTCAGATATCCGCTTACTGGTATTGATTTGTGAACATGATACATATATTTAAAAGCTCACTTGCAGTCTAACGCATTATTCGGTAAAATTTGCACTGCTCGATTGCCATAACACCTACAAGGGACTGCGTCAAGGGCTGGAAAAATCGGATCAAAGGTTGAAACGGAAGAAGAGAAACCAAGTCTCGAACGACCTTTGCGGTAACGAAGTCCATGTTATGTTTCATACATAAGAACGACAAAATCAAAGGTCGCTGACAGCCATGAATTTGACATTCTCTAAACATAGAGGTCAAGGTCGCACAAAGCACGTTTTGCGCCTCAAAACTACCGCGTATTTACTCCGAAAAAAACAGAGAGAAGAAAAGTAGCGAGACAAAGCTCCCGCTGTCGGATGCTTACGCTGTCGAGGAAAAAATTACCAAATCATTCCTAATCTATTGTATGGTCAGTTATAAACTATTCAATTTCGATAATGAATCATTAACCTTTTAGCGAAAATTCCAACGTAATTCTTTCGGCCATTTGCCGCCGGAAATTGCGGATGTGACGTTCGGCATCATTGCCGTCCTACATGGCACTCTGACTTGGATAACTTTATTAAAAAACGATGTCTAACTAGATCTTCACTTCGGCGATTTTTAGTAGCAATTGACTGGAATGATTACATTAGAATCTCGTGTAAAGATTTAAGACTAAATTTAGGACTGAATTAACATATGTACAATATGTTTGAAACTAAATTGTTAATTTACCCTTGCTCGAGTCTAAGACTATACTTATTATATTATTTAAAATGTCAAGGTGAATTTTTCCACGAAAAATATAGTAATATATTAAAAATTATAACAAAATAAGTATTCACATCAATAAAATTCTTTGTTAGAATTTACATAGAATTTCATTTAAAGTGACAAATCTCATCACTTAGGTTTTACCCCTGGTTAAGCACATGAGACATAAAATGGCAATATTTATTTTAAAATATAAGCATATACAATACTTCAAAAACGTAAAATAATATGGATCAATGAGAAACATCAAAGCATTGTTGAAATCTTTAACTTTTTGCCCTGGACTTGGCGTGGAGAAAACGAGCATGTTTCTTGTGTAGAATTTTCTTGATAATAAAATAGTTTCTGTTCTCTCCTCCATATGCTCCACACCGTGTATACTTGTATAGAGAGATGGAGCTGATTTCTTCAAAATCATCTTTCAATTCGACATATTTTAGTAAAAAAAAAAAAAAGAAGTCCAACGTGGACAATGACGTGGCTTTTCTGTACCTTAATGATGCCGTATCCTCTTCAAATTTGAATCTCTCTCCAAATAAAGCTTCGAATCATAGATTATAAGCCCGTGTGATGCACGGGGTAAGAATTACCACACGTCCCCAGCAAGCATCCACAAGGCCCAATCCAAATTAACTTAAAGAGCTAAATCGATTCGATCCCAAAGCGTGAAAAGGATCAAATCGAATTAAAAAAAAAAGTGAAGATCAAGGACCAAATTGAGAGAACAAGGCTATTAACGACCTTGCCCAGCAGCTTGGAGTGCTTATATAATCTGCCGTCGCTACTTAAATTATGCATTGGCCTTTTCCATTTTTCATGGAATTATCTCTTCACTAATATTCAGACTCTCCTTACAAGTTGCTTTAGACTTTTCTGTGCAACTTGTTGCTCAGATTCTAATGGATCGACTTATATTCCTCAAAACATGTAAGCACGGGTCTGAATTACAAAGTGCACGTTTAATTAACTTTGTTTTTTGGCCTTTTCTAGCTAGGTGTTTTGCGAAAACCATGAAAATCAGTGGGCTTTCGACCATAGATTTAGACCCTCTCGACTCGAGAAGAGTTGGTTGATGCACCTTTACCCGGATCTTATGTACTTTTTTTTTCGAAACAAGACCCTGAAAATTTAATTCGTGCAATTCAGTCCTTAAATTTGTGTAAATTTTCTAAATCAAATTCCTCCGGCACCAAGTCCTGTTGGTTCGAGTTGACATGGGCTGTTGAATCGCGCGGGAGTAGGATGTGGAGAAAAATTTCGCCATCAAGGACAAGCCACCATGGAAAATGACAGGCAATGCGATACTTCCCTCCGTGGACAAGCGATCGCGAAAAACTTTGCCTTTTTGCATCGACAAGCCATCACGGAATTTTTTTTTCAACGTCATCCTCTAACATTGTCCAATTGCCACACCAGTTCGGATAACTTGGATTAATTAGTGACGGAAAAACATTTTTAGAAAATTTACTTAAGTTCAAGTATTTGTTTAAGTA
This sequence comes from Syzygium aqueum, assembly GCA_031216185.1. Lineage (NCBI taxonomy): Eukaryota > Viridiplantae > Streptophyta > Magnoliopsida > Myrtales > Myrtaceae > Syzygium > Syzygium aqueum. The sequence continues at coordinate 12,015,379 of CM062238.1, forward strand.
AATTAAATCTTCAAGGACTTAATTGAAAAAAACGTGCGAAGTTCAGAAACGAAAGGTAGAATTTTATTTTAGCAATGAAGGTATGGTACGTACTTTTCTGCGCTTTCCCGACTAGGGTGTGCAAGACCCTCTTCATTTTCTTACCACTCAGGCAACTCCTTGGATTCGTTCTAGAGGAGTCTCAACAAGGTCTCAGTGCAACTACTGGTCTAAACTGCTATATATCTAGGAATCCCCCTTTGTATCGAATCAAAAAGAAGAAGATCAGTGCCTAAAGAGGACGAGCTAAGTCCATGACTAGCGTAGGAAAACTCTACATGTTTAATTCTGAATGGGACAACCTCAAGTCACTATCTAACTCCCACCAACGAGCATTTTCTCTTAAAAATTTTCAAGGTCCACTTAAAGCGGGAACCACCACATACACTAAACAATAGAACAAAAAGAAAAGAAAACCAACCAAATTCTATACCTTTTATTTATTTATTTATTTTTTATACTTGTTTTAACCAAGTTTGGAAATTGTTTCTTTCAGAGCTGGGTTCTGTCAACCAGCTTGAACCACTGGCTCGCCGGATCGCAAGAGCTTTCGCTGCTCAAGCACTTGCAGGCCGTGACCACCACGGTGTTGCTTGCGTCCACGTCCAAGCAAACGGTGCTTCCATCTTTGGCCTTGGACGACAGGTGCATCTTGGAGGCCGATATCATCTCCCATTTCGTGCCGGGGTCTGTTGGGCTCGTGCCCTGGATCACCGGCCTCCCCAGATCAACGGCTTGCAAGTACAGATGTGACCCCACGAGCCACAGCGCGTCCTGTGGCGTGTAACTCCACGGCTCCGAGTATCTGCATGGACCCACCACGAGTGGCAACGACGGCGATCGCCTCAATATGCAGAGGCCAGTCAAGGGGTGGAATATGACCTTGTGCGCACCTGTTTGTTGCCCTCCTGGTCCTGCAACAGAAGAAGATTTTGAGAAATTAGAAGCCCGAGAAAAAAAATAGAATATGGTGTTACCACGATTGGAAAAAATTTATTCAGTCCATCGTCGGTGGAAACACGATGTCGCTCACATAGCTAGGAACGGTACTATTATTGTTAGTTCATAAATTTTGTCGCTAATATGGTCAGTTTTTCAGTCCGACACTAGTGAAAATGTGAAACCCTTTTCAATATAGAATCGTTAATGAAGAAAGCCAACATGAGATTTATGTCGGTAAGTACCAAGCCAGTATTTGATGGCCCGTGGGGCATTCTGGCATACATTGAAGCAATCACAGTCATCGAATTCGACTGAACTCCCATATGAATCCCAAAGGATTTCTTGATTATGTGACGGCTCAATTTGTTGGACTCGACTCATTTATATAAGTACTTGGTAGTTGAAAGATTTATACCTTGGAAGGGTAATTGCAGGACCGACATTCTATGTAGGTAGCTCGAGTTTCGAATGCCGGACCACTCATAGTTGAACAATCCGTAGAACTCCTCCATCCCTACCACTCCTTGTCTCAAGTAGTAACTCCCTTGAAGGGTCCACAATGCAAAGTCCCAGTCGAATTCAGCGGCCATGGCCATGAAGCAATTGAAGTACCTATTATCATTTACATTGGTTCCTCTTTCATCGGCACCAAACTCGCTCACAAACAAAGGATATCCTTGTTCCAGCAAGAATACGGACCTACTTATAACGTTGTTTGACACTGCTCCACACATATCGTTCGGGTTTCCGGATTGCCACGCGTTGCCGTTGGTGAACCCGTACCAGTGCATCTCGAAAACCAGTTTCTTCGTGAAAGAGATGTTGGCCGGTCTGTTCCGGAGAAATGAAAGGTCTGTGTCGTAATTGAGGCCAGAGAGGATGACGAGGACATTAGGGTTTGCCGCATGCACGGTTTCCGCACCTCGTTGCATAAACCTACACATAGCACCCCATCGAATCAAAACTGATGCAGTATTAGCAGTTGTTATTGTACGTCTGAAGATTTATGAGCACATTGACTTCTTACCAACCAATGCCAATCAAACAGGTTTCTGAAAAATCACTTCCAATTTGAACATATAATTAAGAGTGATGCAACATACTTGTACCAATCATCCACATTTTGTTTAGGACCACGAAGCTCGTTCCTCAAGCTCATGCCAATCACATTGCTAAAACCAGTAGCCATTGTCGCCATCTTATGCAAACCTTGCATCCAAACTTGCGGGTCGAAGTACTTATCACCGAAAAAGCCATTGCCGTCATTTGCACTGCAGCACCAACCCGGCGTGGTTATATGATTGTCGAGTATCACCATCACTTTGTTGTTTCTAAGGCTTGTCATCACGGACTGAAACAAAAGATTTCCAAAAAGGACATACATGAATACATAATGCCCTTGATAGTAATGAATGTAATTCCTAGTACCATAATAAAAATTCAACAATCCCTTCCCCGGATCCTAGTGCTATTGAATTACTTATGATAAGACTTAGTTCTAGCGATTATTACTCATCGTGTACCATAGTAAAAATTTCATATCTATAGGAGGCAAATTGAGCAATATGTTTGTCCCTACAATTAGGAGAGACAAAAACTAATGTTACCTTGTAGGCTTCCATTACAGGAAGATTAATAAGGGAAGGGTTGTTGGACTTAATGCCGACAAGAGATTCCGACAATCCGAGATTCTGGAACGATTGGGTCACAGTAAGAGAAGCAATTGTCTCATTCATAGGCAATTCGAGTGGCCATGTGAGCCTCACACAATTGAACCCCATTTCTCTAATCTTCTTGGCAATTGTGTCGGCCGGTTGCTTGCTCAGCCCCTCGGCCAGCAGCGGCTGGAGGTGCGCCGGCCAATTCACGCATGCGAGCTTCACCCGTCTCCCAGCACCGTCGACGATCCACCGGGAATCAGCGTAGAGTTGTTGAGCAACCGCAGGCTTGAGTTGGGCCATGGAAAAGAAGAGCATTGTCAAAGCTGGGAGAAGGAACTGCAGCTTTGGAAGCGTTTCCATGATGGGTGTCTTTGCTCTCTTTGAACCTTCCTCGCAAGGAACAAAGAAAAAAAGTGTGTATCATGTGAATGAAGTCCGTTCAATGTCAAGGTGTGCTTATATGGAGGGTGTCATTCATCCACTTGGCCAGTAGTCATTATGCAGTATAAACAGTATAATATGGAATAGAGTCGAGACAAAAAATCTTCGAGAATCGGAAACTCGAGGGTCGTTCCATATCTTGAAAGAAGATGCTCTATTCATTTGGTATAATAACGAGTAACAACTATCAAACATGGAGGGAAGGAAGTTAGGAAAACTTCGAAATTTTTTTGAAGGAGAGAAATCATAGGGTGGGATGGAGTTTGATAGTTGGTTTGGTTAACTGTTTATATCCAGATTTTCACATTTTTGATTTAGAATATTAAATGTTTTTTTCCTTCTTAGTCTCGTTAATAATGCCCTTGAAGCACTTGTTAGGTATATTATTTAGAATAAATTAATTTTTAAAACATTGAGCGTGCATAACAAGAGCACAATTGATGCATCGAAAACTACAAAGTGTCCCTAGGACACTCGTTGATAGAATTTTTTTTAAGCAAAGAGTGGATGAATGAACGATAAATATTGATAATATGAGGCATAGGAGTCTCATGTTCGTTACATGTGCTCCGTTTGAGGAATAAATATTTTCCAGAAATATGAGCTTGTTGCCGCAGCCCCATTGTACTGCAATGCTAGAATATAAATGTTAGATATATTAGGTTGAGCGATCTTAGTACCATCTTCATCTAAACAAGTCACGTCCACGCCAGAAGTATGAACGGGGATGCTCGACATCAAAATCATACCATTAGCATTTCCTAATAAGTAACTTGCAAGAATGAAACATGTGAACCCTCAAACCAAACTCAAATATTTCGTACAAAAATGTGACTTCAGTTTCAACAAAGTGAAGATATTGCACTCGGTACAAAGACCATGGTTTTGAGTAGTTAAATAAAATATCTATTTTTAGGAATTTTGCATTTTTCAGACTCTGGTACACAGTGTGTGATTTCACTCTGAATATTAAAGACCAGTTGTGTGATTTTATACCTTTTTCAATTGGTCAAAAACATACGACCAAAAACAAAATTTGGTCAAAATACTTCAATGAACGTTGCTTGTTTGTCAAATGCAATTAATAGGGGTGGGATCGCGTAGTTTAAGATGTGGGTTTCGACGCCCACGCCCTGCAAGAGACAAGGCGCAAATCTAAGTATGTATCATGAAAGAGAGATAGAGTAGGATCGGCAAAAAAAAAGAAATTAGTGCGTTTTGAAGTCAAATTGATTTCACTATGCTTAATGCATCTTAATTGACTGACAGCATCTTATGATTTCAAGGATGATTAAAGTGTATTGTCTACATATTGAAGTATGATTAAGGATCATTAATTTGAAGGTGGGACTCTGTAAAGTTATGCAAATCATATTAAACAAAAGACCTCCAAGCGCCATTCAATATCAATCAGCACTGGCCAAGTACTTTCTGGATCACTTTTTTTTTTTGGTCAGGATAACGAAATCCATACATACCTTAAGTTTCTATTAAAACAAAGTAAACTCCAAAGCATCGAAACAAAGTAAACTCCAAAGATCGAGAGGGTGGTAGAGTGTCCAATTCTGAGGCAGGAAATTTTTTCTTTGGGCTTTATCTATCCAATCTGCCACTTTATTTGACTCTCTATTATAATAGGACAACTTAATATCAGAGAAGTTTTTCAACAAGTCTTTGGCTTTCAAGAGAAGCACATGTGTATCCGACTTTGAAATTAGAAAAATACATATTTGCCTACCTTTTATAGGAATTTTGGGATTTCTAGGACCACAATTATTATAGGCCATGCTTTTTCCACTATTAATTTGGCTAAGACACTCTCCAATAAAATATTGTGATCATTTTATCCATTATGGGTCCCATTTTTAAATATCTTCTTAGTACCTTTTTTCTTGGAATTTCTTTTGTGGGTCCCACTTTCCTTTATCTTCATCCTTTTGCGTCGTTTTTCATGGTGCGTGCTGGATAAATTGATTAAATTAGAAGTGTTGGTTAATGTTGAGTAATGTGGTAATTTTCCTTATGATAGGTTAAGATTAATAAAGTCTAAAGGTGTTTTTTTTTGCTTTTTCTTTTTTCATTTGTGTTTTTTTTATGTCCGGGAAAAGTTGGTATTGATTCATTCCTCGTTTACTATTGAATCTGATTATAAATTATGCTTTTAAGGATGATCTTTAGTGAGACCTTTTGGCATTGCTAAGTTTCTCTCATTCTGGGGATTCTATTAGTTGAAGTCTTTGAAATTTAACGGGGAAGAGTGGAAAGAGAAAAACGGGTCTTTTCCACTCCTAAAGAGTTTTGCTTTCACCAAGCGAAAAAAGGTTTATTATCCCATTAACTTCTAACGATTAAACTTAGTTATTTCTTTGACCATGTGCAGATAGAGCATGCATTTGATTTTTTGAGTGAATTTTAAGTATTCTTTTCATTGAAAATTTCTTTGGATTGGTTTCTATTAGCCTCTTTCTTTTCTACAATTTGTTTGGCAGAATGATTTCAAGATGCACATATTAGTCTAGTTATGATTTGAACTCAGTAAAGGATGAAGGGTTTTTTATCCAGCAAAATTTCAATTTTCTTCTCATTTCAGCAGGTTTATTGAAACTTTTTACTGTTTTGTTTGCGGTTCTTGATAAAAACAAGTAGGCATGCCAAATATATTTTCGCATATTAGCTAGTAAAGTCTATTGGTGGCGGTGCAAAATCTAGTTGAAGCCCTCCTCTATACTATATTGGGTTGGTTTTAAATAGAGAAGGCTTCCATATGTTGCACAACAACCAATTATACCAAGAAAATATCATTCGACTGAGTTACGTGCTTTTATGGAGGTAAGTATTGTGGCATTTCCTCTACAAGAGAGAGAAAGAGAGAAAGATACATAAAGGCGAGATGAAGAGGAGGGAAAATGGGACATGCAAAAAAAAATCAAAACAAGACACAAAGAGAAGGTTTAATATATTAAAAGGTGGGACCCACAATGGGTGAAATAGTCTAAACACTTTTGTTGGGAAGTGTTTTCGCCAAATTATGAGTTAAAAAAGCGCAACCCTTATTGTAAGCAAAAATGGAACTTATAAGTCTCAAGCCAAACATTTTCGACACCTAAATTTTTGCTCGCAAGCTTCTCACTCATTTTACAAGAAAATTGAAGATCAAACCCTTACATATCGATAGGATTTGATCACTAGACAATTTTAACAGTGCATTCTTATTATTTACTGTGTTCTTCTGTGTTTAAAAATTAGGTATATTTGTTTAGAAACTGCATATTAGCATCGAATTTAAACCTAGGCGATTTTGTGAATTTTATTCCAATTGGGCGATGAGCACTTTCCTCTCTTCGACTATGAACATGAGCTTGTTCTCCATGGTTTTGAAAGTGGCAATGAAGGATCGAGATGGCAGAGAAAGCTCAAAATGGTAAGAAGAAGAAGAAGAAGAAGAAGAAGAAGATGGAGAGACGCAGGTGAGAAGAAGGACTATCGAACCGATGGTGGCTTCCTTTTGTGATTCAGATCTACACGGTAAAAGCACATCAATTATAGAAATTTGGAAAGTGCTCGGTACGATTTGGCTCGACTTGCCTTGACTTTCCCCTTTCATGTTTTCAATCTATAGGTAAGTGTTCCTAGCCAAAAAGAGAAAAAAGATATGTTTTATAGGAGAGTCTTGTTTTTGTTTTTTTGCGTTATGGTCAAGCAATACCAAGCCCCATTTGTTTTGCATAAAATGATTGATTTTAAAAATATTTTTTTAAAAATAAACATTTATATCATTTATAAAAATGAAAGAACGGAATTTTTTTTCATTATCCATGAAAATATTTAGATATAAATTATTATCGATAATGAAATATTTTTCATTGATTAATTATTTCAAACGATATAAAGGATCATTTTTAAGAAAATATTTTTCAAATATTATATTTTTCGCGAGATAAACCAAGCCTAATAGCATGGGCCTGTTATCAAGCAAGCAATAGGCTAAGTCCACCGATGCGATCAAAGGCAAGCCATGCATATCGGATATTGCAATTAGTTAGTCAATTATGGTCGCATATTCTTAAGACATCGAGTCAAGTTAAGAACTTAGCGTTTAAGACCTTGTGCTTTTGGGCTTGTTGAAGTACACGTGTTAGGGTGTTAGACAAAAAATTGATATATGGAAAATTTCTACTTTTCATCCCTGAACTTATGCACTTTTTCCAATCAAGTCCTTGAAGATTTAATTCGGCCTATTGGGGTGTCGGACAAAAAAGTCCTACATCAAAGAACTCACTTGAACTGAAACAGTTGATATATGGGAAGGTTCTACTTTTTTTTTTTTTTGGTTAAAGTAAGAAGTATATAACTTTTCAACGTACAAATTACATCAAGGGAGGCCGAACACAAAAACCTCGTACCTGAAGAGACAAAAGTGTCCCAACAGGTACAAAGGTATTGCGGCAAACAAAGAGAGCACAATGAGCGCTATACAGAAAAGGCTACCTGATAGCCAACAAAAAACACCAACACAAAGGTTCTACTTTTTTTGTCCATGGACTTATGCACTTTTTCCAATTAAGCCCTTGAACAATTAACTTGTCTAATTCAATCCTCAACCTTGTGTAAATTTTGTAATCAAACGCCCCGCGACACCAATTCTTGTCAGTTCGAGTTGACATGGCTGTTGGATTATGTCGAAGTATGACACGAAGGATAAATTTTCACTTCATGGACAAGCCATCGCAAAAAATTTTGCCTCCTTGCGTTGACAAGCTACCACAAAAAAATACAGGATTGTCCAACGGGCACACCAGCTTGGATAAATAGGATCAATTGGTGCCGGAAGAACACGATTAGTGAATTTACGTAAGTTGAAGGATATGATTACGTAATTAAAAAGTTCAAAGACTTTATTGGAAAATGTGTGAGTTAAACGAGTAAAATTGCAACGCATCTAGTTGCTCGTAACCAATAGTTTATCTTTTATTGTCTTAAACATAGGCTCTCTTCTTAGTGGAGATTTTTTTCGCGGAGCCGAGTGCTGCTGACCAGCTTGAACCACTGGCTTGCCGGATCGCAAGAGCTGTCACCGCTCAAGCAGGCCTGGACCACCACGGTGTTGTCGGCACCCACGTCCAAGCAAACGGTGCTTCCATCTTTGGCCTTGGTCGACAGGTGCATCATGGTGGCCGATATTGTCTCCCATATCATGCTGCGGTCCGTCGGGCACCTGCCTATGCACTCGCCCAGGCTCATCGGCTTCCTTACCTCGGCAGCTTGCAGGACAAATGCGAGCCCACGAGCCACAACCCGCTCTGGGGCGTGTAGATCCACATTTCAGAGTTCGTGTATGGACCCAAAACTAGCGGCGACGACGGTGATTGCCTCAATATGCAGAGGCCGGTCAAGGGGTGGAATATGGCCCTGTGCGAAACTGGTTGTTGCCCTCCTGGTCCTGCAACCGAAGAAGATTTTCAGAAACTAGGATAGTGGCTCAATTTGTTGGACTTGACTGTAAGTGTATGCAAGCACTTGGTAGTTGAAATACTTCATACCTTGGAAAGGTGATTGAAGGGCCGATAATCTACGTACGAAGCTCCGGTTTCGAATGCCGGACCAATTATACTCCAACAATCCGTAGAACTCCTCCGTCCCTACCACTCCTTCCCTCAAGTGGTAACTCCCTTGGAGGCCCCACAATGCAAAGTCCCAGTCGAGATCAGCGGCCACGAAGCAATTGAAGTACCTGTTATCATTTACATTGGTTCCTCTTTCATCGATCCCGAGCTCGCCCACGAACAAAGGATATCCTTGTTCCAGCAAGAATACGGACTGGCTCATTCGGTCCTTTGACACTGCTCCACACACATCATTCGGATTTCCTGATTGCCATGCTTTGCCGTTGGAGAAACTGTACCAGTGCATCTCGAAAACCAGTTTCTTCGCGAAAGAGACGCTGACCGGTCTGTTCCGGAGAAACGAAGGGTCTATATCGTAATTGAGGCCGGAGAGGATGACGAGGACGTTAGGGTTTGCCACGTGCACGGTTTCCGCACCTTGTTGCATAAACCTGTAACATAGCACCCCCATCGAATTAAAACCGATGCAGTATTAGCAGTTGTTATTGTACGTCATAAGATTTATGAGCACATTGACTTCTTACCAACCATTGCCAATCCAATAGGTTTCTGAAATATCACTTCCAATTTGAACATATGAATTAAGAGTGATGCAACATACTTGTACCAATCATCCACATTTTGTTTACGACCGTGAAGCTCATTCCTTAAGCTCATGCCAATCACATTGCTAAAACCGGTAGCCAACGTGGCCATCTTCTGCAAACCTTGTGTCCAAACTTGTGGGTCGAAGTACGTATCACCGAAAAAGTCGTTGCCATCGTTTGAACTGCAGGACCAACTGGGCGCAGTTATATGATTGTCGAGTATCACCATCACATTGTTGTTTCTAAGGCTCGTTATCACGGACTGAAACAAGAGATTTCTGAAAAGGACATACATTAATACATAATGGCCTTGATAGTAATGAATGTAATTACTAGTAAAAAATCGACAATCCCTTCCCCGAATCATAGTGCTATTATATATATTTTTTGATAATCCAGGGAACCTCCGTACGGCCGACAGCCGAGAGGTAAACTCCGGGGGCGACACGTGCTAGCCACCACACACGTGCACCGGTTAAGTCACCCTGCGATAGTGCTATTATATTACTTATGATTAGACTTAAAAAGTTTTGGCGATTTTTACTCGTCTCGTATCATAGTAAAAATTTCATATCCATAGGACGCAAATTGATTAATGTGTTTGTCCTTACAATTAGAAGAGACAAAACCTAATGTTACCTTGTAGGCTTCCATTATAGGAAGATTAATACGGGAAGGGTTGTTAGACTTAATGCGGACGAGAAATTTTGACAATCCGAGGTTCTAGAATGATTAGTTGACAAGCGAAAGTCTCATTCAAAGACAATTTGAGAGGCCATGTGAGCCTCATGCAATTGAAACCCATTTCTCTAATCTTCTTGGCAATCGTGTTGGCCGATTGGTTGCTCAGACCCTCGGCCAACAGCGGCTGAAGGTGTGCCGGCCAGTTCACGCATGCGAGCTTCACCCGTCTGCCGGTGCCGTCGACAATCCAATTGGAATCGGTGTAGAGTTGTTGAGTGACCACAAGCTTGGCCATGGAAAAGAAGAGCGTTGTCAAAATTGGGATAAGGAAATGCAGCTTCGGAAGTGTTCCCATGATTGGTCTTTGCTCTCCTCTAACCTTCCTTACAAGGGAAAAGGAAAGAGTGAGTAACGAGATTGATGTCAGTTCAATGTCACGGTGTTCTTATATAGAGGGTGTTGGTGTCAGAATTGGGATAAGGAAATGCAGCTATGGAAGCGTTCCCATGATTGGTTGTCACAGTTAAATTAAAAGGAACTTGTCAAAATGAATCATAAATCAATTTCTTAATTTATATGTATTAATTATATTTAATAAATAGGTTTAGCATGATAAAATTTTGTTGACATCTAATTTTGCTGGTTCAATAGGTTGTCTTTTCCTTATGAAACATAAAAACACAGAATAGGAAATAGTAATAGGGCTTTTCTAAAAAAAATTTAAAAGATTAAATTTATTAAAAAAATTGAAAATTATTAAAATATTCGGGCCGATTCGACCTGGTCCGATCTGGTCCCTTCCTTTCTTCCCCTTTTTCCTTTTGCTTAGGCTCAGCCTCTTTTACTTCTTCTTTTCTTTCTTTCTTTCTTTCTCCGGCCCTCACTTCTCTTTGGTCCCTTCCTTTCTTCCCCTTTTTCCTTTTGCTTAGGCTCGGCCCCTTTTACTTCTTCTTTTCTTTCTTTCTTTCTCTGGCCCTCGCTTCTCTCTCTCTCTCTCTCTCTCTCTCTGTGCAAGATGAAGGACGAGCGACAGAGAGAGGAGCAAAATAGAGGTCTGATAGAGTTGGTGGTGAGCACTAGGTCGTTAGCGAACAATAGGCCATTCGCGCCTACCTGGGTGTTTAATATATATATATATATATATAGAGAGAGAGAGAGAGAGAGAGAGAGAGAGAGAGAGAGAGAGAGGGGGGAACCGAGAACAAAAAGCACGGAGAGAGTCGAGAGATAGAAAGTGGCCTAGAGAGCAAGGAGTCCTCCAGCAATCAAATTTTAATCGAAATGATGCCATTTTAGCCATGTCAACGTCATATAGGAGAGAGAAAATAACAAGAAAAGCCACGTCGACATTTTCCGTTAGCCAAATTAGACGGAGTTAATGGAAAAACTTGATTGCACTAATTTGACAAGTTTTAAAACTTAATTGCTCATTTTGAAAGTTTTAGGACTCAATTGCAATTGTATAACATGTTTTAGAACTTCTAATGCACTTATCCCCCTTTTTTTACTAAAAAAACCATTTATGAATAAATATTTATACATAAGATTTTTGTCAAAATTTATCGCTGGAAGCACTTAAGTGATCTTTCTCCAATTTGGCCCTTAAGTGATTCGGCTAAAATTTGTGGCATCTAAGTGAGCGTCACACAAAATTATGGCATTTCTAGTGTCATTTTCCCAAACAAAAAGTATTGAAGGTCCATTCAAAGTACTTCTCACACTGTGTTTTGCAAGCAAAATAACGTCTCGGTCCTTATTTGAGAAAGCAAAGTAAGGAAAACATTTTAAAAATAATGTAAGTGCTTAAGCAAGCAAAAAAGAACCTTTGACAACTCTAAAGTAATACGAGTAAAATATTACCTCCAACTCAAAGATCTGATAACCTTACACATGCGGAGTGTTCTGCCCTGTTTAACTACATCAAAAGCTTGAAGCCGCGAATAGGGAGGAAAAACACGAAAAATAGAATTAAAAGAAATAAAGAAAAGTGTGCTCTTTTGAATAAAGCGCGGAAGAAGAAGAGCAAAAAGAAGAAAAATTCATGTACCTATCAACTAACCTAATGGAATTGCACCTTATTGATAGCTTTCCCACGGCGCTCATTTGAGTGCAATAATATTTCAATCGATCACTCAAATCCTATGACTTTAAAAAACATTCACTTGAGTTCCGTAATTTTTCAATCGGTCTCTTAAGTGTCATAACTTTTAAAAAACATTCACCACAAGCGATCGATTGAAAAGTTATGGCACTCAATAAATTATGGGACTTGTGGTGAACGCTTTTTTTAAAGCTATGGGACATAAGTGATGGATTGAAAAGTAATGGTACTCAAGAAATTTCGTACAAAAATTATGGCACTCAAGTGATCGATTAAAAAGTTATAGCACTTAAGTGATTATCGTATGACAAATGTGGTGTCATTTTCCCGATATTGGGTACTATATTAAGTTTATGGAAACAGGCTTTTAACATCACATTAAGACATTTTCTGGATAAGAGTATCATTATCAATGCAAAATTTCCGAGGCGTTCAGGTACGTGGCATGTATAGAGACTGTGCAACAAAGGAACTGGACCCGAATTCGAGTGAGTTTTCCCATGTTGGAATCGCCAAAGAACAAAAGCAATCGCGGAGACAAGGTATATCATCGACATACCATCTTCTTAAAATTTCAATAACAGATGCCCTTGAAGCATACCTTAAAGATCGAGCAGGATCTCCATTTGTAAACTTAATCGAACTTACGAGCGAGGTTAATTAATTTTAGATACCTTATTTTGTTCGCATCACTTATTCGACTTAAGTTCACCTATTAGCATTGATGTATCCCTAAGCAAGATAGAGTGGTTGGCACATAAGTATGGTCACGCTATCTGATGGGCAACTGTTGTTTGTCCGAGCGAAGACTCGTGCCTGTAAAGCACTGAGGACAAACGTACAATAAGTTCAATGTTGTCGCCTTCCATCATCCAGAAGAGAGCTGAACATCTCGCTCATATCTTCAGTTTTTTGAAGGAAAAACAATCAATCTGCAAATTGTTTAGAATACCCAATTTTCCTTCCTTCCTTCCTCACTTTTTTGCCGCGTAAAATGACGACATAGAGCAGTATTATGTTTGTGACAGCCATTCAGAGCACCCTTGCACACACTCTACCATCTATCAGTGACACCTTGCTTAATGGCTTAGCAATGATCAAAGGCGGAGATGGCGAGACTTGAGAGAACGATTCAGAGGCAGACAATGAGGAAACAAGTTGAAGGGGAAAAGTGCCAAAAAAGTCATAAATCTTTTGTATTGGTACCAATTTAGTTCTAAATCTTTTTTTTTTGTACCAATTCAGTTATAAACCTTTTGCATTTGTGCCAATTTAGTCCTAAACCTTTTTTTGATATCAATTCAGTTCTAAACCTTTTAAATTGGTGTCAATTCAATCCTAAACTTTTTGTTTTTGTGCCAATTTAGTCCTTCCGGTCAATTTTGACCGGAATTTACCGACGTGGACGCCTGGTGGCCGGCAACTGGTCACTGGCGCTGATATGGCATTGACGTGGATGACTTTAATAATATTTTACTATTTTTTGAATTTTCTTTTCTGGTCTCTTCCTCCTTCCTCTGGCCGGTTGCCGAAGGCTGGCGAGCCTCGCCTTGGTCGGGCAAGGCTCGACCTCGCCAGATCCGACGAGGTTGAACCTCGCTCAACCATGACGAGGCTCGAGCCCTCGCCCGACCATGACGAGGCTCGAGCCCTCGCCGGAGGTTGCAGCGAGGGCGAGCCTCGCCATGGTTGGGCAAGGCCCGACCTCATCGGAGGCCTCGGCGAGGACTCGAGCCTCGCCATGGTTGGGCGAGGCTACCCTCGCCAATGGCCGATGAGGGCGAGCCTCTCCAGTGGCCGGCGAGGTCGAGCTCGTCGGCCTTTGGCCTCTGGCCGGTCGCCAGACTGGCAACCGGCTAAAAGAAGAAGGGAGAGAAAAAAAAAGGAAAAAAAATAAAGATTCAAAAAATATTAAAATATTATTTAAGTTGTCCACATCGGCATCAGTGACCGACGGGCGTCCACATTGGTAAATTCCGATCAAAATTGACCTGAAAGACTAAATTGGCATAAAAACAAAAGGCTTAGGACTGAATTTGCACTAATTTAAAATGTTTAGAATTGAATTAACACCAAAAAAATGTTTAAAACTAAATTGACACCAATGCAAAAGGTTTAGGACTAAATTGATATCAATGCAAAAGGTTTAGGATTTTTTTGACACTTTTCCCCAAGTTGGAGACGGTGAGTCTCGAGAAAGAAACGCGACCTTAAGGTCACTTGGAAGATATCTGGGCATGCCTTTGATTCGTGGTCGAATGACAAAAGCTACGTATCAACCCACTGTCGACAAGGCTCAGAGTAAGCTACCTGGGTCAAAAGAAGTATCCCTAGCAAGACTAGTAACTTTAGCAGAGAACTCTTTGCTCTTGCTTCCTTTTTTTACCTAAAAATCTCCTACGGTACCACTTGAAGCTTGTACTAAGGTGGAGAAGCTAGGCAGAGGTTTTCTATGGGGCGATACAGAGGAGAAAAAGAAACTGCATGCAGTCCCCACTGGACAAAACCGCCTGTCAAGCCAACACTGACGGTTGATTGGGCTTTCAGGAAGGACATATTATTCAAGGCATTGCTAATGAAAATCGCATGGGGGCTTACCAGCATCCTAACAAATTGTGGCTAAGTTGTTTGGTGGCCAAACATGGAAGGAGTCGAAGACTGTTGGAAGCCAATTCAAACCGAACCGGGAGACTCGCCACTTTGGCACATATATGCATCTGATCCCCTCCTTCCCACCCAAACTGAACAAGTAGCAAGTGCGTTAAATTGAACTTTATTCGGAAAACAAAAGTAAATGCGGCAAAACTTTAAACCTCTCTCAACAGAATAGAGTCAAGAGAAATAGAGTTTGGAATTTGGAAATGGACCTGAGAAGCTGTTGGACAGGGAAAAAACAATGAAAGAATGATGAACCAGCATCTTCATATTTACATCTGCCTCACATGACTAATCCCGACATCGACATTCTCAATCACCAAGCACGAACTTGAAAATAATCAAACCTAGAGGACCTTCGATGAACCTAAGTAATGTATTGACGGTTCAAAATTTCTTCCTCGTACTGGGAAATTCTCAGCAGTCCTTTCCCAACGAAGATGTCCCTTGGGTGATCCTCGGATATTAGCATCTTCATATTAGGCGATTAGAATCATGGTCTAAAGCCACTTTTTGGGAAAAATATGTCAGGCCGCTACCTTCCCTTAGCGGCACATACTTGGAATAGAAAGTCTCGGCGATGCGGCGAAGCTAAGTGCATCAATAGAGCTTTATCCTGGTGTGAATAGAACTCCGGCAAATGGGGCACAGTTCAAGGCCATCACCGCACTCACAACAAGTCTGCAGAATCAAAGAAATGACAGTGATCATGTAAACTACTAACCATGTCCAACCGATGAATAGGGCCAAGATGGAATTGAAAAGGGTTTCACTAAACTACCTGGTGACCGCAGCCGAAAGCCATGTCCTTTGGATTAGTAAAACAAATTGGACAAACCTGTGAAAGATGAAGAGAAAAGCAACCACCTCCATTCCATTTAGAGTCGGCAAGTGAAAGCAAGGCGAAACATTATCAAGTTATGTGCCATTGCCGGTTATATACTAATGACGACTATATGTTCTGATTTACCAAAAGCAGTCCAGGTTTATCTTTGATATCAGCGAATTCAAATAAGGGAAAAAGCTTGCCTACCTGATTTTCATTCCTATAGCTGGAAGTAGGCGCGCTAGGGGTCTGGGCATAGCCGCCGTAAGTAGTGTCTGGCTGAAAACTGCTTGAGTGGTGGTACATCTTCGACCTGCTCACCGGTGGTGTAACATAAGCAGGTGGAGGAAGAGGTATTCTCTCCGGAGCGTCCATTCTTTGGCACCTGTCTTGCCAAAGCCCAAAAGGAAAGGGAAAATTATATAGCTCGCACAGCAAAAAGAACAACATCACAGACAAAGATATAACCAGAAGTGAAACACATGGGCAAAAATATAAAAACATCACAGACAAAGATATAACTAGAAGTGAAACACTGGGACAAAAAAATAAAACCGGTACCCTAATAAGCCCAGCTCAAGAGTCGCCTTGTACTGAGAGGGTATCTCCATCAAGGCCGCTAGGGCAAACTCCGTCTGCTTTCTCCGTGAATCCACGTTCTTCGACATGATCTCAGTGAAGTTGACAAACTAGCAACAAATTAAGAAGTTTTTTTCCCATGATAAGAATGAGTCGAATGTGTGGCAATAGCTTGAACAGGGCAGATATAAAAAGCTAACTCGCAATTAATGGCTCTCTACCTGGAAGTTATCAAAGGCACGTGCAGGAATGTTGTCGTCAAATTCCCTCATCATATCCCACGGGCCATCTCCGACCCCGACTAGAATTATAGATAAAGGGAACTCGCTGCAAAGGATGAGCAAGCACACGCATATCATGTCCCAGAAGAGAGTTGATAAGTAGAGAGGATCGACGTATATGAAATCGAAGACAAGCTTAAGAGCAAAGAGTTTTTTTCTGTTTACCTTGCTCTAACTATTGCATCAACAGTCCTTTGCTCTTGCGGACTCAGACGCCCATTCTGCGTGTCAACACTTCTCGTCACCTAGGCAACCATGCATAAAGGTTAGACCGAATGCAAGCAAGAAATCTTTAGGAATCTTGATCGATAGCTTGATAAAAAAGTCTAAGCAGTATACTGTCACTATAATTCACATGATATATTCCTCAATAAACAGACAAAAAGAAGATCAATAGCCATATAATATAACCAAGCCAATACTTCCTTCCGTCCAACGTAATGTGGCTTAATTTGATCGAACCGCGAAAAGCAGACATTTCTATTGGCCCTTACCTGCCCATCAGCGATTATCAGCAAGACGTGATACTGTCCACCGCTTTGCTCGACAGTTGTCATGGCCATCTCGATAATGGGTGCGAAAGATGTGGGTCCTAAAGCAAGAACAGAAATAGGAAAGCCATGAGCAAACTGGAGATCAATTGACCAATATATAAGCGCATATAGGTTGTGTCATGGTACACCAAAGAGCACCTGCGAGCTTAAGCTGGGGAACAATTGCTCTGTATCGTGTCAGAAGATCTTCGAATCCACTGCAATATCTATCATCTGGATAGAAACTGAAGACGTCTTGATCGTGCGTCGATGCTGCGAGCATGGAAAACTAAGTCTCTCTGAAACATATTCAAGTACACACAGGAGACACTAAGCACAAGCCCAGAAAAAAATACCATCTCCGAATCCATAGCAGGGTATCAAGTTGTCCTCATCAAAAGCAGATAGTGTCTGTCCAATGATCATAATCGCCTGTTCATAGGGATTTCTACCATCCCCAATATGGTGCAAGCTCTGTCGGTGGAACGATCTGGCACCTGATGTTCGAAAGAAGGGTTTTAGCCTATCAGATTCGAAACCAATTAAAAACTTCGAAAGAATTGAGCAGGAAAAACAACCTGTCCACTCATTGCTCTTCGTGAAATCAATACCGACAATGAGATTAGAGGACTCGAGGCCAGCTTGGGCGAGGGCAGCAGTAACCTGTGATCAAACCATGATCAAATTAACATCAGGACTTCAGCGATTTGTAAAGCAAGGCATAGCTTGCACACGGAGTAATAAAGATTAACCAGCAGTCCGAATATTGGGTCCGAATGCTGCCACATGGATTACCCACGAATGTGAACTCCCAAATCCTCTCCACACAAGATATAAGAAAAACTATGATGGCTGGAGATAACTACGTATAGTTGGCAAGAAGCCTCTCGTCCTGTCGCGAGTTTGCAATCTCAAGTTCCTTAGCAAAGTATGGAAGCAGTCCACTAGCAATCCTGTAACCTAAGCCCCTCGCTAGCGAAAAGATCTCAGAAAATATGACCTTTTTCTAAGAATTATCTACTGTGGTTCGTCTATGGTGACCAGGGGCGACTATGCTCTCGGTCTATCGGGCCTTTTTCGTCGCTAATCAAAGTTCATAGTTTCCTAAATCGCGAGCACCATAGTTCCCAACACCAATTTCATCGTGAATTATATGCATATTTTGATCATTTAAGATACTTCGCATTTAATTACGACGAAAATAGACTGATTTGCAACGGCGAGTGAAGGGGCACCAAACAAATCATTCACAAAAAGAAAACTTTGACGGTTCACTCGACAATACAACGAGCTCACAAAACTTGTGCATAAACGTCCACAAAAACAGACCTCCAAAAGACACGCACAAAACCCAGTTCAAAAGATAGAGAGAGCAACAGCGGTCTGATTTAGACTCTAACCTCGTCCAAGGAGCGATAATTATCGGCGATCCTCGAATACTTGCGGTCCAGCCGCTTCTTCATCGGCGGCTGCGGAGCCTGCGAACCATAACCATGACCGTACGAAGGCGCCGGGGACGGCGCGAAACGATGCTGAGGCGTGTAATACGAGCTCGGCTGGGCGTACGATGGCGGCGCTTGGGAATACCCGTATTGACCCCACCCCGAGCTCGCCGACTCGCTGCTGCCACTGTATTGCCTGCTCATCTTCGATCCTTTGCTTCCCATCTCTACTTTGTCCTTGCACAGAATTCGAGCACAGAGACAGAGAGAGCTCTATATATTACCGCTAATTCCAACTGAACGAGAAACGCCCAAGAAACTGTCCTGAGGAATCTGGGGTGCAAGAAAGTTTTCAATTTTGACAGCAGAATACGAACAATCAAAAGGCTTGGTTACCCAGAAAGCTTAAGGGAGAAAACAGGGGACGACGAAAATTTCTAGGAAAAAATGGGTATCAAATTTGGAGCTATCAATATGAAAGCAACGATGACAC
This sequence comes from Syzygium aqueum, assembly GCA_031216185.1. NCBI lineage: Eukaryota > Viridiplantae > Streptophyta > Magnoliopsida > Myrtales > Myrtaceae > Syzygium > Syzygium aqueum. The sequence continues at coordinate 12,034,267 of CM062238.1, forward strand.
GGGAAAGGTGCGAGAGAAAAACCAGCGGGTTCGGCAAGACCGAGACTGGTTCAAAATCAACGATGAACAGGACAGGCGCCGACTGCTGCGAGACCGTGGAAGACGAAGAAGAGTAAACAGAAACACGCCCCCTCTGTTCAAGAACCGGAGAAACAGAGACTTGGTGAATGTTAAGAAGAGAGAGAGAGAGAGAGAGAGAGAGAGAGAGAGGAACACGCTAGTGGGAAAGTTCGGACTCAGCAGATTCAAGAAACGGAGGAGCAGAGATAGCCACGCACGTAACCTGTTAAGGCTGAAGCGCAAAGGAAGCGGTTCGATGAACAGGGTATCTCAAAGTCAACTCCTACTCCTCCGAGTCGTCGCCTCCCCTAATCCAACTCGAAATTGATAAGATGGTTTTTCCTTATCAAGCAAGTCACGTTTTGAATTGTGAAGCAGAAGATTAGATGACGATGATCATCATCTTCATGGCGATATCCAGTCTCTCGGCAGATTTCATGCAGCTTTGTTTAACGGGCTTTTCCCCCTGCCCTCCAGCGATGGTCCTCAAAACCAGGCGCCAATAATCATTATCTTCCTCGCTAACTTATCTTATCCTAATTAATTTATTTTTTATTATAGTACTTCGAATGAAATTCCAAGACAACTTCCCTAAAAGCATGTCCATACTTTGAAAATTTTGCTATCCCGCAAGACCCTTGATCTAAAAAGGATCGACGAGTCAATTCATAGATATCTCGTGTATTTCAAATTGAAATTAGATTTGAATTCATCTACTAGATAGCTTGAATAGTAATTCTTTTTTCAATTTCTTTTATTGAATTTTGTCGAATGGTTTACAAGCACATGCACGCGCCACATATCTTCCGTAGTCTATATCTTGAGAGTCAATCTTAGACTTATGGACTCTATTAACCATTTGAGGATGGATGTATACTTATAAAGATTAATTCCCGCATCACCTAATGATTGATTATCAATCACGACCCATTATTTGCGTGTAGACCAAATCCTCATATGGGTACTCTGAATGACCACACGAGAGGATGATCATTCGATTGGGGTTATCGATTGATTCAATAAGTCGTCTCTTATTCGATACAAGATTTTCGTTGGCATAGATAGTTATCTTTAGAAATTAAAGTCAATCTAAATTAAATAGTGGAAAAAGTAGCTTATACAACAAATACCACGAGCATGCAGGAATTTTAGATTTAGCCCGATTGAGTGTATGCTTTAGTAACAGCATACTTCTTTTCCCTATGTAACTTCCAAAAATAATAGCTTCCATATGGACACGGGTTTAAAAAGTAAACTAGTTTTCGTTCACGCGCTATGCGATTGTGTGATTACTTTTTTATAAAGTTACATATAATTCCAAGTACTTCGACCAATTAGATTGTGCAACTGTGGTTGGACAAACGACATTTGCTTTGGAGCTGAATTACATTCCTTTGATCGGAGGTCTCTCCATGTTCCGTTGTTATCTTGCTTGGCACCGAAGAAAAGTTCTCATCAATTAACGAAATGACAGAGAAGGAGAAGGAGAAGACACGTCTAATACTCTTGCAATGACTAGTAAGCTTTAACTCGGTCAAGGCCTTATCCTCTAAATTCTTCTACCAATTTTCCGAACCGTGTATTTCCTAGAACCTTCTGGATTTACTGAATTCTCACGCAAATGACTCGGGCTTGCTAACTTATCCATTCAAAGGGTCGGTTCCGGTTGAAGAAGATTCAACTGGGATCTAGAAGCATATTTTGACAAAAAAAAAAGAAGCAGGAATTTTATTTCACAAAAAGAATGGTTGATTTAAAGAAGGAAAAACGACATAAATGATATCTGAATTTCGATATAATGTGCAATATAGTTTCTATTCTTAACTCAATATGCAATATCATCCATAAACTTAAAATTTGTTCCATGCAATTTTTGAACTTTGAAATATGTTCAATCTAGTCCATAAACTATTTTTTTATATAGTTTATGAACATAGTTCATGGACTAGATTGAACATTAATTAAAAGTTTAGGGACCATATTGAATAAATTAAAAGTTTATGGAACACATTACATATTGGGTCAAAATTCAAAGATCATTTGTATCATTATCCATTTGGAAAATATATAATATTCGCTTGAAATAATTAGTCGATGAAACATATTTTCATTATGGACAACAATTCATGTGAAGACATTTTCGTGGATAACGAAAATATTTTTCGTTTGCTCATTTTTGTATAATCAATACAAGCGACCGTTTATAAAAAGATATATTCTAAATAATTTATTTTTCATGAAACGAACAAACCCCAAGTTAGATATAATGCTCAAAAACAAGAATCAAAGGAAGAAGAAGAAGAAGCAGCTGCTATGTTGTCGAGGAAGATAATCTCCATGCAACAGAGAAGTGATGTACCAGGAAGTCATTCACTGAAGAGAACAGAGCCTTCCGAACGTTTTCCATGATTGTTCCCTGCTCAAGTATGACTTTTACTTCAGGTTTTCCCCCTTAATGATACAGAAGTTTGGAGATTTAGAGTTAACATTCGAGAATAGGAAAACTGCGTCAAAGAGAGGTTTTCCCTTGATGTATAGAAGATGGATTGGGCGGTGCTTACCAAGAAAATAAGTTGGTGGAAGTCTTCTCAATCCGAAATTAGATAGAAAGGAATAATAATCTAAGTGGGTGAGATTCCAAAGTGATCTCTCCCTTGATAATAGTAATAGATAATATGCACAGCCTATGTACCCTAGTCAAATCTCTATTTTCAAATGTTAACCCTATGATTTTAGCCTAATTCCCTCGAAAAACCTTCAACTTTAAATCCAATCTTAATTTGGTCCATCATTTTTTTTTGTCTATAAAAAATCTTAAACTTTCATTCTAATTCCAAGTCTGCTCACGAGTCAGGTGTTGATGAAGACGTAGGTTTTGATAATGAAATTCAATTTGGCCTTGATTTTGGTCATTTTGAAGAAGCTAATGACAATTTTAGGATGCTTGGACATATTTAGGATTAGAATAGAAGTTGGGATTTTTGTATGTTTAAACAAAAGAAAGTTTGGGGGCAAAATTGAAATCGGACATAAAGTAAGGGTTCTTTTAGGGTGATAAACTAAAAGGTTTTTTCTCTTGGGTTAATACCATGAAAAATTTCAAATTGATATACTTGTTACAATTTTACCCCAAACTAATTTTTTAACCACCAAAAACCTCAAACTGGTACACATGTGATAAATTTACCCCAAACTAATATTTTGACTACTAAAAACCTTAAATTAATACATTTGTAACAAATTTATTCTCTATTAGTTTTTGCTAAATTGGATTAATATTACAAAAAATCATAAACTAGTACATCTGTGACAAACGGATGGTAAATCATAAAATTAGTATATCAATTAATTGCTACGTGTCATTTAACAAAGTAATTCGACATTAAAATTTAGCAAAAACAAACTAAGGTAAATTTATAATAAATATACCGATTTGAAATTTTTGATAATTAAAAAATTAATTTTAAATAAAATTATCATAATTATATTAATTTAAAATTTTTCATAATATTAATCATTTTCTCATTAGTCACTGAACGACGGCAAAAGGTCAGAATCAGGTGTCTTCTCAGCTTCGCCAGAACGTAAAGCTACGTCCGTTTTGATAACATTTTGTTGATTCATTTCATGCCCGTCGGCTGCTTTGTTTCTGGGTACGACAAAGGAGTGGTTGGCACGTGGAATTTGAAGGTGTGAACATAGCTTTTCTTGTCGTTCTTTTGGGAGAGTTCAAGGATGTAACGTGTATTAAATATGAGATTTTGGGGGTTGTTGTTAGGTTTTGGAAGAGGTTCCCATCTCCATCGTCATCCTTGTCACGTCATGCAAGACTGATTTGCATTATAGACAGATGACCGGACAATGGTTAACGACAAAAAAAAATTAGAGATTTGATACCGCGTGACAATTTGACTTGGTCCCGAACTTGCCCTCCAAGCACGGCCAACGAAAAAAATTGGTCTTTTAGGCATGAAATTGGGCTATGATTTGTGCATGGAACGTCGTAAAATCAGATTGCAAATCTATTGTGCGGAGTTAAGTTCGTTTCGAAACCTTTTAGGTGGACCAAAGTAGTCCTAAATCTTTGAGTGAAAATGCAATTTTTACAAAAGACCTAGCTATTTTGTGTGAGTTGAAGGAAAGAAAAGAACAAAAATGAAAAAAAAAATTGAAAATCATAGATGGTAATACAGTAACACCGTCACCGTGACACGCAAAATAATCGGCGATAAATAAGCCACCATGTCAAAAACTTCAGGCAAGGAAGGTTTGCTAGGAGGGCTCGATTGCAAATTAGAGATTTAGGATTACATTGATTTAGTTATAATGTTTATGATTGAATTTAAATCCATATAACAAGTTTAGGATGCAATTTCCTCAATTTGTGTGGTATGTTGGGTCTAGAATTCTTAGGTGGCTTATCTAGGGAAAATTAGGTACTCCCAATGCATATTAGCCCACTTTACATAAATCGCTAGATCACATAAAACTCGCAATACAAGTGCACATCAAATATTACATGAGCCTAGCTAGTTTATGATTAGATTACTTTGTTAGTGCCCAAGTAGTGCATGTTAACTCGATCCTATAGTAAAATGGGCTTTTGCACATTTGATGCACTTAGATTTCATGAGAAGAGCCTTCTTATTCGAATAAAAATTTAACAACAGACTTTTTCCATTTAATGCATTTAATTTTCATGAGAGGAACCTTCTTTGCCGAATAAAAATTTCAAGAGTTTTGCAATTTAAGATAGTTTTGATTTGCTTACATAATACTTATAGGAAAAGATAACTTCAACTCAAAAGAAAATGTTTTGAAATTTACATCTAAATAAAAATAACTAATTATAATTTAGGTTGATTAATTGTGAATTCTAAAGTCTATTAAACTATTATTTAGTTTTATACAAGTATCCAAATCTAATCTAATCGAATATCATATGTGAACTTGACTCCTCCTCACTAATAAAATCATAAATTATGCTTTCTAAAACCTATTAAGCTACTATTTATTTCTCTTATAAATATCCAAATCTAATATGTTATCATTATAATAGTACACTCCCAACATTAAAATCACCTGTTTTCAAAATAGGCTGGCTCCGATTTCCAAAAACACCCGTGCCAGCTCAAGCCTCAAGGAAAGGTATTGAATCTACCATAAAGTACTGAAAATCTCTTTTTTTCAAAGTTTAATACAACGAAAAATCTTAAACTAGTATATTTATGATAAATTTACTCTAAACTATTTTTTTAACCACAAAAAATCCTAAACTGATATACATGTGATAATTTTACCCCGAATTATTTTTTTGACAACCAAAAACTCCACATTGGTACACCTGTGATAATTTTACCCCGAACTAATTTTTTAACCACCAAAAATCTCAAACTGATACACCTATGATAAATTTAGCCTCCATCATTTTTCGTCAAATTTTACTTTTAAATTGTTAAGTTTAATACCACATGGTAATTGACAGATGTACTGATTTGGGATTTTACCCCTTTGTTTGTCACAAGTTTACCAATTTGTGATTTTTCGTGATATTCATCCAATTTAACGGACACTAACGGAGGGCAAATTTGTCACAAATGCACTAGTTTAGGGTTTTTAGCAATCCAAAAATTAATTTGGCTAAAATTATCACATGCATACTAATTTGGAATTTTTTGTGGTAAAAAAATTAATTCAGTGTAAAATTATCACAAGTAAAATCGTTACAATTATATCAGTTTGGGGTTTTTGGTAGTAAAAAAAGATAATTTGGAGTAAAATTATTATAGATATATTAATTTAAGATTTTTTATGATATTTGTTGACACCTAAATTTTACCGACCATTTAGTGTAATTTGCATAGAAAATTAGGGATTAAATTTTTAACCCCTAAACAAAAATATTTAAATTGCATAACATGTAATTTAGGTTCATTTAGTTTAATTACATATTTTTTCATCAAATTGGCGTTGGCGAATGAGCTTAAATTTCATTGAATGGAACTCGGCTCGCTCGAGAATGTAAAGGCCGAGAATTTCAAGACGAACGGGCTCGGTTGTTTTAATTTGAGCTTAATTCAGCCCGTTGTGCTTAATTAATTAGAAGCCCAAGTTAAATCAGTCCATTTAAATATTAATTAAACTTAAGCCCAAGCCTAAGCTCGTTAAGACTCTAGAGCTCATCTAATTGACATAGGTTAGCACTATATAAATATGTTTAGGTCAGAATTTAGGGAATGGAGATAATTTTCAGATCTGAAATTTTTTAGAGAGGAATGTGAACACATGCGAAAAAGAGAGAGAGAGAGGCCGGCGCAACACCACTGCCCACGCCATCACCGCCTGGTTATTCCACATCTCACGCCGCACCTCAGCCCCTCTCGCCGAGGTTGCAGCACCACCGACACCGCCTCTCGCCTGGATGTCCCTCGCCGTGCCTCACCACGCCGAAGAGATGCTGCTGCTGCTCCACGACACCGACGCCCATTGCTCTGAATTCTACACCAAACGAAGACCTACTGTCCAGCCAAACAAGTGGATGATTTTTGGCTTGGTTCTTCCCAGACGCACGGCAAAGTCAGAATTTCCACAAACATCAGACAAGTTGTTCCCTGCCCAGTTGAAGACTCGTCCCCGAAGCAGCGGCGATCATCAACCCTCACATTGAGAAACACACGCAAAGGTGGAGGAGCACGGGAGAAAGAATAAAATTGGTCAACAAAGGGGCTGGTCTTCGGGGCTCTCTGACAAGATTCAAACAAAAGGGCAAGACAAGAGAGGAAGACGCAGCCAAAAGTTTGCAGAGGCCTTTGCACTACCGTGGCCAGTAAACAATTACGTCCAATTCTTGCTGTCCCAACGACAAGTAATCAATCGGGAATCCGTTGCTCCGTTCCGCAACAGTTTGAGCCAACGGTGACGAATTTGCTGTGCCGCGAAGCCATTGAGCATCACTTACCGCACCCAAGTTGCCGTTCTACACCTTCGCAGCGTCTGCAGCGCTGTCTGTCATCGTGAACGTCCATCAAGTCCACAAGAACACCACCGCGGCAAGCCGTGAACCATCGTCCCAAGGCCGTGTCGCCGTCGTCGTCGCCGGTTGTCTCGATCCCAATCCGCAGGCTCGATCCTGATCAATTCGAATTTGGAATTATCCACAAATTAGGTAAGGATCATTATCCGGTAAATTTTCAGAATATTAAATTTCCTAATTTGCATGTCTTGAATATTTCATGAATATCATGTGGATAATTAGATATCTTAAGATAATGTTCGACATATCTGCGATGTTTAAAATATTCAAAATTAGGAAATTTTCCTAATTGAGCAACGTATCCGGACGACTATCTGACCTTATCCCTAAGGTACAATACGCGGCGATACGGAAAATCATTATCCTATCCATAATCACTTGGATACGATAATGATTTTTATCTGCTTTCCAAATTCGAATGATTGACTTTTCGTCAATTTCTATAACCCTATAGATATGACCGATAGTTCGATTTTTGTGCCTAATCCGAGTTTGAAACAAATCTGGCGGATCGCGTGGACGTTTTGAATGTGGTTGTTATCATTGTTTATTTAATTGCTTTCCTTTTTCAAATAAACAGAAAATTCAAAAAATATCAATTAGATTTGAATTAGAGTTTTTGCATGTCTAGGAATCCTAAATATATCTAGAAGATAGAGTAGTTATTTAATTTAAATTAGGACTTGAGATGATTTATTTCCTAGTTTAAATTAAGTAATATTCTAATCTTAATAGATTATTTAGGCTATTTTATTATTCCGAATTTCCATGAAAACCCTAAAAAAAGAATGAATTTTTTAGGGTAGATTAAGATAGATTGCATTTTTAATTTAAGTAATTTATAATTTCGAATTTTGCCAAAAATCCCAAAAATAAGTCATGTTAGGATAGATTAAGTCATCATAAGTTGCATGTTAACTTAGGTATTTTTGAATTTCGAATTTTAATAGAAAATACCAAAAAGAGAAGTCATTAGGTTGCATGTTAATTTAGACATATTTTTTATTCCGAATTTCATTGATAAAAAAATACCAAAAAATAATCATTTGTCCGTCATTAGAATTAGGTCACGTCGTTGCATGACATATAGTTTGCATGCTAGGTTGCATTAATCGCATGTCATTTTTGCACGTCATTGCATGTAGGTTAGTTTTCATTTAAATAAATAAAAATCCAAAAAATATTGAGTGAATTGCTTGTTAATTAGAAATCATATTAGGGTGTCAATGTGATTTTCTAGCTAACAATGCAGATGCTTGCGTTAGTTGGAGATAAGTCATTTTTCCAAACTCGTAATTTATTTAACGCTTTCTTGAGTGTTAAATTGGTGGTTTGCGCACCCGTATGAATACCTCATATGTTAGTGACTAAGTTGAAATGGATCCCAAACTGCCTGCCAAAACATTTTTGAAAAGAAAAGGTATCGAAAGGGCGTTAGACTAGATCTAGCGTAATCAAGTCCCCGAGCTTAGAATTTCTGGTTCGTAGGAATAAAACATATCCCCTATGTTTTATTTAGTTTCTAATCAACTACCGCAAATAGATTAGTGACGACTCCAAGCATGAAAACATTTGCATGTTAAAGACTTAAACCCTAAGTTGCGAATTGGTAGGGCTTGGGAGGGCCCGAGTTAAGATTAGTCTTAATAATCCATTAGCCCGAAAAATGATAAATTTTTTAGGGTCGCGACAATATTAATCCTTTTTTTATCACAAAAGAAAAATGAACACCCAAAAAGCTCTTTCTACATGAAAATTCATTTTATATTAGATGATATACGAGGTTCCTGAGGAGGGTCCGATATTCTATCATTTGTTACATATATGTTGAAACATCTATTGTATGTCCATGCGCCCTCCACTTTTGACTTATGCTCATATTCAATCACCATCATCACTACGTGTTGACACATTCTAAAGGGTATTGGATAATGATTTTGAATGATTTTTATAAAAATAGATGAACAAAAAATATTTTCATCGTTTATGAAAATATTTAAGTATAAATTATTATCGGTAATAATAACATTTTTTATTGACTAATTATTTAAAGTTATTCAAGTGATCATTTTTAATCATTCATTTTTCGCGAAATAAATGGAGCTTGGAATAGATTCGAAATTGTACGAACTGCGCATGTTATCAATTGATCGGAAATTTATCTAGAAAAGAAAATTCAAATTTTAAGATGCTACACGTAAGGTAAATTCCAAAAAATAAAAAAACCTAAACGCCATTTGAAACTAAATTGTTTACGCTGGGTAAAGGTTGGTTTGCCGAACTTTCCACAAGCTCTCGATGGACTCCAAAGAAACGTATTGAATATAAAGGCTCAACGTTTGAGAATGATTTTCATTACTATACATTTATAGATTGTACATGTTTATAAAGAGAAGAAAAAATACAATCTTTGATAGAGCAAAAATCAAGAAATGCCAACTCATCTATAGTTGCAAAAATCAAGGAATGCCAACTCATCTATAGTTGGTAAGATAATTTGAAATTCAAAAAGATATCAAGAAGATTTCATATCTTAACACGCCCCCGCAAGATGGACGTTTCATCAGAAATACCCATCTTGTCTCGTAATTTTATTGTCCGCGGTCGTGATAATGGTTTTGTGAGAATGTCAGCAAGTTGATCATGGGTGGAAATATGGGAGACTCGCATCTTGCCGGCTTTAACAAGTTCCCGAACGAAATGGTAATCGATCTCAATGTGTTTCATTCGAAAATGGAAGACGGGATTTGCACAAACATAAGTAGTGCCTATATTGTCGTAATACAAGCCTGGTGCGGTGTCCATGTGAATGCCAAGTTCATGAAGCAAAGATTTTACCCAAATGAGTTCAACCGAGGCCGTGGCAATGGCTCAATATTCTGCTTCAATAGATGACCGTGCAACCGATCGTTACTTCTGAGAACTCCAGGATATAGGATTGGCCCCAATATAAATGACAAAACTTGAGATAGATGTGCGATCATCAATGTTTCCTGCCCAATCCGCATCAGTGTAGGCATGAAGTACATGTTTTGTGTTGTGCCTCAAGTGCAACCCATGGAATAATGTTCCCTTAAGATAGCGTAAGAGGCGTTTTATGGCTATCCAGTGGGTTGTGGTCGGCTTATGCATGAATTGAGATAGCTTGTTTACCGCAAAATCAATGTCCGAGCGAGTAATGTTGAGGTATTGAAGTGCGCCAATGAGGCTTCGAAATTTTATAGCATCAGCTAATGGTTCTTTGTCATGGACTGAAAGAGACTGACCCGTGGCTAATGGTGTCCTAACATCTTTTGCGTCTCCCATTTTGAAGCATTCAAGTAGCTCTTTGATATATTTATGTTGAGAAAGAAGTAAGCCGGTCTTTGTAGGAATGACTTCAATTCCCAAAAAGAAATTTAGTGACCCCAAGTTTTTAATTGAGAATCGATTAGAGAGAGTGTTGATGAAGTTCGAAACAAAATTCTAGTCACTTCCTGTGATAATGAGGTCATCTACGTACACTAGAAAATAGGCTTGAATGCCACCATGAGAGTAAATGAACAATGAACTGCCATTCTTTGAATTTACAAATGAACTTGCGATAAGGAATGAACTTAGTTCATTGTACCAAGCCCGCGGAGCCTGCTTTAACCCATATATGGCTTTTCGAAGTTTGCAAATGTGTGTTGGTTTTTCTGGGTCTTTAAAACCAGGCGGTTGTGACATGTAGACCTCATCCTAGAGAGTTCCTTGGAGGAAGGCATTGTTGACGTCCATTTGTCTCAATGTCCATCCACGCATTAAAGTCAATGATAAGACCACCCGAATGATATTTGGTTTGATGACCAGGCTAAATGTATTGGTGTAATCAAGGCCTGGTTGTTGGTGAAAACCTTTAGCCACAAGACGTGCCTTATACCTCTCAATATTGCCGTCCGTACGTCTTTTTATTCGATAAATCCATTTGCAACCTACAATATTCAAAGATGGATCAAAAGGTATTAGTTCCCAAGTCCTGTTACGAATAAGGGCATTGATCTCAGCTAACATTGCTTCACGCTATTGAGGATCACACATAGCTTGTGTAATTCCCGTTGGTTCTATAGTCTGTGGAAGTGGATGTTTGGTGGAGATGTGGTTGATTTGTTTGGCCTTGAAAATATTATTTTGGGATCTAGTGGTCATTTTGTGAGTTCGTGTAGGTGGATTTATGGGTTCTGATGTTTGATCATTGTTGATAGTGGCAAGTCGGGTTTCGGCTGAGTTGGAAGGAGTAAAATTTTGGATGTTTGTTGCAGGGTGATTTGGAACAATAGACGCGGATGCACGGGGTAGGTTTCCAAGAGGTGGCATTTGTTAGGATTGATATGAAGTTTGGGAAGCAACGGGGATACAGCACATACTAAAATGCTGCTCTGAGGGGGCACTTGTGCAGGTGGTCCGGTGTTTGGCAGTAAGACCGGGAGAGAAACAGTAGGTTGAAGAGGTGAACTTTGAGAGGATGACAAGACACTCTTAGAATTGAGAAATGTTTGGTACGGGAATGTGTTTTCTTTAAACATAACAAGACGCAAGATGTAGAGACAATTATTTTGTGGATCAAAACATTTGTACGCACTTTGTGACAACGAATGCCCTAAAAATATACATTGTCGAGAACGGGGCATAAGTTTATTTGTGTTGTATGGACATAACCACATATAGCATAAACAACCAAATGTGCGAAGTTTTTTATAATTGGGAGCCATTTGGAATAGTGTTTGAAACGGTGAGTGTATGTCTAGGTATGGGTGTTGGCAAACGATTAATTAGGTATGTAGTTGTTTGAAATGCATATGACCAAAAAGAGGATAGTAGGTTTGCTTTGTATAATAGGGCGAGTCCGATTTCAACTATGTGTCGATGTTTTCTTTCTGCGGTTCCATTGTGTTCCGGTGTGTGTGGTGGTGTGGTTAGATAGGAAATTCCGTGTTTTGCAAGAAAAGGTTTTAGCTTTTGAAATTCTCCACCACCATCCGAGTATAAGTTTCGAATGGAGACAGAAAATTGTTTTTCAACTAAGCTTTTGAACTAATTAAAAATTTGGGTAACATCCGATTTTTTTCTTATAGGATAAAGCCAAGTGTATTTTACATAGTGGTCAACAAATAACTTGAACCATCGATTGAAGCAGTTGACATGAGACCCTAAACATCGGAAAAAATAATATCAAGTGGAAAATGACTCATAAGAGTTGATACTTCAAACGGAAGTTTGTGATTCTTATTGCACTGTCAAGCATCACATGACAACTTAGAACCTACGATTGGCTCAAAAGACAAACGAGTTAGAAAATTATTAAGAACATGACTTAGAATACGAAATAAAGGGTGACCTAGTCTATTGTGCCAAACCATTGGTTTTGTCCGCTCACTAACAAAAGCTGTGAATTTTGGATATATGTATGTGAGAGGCATCCGATACACACCATTGCTAAGCCCTCCTCAAAGCAGCTTCGCCCCTGTGCAAAGGTCCTTCACCAAAAAATAATTGGTAAAAAATTCGATAGATGAGTGGTTATTGCGGCAAAATTGTGAGATGGAAATTAGATTTTTTGCACTATGAGGTGCACATAAAACATTGGACAATTTAAAAGCTTGGTTCAGGTAGGATAAATGAGTAGAACCGACGTGACTAATACGCAAACCTATGCCATCACCAATGACGATCTCGTCGGGGCCTTCGTACTCTGAGTGAGTGGTGAGATTGTTGAGGTTGTTTGTGACGTGGTGTGATGCGCCCGAATCTAATAACTAGCCGTTTTCTTGACATGGAGCTATTGCAACATGAGCAGTAGGCTCGCGGAGACTATTTCGGATTTGAAAACAAGATTTGACTGAGTGTCCATATTAGTCGCAAAACTGACATGTTGGACAAGGCTCTCTGTTGTCCCGATCAGAACATCTTTTGTGAGAGGATCCACGATGTTGGTTAGAGTGGGAATAATTTTGATGACGATTGCTGCGATAGTTTGGCCAGAGGGAGTTGCTTCCTGAACCACGGGTTCTGTTGCTGTAGTGGACCGTGACTAGTGCTGCTTCAAGTCTGATTTCTTCTAACTTCAGTTGGGTTTCATAGGCCACCAACTTGTCATGCATTTCCTCAAAGCTGATTGTGTTTTTGCAAGGCCTAATCGCTGCCGCGATTTCTTTATATTCAGTTCCAAGCCCTTGAAGTGTATGAATGACTAAAACATCATCGGAGAGAGGAGTGCCAATGATTGCTAATTCATCCGCAAGGGCTTTAAGTTCCTGCAAAAAATCTGAAACAGAACGTGAGTTTCGGCAAGCGGTAGAGAGCTGATCCTTGAGATGCATAACTCCTGAGTGGGATTTATTTGCATATAAATTCATGAGTTTTGTCCGGGCAACGTGTGACGAATTGCAAGAGACAATGAGAGGAATCACAGCTTCGGATACGGATGCAAAAATTGCATGAAGCAAGAGCTAATCCTGGTGAATCCAGGTTGTTGCAACTGGATTTGGCACCGTTTGATTGTCAGCTGAAATGGTGAGAGGTGGACAGACGGAAGTCCCGTCAACGAATCCCATTAAATCATAACCAATGAGTAACGCCTGAAATTGAGCGCACCAAGAGGGATAATTGGCAGCGAAGAGCTTGAATGGCAATTGGACGGCCACCGAGATTGAAATCAAACCATTAGGTGCGGCTGTCCCAATGGAATTGGAACTAGAATTTGAGGTGGTGTGAGGTGATTTTGAAGTGACTTCCACGGTTAGAGGATGCAAAAGGTTGCGAAAAAAATGCAAAATGGCCGGATAAAAAATGCTCTTAAGAGCATAATGCTTTGATACCATATAGAGGCTCAACGTTTGAGAATGATTTTCATTGCTATACATTTATAGATTGTACACGTTTATAAAGAGAAGAAAAAAATACAATCTTTGGCAGAGCAAAAATCAAGGAATGCCAACTCATCTATAGTTGCAAAAATCAAGGAATGCCAACTCATCTATAGTTGGTAAGATAATTTGAAATTCAAAAAAAATATCAAGAAAATTTCATATCTTAACATTGAACAAGCCCACGTTCACACTTGCAATTTCATGTGCTGACCACTCTTCTTGTCTTTACCCAGAAACAAACACCAAACTGGCATAAACTAATGTTTATCGAGGAGGCAGCTTTTCCTCTTAGGGAGGACAGGGAAAACACCAGAGTCGTCGGACCTTTTGTTTATTGAAAGAATTGGACTCTCATCAGATGGATGGTTCTAGGCTTCCTTGAGTGTTGAATTGTTGCGTTTGTTTTCTTTGACAAGAAAACGAGTAAGAATGAACTAGAGAGAGAGAGAGAGAGAGAGAGAGAGAGAGAGAGGGGGCAAAAGATGGAGGGTCATTAGGTAAGAGTTAATCGTACTCTGCTAAGATTTAAGAGCTGTCAATCTTCATGATTTATTGAGGGACATGAATGCGTGCTTCTTTCTCCAATCCACTATTTTATATATGTGAGCAAGATAGATATTATCTCATTCCGGATTTTTTTTGATAAACTCTTGATGTGTAAGCTGAGCGAAGGAGTGAGGGATTTGTTTGCTGTGTGTTTGAATTAGAGAGATTCGGTGCATTACATAATTTCATATATGTGTTAGGGAAAACCCATATGGTGTCTTGAGGATGACAAAACATTCTAGGTATGCTAGCATATGTTGATGAGCACGCAGAAGATATCACCTCTGCATACAAAGACTCATGTACGATTGTTGTTAGCAAAAGAATGCCTACAGTATTGAACGACCTTTGCGTAAGAATTTCCTAATGTGGGCTTCATTAATTGAAATTAATTGAATTAGTTTGGTCTAATAAAGGTAAGATATATGAGTTCTTAATTAGTCTAATATGGGACTGGTTAGTATGGTCCGAGTACAGCCCGGCCCGTAATGAAAGGGCCCGTGGTCGAAGACTCTATAAATAGCGCTCAAATCCCTCCCATAACCCGATGATGCACAATCTGACTCACATACAGATCTAGAGAGAACTTTCTTCTCATGAGTGGCAATCTCATTAGGCCAGTATTCTAACGAAGGGGATGGGGGAGAAGCACGTGAGTTCGTGTTTGGAAACAATCACAAATTCCGCGTCACGTTTAATGGATTCCAAACAAGATATGTGAATTGATAATTTCTCCCGTATCGTGTTTCAGTTTCTGATTATGGTAATCTTGGGCGTGCCATTTTCGTGGCCAACATGTGGTATCAGAGCCTGCCATATATTAGAACCGAAACATGCGGATTAGGACCGTTTTCTTTATGTTCGAGAGATTTTTACCCATTTTCGAAATTTTTTGTCGGTTGAATGTAAAATTTTATTACATATTCGTAATCTACTCATCGAGACGAGAAGATTGACGGGCGGCACGTCACCGGACAAGGCCGCACGTGCCGACACGCGCCTTGGGCACGGCGGCGCGTGACGGCCATACGCGGCCGTGATGAACCGGTGTATCTCCTGCCGATAACTATTGGATGACGTCAGCGGGGTGCGGATCCGGGTTGACCCAGATCCTGACCCGAATCTTGACCCGACCAGACTGATGACCCGACTCGAATACTGACCCAACCCAACCGGTCAATCGGTTGGACCGGTCCATTGACCAATGACCCATTGGACCAGTCAACTGGTCGGACCAGCGGTTTAGACCAGTTTGACCGGCTGAATACGCGCGCACGTGCCGTGCTTTCTAGCAGCACATGAGGGCGTGTCTGACGTCCGTTTTGGATGTTCTTGGTACCGACGCGCTCGTATCGAGATTCTCTACATTGTGGTGTATTTATTTTACATGTTTGCAGCTTTTACAGATGTGAAAATACGTATAAAACCCTATATATGCTTATTTTTAGGGTATTTTTGCGTCTTTTCTTGTATTTCTCTATGGTTTCGGAAATGCATATGGTAGCTCACATGTATATCACCACATAAGAACTGTGTAGAGTGTAATTCATTGTCTATCAATGAATGAAACGATATAATTAGCATGACAAATAATTTCGGAGATATACGCCCCTATCTTTACGTCTAACATTACATGTATATAGTGAATGTGATACATAAAATTTATATCCCTGATATGAGAGATTTTCAAGAATTCAATTGTGTAGTGACCGCCAAAGTGGCACACTTGACTGGGTTTGAGAAATATCGGTTTCATATTGTGATAGGATGTCTCATATTCTATTGCGTGATCATACTCCCAAAGGAGGTGATCTTGTATTGGTTCATGGAGGGGTACATGTATAGCATGTGCTTGAGAAATAACTGATCTTAGTGGTTCATACACACAAAGGTGGTGATTTCACGAAAGATTAGAATATGTTCTCATGGCCGATGTCATGTGGAGAGTGTACAAATGCATGTCATATTTTCTGCCTATAGGCGATTATGTGATGATGTTTGTAACTCTCTGGATAAGTACTCACATGATGCTGATTGTATTGTTTGTTTATTTTCCAATCACCTCTTTTGTAAACGGCAATTCCATTTCCATTGAGATCCTTACTTGGTTGAACTTTAAGAAATGGAAAGAGGATTTTCTATTTGGAATGAAACTAGCGAAACACTTGAAAAGTGGTTTGCCAGCTGATTGTACTGCTAAAGAAATGATGGGAGCCTTAGAGGTTAGAAACCATATTTCATCTGATGTTGAAGTTGGTACACTTCAAAAGCTCTTCAATATAAAGTATGATGGTACTGTTAGGATTAGAGATCATGTCCTTAGGATGGTAGATCTAAAGACGAAACTTCAAGCTCTTAATGTTTCCATTCCTGATGCTTGTATTGTGCATCAAACCCTGAACACCATTCCACCTGATTTTGGGATTATAAAGGCAAATTACAATTCCTAAAATGAGACCTGGTTAGTTAATGGCTTAATAACAAGGGTGGTGGCAGAGGAAAAGAAACTTAAGAAGGAAAAAATGCATATAGCCTTATATGTTTCTAGTTCCCACAAAAGGAAGGATAAGAAGTCTAGAAATCATACTCATAAAGGTACTTATGACATTACCGGTCAATATGACAATATGGGTCCAAAGAAAACATCTTTCAAAAGAGATGATGATCGCTGCTTCTTTTGTAAGAAAAAAGGTCACATAAAGAAAGACTATGGAAAGTTCAAAGCTTGGTTGTCCAAACGTGAGTCTACAGGTAATGATTCTTTGGCACTTATTTGTGAATCCAACCTATTAGAAGTATCATCTAGTTCTTGATGGCTCGATAGCGGTGCAACTAGAAAGTCGATGTTGTGTTTGTAGGAGATATTATCTTGATTCTAAACCCTGGTTTTAGATTAATGTTGAAAGACACCTTTTGTATACCTTCTTTTAGACGGAATTTAATTTCCGTATCATGTTTGGACATATATAGCTACTCTTTTGAAATCAAGAACAATGTTATTTCTTTATTTCTTAATTCAAATGAAGTTGGGTGCTGTAATATATCCAACAGATTGTATAGATTGTATTTATCTCCTAATGACATATACGTCGCTTATATGGCTGAAAATGTTGTTTCCAAGAGACCACTACCTAAGGAACAGTCTTATGCATTGTGGCATAAATGGCTTAGTCATATCTCTAAGAATAGAGTAGAAAGGTTTATAAAGACTAACATTCTGTCTGCTTTTAAAAATGACCTAGAGACATGCGCAGACTGTTATACAGGTAAATGATCAAGATAAAGAAGAAAACTGCAGTTCGAAGTTCTGACCTGTTGGAGGTCATTTACATTGACATAAGTGGACCTTATACGGCAACCTTGTGTAGAAATTTTTATTTCATCACATTTATTAATAATTATTCTCGATATGGCTATCTGTACTTGATTAAAGAAAAGTCTGAGTCTCTCAACAAGTTCAAGATTTTTTGGACTAAAGTCGAGAAACAGTTGAGAAAGGTCATAACGGTTGTTAGATCTGACCAAGGTGGAGAGTATTATGGCAAGTATGGCGATGCCGGACAGCTTAAGGGGCCATTTGCCAAATACTTAAAAGATTCTGGGATAGTGGCTCAGTTTACTATGCCTGGGAGTCTTGAGCATAATAGTGTAGCTGAAAGGCGCAATCGCACCCTTATGGAAATGGTGAGGAGTATGATTAGTAGGACAAATTTACCTAGTTTTCTATGGGGTGAAGTTTTGAAAATAGTTTTGTACATTCTAAATTGTGTACCTACTAAAGCTATTCCATTGACTCTTTTTGAGTTATGGACTGAACGTAAGCCTAGCTTAAACCATTTTAAGGTTTGGGGATGTCCTGCAGAAGTGAAGTTATATAATCCAACATTAAGTAAGTTATACTCCAGAACCACTTTGTGTTACTTTGTATCTTACCCAGATCATTCGAAGGTATATCGGTTCTATAATCCCAATGGAGGCACAAGAATTGTAGAATTATAGACAACGAAGTTTCTAGAGTTTGATATGGCCGAAGAAAGTAGCCGCTCACAGACTATTGAGAATAATAGTACGATGGGTAATGTTGTATCTTTATCTCCTCCCATAGAGATAATTGTGGAGACTCCCACATCACAGACTGAACCTGTTGAGACTCGGGATCCTATTATCGAGACAACCCTTAATGAAGTTCCTCAAGGCTCTCAGGTATAGGATGAGGCTGTTGCTGCTCCAATAAAGAGATCCATTAGGGAGAGACGATCAGTTATACCACCGGACTATTTAGTCTATATAGGAGAGCAAGACTACGATGTTGGTTCTATGGCTGATCCAGTGACTTATGCGAAAGCTGTTTCTTGTCCTCAGTCAAAACTGTGATTGGATGCAATGAGAGATGAAATGCAGTCTAGAAAACACAATGGTGTTTGGGAACTTGTTGAATTACCTGAAAGCCACAAACCTATTGGCTGCAAATGGGTGTATAAGACTAAAAGGGACTCCAAAGGAAAGATTGAGAAGTTTAAAGTAAGACTGGTAGCCAAGGGTTTCACTCAGAGAGAAGGAGTAGACTATGGAGCAACTTTTTCTCTAGTCTCTTTTAAAGATTCTTTTAGAGTGATCATGGTAATGGTAGCTCATTTCGATATGGAGTTACATTAGATGGATGTTAAAACTGTCTTTCTCAATGGAGACCTTAATGAAGAAGTCTATATGATACAACCCGAAGGCTTTGCGACAGATGATTTAGGTATGCTTGTATGTAGATTAAAAAAGTCTATTTATGGTCTCAAGCAAGCTTTTAGACAATGGTACTTAAAGTTTCATAGTGTTGTTGTTTCATTTGGTTTTGTTGAGAACAAAGTAGATCAGTGTATATACTGCAAGGTCAGTGAGAGGAAATTCATTTTCCTTATACTCTATGTGGATGATATTTTGCTTGCGAGCAGTGACCTTGGTTTACTGTATGAGATAAAGCGGATATTGTCAAAGAACTTTGATATGAAGGACCTTGGTGAGGCGTCTTTTGTCCTTAGCATTGAGATTCATAAGAATCATTCTCGCCGACTATTGGGTTTATCTCAGAGGACATATGTTGATCGTATCTTAGAGAGATTCAACATACAGCAATGCAAGTCAGGAATTGCTCCTGTCAGTAAGGGTGACAAGTTGAGTCTATCACAATGTTCTCATTTAGATTTTGAGAAAGCCCAAATAAAGAATATACCTTATGCTAGTGCACTTGGGAGTATTATGTATGCTCAAGTATGTACTAGACCAGATATTGCTTTTGCAACAGGACTTTTAGACAGATATCAGTCAAATCCAGGACACAATCATTGGGTTGCTACCAAGAAGGTTTTGAGGTACTTAAAGAGGACAAAAGACTCTATGATGATTTACAAACATGTTCAGGACCTCCAACTGATTGGGTATTCGGATTCAAACTTTGCTGGCTATCAGGATGAAAAGAAGTCGACAACAAGTTACATCTTTAAATTAGCAGGAGGTGCAGTATCATGGAAAAGTGAGAAACAGAAATCAATGACATCCTCTACTATGCAAGCGGAGTTTGTAGCATGTTTTTCGGCCGCTACTTAGGCAATTTTGCTCGAGAACCTCATTAAAGAGTTGACCGTATTTGATTTTGTGGATAGACCTATATAGTTGTATTGTGGCAATAACTCTGCAGTGTTGTTTGTTAACAACAATAGAAGTCTCAAGGGGTCTAAGCATATGGAGGTCAAGTACTTAGCTATCAAGGAAAAAGTTCAGAATGGTGACATTGCAGTAGAGCATATTTCGACAAATGATATGATCGCTGATCCACTAACTAAAGGCCTTCGCCCTTGTGTATTTGATCAATATGTCATTAACATGGGTTTAGGAGTATCATGGGATATTGTTAATTAGTGGGAGCTATTTAGTCTTGTGTTGCTCTTCTAAAATTTGTATATGATTTTATGTTACATTTTATAGCATTTAGATATGTATCAACTTTTTGCATTCAATGAGGTTTTTGTGAATGTACATTTATCAAGTTAAGTACACATATTTAATGAAAATCTTGAGGCATTGTGTAAACCTTGAGTACAAGCTATGGGGCATTCTTGGTATTAGCCTTAACGATATGTCCTGTTACACATAAAGTACAGTTAACTATCAAGGTAAGGCATATGAAGGTTCATTAGAACCATGAAGGATATTTTCTGGTGACACACTAGGTTTTGTGACACTTAAGGAGAGAGAATTTAGACTAACAAAATGGACAACACATGAAGTATCACTCATTATGAGGTATTGTCCATTTGACACACTACCATATTGAATTCATGTCAATAAAATTGAAAGGACTCATGACTATAGAAGGCTCTGTGTGAATATATGCAGTTACCGCCATGATTCGATGTTCGAGACTTTATGGGATCGGATTGACTATTAAGAATAATCTCTAGACCAATATAAGGATGCACACACAGTTCTGTTTCAATTAATATCGCCCAAGTGAGAGAATGTAAGAATTTCCTAATGTGGGCTTCATTAATTGAAATTAACTGAATTAGTTTGATCTAATAAATGTAAGATATATGGGTTCTTAATAAGTCTAATATAGGATTGGTTAGTGTGGGCCGAGTACGGCCTAACCCATAATGACAACACCCGTGGTCGAAGACTCTATAAATAGTGCTCAAGTTCCTCCTCTAACTCGATAATGCACGATCTGACTCACATACAGATCTAGAGAGAACTTTCTTCTCGTGAATGACAATCTCATTAGGCCAGTGTTCTAATGAAGGGGATAGGAGAGAAGCACTTGAGTTCGTGTTCGAAAACCGTCGCAAATTTCGCGTCAAGTTTAATAGATTCCAAACCAGATACCCGAATCGATAATCTCTCCCGTATCATGTTTCGGTTTCTGATTATGATGATCCTGAGCGTGCCATTTTCGTGGCCAACATTTTGTTCTACAGAAGGTGAACAAGCCATTGAACATGAGTTTTATTGATGATTGTATGGACCTTGCAAATGATGAACAAGTTATAGAATGAGGAATATGTCGATGTCCGGAAGGACCTTGTGGACGGTAAACTAGAAGATATGGGATTGTTAATAGGATTTGGATAGACTAATAGAAGGTGAATGGACTAGAGAAAATGAAGAGGCCAATAAGCTTGGATGGACCTTGTGGATGATGAACAGACTAGAGAACGTGTAATCGTCAAAGAGATTGGATGGACTAAACAATCAACACGATACAAGGACATCAATATGCTTAGATATACCTAAATGTAGAAGGAGATCAAGCTCACGTATGTACAAGCTTAAATGGACCTAATTACATATGGTGTTCTCGTTACTGTAAGCCTCTGATTTTGGAGGGAAGACCCATACACTTTATCAATTTGATTTGAATTTAGACTGGTGTTTTACAGCTGGTCTTTAGCATTGGAATCCACAATAAGCATACCGGAGAAGATTATGACAGTTTACAACTTTACCGTATCAGACAAGCAACATAGGGTGACATACTGCTGTAGAAGTAGAACTAACTATTTTGGAAAACTATCTTTACATAGCGATAGAGTGACATTTTGCGGCTCTAGATGGCAAGCCCAATGCTACTTGTTGGGATTTGAATTTTGAGCGGTATTTGAGACCTCATGGCAAATTCAACCCAAGCAAAGTAGTAGAGTCGAGGGGAAATGAAGAAAACTAGTCTATACTCTGAGTGTCATCTTTTTATTGTTCTTATGTGTAAAAGTTGTGTAAATCGGATTGTAATTAGAAAAGAGAGTGTTAAGTGTAGTGAGGATTGATTGTATTTGTATAGCAAAGTTGGAAGTAGAAAGAAATATCTTCGGACGTTGTAACATTTCAAAAATTACATAATGAATTCTAGCCTTGATTTGAGCTATTAGAGCTAGGAGAGTGGAATGGGCCAAATGAATCAGCCTACCCCCGGTAATACGTTTTACATTTCTTCTATCCCTTAAGATCCTTTATATTATGTTGATAACTGACATTGCATATAAATGATTGTTTCGCAAAATCAGTGCATGTTCCACACAATACCCAACACTTTATGCTAAAAAGGTTCAACTTTCCATTGGACTACCAATTCATCCCCTCTTGGTTGTTGGTGCCTAATCCATTTATCAATATGCAGATGTACGAGTTACTCTGAATCTTATCTTGCTTTTAGAAAAATTGATGAGCAAAACGTTGTCATCTATTTTGCAGTTCCACATTCAAGTGAAGCTCATAACCCTGTTCATTTTACACCTTTTCTTTTCATAATACTAGCCTTACTGTCAAAATATCTCCAACATTTTCGTGATGATAATGCATGGTCATATATTTTTTTATCTTTGGTAGAAATTAATTGATAACATTTATAATTATTAAATTTCAATTATCATCGAGCAACCTATTGTTTCTTCTTTCCACGCTTAAAATTATCGGTAGTTAAACTTCGGTGGTTAAGCTTTCGACACTTGTTTCTGAGTTTAATCAAACTAAACCCTAAGTGAGTTTTTAACTTAATAGAGTCTACCAAGTCGATGCTAATTAATATTGTCAAACAAGCTCAATCTCATAATTGCTGAATTTTCAATTTTCGACACTCGATTAGATCTAGCCATTTGTCATTTCTTCTGTTAATCGTGGCTAGGGACAAGAACTTGGGCCTTGAGTGGTATTTGGGCTCACAACCCAGTGCAACGAGAAAGGATCCTACACAGGCATCATACACATAGCTTGTCAAACGTGCGAAGAGAAACCCAAGAATGAGGCAAAATTGCTAAAGAGTATGTGATTAAATGTGTCATTTGCACCCGCTCTAGTCAGATGGGTTGAAAGAGCACTTTTTGGCAAATATGAGAAAAGACTAGCTTGGTTAATGAAGCCCAATTCGATCCGAAATATTGGATGATGGACGGGTTAAGGAAACGAAAAAAGCCCGGGATTAAGGCTCTCGTTGATGCTGGTTGAGGTTCGGCCTTTAACTCCCTGGCTACGGGTTCTTCACAAAAAGAAGCACCAACTGCGGTCTGGGGGGTCAATAGTTACCCTAATCTGTATACGATCCATGAAAAGAGACCAATTTTTACTGCGGAAACCATTTTGACCCAAGTTGATGAGGGATAGGCCCTCGAAAAAAGGCACCGACTTTTATGTGAGGGACGATTTTGGCCACCATTGGAATTTCCATTTAAATGTGTGAGGTGAGTGCCATGTCAGTTGAGTGGCTTTCATAAAAAATTAAAAGGGCGTCATCTTTCACATATAATAGAAAACAATATCATTTCCAACTAAATTGAGGATAACCTAGAGTGATATGAAATGATATTATTCTCACTAAACAAAGTAAAACTATGTTGTTTTGAGCCAATTAATGGAGTTTCAAATGAGAGGGAGGGAAGGGAGCACTCGCTATGCAAATTAGGGTTTAGGTTTAGTGTCCTTCACAAAATAAGACTGGAGGTGGGAAAGTTGGGTACATTTGGTGAATTTGCACTAACTTTGCGAGAAATCCCAAAACCCAATTCGCGTATCCCCCTCTCTTTCTCACTCAATCTGATTTTAAGCCCTAACATTTTGGCCTAGAAAATAGGTCGTTTCAATTGGTTATGGAAGCAATATTTGATGGCATGGCACTTGTCATTTGCTAAGTCAATGTTCGTTTTCCATTTAAGCAGTAGCTAAAATAGTCTCTCGGGTAAAAGTTAGTACATTTTATGTGCTCTTGAAAGTTTGATCCACATTTATCCCCGAGATAAAAGTTAGTGCATTCTTTGACACTTGAAAGTTAGAACTAAATTCGTCCATCAAGTGAAAGCCGGTGCCTATTTCCGTTGAAAAACCCCTCTAGTTAGTAGCCAATGATCACCTCTACATTTAGTCGGGATGAAATCGAAATGAATGGAAAAAATTAGATAAAAAGGATTTTGTAAGTATATCCATTTGAACTATATAGGTCGGGCCTAACGTGTTATCAGAGTTAGAACCTAATCAAGTTGGGGGGTTGGCTCAAGCCCAACCGGGCCTCCGGACGTGGTTTGGGCCGATCAGATTCAATTCCCCAAAACATCATTTACCACAGTTCCAAAAGTCCCTAGGGCTTCCTCCCACGTATCCGTTAAATCAAACTCCTAAATCCCATCCGGTGACGTGTGCTTTTTAAAATGGTTCATTGTTTGTGCTTAGGTTGTGCCAGTGGCAGATGACCAAAAGAAAACTGGTTTTCATGGCTCATCTTTCTTTCCAATTTCATTTTATAAATTTGAGAACGTGAAAGATGTAGTAGATGGACATGTTGTGACCCAATCCACCAATGCATGACATTTACACAGTGCGGAGACTCATACCATGAAGGTCCGCGCAAATGTTCGGAGGGCCAATCAAAGCCATAAGAAAAGCAACCATTTTGCTTCCAACTGATAATGAAAGTTGCAAACTGTTAAAACATATATGGAATGAGAAAATCCTTACAAGAGACTGTAAATCAAACTGTCTGATGGTTGCAGTGAGTGACTATAAATCCCATGTGTCATCCGAAAAGGGTGAGAGAATGATCACCTCCGCTTGCGCCGAGGCTCGCCGGAACTGCTGCAACTCCCTAAGCAACTTGCCTTCCACAATCCCGACGCGAAGCCGGATCATGATCGTTTGTAGGTTCTGCAAACTAGTAAGCAGAAACTTCATGAATTCCCACTCCGGCTCAGTGCCATGTATATTTCTCATCGATACGACTTGTACTTGTTCCGGGAAATATGAGTGGTGATGGTCTTTCCAAAAGTTGGCCATTTTCATATGTTATTCTAGGGAGGATCCTGTGTCTTAACCATCAAAGAGCAACTTTAACATAGAGATGCATGGAGAGAGAGCTTAATTTGGTCATTTCATAAAAATCGGCACATGCAATATTGTTTTTGGCTGAAACTGAATACTATACTGAATTGAATAGTATGCCATCTTTCATTCCGAAAATGCATAAAGTAGCAAAAAAGTAACATGGTAATCACCGAAAATCAAATCGAATAAAATTAAATTTGACATATATTCTAGAACTTGATAAAGTTTCACTTTTCTGATACCCATTTATCTTTCTTTAAATGATAAAAAAATTTCTCTAAATAGAATACAACTTACTAAGTAAAATCTACTTAGTCTACTTAGTCTAAAGTGATAGATCGTCTGGTTCATTATGTTTGTTGCCAAGTAAAAAAATGTGAGGGAAAATCGCCCCATTAAATAAATAAGATTTGTGATGATAGTTTCAACAAAATATTCTAAATTAGTTCGCTAAACATCTTTCTCACCTGAAACTCTACTTTTTTTCAATTGAGAAGAGCTTTTGATTAGGCACATAACAGTCAAAATCTGCTCTTTACTATTGAAGTCTATGCATGTGGAGAGGAACTTCAAATGAATGAGTGCATGAGGCAGTGTCTGGAACATCTCCTAGTGCCCAATACTGTACAAATAAGCCAAAATCAGGTGTTATTCATCGCAAAAGTAATAGTCAATAAAATCCTAACAAAGTTCAGAATATATGCACTTAATATGTATCTTCAATGAGTAATTTTCGATCTTGAGAATCTGAATATTGTGAACATCTTGAAAGAATTTATGCAAATGGCTCGAGTTCGAGTTGGAATTGCCAGGTCGATGCCTATTTTCACTATTATCATTGAACCATACCGTGACCGACTTCAAAGAGTTCATAACACCAAAAGTGACCTCTAGAAAAGCTCCTCCAATGTCAAGCGATTCAAGGTTGCCAGCTGCTTCAATGTCAACTCGTGTAATCCCCTCCAGATCCTTCAAAGTCAAATGTTTGAGCCAGGGGCAGCGAGATATTAGAGCGTCAAGTCCATTGAGAGACAGCTCAACACGCTGAAGATACAGAGTACTCAAGTTCTTGAATCCTTCAAATGAAGATGGGATATTTGCCAAAGAACCGTAGAGCTTCAAAAGAATCAAGTCCTGGCAATTGAAGAAGAATGTGGGAATGTGGTGGAATAGAGGACCACTTGTGCCTCCACTTTCTCGACAAAACTCAAGTCCTCCCGGCCTCTTTAATCGGCAAGCACAACAGGATTTCGCCTGCTATGTGCCCGGTAACTGGCTGATCTTGTCGGACTCTTTCGTCATTCTCTTCTCCATCTGCAATGCTCGGAAATGAATTTTCGGCAATGGCGACCGGTAGAAATAGCTAAACTCGAGCGAATCGAAAGAACCTAGAGAAATTCTAGTTTTAAAATGGGAATTATATAAACTAATAAGGAAATCTAACCTAGTAAATCTATAATATCTAAATGGGTAAGACCTCAAAATCGAAACTTATAACCTAATATCCTAACATAATTTCTAACATAAAAAGATAAGGGAACAAATAAAAAGGATAATACCACGAAAAACTCAAAATTGATGATAAATTTACTCCAAACTAATTTTTTTATCACGAAAAACCCCAAACTTATATATTTGTGATAAATTTTTCTGTTAAATTGAATTAATATCACGAAAAATCATAAACTGATACAATAAACAGATGGTAACTAGTACACCCGTTAACTGTCACGTGTCATCCAAATAAAAAATTTAACGAAAACTAATGGAGGGTAAAATTATCACAGATGTACCAGTTTAGATTTTTTGTGGTCAAAAAATTAATTTAGGGTAAATCTATCATATGTGTACCAATTTAGGATTTTTCGTAGTATTAACCCTAAATAAAATTATTATATTTGAAAATGTACACTCCGCAGTCAAATAGCGCGAGAAATCAATTTTTCTCTCTCTTTCGGGCATCAATTGGATTTCCCTAAAATGCGTGTTAACTTACTAAAGAATAATTAGTCCTGATTGCCTGGGATGCATGTTCACCCCCAAATCACGATCCTTGAGTCAAGCGGGACTCATGTGGAGCCGTGAGATCCAGAGGTCTAGATTTTGCGGGTGCACACGCACGGTGTCCATAAGCTCGCCTGCTAGAAAACCCATCACTACTGCTTTCTAACCTTCTTGCCCAAGGCAATAAAAAACAAAAAAACAGTCTATATTTACGCAAAGGAATTGTTGAAGTGACGGTACCCGTTCTTGCTTAGCGATTTTAACTCACTTCTGCAATAAATTGCATTGTTGATCGCCAACAGCCGGTTGAAGATGTTAGCTTACGAGGCAGGGTGAAGTGCATTCGCAAGAGGTGAACAGTGTGATCTCGGGAGAACACAAGGATAGTAGAAGAGCAGTTTGGGCTTTGCAACACAGAAAAAGGAGGAGCCAATCGAGTCTTTGACCCTCTCGACAGCTTTATAAGGCTCTTCTGCCTTTTCAAATGTGTAAATGTGTGTGTTCAAACCCTCTTCCCGCAGCTCTATTGCCTTTTGAAACGTGTTGAAATCTGTCGCGTGAATGGAGAACTTTCGAAACAGTAGAGACGGTTTTCATTTTCGAGAGAAGAAGGGGGAAAAGAGAGTGAAGGCATCACGATTGGCGTTATCTCTAATAGAAATTTTCCTATCGTTTGCCTGCTTAGTCACTTCAATCTCAAGCGGCATTACAGGCTTCAATTAGATTACTGCATCCATGAGAGAAAGCAGTTAGCGTGGTACAACATGCCACCTAAAATACCACTTAAAACAAGGATTCTTATCTTGTATGGAATCCGTATAATGTTTCGTTTACACGGGCAATTTTGTATGAGTTGGGTGTAATTTGAAATTTATCTGATTTTGCGAATAACATTGTCAATATCTTTTTCAATTCTGGAGCTTATCTCTTGCCATCGAGTTTCTTTAGAGTTACTTTCGTCTAAATTTGGAATTTGATCACATTTCTGTCCATTCGAATTGACCTTTTAGGTAGTTTTGTAGTCTAACTAAAGATTTTTCGCATGTGTCGAGTGTAATTTGAAATTTTTCTGATTATGCTAATAATATTGTCAATATCTTTTTTGACACTCACTACAAAAAAACATCTTTTTTCCAACGAAAAAAAATTCGTTGGTAATTCTTCGTTGTAAATTTTTCCAACGAAAAATTTCAATTTTCGTTGGAAAACTATGGCTAAATTCGTTGGAAATCACTACCAAAAAATAACTTTTTTTCAACGAAAAATTTGAAAATCCAACGAAATTTCCGACGAACAAAAATTTGTCGGAAAAATTTTTCCGACAAAAATATAAATTTTCGTTGGTAATTTCCGACGAAATTTTTTCGTCGCAAAATTCGTAACTAAATTCGTTGCAAAGTTTTGCCAATTATTCGTTGCAAAAATGTGGCAAAAAAAAATTTTTTTGGTTGAAAAATCATCGGCCAGCCTCGCCGGCGGTGAGGGCCAACCTTGTCAGCCATGGCGAGCTCGGCCCTCGACATGACCGGCGAGGGCCAGCCTCAAGCTTGCTGGCCATGGCGAGCGTTCTGGGCAAGCTCGAGGTCGCTGGCCATGGCGAGGGCCGAGCTCGAGGTCGCCAGCCATGGAGAGGGTCGAGCTCGCCATGGCCGGCGAGGCCCAGCCTTGTCGCCGGCGAGCTCGAGGTCGCCCAGATCTGAGTTCGCTCGCCATGGCGAGGGCCTGGCTCATGGCGATCGCGTTCGGCCTCGCTACCGCGAGCGCGACGGACACCGCCCCCTTAATCGGCCGGATGCTTGGCGGCGGCGGGGGGAGCTTGGGCCCAGCGGTGGAGCAATGCCTCAGCGAGTGCGCCTACCAATACGCGGACGCAGTGGAGCAGGTGGAGACCTCGATCGCAGAGAGAGAAAATGTGAAGCTCACATAGCTATTCGGTCTGCAGTGAATGCTAGAGTGGCAGCCCTATATTCAAACCGGCAGAAATAGTCCTCTACCCCGACATTCTCAAGCTTGGTGTAGTTCTTGAAGGTGTGCACCGTGCACTTCCCTTCGATAGTGTGGGCACTCTACACATCAAAGTGATCCGACAGGAACAACTCCTTCACCCCGTGGAACTGCTTGCGCCCTCTGATCGACTCCTCTGGCCAGTAATACCATCGGACGTGGACTTTGACGTTGTTGCGGTGGTCAGCCTCTATCTTGTCCACGCGCGCCACATAAGGCGGCTTGCCGGACTCCGGCGAGCGCATGAGCATGCAGTCTCCAGCTGCAACACAAAAAACGAAAAAGAAAATTCTCGCCTCAACTTTCCCAAGGAAATTTATCATAGTCCGAGCACCGGAGCACAAACCAACTCAAACCCTCAAAAGTTCGAGACAAAGCCTCTCGAGACAGAGCCTCTCGCGAAAAATCCAACGAAAAATTTTTCTTCGGAAAATTCGTTGGAAATTTCCAACGAAAAATTTTTCTTCGGAAAATTCGTTGGAAATTTCCAACGAATTTTGCGACGAAAAATTTTGCGTTGGAAATTTCCAACGAATTTTGCAACGAAAATTGTACACACTAAAATAATTGCTTGGAAAATTAAAATTCGTGGGAAAATTCGTTGGAAATTTCCAACGAATTTTCCCACGAATTTAAAAAATGCCAAACAGTACCGGATTTTTTTGAATTCGTCGCAAAATTCGTTGGAAATTTCCAACGAATTTTGCAATGAAAAATTTTTTGTTGTTAATTTTCGACGAATTTTATTTTTTGTTGGAAAATTTGTCGCAAATTTTCGTGGCAAAAATCCAATTTTTTTGTAGTGACTGGACCTTATCTCTTGCGATCGTGTTTCTTTTAGAGTTGCTTTCGTTTGAATTATGAATTTGATCATATTTTTGTCCATTCGAATTGACCTTCTATAGGTAGTTTTGTAGACAGACTTAAGATTTTTAAAAATTTGACCGTAGCTGACCTAATACCAAATCTCGTTGAGATTCAATTTGAGTATATAATATGAGGGTTCTTATCTTGTATGCAATCTGTATAATGTTTCGTTTACACAGGCAATTTCGCATGTGTCAAGTGTAATTTGAAATTTATTTGATTATACAAATGATATTGTCAATATCTTTTTCAATTCTAGAGCTTATCTCTTGCCATCGAGTTTCTTTAGAGTTACTTTCGTCTAAATTAGGAATTTGATCATATTTTTGTCCATGCCAATTGATCTTCCGAAAATTTGACTGTATCTGACTCGATATCAAATCTCGTTGAGATTTTGAGGATACAATTTGAGGGTTCTTATCTTGTATGCAATCTATACAATGTTTCGTTTACATGGGCAATTTCGCATGTGATGATTATAGTTTGAAATTTATCTGATTATGCGATTAATATTGTCAATATCCTTTTCAATTTCAAAGCTTATCTCTTGCCATCAAGTTTCTTGAAAGCTACTTTTGTCTATATTTGCAATTTGATCATATTTTTGTCCATTCGAATTGACCTTTTACGTAGTTGTGTAGTCTGATTTAAGATTTTTAAAAATTTTACCGTATCTGACTTGATACCAAATCTCATTGAGATTCAATTTGAGGATACAATATGAAGGTTCTTATCTTGTATGCAATTTATACATTGTTTTGTTTACACGGGCAATTTTGCACGTGTGGAGTGTAATTTGAAATATATCGGATTATGCGAATAATATTATCAATATCTTTTTCAATTCTGAAGGCTTTCTCTTGCCATCGAGTTTCTTTAGAGTTAGTTTCATCTATATTAGGAATTTGATCATATTTTTGTCCATTCGAATTGACCCTTTCAGTAGTTTTGTAGTCTAACTTAAGATTTTTAAAAATTTGACCGTATCTAATCCGATGCCAAATTTCGTTGAGATTCAATTTGAGGATGCAATCTAATGGTTCTTATCTTGTATGCAATTAATCTATACAATGTTTTGTTTACGTAGCCAATTCCGCATGTGTCAAGTGTAATTTGAAATTTATCTGATTATGCAAATAATATTGTCAATATTTTTTTTTAATTCTGGAGCTTATCTCTTGCCATTGAGTTTCTTTAGAGTTGCTTTCGTCTAGATTAGGATTTTGATCATATTTTTGTCCATTTGAATTGACCATTTAGGTAGTTTTGTAGTATGACTTAAGATATTTAAAAATTTGACCGTATCTGACTTGATGCCAAATCTCATTAAGATTCAATTTGACGATACAATTTGAGGGCTCTTATCTCATATGCAATTTATACAATGTTTTATTTACACAGGCAATTTCGCGTGTGTCAAGTGTAATTCGAAATTTATCTGATTATACGAATAATATTGCCAATATTTTTTTTCAATTCCAAAGCTTTTCTCTTGCCATCGAGTTTCTTTAGAGTTACTTTCGTCTAGATTAGGAATTTGATCATATTTTTGTCCATTCGAATTGACCTTTACGTAGTTTTGTAGTCTAACTTAAGATTTTAAAAAATTTGGCCGTATCAAACCCGATACCATATTTCGTTCAGATTCAATTTGAGGATACAATTTGAGGGTTCTTATCTTGTATGCAATCTATACAATGTTTCCTTTACATGAGCAATTTTGCATGTGTCGAGTGTAATTTGAAAATTATTTGATTATGCGAATAATATTGTCAATATGTTTTACAATTATGAAGCTTATCTCTTGCCATCGAGTTTTTTTGGAGTTACTTTCATCTAAATTAGGAATTTGATCATATTTTTGTCCATTCAAATTGACTTGTTAGGTAGTTTTGTAGTTTGACCGAAGATTTTTGAAAATTTGACTGCATCTAACTTGATATCACGTCCCGTTGAGATTCAGTAAGTATCAGATGCTGATATGAGCTGAGATTTTAGACGACAAGTATCATGAACTGTCCATTTCAATAAGTACTTGCAAGTCCCGTGTGTAGTTCTTTCTTAATATGCATTGACTTGGGGCGGGTTAGGGAAACGAATTAAGCCCGGGATCAAGCCCCCATTGATGCCGGATGAGGTTCGGCCTTTAACTTCCTCGCTACGGGTTCTACACAAAAAGAGGCACTAACTTTCATATCGAGTGTCTATAGTTATTAGTTACCCTAATTTGTATGTGATATATGAAAAGGGATCGGCTTTCACTAGGGAGATAATTTTAACCCTAACTTTCGTAGGAGATACAATTTCAACCCAAACTATCAAGGGCTTATTGAAAAGGCAAAATCTTTGATTTGAGGGACAATTTTGACCATCATTGGAATTTCCATCAATCTGTGTGTATGTGCCATATGAGGTGACAACTGGATCTTTATATGACAAGGGGAGTGCCATGTCAATTGAGTGGCTTACATAATAAACAATCAAAAGGACGTCGTCTTTCGCATATGATAGAAACAACATCAT
The DNA here is from genome assembly GCA_031216185.1 of Syzygium aqueum. Taxonomy (NCBI): domain Eukaryota; kingdom Viridiplantae; phylum Streptophyta; class Magnoliopsida; order Myrtales; family Myrtaceae; genus Syzygium; species Syzygium aqueum. The sequence continues at coordinate 12,067,039 of CM062238.1, forward strand.
TGGGGATAACCCAAAGTCGTATGAATGATATTATTCCCACTAAACAAAGGAAAACAATGCGGCTTTGAGCCAATGAAAGGAGTTTCATGTGGGAGGGTGGGAGCACGCGCCATGCGAATTAAGATTTAGGGTTAGTGTTCTTCACAAAATAAGATTGAAGGTGGGAAATTAGGGTACATTTGGTGAATGTGCATTAACTTCGTGGAAAATCCCAAACCCCAATTCAAGCATCCCCTTCTCTTTCTCACTCGATGTGATTTTAAGTCCCAAAATTCGGTTCAGAAAAGATGTCGTTTCGATTGGTTATGGTAGCAATATGTGATGACATGGCACTCGTCATTTGCCAAGTCTAAGCAATGGCTAAAATTATCTCTCGGGTAAAAGTTGGTACTTTTTATGTGCTCTCGAAAGTTTGAGTCATATTTCGCCACAAGGTGAAAGCTGGTGCATTTGGTGACACTTGAAAGTTAGAACTAGATTCGTCCATCAAGTGAATGGTATTTTTTTTTTGTTGAAAAAACTCCTCTAGTTAGTAGCAAATGATCACCTCTAGATTAGGTCCAACGAAAAGAAATTGAATTGGACAAATTAGCTAAAAAGACTATGCAACTCTATCCTTTGAACTACATAGATCGGGTCATTTGATTAAAATAAATAGGAATAAATATATTAAAAATCCTAAAACTTATCAAGAAAACTCATTCAAATCTTAGAACTTCCAAAAAATGCAATCAAGTCCTAAAAAGTTGTTATGAAAATGTAATCGAATTCTAAAACTTTCAAAAACTGGATTAATTTGATAAACTTTAGAACTTATTTGCACTTTTTAAAATTTTAAAATTCATTACACTTTGTGATAACTTTTAGGACTTAATTGCACTTTTCAAAAGTTTTAAAATCCAATCGTACTTTCGTGATAAGTTTTAGATCTTAAAATATACTTACCCTAAAAGAAATGACTATATAGAGTAGGAATAACGTGTTACCAAAGTCCGAACCCGGTTGAGTTGGGCAGACCGGCTCGGGCTCGCCCTCGCCTCCGACGGGCATTAGGCGGATCAGGCTCGATCCCCCAAAGCACCAATCGACATGGATCTGAAAGCCGAAAGCCGAATCCTAATATATGTCCCCGACCCTGAGGGCCTCCTCTCACCTATCCGTTGGATCAAGCTCCTAAATCCCAACCTATGACGTGGCGGAAATCAGACGGTCCGCTCACATAAAACTTACAGTGCACCAGCCACCACACGATCGCTGTTATTTTCAATTATTTTAGACTTCAATGACCGGTTGGTGCAGGCTCTTGCTTCCTCTGTCCTTCTTCACGGCACGACGCGATTCATCGTCTCTCTAGCGAAGGAACTTTCCGATCGCCGCCGCGAGCACACGGCGAAGTTTCCGGTCGAGTCGCCAGTTTATCTCGTCAATCCGAAACCCTAGGCCGCCGGAGGTAGCCTCGCCGGTCGCGCTTTGCGAACGTCGATCGTCGCTACTCATGGTAATTGACCCGATCGAGTAGGCTTTCTTTTCTTCCTGTTTGTCGGATTCGCCGGCCCCTGGTCCTGCGATGGCGAGCGCCGACGACGAGGACGCCGCCTCCGATGCCGCCGTCCTCAGCGACGTGGAGGAGGACGGTCCGGTGTCGGTCGCCGCCGTCGAGGAGCCGTCGCCGGACGACGTGTCGGTGGAGCGGCTCCGCGGGGTGCTGGCGGAGCTCGATCGCGAGAGGCACGCGCGGGCGGAGGCGGAGAAGTCGAAGTCCGAGCTGCAGGGCCAGTTCAATCGGCTGAAGGCGCTCGCGCACGAGGCGATTAAGAAGCGAGACGAGTGGGGCAGGCAGAGGGACGACGCCCTGCGCGAGAAGGAAGAGGTCTCGAGATCCAAGGAGGCGGTCGATGCGGAGCTGGCAGAGGCCAACCGCGTGAAGGATGAGGTTTTGAGTCAGAAGGACGATGTGGCGAAGCAATTGGATGAAGCGCTCAAAGTGAAGGATGGTCTGCGGTCAGAGATCGAGAGTTCGGCGCATATGCTTGTGACGGGCATCGAGAAGATATCAGGGAAAGTCAGTAACTTTAACAATTTCGCCGCCGGAGGATTGCCAAGGTCGCACAAGTACTCGGGATTGCCTGCGGTGGCGTATGGAGTGATTAAGAGGACTAATGAGATAGTTGAGGAGCTCCTCAGACAGATTGATACCACTACGAAATCCAGAAATGAAGCGAGAGAACAGATGGAGCAGAGGAATTATGAGATTGCCATTGAGGTTTCGCAGCTTGAAGCGGCAATTAGTAGCTTGAGGGAAGAGGTTGCCAAGAAAAGTAATGCCGTGGATAGTTTGCAGAGAGCATTGAATGAGAAGGATGAGAAGGTTGCGGACTCTGAAAGGGAGATGTCAGGGAAAGTAAGTTCGCTGGAAAAGGAGAATTCAGAGTTAAGAGATTTAGTAGTTGAATTCGATGATAAGTTGAAGAGCTGGGAATCGAGGATTGAGGCGCAGAGGCCTTTGCTGATCGAACAATTGGATCAGGTTTCGAAGATTCATCAGAGAACTTGTAATGCAATCAGGATTGTAGATGCCGGTAATTCTGAACAATCCGACTTGGCAGAGTCTTTATTTTTACCACAAGATACCGATATGGAAGAAAGCGTACATGCCTCACTTGCGGGAATGAAATCCGTTCATGACTTAATGAGGATTGTTATTTCGAAGACGAAGGATTTGGTAGAGGAGAACAATCGCAAAGTGAAGGGTCTGAATGAAACAGTTGATAGATTGGTGAAGGAGAAAGAGCAGATTGGGTCACTGCTCAGAAGCGCTTTGTCAAAGAGGATGTCATTAGACTCATCTTCTAGAACCAGCGACTTGTTTCAGGCTGCAGAAAATGGTTTGAGAAAGGCAGGGATAGATTTCAAATTTAGCAAACACGCAGGGGATAAAAAAGTTGTGGGCCTTGGTGGTCATGAGGTGGATGAGATGGAGACAGAGGAGGATGAAATATACAATTTGGTTAGAATCTATTCATCTTGTATACAAATTATTTTTATGATGGTATTGCATTTCCTTTTGATTTGACTGAAAGTTTTTCGCGATGGACTATACAGGCTGGTGCTTTGGAAAATATTGTTAAGGAGTCCCAGCTAGAGATAGTGGAACTTCGACATTCTGTGGAGGAACTAAGGTACATTCATTTACCGTACCTCATTGTGGTGCAGGCAGTGCATTCTTACCTAGAGTACTTAATAGGATTATGAGTTTTGCTGGTTCTCGTGCATGTTAGTTCATTCCTTGAGTTTGGGGTCTCTATGCTATTGTTGTTCTTCCTATTCGTTTAGTTTGCTAGGTAGGTCAGATACACAACAGAGGGGGAGATAGAATTGCAGGAGAGGTGCTTTTTTGACACAAGGTACTAATCAGGTACTATTCTGTTCTGTGTATTGCTTCGCTGGATGAAGGGCAGAGTCGAGTTTACTTAAAGAGCATGTTGAGGCACAGGCAAAGGAGCTCAACCTTAGAAAGCATCAGATTGAGGAACTTGAAGAGAAGGAGAGATTGGCAAATGAAAGTGTGAGTTATTTATTTTTACTTCGAGGCACTACTTATGTATTCTGTCCTTTGGGATCATATATTATTACTGAACTTCTCATTCTTATCTTATGCAATGTTGTAAGTAAAATGGTACTTTCTTGATTGATAACTGTATTTTTTTTTTCCATAGATTGAAGGGCTTATGATGGATATTGCTACCGCTGAAGAAGAAATTGCTAGATGGAAAGTTGCAGCAGAGCAAGAAGCTGATGCTGGAAAATCTGTTGAGAAGGAGCTTACTGTAGAGGTTTGCTTTCTACGTTGATAACCCTTTTCTTGTGAATTCGAGTGGTCAGTGTTTATAATAGGTATATTATGTGCTTTTTCATATGAACATGGTTAAATGTTTCCAGCAGGAAGACAGGAGTATACGTACAGCACAGTGGCCAAGTCAATATAGTATCCTAGTTATAATTAGTGGTGCTAGGGTCTTAAAATCAAGATCTATGGGTTGATGAAACTAAATAATGGTCTCGCATGTGATCAAAATTGATGGCCTGAGATTAGTATTTGCGTAAATTAAATTTCAGAGAGGTGGATGCTGAATTCTTGACGCCAGGACTCCTTATGTTATAGCAAAGCCACTGGTATAGATGGACAGTAGTGCATAAATCTGCCAAATTGTGCCACTGATGTGGGTCTTTTGTATTTGACGTTAGGTTCTACAGTTAAAGTATTATATCTTGCCCATGGGTATTATGACTAAGTACCGTATGTTTGTAGCATGAAGGCTTTCATTGAGAAAATTTAGTCAACATTTTCTCGCTCCTAAATTATATTTAAGCACCCCAAATTTCCATATTTGATAAGTCTCCATCATTCTCCATTGTTCTCAAGATGGCCGCGTTATACTCAGCAGGTGTTTCTCACTGTTTAAGTCGTGAGCACAAGCAGTACATCTTTGTAGTGAGAATTTTTGTCACAATCGCATTGTTTGAATGTGTTCTGCAGTTGAGTGTTGTGGTTTTGAAACTTTCGAAGTATGACTTAAAGTCCAAGGGTTAAGGTGAAGAGGAAGTACCATGGCTCATCAGGAAAGTTGTATAGCATACTTAGCTTGTTAACATTCTAAACTTAAATCAAGAGAACCGAATTTCCTCGGAATTTCTTAGGGCAAGTAACAACTCCTTCACATGGGCTACTACTGTATGAGTTAATCAACCATGGACGGAGCTCTATTTCAGAGTATTGAGCACAGTGGATGTTTCTTGCATTTTTTTCATGTAGTTTAGGTCCCAGGATCTTCTGTGAACAAAAGAAGCTTTAGTGCTTCTTGGCTTATGGCAGTGTTGTGAGAGATGATGGTTATTTGTGAAAGTTAACTTTTAAGGGAAAGGCCGGATAGATGAGGGGTGTGATTGTGATTGTGATTGATGGAAAAAAGATAAATTCGTGGATGAGACACTCAAGTCAATACAGGTAGGGCAGGGGAATGGTAGTCTCTGTAATACCAAGGAAAAAAAGCACAGTATCAGAGATCTCTGCTTACTTATGCCAATTGAAGTTAATTCTATCAAATACTCCCGAACCTTAGAAATGTTGGTAGAACTTTCTACTCTGTGATTGCCAGAAAACCTGCATTGAAGGTGATGGGCTGGATGTAGCAAGGGCCAATCGCAAATTGTTTGCTATCCTTTTTGGCTGAACTCCAACAAATCACTTACACGTCTTGAAGACAGGCCAACTAAGTGAATTTACATCTTTTTGCTCTCTATCATTTCAAGCTCAAGATCCTGAGTGGACTTTCTAAGTCCGCTGAAAATAGTAGCTCAACTGATTCGGGAACCATGGGAAAAATTTAGCCTCCAAAATGTTTGATGAAGATGCAACTAGGTTTCTGTTACTTCCTGTTATTTTCTAGTTAAATTTCTTGTTCACTGCTTTAACAGGCTGACTTTATATGCCTGCAGTTGTTGGCTCTCAAGCAAGAACTTGAAGAGGCAAAGCAGGCCATGTTGGAATTGGAGAAAAAGCTAAAATTCAAAGAAGAGACGGCGGCGGCGGCCATGGCAGCGAGAGATGCAGCTGAGAAATCACTGAGGTTAGCGGATATGAGGGCGTCAAGACTAAGAGATAGAGTAGAGGAATTAACCCGTCAGCTTGAAGAGTCCGACCTGCAGGGAGAAGCACGGAGGAACCGCAGGGGACCGAGATATGTATGTTGGCCTTGGCAGTGGCTTGGGTTCGACTTAGTGGGTGTTCAAAGATCTGAGACACTGGAGCAAAACTCTAATGAGATGGAACTTTGGGAACCCTTTTTATAGTACTCTGAAAACTACAGTTGTGGTGATTTAAAGTAACGAAACGTTCACGAAGCAGTGGTTTCAAGTGACAAATTTTTTAGCGACACTGACGCCAGCTCAGCGCTCCCCGTAAGGATCAGTTCTTCCAATCGAAATCAGCTAAGACAGACGACGAAATGAAACCCGTGGGCGCTAGGGGTGAGCGGTTCCCGGTCCGGTCCGGTTCCAAGGTGGAACCGGGAACCGGACCGAGAGAACCGGTTCCCAATTTTGAGAACCGCGGACCGGACCGGTTGTTCTAGGACCGTGAACCGGACCGGACCGTTGGTCCGGTCCGGTTCCGGTCTCGTCCAATGGAACCGGTTACTTAGAGTTTAGGGTTTTTTTTTTGTCAAACACTTAAGATTTGGTTCACATTTTACTAATTTTTATCAATAAATTTATGTCAATGAAGTTCACTTAGAGTTTAATTCACATTTTACTATTTTTTATCAATGAATTTATGATAATGAAGTTTACTTAGAGTTTAGTTCACATTTTATTAATTTTTTTAAAGAAAAAAATAACAAAAATATATATTAAATAGTTGGTCCGGTCCGGTCGGTCCGGTCCGGTCCGGTTCCCCCTCGGAACCGGGAACCGGACCGCCCGAAAACCGGTTCCGCTTTTAGGAACCGGGAACCGGACCAATAGTCTCGAGAACCGGACCAAACTCGTCGGTCCGGTCCGGTCCGGTCCGGTCCCGGTTTGGGCGGTCCAAGTTGCTCACCCCTAGTGGGCGCTGTGGTTTGCTGTCAAATGTAACGACATTTTCCATCTTTTGCTTACTTGTAAATTCTAATACAGATTAGAGGACTGTTTGTTTTTCCCTCATCTGGACTTGGGACATGGAAAATTGGATTTACTATAATCGGTGATGGTTTGCGCAGGCAACGGGACCGGAAGATGCTTTTCATTTCGACCGGATGAGTTTACCTTTCCTTCGAAGCTTAATTGCATAAGACGCTACAAGGGAAGACCGGGGTAACCTCAGAACACTCATTTACATAAAGCTCTAGTTGGACCTTGACAGCTCGTCGTATGGTTCAAGTAGACATTGGAACATAAATGTTGATGAGCCAGCAAAATTAAAAAGTGAAAGATTGAATGAATACACATAAGCCCTATCTTCGGGTCATCTTTTAGTTTTCAAATCTTATCAAGATGAGTGTCTCGACACTTAAAAGTCTTGATATTAGTTTAGTTTCCTGATTCATAAGATCCATTTGAAATGGCAAGTGGAGAGCATACTTATTTCACCAAGAGCAAACGAATGACCTTATTCAAGATTTATTCCTATCCTTCGAATAACAGAGAGAATGTGAAGATTTTCTTGGTAAATTCACACCGATATTATTCAAATTCTTCCTCGCCTTTAATAACCGAAGGCAAGGGCATTAGGAATTATAGAAGACCTTCGGTGGCCCATACACATGGCCATTTCTCAATGATACATCATGGAAATAAATTCGCTTATATAAGTAGACAATTATAAAGTAACACTAATACAATAAAGTGGGAAATTCCTTCATATTATTACAGAGCATAGAGCACACAAATTGACAATCTGTCAAAGATTCCTTCACTTATTGATTAGTACATGGTGCACGTACAAATTAGGGTCATTACTGGAGTCACTTTGACACGTGTTATTTGGATAAAATTTCTCACACGCCTCTCCAAAATCCCGAGGATCTCACGAGAAATCCATTTAGTCTCGTTGATTATGCCTGTATTATTCTAGAGTCTGCTGGATTGCATCCGAGGTAACCTCATTTGCTTAGAAATAAGAGAAAAAACCACCAAAAATCTCAAACTATGCTACTTGTGATATATTTATTTCGAACTTTTTTTGTGACACTAAAAACCTCAAACTATGTTATTTGTGACACATTTACCCCATTATACTTTAGTCCATGGGCATTTTCGTCTTTTTTGCTTTTTCTTTTTTTTTTTCCTTTCCGACGAGGGCGGCCCTCGCCGGCGTCGGGCATCAGGCGGCCCTCACCGACATCGGGCGAGGGTTGCCTGGCCTTGGCAAGCGAGGCCAGCCCTCGCCCGACTTAGGCGAGGGCGACCCTCGCCGATGTAGGGCGAGGGTCGCCCTTGCTCGCCCGACACCGGCGAGGGTGACCCTCGCTAGATCCGGCAAGGGCCGCTGTGGCCAGAAAAGAAAAAAAATAGCAAAAAAGACGAAAATGCCTATAGACTAAAGTACAATTAGGTAAATATGTCACAAATAGCATAGTTTGAAGTTTTTAATGTCACAAAAAAAAATTCGGGATAAATATATCACAGGTGACATAATTTTGTTGTAAAATATTGCGTTGCAAGAATATAATAGAGAGAATAGAGAGATATTAAGTAGAGAAAGTAGACAAACACCAAAGATGGTAGAGAAAGTCAGAGGAGAAATTTTATTTTCACCGTATATTTTCCTCTTTCATTCTATTCTTTTGTTCTAATTTTTTCTTCCAATGACCAAAACTAAGCTCCTATTTATAAGAAAACAAGGATGCATATATCATTTATGTCAATGTATTGAATATATACATTGAATAGGGAGATGACCATTCATTGGAGATCGTAGGTTACAAATGTACCATAATAGGTACATTGAATATTCATTCATGTACGTAGGTTACAAATGTGCCATAATAGGTACATTAAATATAATGAATATTCATTCATGTATTTCATAACACTCCCCCTTGAATATTCATTGTATTCATGAATGTGCATTGAATGATACTGCCTCATTAAAAACCTTAAGCCGGAAAAACCCAGTGGGACAAAAACCGGACAAAAGGGAAAAAGAGTATAGAGCACAAATTTTATGATCTCTCCCTTTTATGGATGCATTAATTGCCTCATTAAAAACCTTAAGCCGGAAAAACCCAATGGGACAAAAAAACCGGACAAAAGGGAAAAAGAGTGCAATGCATAGTTCACAATATCTCCCCCTTAATTTGAGCTATATAGCCACTACTAGGGCTAGTCAATCTTGCATCTTATGAACTCGCCGCATACCAATGCCATATACTAATTTCTCAAAAGTTGACGTTGGCAATGATTTGGTAAAAAGATCTGCAAGATTATTTATGGATTGAATCTGCTTAACATCAATTTGTCAACTTTCTTGGAGTTCGTGAGTATAGAAAAATTTTGGCGAGATATGCTTGGTCCTCTCACCTTTGATATATCCTCCCCTAACTTGTGCAACACAAGCAGCATTATGTTCATAAATTATAGTGGGAGAATTTGTAACCGATGTTAAACAACAAGAATTGTGAATATGTGTTATAACGAATCTTAACCAAACACACTCTCTTCCAGCTTCATATAAAGCAATAATCTCAGAGTAGTTAGAAGATGTAGCTACTAGCGATTGCTTCGTAGAACGCCAAGAAATGGCGGTGCCGTTAAAACAAAATAAATAACCAGTTTATGTGGATCGAATCTATATCCAGCATCAGCATATCCAACTAAACCAGAGGTAGTGGAATCCTTGGAATAATATAATCCCAAATCTATGGTTCATCGGAGATAACAAAAAATATGTTTAATTCCATTCCAATGTCTCCGAGTTAGCTCAGAACTAAAACGTGCCAATAAATTTATCGCAAAAGCGATATCTGGTCTCGTGCATTGTGCCAAGTACATCAAAGCCCCAATTGCATTGAGATATGGTACTTCAGGACCAAGTATCTCTTCATCAGATTCTCTAGAACGAAACGGATCCTTTTGAGGATCTAGAGACCTTACAACCATTGGGGTGCTCAATGGGTGAGCCTTGTCCATGTTGAAGCGTTTAAGTAATCTTTCAATGTATGCTAATTGATGGACGATTATTCCATTTGCTTTATGGTCAAGCTCTAGACTAAGACAAAATTTGGTTTTACTCAAATCTTTAACTTCAAATTCCTTTTTCAAATACTCAGCAGTTTTAGCTAACTCTTCTGGAGTTCCAATTAAATTTATATCGTCGACATAAACTGCTACAATAGCAAATCCAGTTTCTGATTTCTTAATAAACACGCATGGGCAGATAGGATCATTTTTGTACATTTCCTTAATTAGGTACTCACTTAGGCGTTGATACCACATGCGACCGGATTGCTTTAACCCGTATAAAGATCTTTGCAATTTTATTGAGAATAAGTTGCGGGGAATGCATGCATCAGGCATTTTGAATCCCTCGGGAATTTTCTTATAAATATCCGAGTCTAATGAGCCATATAGATATGCCGTCACAACATCCATAAGACGCATTTCAAATCTTTCAGAGAGTACTAGGCTAATGAGAAAACAAAATGTAATCATATCCATTACAGGTGAATATGTCTCATCATAATCAATCCCAGGTCTCTAGGAGAATCCTTGGGCAACGAGTCGTGCTTTATACTTCACAACCTCGTTTTTCTCATTTCGTTTCCGGACAAATACCCATTTATATCCAACGGGCTTTACATTATCGGGGATGCGAGTTATGGGTCCAAAAACCTCTCGTTTGGCTAGGGAAGCTAATTCAGCCTTAATTACTTCCTCCCATTTAGACCAATCTTGTCTTTGACGGCATTCAATAATATATTGCGGCTCACAATCATCATCTATAATTTTATGAGCAACTGAGAATGCAAAAGCATCATCAATGATGATTTCATTCCGATCCCAAATCTCATTACAATATGTAATGGAATTCTCAGTATTCCAAAGGTTGGTGATCTTTTCATGGGTTTGTGCCTCTTCAGGGGCCATAAACTCTTTGGGAGCAAGTACAACACCAGGCTCTTCTGGAGCAGATTCCTGATTCTTTCCCCTTCATTTTCGAGGAACAGTGTCTTTTGATCCTATCGGTCTACCGCATTTCTGTGGGGGATTTTGATCCATTTTAGCTTGTTCTTCGGGAACAGCTATCCTAGCTGGAGCATTTGCAGCTGGAATATGAGACTTCGTTACCTTAGTAGCATCATTAAATGCGTCAGGAAGTCTATTGGCTATAGCCTGTAAATGGATTATGCGCTGCACCTCGTTTTCACACTCAGGAGTTCTTGGGTCTAATTGAGATAAATTTTTCTCATTCCAGGAGAAAACCTTAACTGGTTTTTGCTTCGCATCTATGTCAGTTTTAGGTGTCCCAATTGATGGAAACATAGACTCATTGAAATGACAATCTGCGAATCTGGCAGTAAAAAGATCACCAGTAGTTGGTTCCAAGAACCTAATGATGGACGGTGAATTAAACCCAACATAAATGCCCAAACAGCATTGGGGACCCATTTTCGTTCTTTTTTGTGGTGCTACAGGCACTTGTACTGCACAACCAAATGTGTGTAAATGTGAAATATCGGGTTCATAACCAAGAACCATTTGAAGGGGAGATTGTAAGAGACTAGCAATGGGACGCAATCTTATTAGTGCTGCTGCATGCAAAACTGCATGACCCCATGCCGTATCGTTGAGATTTGTTCTCAATAATAGAGTGCGGGCAATGATTTGGATATGTTTAATCAAGTATTCTGTCAATCCATTTTGAGTATGAACATATGCGACCGGATGCTCAATCTCAATTCCAAGTGAAGCACAATACGTATCAAAACTCTTTGATGTAAATTCACCAACATTATCCATCCTTATGCTTTTAATTGGATAATCAGGGAATTGTGCCCGGAGCTTTATAATCTGCGCAAGTAAACGTGCAAAGGTGACATTGCGCGTAGATAATAGACAAACATGGGACCATCTACAGGATGCGTCCACTAATACCATAAAATATCGAAATGGTCCACTTGGTGGTTGTATTGGTCCACAAATATCACCTTAAATTCTTTGCAGGAATAAAGGGGATTCAAGATCAACCTTTGTTATAGAAGGTTTGATAATGAGTTTTCCTTGTGAACAAGCTTCACAAATGTAATCTTTGGACAACAATACCTTTGTATCCTTTAAAGGGTGCCCTTTTGTATTTTGGATTATTCTGCGCATCATTGAAGCGCCAGGGTGACCAAAGCGATCATGCCATAATCCAAACTGATCAAGGTTTACCAATCTCCAGGATATGGTGGCGTAGGTTTCAAAGGCTTTAATCATGACACAATATAAACCCATAGAAGAAGCTTCTAGCTTCTCATGGATGGTCTTCAGGTCCATCTTATAAGAGGTAATGCCAATATATTCTTTATTTTGCTCATAAATAATCTCAATATGGTACCCATTATGGCGTACATCTTTGAAACTAAGCAAATTCCTTTTTGATCTACTGCTTAGAAACGCATCCTTAATATGTAGGATGGTGCCTTTTGGCAAAACAATTGTGGCATTCCCAAAACCATCAATAATCGGAACAGGACCTGATATTGTATGGACATGTGTCTTACACAATGTCATACTCGAGAAAAAGTGTTTACTACGAAATATGGAATGTGTTGATGCACTATTAAGCAAACAAACATCTTCCTTTTTCTCGATATTGTCCATTTGCATTTACGTTGACAACTTCAGGTGTCAAGTATCATAAACTTTTCATATTAGTTATAGGGTCAAATAAAATTTCAAAATAATAAATATCATATCAGGTCCATAAGCATTTCATTCATAACCATATTAAAGAACAATAAAAGGTAATACATTTAAAGAAAAGCAACTAGAAAAGAAATTATTAGAATGATAAAATTCGAAGTCTAAGTTGTCATCCACCAGTCTGATGCTTCATCAAAGTAATCAGAGATCCTCAAAGAAATCAGAGACATCCAAGGATGCATTTGCTATTTCATGAGCAAGAGGAGTCCCACCAACAGAGATATTGTTGGCCTCAATAGTGGTTATGGCAGCAGGATTAATTTCAATAGCGTGAGATTCACCACGCTTGCCCGTATTTTTTAAAGATGCTTGGTATAGATCAACAAAGTGCTTTGGCGTTCGACAAGTACATGACCAATGCCCAATCATGCCACAACGATGGCAAATACTTTCATTAGTCACCTTCTTTTGCTTCTTTTCATTGTCATGATTCGAGCCAAAGTTAGATTTTCTAGGGCGGTTGAATTTCTTGCCACCCCTTCAAGGATTATGCTCTTGCCTGCGCTTATAGCCTTTAAAATGGCTAGTATTTTTCTTAAAGTTGGCATGTGCTTCAGGCAATGCTTTTGACCCAGCGAGTCTAAGATCATGATTTTTTAGCAGCAATTCATTAGTTTGCTCAGCAGTGAAGAGCATAGAAATTAATTCAGAGTATGTGGCAAATTGACGTTGCTGGTATTGCTGTTGCAATACAATATTCGAAGCATGGAAGGTGGAGAAAGTTTTCTTTAATAGTTCCGCATCAGTGAGCTTGATACCGCATAACTCAAGCCGAGAAACAATATCAAATAAAACGGAGTTATAGTCAGATACTTATTTAAAATCTTGCAGTCTGAGATTTTGCCAATCATATTGTGCTTGAGGGAGGATAACAGTCTTGGTATGATCATACCTATCCTTCAACCTCTTCCACAGGGTCTGAGGGTCTCGAACGGATAAATATTGAGTCTGCAGGCTCTCATGCAAACGACGACGAATAAAAATCAGTGCATTTGCTTTATCTTTTGCACTTGAGGTTCTGTCTTCTGTAATTGCATTAGCGAGATTTTTCCCTTGGAGGTGCATTTCCATGTCAAGGCACCAGGATAGATAATTATTTCCACTCACTTCCAGGATGTGGAATTTGGGCTTTTCAATATTTGCCATAATTCTTGCAAAACAAACGAATCCTTAAATTAATTAGAAGAATTTCCAAATATCCACTGCTACTTCAGGAGTAGAAGGATACTTTTAGATTGGAAATTGGCTTTAGGCCAAGAAAAAGAAAAATGAAGAATTGATAGAAGAAGATGAAGTATACGTTGATTAATGAAAACAAAAAGAACACTTACCTTGCAAAAATTATTTACTCAGTTGGTAGATCTTCGTGCTGATAACGTGTTGTAAAATATTGCGTTGCAAGAAAATAATAGAGAGAATGGAGAGAGATTAAGTAGAGAAAATAGATAAACACCAAAGATGGTAGAGAAAGTCAGAAGAGAAATTTTATTTTCACCGTATATTTTCCTCTTTTATTCTATTCTTCTGTTCTAATTTTTTCTTTCAATGACCAAAACTAAGCTCCTATTTATAAGAAAACAAGGATGCATATATCATTTATGTCAATGTATTGAATATATACATTGAATAGGGAGATGACCATTCATTGGAGATCGTAGGTTACAAATGTACCATAATAGGTACATTGAATATTCATTCATGTACGTAGGTTACAAATATGCCATAATAGGTACATTGAATATAATGAATATTTATTCATGTATTTCATAACAAATTTGAAATTTTTAATGATTTTTTTCCTAGAAATAATCCCATGGCATTTCTTCTATTCTTTTTGTAAAGAATGCCGTGGACTGTATCCTTCTCTAATTTCTCGAATACTACATCCGACAGGATCTGCACAATTATGCTATAGGACATGGACAACCTATCTAGCTTGCTGATGCTCTAGTGAACAGTTTCCATTGTCTACGGAAAAAAGTGATAGTATGAACTCCAGAATTTGGGGCTGTACATTTTAGCTCTTTGGAGAACAGACGTTGCAGGTTAAGAGGATAAGAGAGCATGCACTTTTTCACGATTTTGGTCCCTTCATCCAAACGTGCTCAAATCAACCATTGAAGAACTTCCATTATTATATTCGTCATGATTACAAACCTTGTATGTCCTTAAAAGAGCACATCTGAACCGCAAGATGTAAAAATAAGTTTGGATATTGCCAGGATCGGGGCAAGAAAAAAAATTCTAACCCAACATAGAAGACTAGGGCGTACGGGCACCTACACATTAAAATAAAGACCATATGAGTGAAGCCTGCCCGGTTACAGACAGGCCGCTCTAAGTCCTAGTACCGATATAACTCTAGGGCTAACATCAACCGAGCCCTAAAGGGAGCTTCCCCAGTTAATTAGACTCCGTCTTACTTACGTTATAAGGAGAAAAGAAGCATAATAATGATAGATACATTCACGGCAAAGACTCGCCGAAATCTTCATACACAATGGCAGTAGTTGAAAAAAAAGTAAACATAACCATATTCTTACATCTTAGGATATGAAATATTCGATGTTCTCAATACAGATACTTGGATACTTGTAGCTCAACAACAGCAAGAGTACAAGGACGCAAAGCTCAATCCCCTACCAAAGTGCTTTTACCAAGCAAGATCACATTCGATAAAAGCATCTACGCACACTAACAGTGATATCACACGGAAAACATTGCCACGCGATGGAATTCCAATACTAGGCAGTGAGCAGATCTTTTCTCCAATTCCAGGTCCGAATCAGCTCTCAAATGGTGAATTCTCGATTCTGCTAGAACAGCATAATTCAAAAACAACATGAGTGCGATAGAGAGAGCTGGATTCAAAAACAACATGAGAGAGATAAGAGAGAGGTGGATTAAAAAACAACATGAGAGAGATAGAGAGAGAGGTTGAAGGCTCGTATTGAACTCACCACAGATGCAAACATCTTAAGTTCTAATGCCCGCTCCAGTGTTCCCCCTATCATTCTCCGACCTCCTCCCACTGGACCTGGAACCATCATATCGGCCACCTCTCCTGGAGGCATCCACTTTACTGTCTGTATGGTAATCTCTATATCCTCGCTGCTCATCCTCTCTCTGAGTATTCTTCTGTCCCCCAGAATGTTTTCCCCACCTTTCATAATTTTCTCCAGAAGCTACATTTTCTCGCCCTTCCTCCCTCGCATCATATCTCCTACTTTTAGAAGGTTGCTCATCCTCTCTCCGAGGGTTCTTCTGTTCCCCAGAATGTTTTCCCTGCCTATCATTATTTTCTCCAGAAGATACATTTTCTCGCCCTTCCTCCTCCCTTACATCATATCTCCTACTTTTAGAAAGTCGCCCATCCTCTCTCCGAGTGATCTTTTGTTCCCCGGAATATTTTCCCTGCCTTTCATTATTTTTTCCAGAAGAAACATTTTCTCGCCCTTCCTCCTCCCTTGCGTCAAATCTCCTACTTTTAGAAGGTCTCTCATCCTCTCTCCAAGCGTTCTTCTGTTCCCCGGAATATTTTCCCTGCCTTTCATTATTTTTTCCAGAAGATACATTTTCTTGCCCTTCCTCCTCCATCGCGTCATATCTCCTACTTTTAGAAGGTCGCTCATCCTCTCTCCAAGCGTTCTTCTGTTCCCCGGAATGTTTTCCCTGCCTCTCATTATTTTCTCGCCCTTCCTCCTCCCTTACATCATATCTCCTACTTTTAGAAGGCTGCTCATCTCTATCATGCCTTGCAGAATAATTATCGTCTTCATCTCTCATGTGCTTTCTTCCAGTACGTTCTCTTTCATCTCTGTCATGCCATCTCTCTTCACGTGCCCTCTCATCTCCGCCACGCCATCTTTCAAGTTCCCTCTCATCTCTGCCATGCCATTTTTCTTCACGATCCCTTTCATCTCTGTCACGCCGTCTTCCTTCACGATCCCTTTCATCTCTGTCACGCCCTCTTCCTTCACGCTCATATCTGTCATGCCGCCTTCCTTCTCTTTCCTCCCTTTCATCTCTGTCACGCCATCTTCCTTCTTTTTCCTCGTAATCATCATTGCCTTTCCTCCTACTTGTCTGTAACTGATCCTCTTTTTCATAACTTCGACCCTCCATGTCATTCCAATCTTCATGCCTTCCTCCAGATCTACGAGATCGAGAGTAATCAACAAACTGATCTCTCTCCTCTTTATTTGTTCTTGTCTTCACTTCAGATTCGGATTTTTTATCCTTCCTATGCTCCAAGCCATGCTCTCCCTCTCTCAAAATGTCCCGAGATTTTGATTCTTGCAGGTCATCCCTGGTGTTACCATCCAAACTGTTGCCCCTCTTTCTTTTGTCAGTCTTATCCCAAGATTCATTAAAAATTTCCTTCCTTGATCTGTCATCACTTTTATCTCCAGATCTCAACCCTTTTCCTTCTCGATTAGGCACATTGCCAGCCATGTTCTTGACATCAGCATGATGCATACTCTTGCCAGTATCATCACCAGCTTTTGCACGTTTGTGACCATCAGTGCTACTGCCAGAGGAAGTATCACTGCCACTCCCACTAGAATCATCACTGATACTGTCATCTGCTGAAGAAACTGGTGCTCTTTCGACTGCCATTTGTTTTCTTCTCCTACCAAAACTGCCATCAGAGTCCCCCTCATCAGAGTCGTGCCTCCAACTCCGAGCTTTATCTAATTTCTTCTCTGTCCTAGAATCTGAATCATCATCAGTGTCATTCCTCCTCTGCTTCCTCACTTCATCAAACTTTTTATGCTTTCCCACATTGACTGCATCAGATTCACTATCACTGTCTTCATCATGCCTCCTGCCGCCTTTCCTTCTTCTGTCATTACCCAATTTTCTAGAATTCTCAAAATCAGAACCACTTCTTCTACGACCTCCACTTCGCTCATTCAATTTTCTGGGTTCACCTGTCCTTGTTTTCACCTTACGATCACTATCAGACTCGTCCTCAGTGTCCTCATCTTTGCCAGCTCTGATATGACGCTCTCCCTTCTCCGATTGACGCTTTGAAAAGCCCTCATCAGAAGTATCATCCTCGCTTGACTCATACTTCTGAGATTTCTTTTTTTTCCGAGATTCCAGTTCGGACCGCATCTTGCCAACATCGTCACTGTCAGAAGAATAGTCAGAGTCATCAGACTTATACTTCCTGCGTCTCTTGCTCTTTTGTTTCTTGTGCTTACTATCAACATTTTCTACCTCAGAATCATTTTCTGAGTCACTTCTCCGGCTATGTTTGCAATGCTTCTTCTCAGTTGCTCTTGTCTGTTTCCTAATACCATCTGAATCAGAAGAATCATCACCATTGTCTTTCTTATGCTTCACATCCCTAGCACTCTTTCTGTTATCATCTTTTTTAACTTTCGACTTTTCTTCCGCCTGTTTTTTCGAACTGTAATCTCTATCCAGGAAAGCATGTTCAGGTCTTTCTTGTTCCAAAATCTTCTGCCCCACTTTAGGTTCATCATCAATTTCCTCAGAATTTTGCTTAGTCAACCCTATACCCAAAGCAGCTCGGAATGTTTCCATCTGCTTCTCTTTTCTAGCAGCAATTTGGTGTGTTTGTGTGTCAGAAAACCTGATCAAGCCACAATTATACCAGAGTTTAGTTGTTGCAATGTGATAAAAGGTAAATTACGAAATTTGCTTGTTAATTGGACGATAGAAGCATCAGCAATTCTATGAACTAGAGTAATATAATGTTGAAAAAATAGTAGTGATCAATTCAGAAGTCCCTTGATAAGAAACAGCCAATTGTAGTCCAAGACATATCTTAAGAATTAAAACAATAACCCACGCCACAGGAGAGTTCAATTCAAGCAAGTATTTTTCCCCCTTCTCTAGACAGTAGAGTTGAGCAACCAGCATAACTACTTACTCCAGCAAGGTGAGAAGCTAGGCCCAGAAATGAGTTATTAGCACAACCATTTAGCTACAGTATGGGCAAGCTCACTTCCTTGGGGGGTTCCTTGAGTAAGACCTTTTGAAAAATATGAAATATACGGATTGAATCTAAACCAGCCTGTCCTGTGCAAACGAATACAGATAAGACGAGACACTCATACAACAAATGACTGTTCATCTGCACAAGGACATGTTAAATCAACAATACGCAGCATTGTTCCAGATTATTCAGAATTAAAGATGGATCAATACGGTGTACATTAAACAATCTTCGGGCATGCAACTCTGCCCTAAGAAGGAGCAAAGAGAGGGAAACCTCTCGCTAGTTTTTGTAATTTAACATCAGGAAGTTTTGTCACACCAACCAACACCGATTCATCCCTAAAGAATGATCATCCTCCACATTAGTATCTGCTGTTTGCGAATTAAACTTTCAGAAAGTCGTTTCATGTCCACACACACATCGCGCCCCACCCACAACCAGAGAGAGAGAGAGAGAGAGAACATCTACTTCTTTTCAGTAGTCACAATGGCAGTAGGCCCTCCACTAGCTTCAGAAGCAGAGGCAGCTTCCAGAGTTGTCCTGGCCTCTTGCAGCTTCTCTGCAATCTCAGCTTCAGTGTATCCTTGATCAGTGAGCTTGTCCTCAAGCACAACAAGCTTAAGCTCTATCTGGCGTTTGCGATCATGCTCGAGGATCTCCTTGTTGGGCTTCTTGGAGACACCAGCTGTGCCCTGATCTCCCTCGAAGCCCCCGGTGCTTTCAGCGACCCTCCCAGTCTTCAGCTTCACAAAGAACTTGTTGGTCTGGATGTACCCATTCGTCCCAGACCCTCTCGGGGTCTGTAACCCTATTCCGTTGTACATGTCTCACTCGAAATTCCTACCTAAGGGAAATCATCACAGAGAAAAGAGCTCAGAGAACAAAAAAATACAGCATAGGCGAAGCGCAATTCTATCTTCAATCAGATGTCAAAAGACAATTAGAGGCCCCATATCAAAGCATGGAACTTTCATCTAGGGCTGGCAATTCCTCACGCGATACAATATCATATCCTCAAAATCGACACAGAGCTAGCCTATTCGGGATCAGATTTCACATAGATTTTCAAGGATGGCATATGTGGAAATGAAGCTTGAAACAAAAGACACCCTAGCCTGCTCAACTATTCATCGGATCAAATCCTAACTGCTCGCAGCCACGCCTCACTCGCAAGGTGCTAAAATAGCAGCCGCAGCAGTCACGGACGCCATCGGATGCTGTTGCGGCGAGATCTCACGGCGGTGACCAACTCCGCGGCGAGCGTCGCCGCCGCCACCGCCGCCGCTACTCCCTCGTCACAGTAGACGGAAAAAACCACAAAAGAAAAAGCACGCCGCACATGCACGCCGACAAACGAGAAGGAGAATCCGAAATTATCCGCGTCTCTCGACACCTGCAAAGCGTGCAAATCGATGACGCGGACGAGCGTTGAAGGCGCCGGTAAGGAGCACCGTCTCGCCGGCCGACGGCGGCTTCCCTCGACTCCAGTGGCTCGTCGATCTCGAAGTCGCGGATCTACTGGTTCGCCCCCGATCGCCTCTCGACCTTTTCGGCTTCTGCGTTCCTCGGTTTGACCTAATCGTGGCTGATTCTTATCTGGTCAGGTTTCGGAGATTCTTCTCGCTGGGCTTTTGGGGCCAAGGTGTTGTAGTTGGGCCTTGATGGGCTTTCAGTACTGTATTGGGCCTATATATTTTTTTGCGGTGGAAATGGCACAGATAGTCTTAAACTTTAATCCAATGTGCAATGCCGTCTCCCAAAATTTTAATTTATTCAATACGGTCCTTAAACTATCAGCAGATGTTCGATGTGGTCTTTTTCGTTTCGCTCCAACGACAAATAGTCATTATCTGATGATGTTGATCATCATATGTGGAGTTGAATATTTTTAAAAACAGTGAGTCAACGTGTTCAACTTTCTATCCATCTACTTTAGAGAAAGGAAAAATAAAATTGAGGCGTTAACGTGTTATCATTATTTGATAATGTGGATTTATTATATCCTGATTTGAGATGAATATTTACAACTCTCTGTGAAGCATTATTACGATTTATTCACCTTAATGACCTATCTTTTAACCATAATTAATTGCATTTATCTATATATATTTTCTCATGCAATGTGCCATTATATTGAGGAGCAAATGACTATGCAATTTTTTTTATGATGCTCGTTTTCTTATTGATAATTATCTGTTTTAGGGAAAATAGCTATTTTTATCATTTATTTCCGCCCAACATACAAGTTCATGTCTAGAGCATATGTGGGTAGGGGTGTCAATGGGTCCGATCGGGTCAGGCTTTCCTGATATTCAAGCTGACTCGAAATGTAGAGGGTCGCACTTGACTGGCCTCGCCTCTACCCAATACCCTATTCAGCATTTAGCTTAGGAGATGGGTCAGGTAAGGACATGTCGGTGCCGGTGCCACAACGCCAAAATGTCCTTCTACTTAGTCTCTGTCCGGCGCCGGCACCCCTTTCTCTCGCGTGAAGGGTCTATGGAAGGGGCAGCTCCTCCACCTTGCGCCGCCATTTCCAGTGGCTCCCAACTTCCGGGAGGGCATTAACTGGATGGTGGCCAGCTAAGTCGCCCGACACCGACTCCCCTTCCTCCGACCCCCGACGCTACCGCGGTGGTCTGACCAAGATCTACCTCGTCATGGAGCCTGCTGGCCGCGGTGAGCTCTTCTCCAAGATCATTCACCGCGACTGCCTGATCGAGCCCATTGCCTGGTGATACTTCCAGTAGCTCGTCTCTGCCCTCCACTCCTACCACCAGAGCCGCCCCGACAGTGGTCTGCCGCTACGACTATAATGGCTCCAAGGCCGACGTCTGGTCCTACAATGCCATCCTCTTTGTCCGCCTCGCCGATTTCATGCCATTCGATAGACCACAACCTCGTCTAGATCTAGGGTTAGAGAGGGAGAGGGAGCGGGGTTTGGTGGCTCCATGATTTCTGTCTAGATCTAGGGTTTGTACGTAGAGAGAAAGGAGAGAGAAAAGGGACAAAAAGGAATTTGTACGTAGAGAGAGAGGAGAGAGAAAAGGGTGAGAAGAGGAGAGATAATAGTTCTGAAGTGTCAATGGGTTGGGCTTGACCCTACCCTAATCCTAATAATACTTATATCTAAAAGCTCTACCCTAAAAAGATTGAGGTCCAACCCCAAAATACCACAAATTTTAGGGCCGAGCTAGGCCGACACTAGTCGGGCCAAGCCGGCTCATGTCTTTTTGACACTCCTATATGTCGGTATATATTTCTGCATGTGATTATTCTCCTGATTATTCAAATTGAAATATTTACATATTGAATTTAATTTATTTGCAAGATTAACATAAAATCTCACTTGCAATAGATGCACTTGTTGCAGGATAGGCTTTATTTGGTATTTGTTGGGCATGGAAGGGAAAAGTCACTGAAGAAAAGAGGGAAAAAGTAGACTCAAGTATTAACTATTAAAAATCAGCTAAAACGAGCATATCATAGAAAAATGCTCATGCTTTTTCCACTCCATTTTTTTTTTACTTCTGACACTCTTTGCTACCCTAAATTGACTACACTTTCCCTTATGAGTCCCATTCTTAATTTAAAATTATTTTTTTACTTTTTTTTCTTCTTTTTGCTTGATTTCAATTTACTAAAAGACAAAACTACTCATGCCCCTCTCAAATGACAAATATCAAGGTATATTAGAGAGTGTAGATTTCACCGAATCCGAATAGTACGGTAAAATGGATTATTGCAAAAAAAAGCAGCTTAGCTTTATATAGATGGATTGAGCAAACTAGAAATATTTCTTGTTACCTAAAGAATAACTAAGTATAACCTAAAATATAACTTATTACGCTAAGCAATTAAACCGCACCAAAAAAAGGATCTCGTTTGATTTAAATATTGTAAATCAGATACGTTATCAATTATTTGATAAAAAATTTTCTTTTATTTCAATTAAAGATAATTTTTTCCTAATTTACAACCATAAGTTTGTGAAGAAGTTAACATTTTTTTTTTGCACATGCTACCTTTTTTTAAATCCATTTAATTTTGCCAAGCATAGGCCTTTCGAACGTATCCTCATTTCCTGATGACCTCATTCCGTGCGAGCGATGACGTCATGATCACCCGAGATGACAGGATTGCCCTCAGCATCATCTCGATTTCACGAACCGGCCCCTTCTCGCACAGGCATATTCCAAAAGGAAAGGACCGTCCGGATGACGCTAATTAGCTAACCAAAACCCCCAACCACACCCTTAACCCCGGTTACGCGGCCCCCGCCCCCCCTACCCCCTGGGGTCCTTAACCATGGTTAAGTGAGATCCAGCGAGCCGACGGACGAGATCGGCCGCCCCGGGGAACCGATCGGACGGCGCTCGAGCACGCGCAAAGAACAGGGTGGGGGGGCCTCAAAATCGCTCCGCTTCCGGGGGATTCGATCTGCGTAGGGGGTCTCCCGTTCTCCCTCATGATCGATCGGATTCGAGACGATTGGGGAGGGCAAGATCTTTAGATGGAAATGGACTATGTGTCCGAATTCCCGCACATCCACACGGATCGGCGTCCCAGGAAGAGGCCGAGGTTAGCTTGGGAACCTCTTCCCAAGGTATAGAACGTTTTCTTGTATCCTCTTTTTTTTTTTCCTTTTTTTTTGTTGAGAATTTTGAGGTGCTCGTTTGATTCTGGCTTGTGGGTGCCGTTCTTTTGGTGTTTTTTTTTTTTTCCCATGATGGGTATTGAGAAATGAATTGGGCGGAGCTCTGATGCGGCGATGAGAATGAATTCGGATTCGTGGGGTGTTCCTTTGGGGGCGGGGGGGGGGGGATTTTTGTTGGATGTTTGAGTGTGGAATTTCTGTGGGTGGACCTGAATCTTGATGCGCGTGGATGTGTTGGGCTTGTGTGAGGTTGATGGCAGTTTGTGTATAGGAGGTTCGTGGGGGAATTATGGGTTGGAATTCTAATGAGTTTCGTGTCTTGAAGTCTGAATCTTGTCGTGGTGAAGCGAGGTTCATGGGCGCGGCGAAATATTGCCGGAGGATTTGGAGTTAAATTCGAATTTTTACCTTGAAAAAATGGTAGTTCATTGTGTAGGGGAGTCAAATTAATAATCTTTTTTAAGAATTTATGAATGCATGTATGTGTAGGTGTGCATGTTTGTCTAAATTACCAAATTCAGATTTACAGTGGGATTATCAAAGGCCTGGTCTTTGGGTTGTTCAATTTCTGGTTTTTTTGTAATAGATTTGATTGGAAAAATGGAACTAGGAATATGTGGCTGCTGGAGAGATGACTTATGTTTTTGTATGTCTCGCTGATTGTATATGTTTCCTGTTAATGATATTTTGATGGTGCAATATCTTGACGGGTCATGTTTTCGGGAAGGATGGGTTTACGGTGCCATGTTTGTTTAGTGTGAGTGTGAATGGATGGCTGTGTGTAGGCTCAGTCAGGAGTTTTTTGTGGGCAAGAGCTTGGGAATGTGACAAGCTATGGACCTCCCAGAGTGCTCCAGGACCATGCTAGTCTTTTTGTAAGGGGATTGGATCAAAAGGGCTCTCCCCCATGGCGAGATGATGACAAGGATGGGCATTACATGTTTGCAGTTGGAGATAATTTAACTTCTCGCTGTAATTACACTCAAACTGGGGTTTCCTCCTTTTCATATCGAATATATGTCAGCTTGATAGTCAATTGATCGTTCCTTCTCATTTTCTAACAGTCCTTTCTATACATCACATTCGGAACTAAATTTATCGAAGTTTTTCATGGGGGAAAAACCATTGTTCTTGGAAATCCCAATTTTCAGAGATTAACTGACATTTTTGCCCTTTTGATCCTTTTTATCTGTCACACCTTCATGCTTAAAAAGGGAGTTCGACTGGAAACATGTCCTTCGATGTGGCAAAGACAAAACGCCTTCATTCTACACTCTCACCCTCACCTGAACCCCCTTTCTCTCTCGTCAATGTCAGTTGTGCAGCTAAAAAGTTTCATTCTTTAATCTTGTTCATCCTTTTCTCATTTTTATTTTCTTTCTCAAGTTGTTTATAGATTACGGTTTCTATACAATACATATTGTTCTTGCAATACTGAATGCTCTCTTGCCCCTGCAACTGCAGATAAAATCAACAGGAAAGTTGGGGAAGGTTAGTTGTTGCATTTATAGTAGGTCCTTTTGCATCAGTGATTTATGTTCTAAAGGACCTTATTCGGATGCAGGCACTTTCGGACAGGTTCTGGAGTGCTGGGATAGAGAAGCTAAGGAAATGGTTGCCATAAAAGTTGTGCGAAGCATTAAAAAGTATCGCGAAGCTGCAATGATAGAAATAGATGTGCTCCAGTTGCTTGGGAGATATGACAGAACGGGCAGCCGGTGAATGCATCATGCCTTATATGCTATCTTGATTTGTTGTTTATGCTGCTTTTGTTTGACATGAAACTAGTGTGGCTGTTCATTCTTTGCAGTTGTGTTCAAATACGGGACTGGTTTGACTATCGTAACCATATCTGCATTGTAAGTTGTGTATTTGACTTGGATGATTGGAATTATCTATGTGCTATGGGGTGAAAACTTTACAACTGATTGAATGGTCTTGACAGGTGTTTGAAATGCTTGGACCAAGCTTGTTTGATTTTCTTCGGAAAAACAGTTATCGCCCATTTCCAGTTGATCTTGTCCGGGAACTTGGCAGACAGCTTTTGGAGTGTGTAGCATGTCTGTGGTTGTTACTTATTTAGTCTCTATTGTCATTGTTGGAGCTTCCACCACAGTTCCCAGATTTAGCTGCACAAACTATCTTTTTCGTTATGGGTCTTTGAATCTCTGTCCTTGTTATTCTCAATTTTTTTTTTAAAAAATACAGGCTTTAGCTTTATCATAATATGTTGATGCCATAGTTACGGAGGCTTGTTTGGATTCGGTTGGAATAGAATTCCGTTTCAAGGGAAACATTTGCCAAAGTTGCTTATTCTGGTTGTTGTGTAAATGTTGCAGTTATGCATGATATGCACCTCATTCACACAGATTTAAAGCCTGAGAACATACTATTTGTGTCGGCAGAGTATGTGAAAGTACCTGACTACAAGGTGTGTCTTCCTTTTTTAGCTTTGGGCCATCTTAGTTCCTTTTACTGGATTGTGTACGATCTTCCCTTTTGGTCTTTCGTTCCTGGTATCATTTGCGCTCAAATTGCATCTCATCTGTTATGCAGGCTACATCTCGATCACCGAAAGAAGGAAATTACTATAAGAGGTTGCCAAAGTCAAGTGCTATTAAGGTCATCGATTTTGGAAGCACTGCTTATGGGCATAGAAGTCACAACTATATTGTATCAACCAGGCACTACCGAGCACCAGAAGTTATTCTTGGTAATGGCGGTTCTTGGGTGTCATTGCCTTGTTAATTTTGTCCGAGAGGGCAATTCCCTTTGGTATAAGACAGCTATGTAAGCTTATAAAATTTTTGCAGGGCTTGGATGGAGTTATCCATGTGATATATGGAGTGTTGGCTGTATCCTGGTGGAACTGTGCTCGGTACGTGTTCGTTTTAAACTCTATTCTTGGGAATTTCAGTTTTGTGAGAGGGAAATAAATTCTGATGTCGGAGGCAATTGTTGACAGGGGGAAGCATTGTTTCAGACTCATGAAAATCTAGAGCACTTGGCCATGATGGAGAGGGTCTTGGGACCATTGCCTCAGCATATATTGAAAAGAGCAGAGTGCGTGCTTTTCCATATTCCTTTTAGTGACTGTAAAAGAGAATCATCAGTGTTCTTTCTCACCAATTTCTCTTTTGATGGTATTATTTGGTTAGTCGACATGCTGAGAAGTATGTTAAAAGGGGAAGACTGGACTGGCCGGAAGGGGCGACATCTCGGGACAGCATTAGAGCTGTTCTAAAGTTACCTCGTCTTCAGGTGGGTATCACTGTATCAGCTAAAGAATAGGTAGTCCCCTACTCGTGTATTCAGGTGCATTTGCCATTTGAACTCTGCCATGTGGCATTTAATACAATCTGGTTTGGCCTATGTTTTCTATCGTGGGAACATTATTCTCAATTTCGACTCTGTATTTACTCGTTTTCTTTTCAATCTTTTTACTTGGCAGAACCTAATAATGCAGCACGTGGATCACTCTGCTGGGGACTTAATTGACCTCGTGCAGGGTCTTCTTAGGTACGAACCGTCTGAAAGGCTGACCGCCCATGAAGCCCTCAGACATCCTTTCTTTTCCAGGGATCATTACCGGAGGTTTTAGGAAAATATGGTTTGCTCCGTTGGCACTCTGATGTATTGCTGGAGCATTATGCCATTCTATTTGCTCCACAGATTAGAGTGATCGATTTGGTTCTTGATTTGCTGTTGGAAGTGAAGGATGAAGAAGGAAAAAAATTTAAAAAGAAAAAAGAAAGAGAAAAAAAACTAGGAAGAATATTCCACCATCACCCAGAGCTTCTTGATTGAGCTATTGTAGATAACCCCATTATCAAGTGAAGCTTTATCCTTGACCAAGATTGCAAGTTTTGTATCTTTTCAATATGTTGTATCGATTTTTTTTTGTCCCTTACAGCTTTTCGATGATGAGCTTTGCCTCCACGCACTGCTCATAAGAAACTTAGGATCATCAATTCATCAAACGTAAATGAAAGCAGAGCTGCATTACTGGATGACAATTTGGAAATGAGATCGGAATGCAGTTCAGCTGGAGATGTTGTAAATTTGGAGTAAAATAAATGTTTGTTTCCTGATTGTTAAGCTCTTGTTACCGGTATGGCTTGTGTTTAATTCTGCAGGTTTGAGTAACGTTTTATTGGAAGCTCAAGGTGACTCATATTGCATTCAAAAAAGAAACTTTGAGCTTGCGGGTGCAGTACCTGAAAAACCTTAAGCAGTGTCCTTTTCTTTGACAAGAGAGGGCACTGGAAGCCCCATGGACGAATGGAAATAAACTCGAAAATCATACGTATAATCATATGTTCAATGTCAACAGAAACTTAGAGACTTGGCAAAAGAAAAGAAAACAAGAGCATTTCCCAGTGCCGAGGTAAATGAAACAAACAACAAAATGTCGACCATCTGTGGAAAAAAAACACATCTGATGATGAATACTTCAAAATCTCTGATCACTCAACGCTTTGTCCTGCATTTGCTTGCTCTGAGAACCCCAGAAGGAGGTCCAGTGAGAGCGATGGAGCAATAGCTGTAAAGCCAGTAGGAGTATCTCAGAAAGCTCCCAAGTTTCGATCTTACACGGACGAACCCCTTGACTTCAAACACCACCAAGCCATCACTCTCAAGCTGCTTCTTGAGCTTCTCACTGTCTTTTGACGGAAGCCTCACCTGGCTACTGATCATATGAACATTTGCGAACCGGGACTCCAATCTCTCAGTGGAGAACGGTTCGATGTATTGTGTTGCAATTGCATTGCTCCCGTAGTAAAGATCAAGAATCACATAGCTGAAGTCGTTTCTGACCTTCCTGTTCGGATTTGTGAAGTTTGTGAGCAAGGTCAGGTCAGCATTTAAGAGGTAGTCCATGTCCAGGTATGCTGCATTGAGGGTGGCGCTAGAGATGTCAAACTTTGGGAGATGAGGGCGGAAGACGAGGTATACAATGAGGACTATGAGGCCACCAACGATAACGACGACCCAGAAGATCGCGCAAAAGACGGCGAGAAACCAATGCACGAATATGGTTTTGTGTGGCTGAATGACAAGGAGGCTTGGCTGTCCGTGGCGATGACCTTGTGGTGGATGTGGTGGAGGTGCTTGAACAGGTGGAGGAGAAAGTTGTGCACGGGGATGTAATGGTTGAGTTTGTTCGTCGTGTGGCGGCAGTGAGCTCTGAGCAGTAAGCACCTGTTGTGGTGGTTCAATTACCTGAACTTTGGGTCGGCTAGTTTTCCCTGGCTGGGGCAGCGGTTGCTGCACCGGAGAACTCGGTGGCTGATAAAATCCAGTTTGCTCGTGTGGTTGGAGTGGGTAGTGAGGGCGGTAAGACGGAACTCGCTGAGGAACACGGGGTTTGCGGAGCTGGGGTTGGGGTTGCACTTGTGGCTGTGCCGGCAGTTGTCCTGGTGGTGGTGAAACAACTGCTGGTGGTGAAACTTGAGCTACCGGGGATGGTGG
Organism: Syzygium aqueum; assembly: GCA_031216185.1. Lineage (NCBI taxonomy): Eukaryota > Viridiplantae > Streptophyta > Magnoliopsida > Myrtales > Myrtaceae > Syzygium > Syzygium aqueum. The sequence continues at coordinate 12,095,589 of CM062238.1, forward strand.
CCAGTGAGGTTGGCCAGGAGGAGGCGATCCAAGCTGCCGCCGAAAATAAGGGTTGGTTTCGGAGTGGTGGAAGTTGGACATAGCTGGTGTGAACAGGGAGGAAAGGTACGAGGATTGGTTGTTGGAGACATGGGGAAGGAGGGATGATTTGATAATAAGTTCAAAGGAGGAGGAGGATTCATGGAAAGGCAAAGAATCAAAGCATAAGCTGAGTGAGAAGGGGAGGCAAGTAATCTTCTGTACTCTTTCCACTAAAGAGCTTGCACAATACTTTTTGCCCCCTTATGCCTAGAAGCAAAACTACGTTGCCTTTTTCATGGTTACCATTTTCCTTCTCCACATGAGAGCGAGCGAGAGGAGAGAATGGAATCGAATAACCTAGACGAATATCACATAACTGAGGTCCCTGATAATTGTGGAATGCGGACTGAATTAGTAAAGAAACTGACTGTCGCAGTCATTGGTGGTACTGTTGAGAAACATGATTGAAATGCACAAAGAGAAATTTCAAATCATCAAAGGACTTTCAGAATCTCATAAACATCAGCGTTCCTTTACATGTATGCTTAGCAGGAAGACATGGCTGGTACATATCATTTACCCAATTTTTCCTGGAGGACTTAATTTTGATAGCAGCCAGCAGAAAGGAGAAGGTTTAGGAAGAACAAAAAAGTATTATGAAGACCCGGCAGTATACTGCATGATCTAAGTGCAGAACAGTGATAGAAACCTTCAAAGTGTACCATGCGACCTTGGCAGCAATAAAAATAGCAAGATCACCAGATATTGATCTCCTTTCCTCGGAATAACTTTTCCGAATCCCGACATTATTACCACTTCTTGTGGACTGATAACAGATGCCGAGAAAAAAGAATCAACTCCCTCAGGTTTGTTACAAAGGATTTGATTCTTTCTTCTTTATTCTTCTTTTTGGGCTAATGCAAGAGAGAGTGCATGATTTCCAAACCGTTACCTGTCCATCAGATATCCTAAGGAAGCCAAGGATCTCTTGGTTTGCTTGAGGAGGGCATTCTGAGTCTCTTTCTCCAACTCTACTTGTCGTCAGCTTCAAGCAACTTCAGCTTGACCCCTTCAACTCCTATGAAAACAGCAGCCATCAGCATATTCAAAATTTATGTGACTTTCCTTGCAACATCAGATGTGAGCTCCACTTGGCCCACCCATCAAAAGTGCCCTGGCTTCCTTCGGGGTTCTGATGAACTGGGAAAGGTTTAGAAATGATGCAAGTAATCTATCTCATAAGACCTTTGCGAGTCAATTGAATTTTTTCTTTTGTCGATATATGTCCAGAAGCACATAAGTCTTCTCCTTCTTCCCTCTTTCCTCATTTCGTAAACATGTAAAGGGAAAGTCGTCAGAAACTTCAATGATCTGCTAGCTTCATGTCGGTCATCCACTTCTTTTCATCAGCTTCGAGTTGTCTTTCCAATTATTTCATCTGGAAGCTCCAGGTCCATATTCTACGAACGATAACAACCAGTCTAGATGCTCTAAAGTAGCTACAGCAGCCTCATGGAATTATTAGACTCCTTCAGGCACATTATGCCAATAGGATAACGGAAAGGACTCAACATCTAATCTGCTTCAGAGAGCTAGCACGGTAATTCGACAATTGTTCATTTAGAATCCTTCTCTATCATAATTAACAGCTGAAAAGTCTGGTTCAAACCCTCTCCATACCTCAAGGTTGTCTCTGAAAGCAAGGACAACATAGAAGTTCTTCCTGAAACATGCCAGCATCCAATTTTTCAAGCCACTGCCGTAAAGCATATAACTCTGGAAGCAAGCAAAAGAAATGCTTTAGGAATATCATCTGAAAAATCAGTATTGAGCCTCAGACCTTCTTGGGGTGGATTTTCCCACTTAAGAGTGGCATCATCTGCTCTCTTTGCACCTGACAAGATGTTTGATTATAAGAGATGACGCACTCTTACACTTGTGTATCAACTATTAAATGTCATCGAGATTTCTGGTAGAGTAAATAGCAAAGATCTAATAATTCACTTACCACCTTGAATCCACTTTATTCTGAACAAAAGCCACTTAAGTCTGAGCAGACAACTCATGAGTGTAGCTGTTCACCATATATGTAGCAGAAGTTCCATCTACTGCATGATTAGGTCACGAATTAGTTAAGCTTTGGGGAAAATGTTATGCAAAATGACATGACAAATCAAGCAAGTCCAATCATATAAGTACTGCAATCGCGAAATATATCATAATGAATGGCTCTAATTTCATAAAATCATATCTAAAGAAAACTAACAGCTTAAAGCCTCAAACCTGGGGGCTATCTCATCTTGTAACAACATAATTGTCACAAAAAAGGCTGGAAGCCAAAATTACGTCTTTGTCCAGGCTTTGTAGAAAGAGAAGGAAATGCAGCAGGTTTTAAACCTGAAAAGATAAAAAAAATCATATCAAGCCATGCTTACAGTAAAGAGTAGCCAAATGCCATCTAGTAGCATGCAACTACATATGTCCCTAGCCATCTTACATTGGAATGAAGGGGATCATAGAATAATCAACTCTAATTAGAATGACAATTAAAAATAAGATTCTGCGGCACCATGTAGTGCACAGAAGATGCTCCATAAATCAAAGCTAGGCCTGTGCTCAGGTTTAGCGGTCTAGATGCTTGAAGACCAGGTCCCATTTCCCAAGCATTACAAGATGCAAAAAAAAGAACGATAAAAATGGCATGTCCACGAAACCAATATTATAGCGATTAGCCGTTATCCTAAAAGGAGAAGACTGTTCTGTTCGACGAACACAATGGTAATATTAGTATTTGAGAAAGATAATTGTGCCCCAGAATGACCTTGGTAGGCCTTATATTTCATGACATCTAACAAAATCGGAATGAAAAAGTCAAATGGCAAGCTACAAAGACATAGCTAATGAACATTGGAGGTATTCCAGGGCCTTGCATGCAGTAACTCTACAATTGACGGAAATAAAATTATTATACCAGTAATAACAGTCTACCAATCGAAACGATCTCTAGCAAAGTCAAGAATGCATAAAGATGCAACAGCATAGGAGATTTTGAAAATAGAGAAGAGAAGGATGCATACTATCACAAACCTTTTATCCTGCAGAACCTACCAAATGGATTGCACTGATGAGCGTCTCAGAAATAGAGCTGTCAAGTGTAAATCCTTTCTCCATCATTTCATCCCATACTTTACAAGCAATGGACAGCTTGTTTTCACGAATGAGTCCACTAATAATCAACTTATAAGTTATTTCATCAGCATAGCATCCCCTAGCTTGCATTTGCTCATACACATGCATTACTTCTTTTACTTTAGAAGACTTGCAAAGTCCATTGATGATAGCGTTGTACAAAACCACATCTGGCCGAATTCCTTTCTCCACCATGTCATTGAATATGTTCTGAGCTATCGTAACTTTACCGGACTTACAGAAATGATCAATAATCGTAGTATACAAAATTCGATCAGGATATATATTCATCCCTGACATCTGATCGAGAAGTTCTTTTGCAATATCAGAACTGCCATCTCTAAGATAAGCATTGATAAGAATCGTGAATGTAACAACATCTGGCGCAATTCCCTTCCGACACATTTCTTCAAAGAGCTTGTAAGCCCTTCGTGTACGACGATCCTCGGAGAATGCTGCCATTAGTGTATTATATGACACAACATCACATAACCCTTTTACTCGCATCTCGTTCACCATGAGCCTGTAAGCACGATCAGGCTGCTTTGCTTTACAAAGGCCCTTTAAAAATTGATTATAACTATAAATGTCAGGTTGCAATCCATCCCTCTCCATCCTCTTCATCAATTTCTCTCCCTCCTCCAACATAACCTTGTCGCAACAATAATTCAACAAGATATTATACGTAACCAAATCGGGATTGCATCCGTTCCTCCCCATAAAGGATTTAATCGCCAGCGCCTTGTCAACCTTTCCGGCTTTACAAAACCCACTGATTAACGCGTTATAAATTAAATAAGTGATCTCAGCTTGACCACCCTTCATCACATCAATTATAAGGTCATATGCCAACTCAACTTTTCCACCAACACAGAGCCCGACGACAAGCGCCGTGCACGCGATCTTATCAGGGATGAATCCCCGACTGATCATACGATGCCACATTTCGACCGCAGCATCGAATCTCCCTGCTTTACACAACCCGTCGACGAGAATAGTGTAAGTCACAACATCAGGCTCTCTACCTAGCTCAACCATCCTATCCAACACCTCCACGGCCAGCTCCACGCGATTTTCGTCACACAGAAGATTCAGATAAATGTTGCTCGCCCAGATATCCAGCACGCACCCGACCTTACCCATGTCGGGGAGGAGCTTATCGACGAGAGCCAAGTTCTTGACCCGGCATAGGCCGGAGACGAAACGGGAGTAGGTGAACGAGGTGAGCGAGAAGCCCCGGAGGGTCATCTGGCAGTAGTAGCTCTCGGCCAGCTCGAACCGGGTATGGCGGACCAGGACGCCGATGAAGCGGTTGTAGTCGACGGCGAAGACGCGGCAGTCGGAGCGGGACATTTGGTCGAACACCTGGACGGCGCGGTCGACGAGGCCGGCCTTGACGTAGCCCGAAATGCGAGCGCGGTATATCAGGCGGGTCGCCCCCAGCCGACGGCACATGTCAGGGCGAACGCATTATCGGCGGCGGCGGCGTGACGGTGGCCGGGTTTCTGTAGCGCGAGCCGATGCGCGCTCGTGCCCCCCGCTGGGACTCGGAGAGAGAAAGAGAGAGAGAGAGAGAGAGAGAGAGGGAGACGGTGCTCGTTGAGGAGGAGGGAAGAGCGTGTCTGAAAGCGAAGGTGGCGGACGGTTCCGGGCCGGCCCAAAATGAGAAGGGGATTGTAGGCTTTGTGGGATGGGCTTTTCGATCCCAACTTATGAAGGGCCCACCAAATTTTTGTTTTTTTAATTATTTTTTTAAAGGGTTAATTCCAAAAAAAAGAGCACTAATTTTAGGTCGAGGGACGATTCTAGCCTGAACTTTTTTTTGTTCCGTAAAAAAGCACTAACTTTAAGTCGAGGGACAATTTTAGCCTAAACTTTTTTTTTGTCTCGTAAAAAAAACACCAACTTTAGGTCAAGCGACAATTCTGATCTTGACTTTTTTTTTGTCTTGTTAAAAAGCATCAACTTTCACTTAAATCCCAAATCTGGGCCGCATTGACTTGGAACCGTTGATTATCTAAAATGACTATTCCACCTTAGTAATAAATCTACGTGGCTTGCTGATTGGATTTAAAGCAATATTCATTGTCTTATTCTCTAAGCCTCAATTTAAAGAATAACGGTGAAACTGTTTGTCTCCTTCACTTCACCGGTAAATAAAAAATATTTCCAAGATTGAATTTTTTGGCCAGACGTAATCTGAAATTGACCCATCGCCTGTCAATAGACGCCATGGACGAGATTCGCCAAGCTCACTACCATAACCTTTTTTCTCAAACAATGGTAACTTCAGACAGAAAGTTAACGGGGGGCCAGATTTGAGATCATAGTGAAAGTTGGTGATTTTTTATGAGATAAAAAAAATTTGGGGCCAGAATTGTCACTCGACCTAAAGTTGGTGTTTTTTTACGGGATAAAAAAAAGTTCAGACCAGAATTGTCCCTCGACGTAAAGTTGATGCTTTTTTTATGGGACAAAAAATAGTTCAGGTCATAATTGTCCCTCGACTTAAAGTTGGTATTGGTTTTTTTGGAATTAGGCCTTTTTTTAAAAGATATTTTCCTCCATTCTAGATGCAAAGACCGATTCTTTTTATGATTCGAGCGAGTCGAGTGGAGTCCTTAGCATTGCACCGTGGTGATCTCTGAGTGTCGGGCCATGACAGATGATATCGAAGCGTGTACCCGAGTTTTCACTAGGAAGGTTAGCCGAAGTGAAGCTAAACTAAGGTGACTTGAAGGATGGGTTTGAGCAAGGGGACACCATTGAATCCTTTCCTTTTTTCTTAAGCTACTGCAAATTCAATGTCAATCAGTTAGCATTGCCAAGGTCATGTCGAATGGAACCAGCCCAAGCCTGATCAGTTCAGATCGATTCTAATTCAAGTTTCGGGTAACATAGCTTGCCCCAGCGTCCATAATTTCATCCGATGAACAATCTCGGGAGGCAAAGGAAATGGCCGGCGAGGAAGTACAGTCGGGTAAGCGACATTTCCGCAAGACGGAGGAGGAACGCAAGGGAGGCAAAGGGTCCGAGCGCATGATATGGGACAATTGACAAGTCTGATGTCGCTGAAGATAAAAGAGAGAAGTAGGCTGAACCAGCTCATTCCCATTTCTAAGTAAGAAGAAAGGGCCGAAAGATAGCGACCAAACCGAACAACATCACCACAAATAGCCTCAAATAAGCAAAACAAACACCGACACAATTCGATATTTAATTGTGAAGACAACTCAGTAGAGCTCCAATCAAATGACACACTAATCGTTCCTATCTCTAATGGCATTTGGTATAAAGAGAGGGAATGAGGTTGAAAGGGAATGGCAGAGGGAGAGAAATATGACATGTTTTCGGGTTCCCATATGTTGAAATAAAAAAAATGGAGTCATGCGTCAAATTTGTCCCTTAAAAATAAGTGCTACAGAAAGCAAACCAGAGTACACTAGGAAATTATTATTACCAGTACACACCAAACATTAACTAAAGTAGGTCAAGACGACATTTGCCAGTTCACAGCTTCGGCATCGTGCATATGTACAGAAGTCCATCGCTACCACTAAATTACAAAAGGTCATAATCGCAGCTCCGAAGCAGTTCGATAAAATTTTCTTGGCACTAGTCAATCTTTTGCACTGATAATAACATCACCCCGATATAGATTAGCGAGCCCTCACACACAAAACTGGACTCACAATGGCACACTACAGCTTAACATTGCCTACGGTGATTTCACTAACTTGTGAAAATTGATGGTTCACACTCCATTTTGAGCTCTCAAAAGGGCCATCGTCGGACCTAAAGCACTTCCTCTCAAGGCCTTGTACGACCAGGAACTTCTGCCTGAACTTTGTTTCATCGCCCAATTATCTTGCTGAGACAACTGTGCCTTCTTTGCACCCAAAGCCTCGCTGATTTCTTCCCACACATCTATCCTTCCATTTACTAAAAAGCCGATGTAATGAACACATAAGAAAATGGAGATGTGTTTGAGTTTTAATGGAATATAAATCAACAGAATGGAGAGAATATATACCTTTCGTGGGACCAGGCGTCGTTTCACCAATATTGTCAGTTGAACCACTTGATTTGGCATTTTGATGTCCTGCATCAACATCCACTCTGCCACCACCAGTGCCTTGTTCTGCTGAATTCAATTTGCCAAACTTGACAATGCGGACATCAATAAGTGATGAAAAATCAACCTGCACAGAACTTCTCTCATCATTGCTTATTAAGTACAATAAGAGAAAAGTTGAGAAATATGTCATCCGAAAGCTCCAAGGCATCATCAGAAACATTGTTTAATGGTGAGACATTGAACATGAGAGATTCATATTGCAAAGCTGAAAATACTGGTCTTTCTATAACTCTAATGTAAATAAATTCTTTGGACAATTAACTATTTGCCTAACAGAACTCAGCCCAAGCTATAAAGATAATTGCTTAGCCGAACAAGCTATAAACATGATTGAGGCCGCCAATTTGCAAGCAGTTTCACCAGCTTGGTAACTTTATACATGAGATAAGGGAGCTGCCACTTTCAGTACCTCTAGGGAGCCATCCTCTTTATACAGGGCCTTGTCTATATTCTCCAAGTCAAGTGCATATTCTGCCACAGGGACTAGCAAGATTTTATTAGATCGCTGATGGTACGATGATATTTTCCCGACCTGCAGAACCAATGAGACAAAAGAAATATGTATGAACTCAACCCATGTTCAAGACCCCATGTTTCATGTTAAAATCATCTGCAATAGGGAAATCAGAAGTTCTACCCTGAATGAAGTGAGTTCAGGGCACCAGGAGGATGATAGCTCAATTGCACGATATGCCACGATATCACCTTCCTGCAATATAGAATGACATATCACGTTTCCAAACAACATTATGATGAAACAGCAGGAACTTCCACAGTGACACCAAGACAGTAGGGAACAAAAGAAAATCTCAACTAGGTAATCTAAAGCTTGAAAAGATATTTAAAACACTTCTACAGTATCTAAAAAATATTAAAACCACCACACATCTTTCACACATACTGCATGATCTTGAGATTCATACAAAGCAAAAATCGAACAAATATATAAACCTGAGGCGACAACCCATAAGGTGGCAGTTTATCGAAGTCCCCAAGATCCGTTAAAGGCAACTCTGCTACAACATTTGTCACAAGAGAAGATTCTTGGTTGAGATTTTCATTATCGGTCCACTGCCAGGATCCTGCTTTCTCTTTGCCCCATTTTTGTCCTTTCTTCTTGCTTGTGATCCCATTCCATTCAAAAGTCTGCAACTATCATGAAAGAATAATAATTGCATCGATAAGTGCAGGAAAAAGGTGAGAGATGCAAAGTAAAAACCAAAAAAAAAATAAAAATACACAGGTGTAAATGAACATCAAAAGCTGTAGATCAAGCTCAATGGAGCCAGCAATCAAAAGATGTGCATATCACGAAGCTCAATTATCAAGACAATCCCAAAACTAGATTCAAGAAATGCTCCATCGGACAAAGAATCAAGCATCTGCTTATACACCTGTTGTTCGGTAACAATAATCAGACACCACTAGGATTTGTGTAAAATGCTCTGTAGAATTTTTAGGCAACAAGTTACACAATGGATACTTGCATTATAAGTTGGTACATCATAAAATCATTGGTTGCCCCAAATGAGAAAGAAAAGGATGCAACAACACAAGTAAATGAGCTATCCATCCATTGCTTGAGAAAGCTTGAGCCATAGGGCTCATTCATAAAACACAAACGGTAAATAGTGAAGCTTTGGCAACAATAGGTATGACCAATGTCTTCAGACATGAAGATATGAATCGCAAAGGACCTTGTCTAACTGCTCTAAAAAGGGTAAGCAGGCAACATTGCGCTTCAAATAAAAAACATACCTAACACATTCACCTTGCTCTAAAAACAATATACTAACATTTTTCAACAAATGATTGCTAAAATTAAACAAAGCATGATGCCATATCAATTAAGAAACAAAAATTAATGTAACACAAGAATGAAAAGCCAATACTTACCAACGAAACTTGACTTGTCTGGACATCCTGATCTACATCTGCAGAGGCTTATGAATCAGCATGGAAATAGAACATATTCCTCGACAAATAAAACAAGAATATGGTTTTGGCCGTTGACCTATACCTTTTTCCAGAGGCTCAAAGCGAATATGCCCAGGCCTAATGACAATAGGAACTATGTCCTCATTTGAATTATTTTCATTGACATGATCCAGTGGCTGGTGGTTTTGGGCGAAGGTCTGACTTTGACACTGTTGCTCATGTTCTTTAGAGAACTCACTATCCTTCTTATCAGGCAGCCGCTGATTTTTTTTTCCAAGTGGTTGCTTTTTATCAGGCAGCTGCCGATATTTTTTTCCAAGTGATTGCTTTTTATCAGGCAGCTGCCGATATTCATCTTTTTCCACCTGCAAAATGAATGCAATCTTCAAAAGAAAGGGCAAGGAGGAAGGAGGGGATACGGCGGGGAAGGGATTTTGCAACCAAAAGCAAATATAGAAAGACATTAGCACAAGGCACCTAGTCTAACCTGCACAGTTTAGAGCATGAGCAAGCTTTGGGGCATGGCGGTTTAATCACTTCCAAGGGTTGAACACAACTAAATGCAAATTACAAAGCCTTTGAACAATGCATTACCTCGTTCTTTCCAATTTGGCGCATTTCCCTCAGCCACCTTCGCTTTGCTTTTTTACGGCGAGCACTTCGACTTGGTAACTTGCAAAAGGCAAAACCATAACAGCATAATGACTTATTGGGAAGATCAGCAAAATTACATTGGCAACCAATGAAAGTTTTGACAGGATAAAACTAGATTCTTGACATCAAAGATGTAGTTGCTTTACCACAGTTCTCATTCACCATATCAGCAAATACAGATAATCTATTGATAATCTCAACTCTGAAGGTAATGGTCAAATTTCAATATCCTTCCATCATACTTATCATCCAAGACAAAGCACTCAGAATTTGTGATGCCTTCATTGCCTACCATCTTGCATTAGTCTTCCTCCCAGAAATTCCATTAAATTACCAATATGCAGGCTAGAATAGGACCACCTCCACCATAAAAGTTCATCCTAAGATCAGCTATACAGAACTTTGGGCATTCAGTACATCCATATCTATGAAATGCTTTATTAGGTAAGTAACCAAGGGTTCAGCATGAAACCTAAAAAAGGCACATAAAGACCACTTCAACCAAAAGCACAATGTGATGGCATCCAATAGGTGAGTTACTGATGCAGATAATAGTGGACTACGTAATGACACAATATATTTAAATATATAATCGAGAAAATTTGAATCCAATAAATATTCACTTACCTTTGGTTTAGAAGGTGTGTCAGTTGCACCTTCACTTCCTTGATCATTTTCCTGTTGTTGACTGCAACAGAGGGAAAGAGAACACAGACATTAGCAAGAAGAAGAGTGTGAGAGAACTTCTACATAAGCTACAGCCTCCTTTTAATGGAAACAGCTCCTTGTGCTGTATGCGCAAGCATGCATAAAAGAAAACGATAACCTAACAACACTCACCTCTTAGCAGCTGGAGTAATTGTTACATCATTTTCAGGGGTTATCGATTTGTCTGGTTTAGCCTGTCCAGAGGAGGACTTGCTGTTGTCAATGGTGGCTCCATCTTTTCGCAGTCTTGCCATCTCAACAGGAGTATCATCTATGACACATCCAGGGACTTCTGGGTACTCCTCCACACCAGACAATTTACTTTTCTTCCTTCTGCAAAATGCAATAAAACAAAAGTTGAAAACCCAATGAAGTGATCCTATGATCCTAAATTGCACTACATGAACGGGAATTCCACAGGAGCGACGTGGATGAAGAAGAGGTCAAGTTCCACTTGTCACTAGATATGCTAATATCGACATGAAATAGCATAGTAAGAATGACAAATACTCTAAAAAAGAAGTGATAAAATGATGAGTAATTGCAGGTGTATTTATCCTTGCAGGTACTCCCCAATCATGCTGTCATGAATGCATCACTGGGTATGCAGTTGGTGGAGATTTTCACCTTTACACTAGCCAGGGCTTGCAGCAGAAAGGAAGAAAGATATGCATTCACAATATGCCTACTGAAAAAGGAAGAACTAATTAAAGTTTTCAGACATTGAATAGGCTGACCAAACTTCCTACCTCGTGCCAGATTCTAGTGAATATCAGCCCATCATCATACAATAAAACAGTATCCTAAAGCATGAGGCTCCATTTAGAGAATACTTGCATAAGATCAGACATGCGCAATTATACACATAAAGCTTAGAAGGGCTTTGTAACTTGGAATGTAGGTTATTATGTCCCTACAACCAAGTTAACAGGCCAATTCTCAAACAACTCCAACCAAAATTTTAAGGCGAAAAAAAAATTGAACTTTCAGAACTTTTCTATTCCATACAAGTAATGGCTTCTGATTAAGGGGGGACACGAGTATTCTCTCTTTATCTAGGGAAGTTAGATTGTAACAAGATGATGATACCATTCAACCTGCATTATTCCAATAGCCACTTACTATAATGATGGACACTTCGTAGTATATCCTACCCTTCATTGCACAAATGCACCACAAAATACTCATTACCTAGTAGCAAAAGTCTGTACCTTGACCGGATGCAGAAAAAGATTATATGACAGAAAGTACACATTTTTAAAAATAATTCCATATAAGGGATTTAAAACATACTTTGAGCCCACGAGCTTTTTTGATGCCTTTCTCTTCTTGGAAACTGCATTACTATTGGACGCATCTTCCTCGTTCAAACTGCCATGTGACTGTCCACATGCATCTTCTTGAGATTCACTTTCATAGCCCCCAGTCTCCTTCTCAAACTCTTCATTCGCGATCAGCTTTAAACCTGTGCGCACGGGCTGCTTCTCCACGAACTCTATTTCTTCCAAGGCGATCTCCACATCACGCAGCTTAGCGGTGTCTCTTGAAGTACCCTGCTTCTTCTTCACTCTGTAGCAAAGGAACACGGAGTTAACCACCTCTTCCTCAGAATGATCGGAAAAATTGGTACCGAGCGAAGGCGTATCATTAACTAACCCAACAATATCCTTGTCCTTGAGTATAGAAGTCGACTCAAAGGGCGGTAGAACATAACCATCCATCTAAAAATGAACAAGAAACCAAGTAAGGAAATTTAGGAATACAGCAATGCTGCACAATGGCAGTAGTCAGTGAGCAACGAAACATCATAATCAGGGCAATGAGGAACCAAAATCTTCTTAAACACCCAGTCACATTCCTTCAGTTGGCAATAACAAAACACTAGAACCTTGAACCTTGCGGACAAGTACACAGTGCAACTAGCAACACAGTCAATCAAGAACCACCGGCCCGCGGGAAATGCGCGCCTTTCGGAGATCAGGAAAAAAGAGAAACCCAAGAACACGCACCGACAGGACGACGCCGTCGGGGCAGGAGTCCCAGAGGCCGAAAGCCTGAACGACGTGGGCGGCGAGGTCCGAGATCGTCTCGTGGTGCGGCTTCAGCAGGACCCAGCTCCGCTTCAGCCCTTCTTTCCGGCGCGGCTTGCTCAGGACGCGGCGGTCCTCGAACGACAGCCGGACCCTGACGCCGTCCATCGCGCATGCAGGTGTGGGGGGGCGGGGGGGGGGGGAGAAGAATCAATGGCGACGGAGGATTTCTCGCTCGGCGACCATCTTCGGAGCTTCTTAAACCCTCGTCGCCATCACCTACAGGGGTTTTTGTGGGGCCTTCTGAAGTTCCGAACCGGTCGCTCCGACGGCAGCAGCGCTCTGTTAGAGCCGGGCGATGGGCCGGTTCAAGCAGTTCGATCCGGAAAGCGGGCCGGTTCGCGGTTTGGGACCGGTTTCCTTTTCCGGTTCTGGCCGGCTCAACCGGTTCAGTAGCGCGGCCCAATTAAAATTTTTTTTTATGGGATAAGTATATTGAAAGCCCTAAAACTTGTTATGAAAGTACAATCGAGTCTTAAAATTATCAAATAGTGCAATCAACGAAATAACTTGATTATACTAATTTGATAAGTTTTATAACTTGATTGCACTTTTTGAACGTTTTAGGACTCAGTTGCACTTTCGCAATAAGTTTTAGAACTCAATTATATTTTTTGAAAATTTTAGGACCTTCAATACACTTATCCTTTTAAAGACGGATAAGGACGATAGAAGCGCTCTAGTTCTTTGGGGGAAGACAGATGCATACGAGAACTGGGTACATTTGTTTCATAGAAAATAAATGATTAATAAAATATTTTCCTAAAAATGACTATTTATATCTTTTGAAATGATTAGTCAACGAATAGTACTCTCAACATCGTTTCGTGGACTATGATATATTTTTTGTTTATTTATTTTTGCAGACAATATAAACGATCATTTTTCAGAAAATATTATTTAAAATCATTTATTTTCTAGTGATTCAAACGGAGCCGATGAGCTGCGGTGCCCTGCTCTAAACAAAGATATCACCGCACAAGAAATATGATCAACCTGGTCATTTGTAACTTGCTAACCGTACGTTGGTGCATTTATTTAATTAATTAATTTGATATAGATCATGGTTACGAATAATATATTCAAATACAGATCATTATACATATTTCCGCGGTATTTAGTTAAGCAATGTAGATGGTAATTAAACATAAAATAAAAAATATTGATTATCAAGGTGGGCTCCCCACGGTCGACACAGTTCTTGTGGTGGTGTTACCGACCCTATCTCATGTTCAGGGTGCAAATTCGTGCTCACTTTAAGCTCAATTAATGCCAGATCTGCTAAAATGCGCCGGGTCTCGGTCTCGTCACTCGTCACGTGGGCCTCTGCACGGTCATTATAGCCCTTCTCTCTCTCTCTCCTCCGACTCCAACAACCTCTACCGTCTCGTAATAAAACTGCCCACGAACTCGAAAACGAAACCGCAACCGCCCTCCGATCACATCGCCGCCGCCCCCGCCGACGATCGGCCGGGAACCCGTCGCGAAGCTGGCCTTCAGCCCGAGGCGAGCCATGGCGGAGCTCCGGCACTCGAGCTCCCTCGGAAGCCGGGCCTCCTCCTCCCCGATGAAGCGCGACGACGACTCCTCCCCGCTCGTCCCCGATTCCCGCCCCTTCGACGACGACGGCGGCGGCGGCCGCCATTCCTCCTCCCGGGATCGCGACCGCCCGCTCTGGTCGCAGCTCCACTCCCTCTGGCCCCCTCACTTCTCTGACGACCCTAGGGCTGCCCCTCACGGCTCCAGGATCGCGATCTTCCTGCTCCTCGTCGTCGCTCTCGTCGGGCTGATCTCGATCTTCTCCATCGTGCGTCACCTGGTGAGTGGATTTCGTCCCTTTCGCTACGTCTTGGACTGCTGGAATTTCTAGCGCTCGTGTGGACGAACACTGAATTTGGTGGCCGGTCGCGATCGGAGTCCATGAAATGACCCGATCTTTCTGAAGAACTGGGAAATGCTGCTGAATGTTGCTCTTGTGTCTTTACATCGTGAAGAATATGGAAGAGCTGTGGCTCTGCGCCTAGGTGTTGAGCGGCTTTGGCGTTTGGGCTTCCTTTTTGCTATAGGTCTTTTTAGTTGAAGTATCGTGTTCATGTTCACTTTTGTAGATTCGCAATGTAAGTCCTAACCAAAAGCCTTTGCAAGGCATCAGGCGTATGAGATCACATTGTGGTTCTCCCTGTTAGTCTATTGATAACATATGTCTTAGTCGATAAGTACTTCCTGAATTGAAGGCCACATGTAGTGGTCAGCTGGAGTGATAGATGATTCTTGTACCGGCACTGTAATAATTCCTCCTTGAACACCTCGCAGAATGCCCCATACCTTTGCCGGAAAGATGGCATTGTTCTTCATTGCCCTCGGGTAAGTTGTTGGAGGATCTTGTTTGTGCTTCTCCTTTTCCGCTGTCTGTATGTGCTGTGACAATGGCCGTTGCTAAATAATCTGCATTCTTGTGCTAGGTCAAGGAGCCTACTTCGCTTTGGGAAAATCCATACTCTGCAACCACATCGTGGAAGCCTTGTGCAGAGCGTCTTGATGGTGGAATATCGAGTATGTAGCCTACTTAGCCTGGGCTTAAATCAATATTTTATAACTCTTTATATGCAAATTCATGTCATTATTACTCATACGTCCTTTTCATGTCTATACCCAAAGAAAATGAGAAAATTTTAGTTTAAAAAGAATTAAAGAAACTGGTCTGGCAAGGGAACTTGGGATTTGCTATTATTGAATCCTCTGGTAGTACCATGGATGTCTATTAATAGGCTGTATCTGGAAAAACAATATTCTTTCTGTCCTCCTCCCCCTAGTTGCTGTTTAGATAGTTCTTGACCTGTGAAGATCTGCTCAAGCGCATTTGTTTGTATCTGGAAATTTTTCTCTTCCCTTTTGTCATGTTTGTGCGGGAATATATTTCTTTCCTTCACGGTTTTAAGATCTCTTACTGACTTATGGTAAATTCATTCCCAAGGGCCAGCTATGATAAATAAGAACATCCAGTTATAGCGACATCATTAGATCATTATATTCATCTTGCGGATAGGTGATGAGAAATGTTTCATACAATTACTGTGGACAGAAGCTGCGCTTACAAAGTCATAATTGTCTCGAAAGCTTTTAATTCTGTTTGTGAGTGGAATGATTGTGCCATTTGAACTGCAATTTTTAGCATCATAAAGTGATGCATAATTCTTTTCTTTTGTCCTCTGTACAGATGTTCCTCCTGAGAATGAAACAAATGGCTACATATTCATCCATGCTGAGGGTGGTTTGAATCAACAAAGAATCGCGGTATTGTATCTGCTCTATCAATTTCTTAATCTGAATGAGAAAACTCAGCTTATTGGCATTTTTGGGTGGATGTCCTTGATCATCCATGCCTCTACAGCAAGTGTAGGTTTCAGTCAATACTTTTCACTCCAGGACAATAGATTCATGGCTCTTTGCATGTGAATGTTTTTGCTGATATGTGATAGTAGTAAATCCTTATGTTCAACAAACTTTGCATTATTTGGGCCCAAACAAGGTTTTATGTTTTTGCATATTTGCTAGTTGAGTGCACAAACCAAGTTTTTGCCCCTCAAAGTTGGTGACTGTTGTGAAGTTCTCATTTTAAGGAATTGCTTCCTAAGTGAAACTTAGTGGTCTCTGAGGCTCAGTATGCTTAGCGTCTGCTTAGAAGATACCTCAATTTTATATCCTTCATCTCTCGTTTTGAACTAAGAAGAAATAGAATCATTTTAGGGGAGTGGAACTTTCACACGGAAACAATTAGAGGATTGATGGGTAGTTACTACTCACTCATTCTACTTTTCTTGATTGTTAAGGAATACTGAAAATAGATTCAAGCAACGCCAGCATAATTTCACCCTCATGGGTTGTGTAGAAGGAAATGCCAAGTTGTTATTAGGATACTTTAATTACATCATACTTTTCCTTATGCTTTTAATAGATGGTTTTGATGGATGGTTCTTTCATAGATTTTCAAATGTTTGCAGGATTATGTTAATTTTGACCCAGACAAATTCAGATTTCTCACTTTACATGTTAATACTGCTAGACTCATAATCTTACTTAGTTGTTTTCTTTTTACTGGGGATCCTTTTGTCACAGATACCTATGGTAAAGCGCGAGGCATTTCAATAAGAAATATTTTTAGTCCTTTGAGCTATTCATTATGCAATTACAATATCTATGCAGAAAGAATCTACAAATGCAGCCCCTGTACTTTGTGGCAAAGTTGAATAAACGTTTTGGGCTTCTTGATTGCCACAGTTCCCATATGAGTTTGACCTACTATTCAATGCTTGTTAGCGTTGCATTCAGCATGGACAGTTTGCATTGTTTAGACAAGTATTAACTAAGAAAAAGATTACATTTATTTGATGTGCTGTTTGTCATCGCTCATCAGGAATATACTGCATGTTAATTTAATCTCTTGATCTAGAGCTGGCTTAATGTGAATCTATCTTATTCATATTTCTCTATGCAGATATGCAATGCCGTTGCTGTTGCTAAAATTTTGAATGCTACTCTTATTTTACCAGTATTGAAGCAGGATCAGATCTGGAAAGATCAAACGTAAGATGTCTGGACTCTGCACTCATATCTTATCCTCTTTCACCTTTTCCTGTTCTTCTTACTTAACTAAACTGCAACACCTTTGCTGCACGACAAGTGTTGGTTCAGGCTTTTCTGATATGACATGGAGTTCATCATTTAGGGGAAGTCATTGAATTATTCTATGCATTGTCTCTTACCAACTTTTGAAAGTGTATTTACACAATAGCATTTCTTTAGTCATCTAGTTAATCTAAGTTACTGTATGTTAGACATCTCAATAGCTTGGTTCCAGGCTTCGGCTCTATTAGGAAAATTTTTTCAGATAAAACTTCAGATAGTTTATAAGTGGAAATGGCTCAACTCCCCCAATATAGAATTATCTATGTATCTTCTTAGTCATGCATCATTGGCCAGTTATGTCATTAGTCAATTGCATGTTCTTAGATAGAATGACATCTTGTGAAGAAATTCGGATGACAACAAAGAAGATGGAGTTATGGAGGAACTTTTATTTGCTTTAACTGGTATCTCGTAACTTATTGCTTTAACTGGTATCTTGTAACTTATTGCGTGCTCAATAGAACTTCTTGTATCCGTGCAGGAAATTTAAGGATATTTTCGATGTGGATCATTTCATTGATTATCTGAAAGACGATGTTCGGATTGTGCGCGATATCCCCAAGTGGTTTACTGATAAGTCAGAGCTGTTTACGAACATTAGGTCTGATGAGACTATGTTTTGCTGCTTCCGAATCATTTCTTCCAATTACAACTTGTTTTTCGCTAATTCAAAGAAGTATTGCCAAGAAATAGGCTTTGCTAAATATCAAGTAGACTTTTAGAGGTCAAAAGAACAAATTGCCTACCTGATATTGTATTGGTGAAGAAAGCATATTGCATACAGGGGAAATAAATTGTTTGTGAAGGTGCATGTTGGTCTCCCTTTGTCTGTGTGTATAGGACATGCTCGCACAGACATACACATTGCACACATGGAGATTGCTTTATGGTTGTTTCTAAGTTTTATTGTAAAAAAGGGTACTTTTGTTGCAAAGTTGGCAGATGGCAGATGACAGATCATAAATTCTGAAAACTATGCCTTTTTTTTTTTCAGTTTGCTAAGCAAGTTAATAAAAATGTGGCTGTGTAGTGTTTGTACTGCTACAAATGCATGTGCTGACTCTTTTTATGTAGTCTTACAGTTGTTGAGTAAATGATTAATTTGGCTTATGATGTGAATAGAGCGATGGTTCATCAGCATGTCCTTAATTTGGATAAGCACTTTATGAGGAAGAAGTATGTGATCGTATTATCATTTGGGTTTCCTCTGGCTGATGGTTTCTGAGACCATATATATTTTATGTACTGAATAGTACTAGATAGAATGTATTGGTAGTGAAATAAAATAAATTGATGACAATATTAAGCATGTTGTACACCGATTGATTTAGCCTTCGGAAAACGGGTTACTTTATAAACCAAAACTACGAAGGGCCGTCTTATGGGAGTTGTTGGTTTAAGTTGTGAACCATCGAGTTAAATGCAGCACATCTGTGACCTGCTTCTGGCAATACCAATGAAAAGCTGTGTTTTTCAACTTGTGTTCAATTTGCAAGTATTACGATATGGTTGATGGTTTATTTAGAGTTGCATCTGGCATTAATGGTTTGAATATTTATTTGTCTCGTAGACGGACAGTGAAGAATATTCCAAAATATGCACCTGCGCAATTTTACATTGACAACGTTCTACCTCGCATCAAGGAGAAAAAGATAATGGCGCTTAAACCTTTTGTTGATCGTCTAGGGTAAGTCAGTTTTTTACATATATACATTGATATTCTGTCACTCTGAGGTCCTAACGCAAAGTATGTTTATGTCCTTTCTTATCATCGATCCTTTCTTGATTAGGTATGATAATGTTCCCCCAGAAATCAACAGACTTAGATGCAGGGTGAATTACCATGCTCTGAAGTTTCTCCCTGAAATTGAAGAAATGTCGAATTCACTGGCATCAAGGATGAGAAACCGCACTGGCAGTCAGAATCCCTACATGTATGCAACTCATCACCTAATATCTGCTAAATCATTTACTTGGTTCTAATACCTTATGGACCTGACTGTTTTTTGAAACAGGGCACTTCATCTTAGGTTTGAGAAAGGGATGGTTGGCTTATCTTTTTGCGATTTTGTGGGGACAAGGGAGGAGAAAGCTAAAATGGCTGAATACAGAAAAAAGGAATGGCCTCGGCGGTATAAAGTGAGTCGGGGGGTAAAAGTTTTGGCTCTTCATGTTAAATGGGAATTAAAAGAAACATGCACTCCATCACTTCGTTGGTTGCTCTTGCCTGCAGAATGGTTCTCATCTTTGGCAGCTGGCCCTGCAGAAGAGGAAGGAAGGACGATGTCCTCTTGAGCCAGGGGAAGTTGCTGTGATTCTGCGAGCAATGGGTTATCCCAAGGAAACTCAAATTTATGTTGCCTCTGGGCAGGTATATGGTGGTCAGAATCGATTGGCACCGCTAAGGAACATGTTCCCCAATCTGGTGAGACCTTTATTTATTTGTACTGTACCATTTAAAATCTCTAATTAAGTTGGTGAGCGGCCACTTGCTAGTTTCTATTAAATCTTGCAAGGAGCAGTGGGAAACTCACATTAATCTTCTTTCCAGCATGAATAATATTCCTTGTCCATTATTCTACAATTTTGCCATTTTTCTCATGTAGTTGCAGTTTAGCTACTAAATAATTCTTTTTTAGTTTTGGCGCATCCAGATTAAATTATTACATTCAAGGTAGATAGAGGCCTGAGGTCTGGAATGCTTCCTTTTGAAGTATGTCGAAGAATTCTGACCAAAAAAAAAAAGTATGTCGAAGAATACTTAAGTAGTGGATGATATCGAGGCTTGAAACTGTGCATAGGCTGCGAGTGGCAAAGATTAACAATCAAAGGAGATTGATTTCGTAAGCAGTTTCTTTGAGGTTGCTTCCTTTCGCACTTATTTGGACTATTAAGCCGAACCTTTTTGCATGTCATTGTTTCTAAAACACGCAAGTACAATTTTATGCAAACTGAAGTGTATGAAAGTTGGAAGGACAATCAAATGAGAATATAGTGTTTTAGATTTGGAATGGTCTTTTTATTTCGGATAGAAAAAGGCAACATTTGAAACTCTGCGATGTTTAATGGAAGATTCGGTTAAGATTGTCATTGGGGCTCTTTGCTTGGTAATATTTTTTTTCTTATCAATGGTGAGATGCACACCAAGAAGTTTCAAAAGTCTAAATGAGCATGGGTAAACATATTGTCTGATACTTTGAAACCCTCGCTTATATCTCACCAAATAACAGGTGACAAAGGAGGAGCTGGCCACGAAGGAGGAGCTTGATGGTTTTAGAAAGCACGTGACAAGCTTGGCAGCCCTCGATTTTCTGGTATGCTTGAAGTCCGATGTTTTTGTGATGACCCATGGAGGCAATTTCGCTAAATTGATAATTGGGGCACGGAGATACATGGGCCACCGGCTTAAATCGATAAAACCAGATAAGGGCCTCATGTCTAAATCTTTTGGTGATCCCTACATGGGATGGGCGACATTTGTTGAGGATGTGGTCGTAATCCACCAGACAAGGACTGGATTGCCTGAGGAGACATTTCCTAACTACGATATATGGGAGAATCCTCTGACTCCTTGCATGTGTAGAGCTTAAAACGAGGATGTCTCGTCAGAATTTTCTTGTGAACTAGCCTGGCGGAGCGTTCTTTTTAAGCGTGCACTGAAAATGAGGCAGTAATCTCTCGATTCGCTGTGCAAGAAGTGAAGAATTTGTGCCATAAGCCTGACATGTTTGTGACATGGCAGAAAAAGGTTGGATCTTAGATTTGAGCTCATTTTTTTGAGTGTTGACCTGCAGGACTTGGGTTTCCACATTATTGCGGAGGGTCTCATACATACGGCCTTCGCCCATGTCGTAGTGCAGAAACGCGGTGTCAGCGCAATCGAATAGTTTTCTAGTTTTAGCATTTCCTTTCTCAAGCATTTGAAGATATCTAGCGGATCATGTGAGGTGATCTCCTGTAAAGCAACTTTGAGATAATCAAGAGAGCAATTTTTGTTTTTTCTTGTTGACGGAACAGAGCTGACCGTGCCAATGATGTAGGACGAGCTCAACGGCAGGTCCCTGCTCATTCTTTTGTTCAGACTCCGGAATCAATCGACCGGTTCAGGAGTAATGAGGTTACCGACATTCATTATAGTAATGAAATACAGTTGATCTCTCTCTCTCTCTCTCTCTCTCTCTCTAAAACAGATAGTTAAGCCTGATTTTGTTGTGCTTGTTAAGTTGGTGTTAGTATGGTAAGGGGTTTATCTTCTTGGTTTACGTGGGAAGCAACTCATCTGTGGGAAAACCATCGACACGGCGTGGAAAGATTAGTAATATCAAGCCCTGAAAAGTCTACAAACCTCAAGATAAAAGTACACACTACGGGAAGTGATACCTCCCCAGGAAAAACAAAAATAGCAAAAGATTGCAATTGATTATAGGAAGTAGGCACCATTGACGAGGACAAAAATGTGTCAGATGTTCTTATATTTTTATTAGAAGTCAAGAAAAATAATCTTTGAATTATGGTACATAGGAAACATTTTCGGAGCATATCCTGTAGATCCCTGTTGCGGGATACATGTCTCTGTTTGTCTTTTCTTCTGTTTTCCTGGGGAGACCAATAGAAATTTGCCAGATTTGGGCAAAAAGGTTTTGGGACTCTGTCTTTGGACTCCGAGACTCACATTTCGTGAGGGTTGAGGCCACCACCTTTTTTGGGCACCGACTCATTTTGTCCCCAGCTCACAAGGTGCATATTTTTCTGAGCTCTAGATCAACCAAGAAGAAGATGCAGAGAGAGAGAAGAAAAAAAATGCGCTGGGAAGAAAATGCCCCCGGTTATAGCTTGAAAAGTGACATGTGAGAGACACATGCAAGCTTAGGCCTTCATTTAAAACGAACTTGGCTACTTCACTCTCTTATTTGAGATACGATTCATTATGGATTATTTTTCGAGGAAAGAACCCTACATTTTGAAATTTTTTTCTTAAAGAAATAACATGTGAATGGAAAAAGAGGAGAAGATGACGAAGCCCCATTCGGCAAATGGACCCCCAAAAGTAGAGAGGATTCGATCGATTAGTTCATTTACATTTTCTTATCACGTCCTATTCATTGGCAAGCATTTCGAGGAATTTGTAAGTTGCACTTCACCACCTCGCGGTCAATACAAACAAACAAATTGACCATCCACATCCCCTCCCCCTCCTCCTCAGTTGGGGTGACGTGGACTTTGCAATTTCCTAGAAATTCACAGGTGGCCAATCCTCGAATTAAATTAACCAACACCAAGGAGGAGGAAACAGCCAGGTTGGTGAGAACCAATAAGGAACGTGTCGTGTAGTGATGGTTCACCGGCACAATTGTATTTGTGAATTGATCATAATAAGTACAGCATTTGCATTTCCAAATTTGAGCTCGAGATAGGACCCAATTCGGAGTGAAATTCATTTACAAATAGATTCTAAGTCGAATCGGCTCAAATTGGATATAAGAATGCAATCTAATTGCTCCTGTGGTTTCGTTCAATCAAACCCATGTTCGGATTAAAATTGAGATATGGGAACAAGTTCTTCCCTTCCAAGACCGGACCCAACACGGGTCGAGCCTCGAGCTATGTATAACGGTCGAGTCAAGCCGAGCACAAATGATAAGCATTGTGGACAACGACCCCAATTCGATTACACCCACTACATTTACACCTCGTGAGGCTCAAGCTTCTTGTTGGCATGGGCACCTGGTGCAGTGTGGGCTATCGCACCTGCCAACACGAAAAAAAAGGGAAACAAATGGACATGAACGGACTGAGAAGCCTCTTTCCAGCAGTCCAAAGTAGAAAAAAAGAGGCACTCTCATGTCATTGATCCTTATATGTTAATTTGAATAAGTCTTCATCATGAGATGTTGAATGAGCTACGCAAAACTTTCTACACGACTGTCCTATCCGTTTTCATTACGAAAACTTCTCTTTAGGATGTCAAATTGCGCTTCATGTGACAATTAAAACCAATAGATGGCCCACGACTCACCGATCATTCGATATAATCCCATATAATCCTAAGTCAACTTTGATAGAGAAAAAAAGAAGAAAATTTGTTCGATAAAAATCTAAATTAAAAAAATTTGATGTAACATTAGGGAGGGAGCGCGCTGTAGGCATTTTGACCTTTCAAATCTAGAAAAATTCGAAATTTTAATATCGTGTAAATAATGCACCGATTCCCACAAACAATTCATTTTTTTTAATTCAACAAAAAGAAAAAAAAATGTACATCTTACATTCGTTCCAAACATAGCCATGCTAAGAGTAGATTAGAGAGATTTCGAACTGACCGACTTGTGACTTCCGCCGGCGCCGGCCGCTCCAAATCGGACTCCGCCGATCTCTGCCTGATCAGAGCTTCGGTCCTCTTCTGCATGCTCGTCAGCACGTTCTGCCACGTGTTCGCCCTCGAGTGCGCCACCACGCCCACGTTGATCGCTGCCAGATCCTCCGCCCTCACGGCGATCACCTCCTCCGGCTCCGCCTCGTCCAGCGCCCAGATCAGGCACGAGCAGAACCCCTTGGAGATCTCCGAGTCGCTGTCCGCCCTGAACCTCATCCTCCCGCCTCCGCCGCCGCCGCCGCCGTGGCGCGGCTCGCCGTACGTCCCGACGTCGAGCCACACGCGGGTCGCGCAGCCCGCCACACGGTTCGCGTCGAGCCTGGCCGACTCGTCGAAGGGAGGCAGGATCGCCGCGTAGTGCAGGAGCCGCTTCACCCTGTCGATCGGCTCCGCCAGGGACCGGAACTCCGAGGCCAGGCGCCGGAGCCGATCGGGAGCCGCGGCGGCGCCGCCGGGGAGCGGCCTTGAGAGGCGAGGGGATCCGGGGGCGTCTCCGTCGAGGCCAAGAGACCGCGCCGCGACCCGGGATCTGATGTTCTCTCTACTCGACGGCGGGGCAGCGAACCTCCAGCGGGGACCGGGAGGCCGAGCCGAGGGAAAGCGGAGAGAGGAGGAGGCGGAGGCCGGAGCGGAGGACGTCGAGTTCATGTTTGGATGGAGCTTACGAGCGGAGTCAAAAAGGGACGAAAGAGCGCGAGCGTCTCCTTCTGTAGTGATTACGAGAAGAGAAGGGCCCTTATAAATTGCTTATTACCATTAAAACTACCATAAAAAAAAATGGCTCACTACCATAAAAAAAAATCATAAATCGGTAACCTCATCGCACATTTACCAAAAATTAATTTTCGCCTCACAAAAATTCTCAGATTTGGTATCTCTTACCAAATTTACTCCGACCTAATATTTCTGCTCGCGAGAATCCCTAAACCGGTACCCTAACCCAAACACACCCTCCACATCAGTTGCCAAATTGTTAAGGATTGGTAGATTCGGTTCGGGTATACCGATTTGAAACATTTTTTTGAGTTAGGGTATCGACAAATGCGTCATGGGTACCGGTTTGAGATTTCTCACGAGAAAAAAATTTTATTTAGAGTAACTATACTGGCTGAGTACCAATTTGGGATTTCAATGGTATTGATGATTCAAAATTTTACCGATCGATTTTATCATAATATCGTGTCAGGTTTATTAAGATTGATCTACATAAATGCATACACGTGTGCTAGTTGGTAAATCAAATTAAAATTACAATTTAACCTTGCTAATCTATTAAGATTAATCTACATAAAATGCATATCGTTTTTCGCTTCGATTTGGTTGAGAGAGGAGCTTGAAAAAGCAAATGAGTGATTGCCACGAAATAGCGCCCCAACAAACCCGTAATCAAAATCGAAATTAATTTTTTTTATTAACTAGTTGTATGATGAAAGATTCTTGTATCTTTAATTATTTAATGGAACAAGTACTTAAAACTTGCTATGAAAGTATAATCGAGTCCTAAAAATTTTAAAAAAGCATAATCAAATCCTAAAACTTATCAAGTTGGTAATATCAAGTCCTGGAATTTATTAGCATTATCCGTTCGTTAAGTTGGACGGAATTAGTGGAAAGACTTAATTACATCAAATTGATAAGTTTCAGGACCTGATTACACATTTCGAAAGTTTCAAGATTTAATTGTACTTTCATGATAAATTTTAAAATTTGATAACACTTTTTAAAAGTTTTTATATTTTAGTGCCATTTTAGGACTACTGATATGCTATCCATTATTTAATTAATAACATCGGAGGCAACGGTGCAAAATGACGTAAGCGATTACACCATATAAGACGGTAATGATGGAAGTAGTCTACCTGTATATATAATCCAAGATGAGGGCAAAGTGGGAAAAACCTAATAATTGAATGGCGATGGATTTGAAATATAGAAGAAAACTTAGTTACCATTGTACTAAGTTATAGTGGAAAGAAAAGGTCATGCTACGATGCTTAGAATAAATAATTCGCTTAATTAAGTACTAAACTTATGGCGATATTGGAGTTTAGCTTGGTGTCGAGATCTTTGAAACGATTGCATCTAGTCTATTGTCGGTGTATGGTAATATAGTGCATTCATAGTCAGCAAATGAAAAGTTTGATTATATAAATTTTCAAGTACACATGTCAGTAAAAATGTGCTTATGTTGACAATGATTCTAATAATATAAGGATCCGTGAGTATATGCGCTAACACAATTTTCACGATCCCATGAGCTTAATGATCCATGCATGATTAGATGCTAACGCAACTTGCTCAAGGCGTTTGAAATTATTTCTTTTCTTTGTTCTTCAGATTTTTCTTCAACATTTTTAAATCATATTGATATTTCAGATTGAAGATTTTTAGATTTTTAAACGTACATATGCTTTAGGGATATTTTTAAACGTACATAAGTACTAAACTTATGGTGATATCGAAGTTTAGCTTGGTGTCGAGATCTTTGAAACGATTGCATCCAGTTTATTGTCGGTGTATGGTAATATAGCGCATTCATCGTCATATGATCAGCAAATGAAAAGTTTGATTATATAAATTTTCGAGTACACATGTCAGTAAAAATGTGCTTATGTCGACAATGATTCTAATAATATAAGGATCCGTGAGTATATGCGCTAACACAATTTTCACGATCCCATGAGCTTAATGATCCATGCATGATTAGATGCTAATGCAACTTGCTCAAGGTGTTTGAAATTATTTCTTTTCTTTGTTCTTTAGATTTTTCTTCAACATTTGGAGTTTAAATCATATTGATATTTCGGATTGAAGACGTTTAGATTTTTAAACGTACATCGACGTTGATCTTGAAAGTGTCACTCAAAATTTTCCACGAGTTTCTATAAGATAAGAAAGCATTTCCTTTGGTTTTAGAATCATAGGGTTTTCATATGTGTGTATGTGTGTGTGTGGGGTCTATATCCACCTAACAAATGAAACCTTTAAGTTGGACATTCCGATATCGTATCAAAATCGGATTCTACATTTGTCGCTCTTCTTTGTCTCCACCTCTCTCCGCTTCCTCCAATCTCCAATTATCAACATTCAACAAGGTAAATAAATAAATAAATAAATCGACATATCTAATTTATCATTTAAATGAATAGGATCTCAACCCATATGTTTGCAATTATATACGTAGTCGAAATCGGTGATTCAATGCAAAAAATGCGCCAATCGCGTGAAGATAAAAGACAAGAATCATAGTTTAAAATTAATTAATTTTTTTTGTAAGAAAAATTATTTTATTTGAACCTTATATTGTTGCTATCTTACCTTTACAAAAGACAAAATGAAGGGCGCCCAAGGACCATGGAACCCAGCCGCCACCAATTATCAAATGGAATGGAACAACCACAGCTTGCACAAACCAAAAGATAAGATGCAATCTATGGAAAACTTACATCCGTGATGGCCGAGTTTTTGTCCTTTCTTTTGGTTTTATTTAGTCTGGGTGATATCACCAAAAATGCCAAATCGATACATCTATAATAGATTTACCAAGAACTAATTTTTTGATTATAAAAAATCCCAAATTGATACTTTTGTGATAAATTTACTTAAAACTAAATTTTTTATCAGCAAAGACCTTAAACTAGTACTCTTGTGACAAATTTACCTTTTGTAAAATTTGATTAATACCACGAAAAATTGATAAACCCGTGACAAACAGAGAGGTAAAACCCAAAACTGGTACACTCGTCAACTGTTACATGTCATCAAACTTAGCAATTTAATAGTAAAAATTAACAGAAACTAACGAAGGGTAAATTTGCCACAGGTGTACCAATTTAGAGTTTTTGGTAGTGAATAAATTAGTTTGGAGTAACTTTGTAACATGTGTACCAGTTTGGGGTTTTTCGTGGTATTAATCCTATTTAGTCTACCGAACATTCGAATTTTAAAATTTAATATTCTTTTACTTTCACTTTCCTATCAAATAATTTCTATTTATTGGATACACAAGTCACTCGTACAAAATAATACCCATGCCCATTTCATGATACATAATCAAGTCGTACACGCGTGAGGGACTGATTTACACATGAGAGAGCGTTAAGGAATGCAATTATCGCCCGGTTTTTTTTCAATAATTTAAGTTTTTAATGTAAAAATAAAACAAGCTTTTGTTTCTCCATTCTTTAAGTTTTTAATTTGTTCAATGTAATACCTGAACTTTAGCCCACTATGCAATGTCATCCCTTAACTTTCAATTTGCTCGATATTGTCTATGAACTTTTGATATATGTTCAATCTAATTCCTGTATTATATGAAAATGTTTAATGTTATCAGGAACAACATTGAACATTTTCATATAATCTAGAGACTAACTTGAACATGAACCAAAAGTCGAGTAACTATATTGAATAAATTAAAAGTTCAACAATGACATTACACATTTGGTTAAAGCTCATGTACTATATCGAACAAATTAAAAGTTTAGGGATCACATTACATTTTAAGTTAGAGTTTAAGGACTATTTGTATTATTATCTGTAAAAGAAAAGCCAATAAATGGACCTTGCTGCCTCGCACAGCATGGAATATATTACATTGATGCATGATTGTGAGAGTGCAACTGCAAAGTGGTCCAACCACTCCCTAAAGCATATTTTAGGTCTTGACTTAAGACAATATCCAAAATCCTTGCTTTTTAGCGTGGGCATGATATGATGATGATGTTTTTTTTTTCTTGGTGTTTTTATTATTGCATTTCTTTTTTGCATCACTACAGACCACCAAAACCCAAAAAAAAAAAAGGAATGTGGAGCTATAATTTTTTAATTTCCACCATGAGTACATTTCTAAGTAACTATGATTGTTCGAGCTCTTGTTCATTAGAGTCCGAGACCAGAGAAAATATGTGAAATGAACAAATGAATAATTTAGAAAACACTTTTTAAAAAATATCACTTGTATAGCCTATAAATATGAATGAACATATTTTCATCGTCCATGAAAGTGTTCGATAATGAAATAATTTTTCGTAGACTAATTATTTCAAGTTATATAAGCGATCATTCTTAGGTAAATATTTTTCATATTATTTATTTTCTGTAAAATAAATGGAGTTGACGACTCTAAAAATTAAACTTACAGATTTTCTTTAAAAAAGGATAATATGAAAAAAGGAATGGTGATGTCAACGTTCTGTAATCTTTACGAGATTGTGCGTATTTTGAATGATTAAATTAACAAAAATTGTTTAATTCCTTTTCTTTTGTTAATTACTCTCCTCTCTTTTCGCTTTGAATTGTGTCCACACCTTTGGATGACAGAGACTATAATAACAAACCCCATTTAAGATGTCCAATAATTTCGCCGCCTCGACCAACTATTGGTGAAAATATAGTACAAAAGATCATCATGAACCCATCCACAAGTCAAATTTTTATTAAGGAACAGCAAAGCAAAACAGCAGGTTACTCGTCATCCATGGGTGGAGAATGGCTACTTTTGTCTGAATTTGGGTGAGTCCAAATTGGCTCAAACGAGAAGGCCAAACCACTGTTTGCGTACGGCTTTAAACAAAGTGTTTTTTCTCAGTTTTCTTTCCTAAGGTTTTAAATAAACGAAAACGACTCCGTTTTCGTCTTCCCATTGTCTTAAAAGAGTAGAGCCACTAGAATTACAAACCGATGCACTCGTTTTATAATTATCCCAAACTAATTTTTATATTATGAAAAATCTCAAAAATAGGTACTCCCGCGCCGCAGTTCCCTCAAACTATTCTTCGCTTTGAAAAACGTCTCAAACTAGTACATTCAAGCCATATTTATTTAGGGCAAAATTAGGTTTTCTAAAAGTGAGGGAGCATTTAGAGAAAATTAATAGATTTTAGCACATTTCTCGATCTAAGATTTTGATCATTTGAGATTTTTTGTGACAAGAAAAATTAGTTTGGAATAAATATGGCATACGAGTATCAGTTTGAGATTTTCTATGACACGCAAATTAGTTTAGAATAAATGTAGCATGAATGTACTAGCTTAATATTTTTTTTTAGGGTATTAATCCTTTTGTAAAAGAACTTATGATTCAGGTAATATTACCCGTGTTTCTTCAAAGTGACTTCCATGGTAGGCCAAACTTGTACTAAATTGCCTGCTGGCATAGATGACAGTCTTTTTGCTTGGACAAAAAAGGAGTTTGGACGAGATTGAGACAACCTTATCCATTATCGGAATGTTAAGTTTAAGGTTCCAAGGACATAGCAACAGCCCACTTAGTTAGAATGTTACACGTAAGCTTTGACCTGTCTTTTGCATAGAGTAATCAAGATTTTGCCAAGACCAAAGAATAGATCGAGGAATCGAACTTGTAATGTTCGGTTTGCGAACTGATCTTGTACCCCGCGGCAATCATTAGATTGGTTAGATGAAAGACGCATGGCTGAAAACTACCGGTATTCATTTTAAGTATTCAGGAAAAGGCCTTCCCTTGGATCCTTTCCTTGCATCGTAGATGATGATCACATGCCAGTGACCCAACAGCAACCAGCAAGAAAGAAGCAGCTGAAACCAGATTAACAAAACCCGTCTTCTTGCTGCTTCTTGTCTCGAGGCATTTTACTAAGATCAAATTCAAAGATAGAAGTTTCTATCTGAGCACAAAAAGCCAAGTGATGAGATTCTCATTCTGAGCCAAACGAGGCCCGACTTCATTGACAATATGAATAATTTGAATCCATGATTGATAAAACCTGCTCCTCTAAATTTGCAGCAGGGCAGGTCTTCGTAATCCTCATATTCAGCAACATTTGTTCTTCGCAACAATGCAAATGAAACCAACATCTATCCACACCTATTTGTCCTAATCAATTACATTTGAGGACATATAAGGCGGAATCATGTGATCCAACCATTGTTGCTATTGTGTCATTCGTCGGGCGGTCAAGGTCAGTGCCGCTCCATATTTCTTTGCCTACACAAGAAGAGATGCTATGACCAGGAAGCTCCTTGGCCAGGTCAGAGACTTCTGCAGCTATCACCATGTTGTCTGGATTCAGGTTGAAAAAGGCCAGATATATTTCTCCTGCATAATATAAGAACAAAACTAGCTGAGCCAAAAAAAGGTCTAAGAATGCTCATACTTGCTCAAGTAGATTGTTTAGCAAAGCTAGTAAGATATGCTGATTAGGCCTTTGACCATTTATTTGAAACTCGATTATGTTGCATTTTGTTCTGCCTTAAAAAATGTCTACATCCAAATTATGCAAGAGGAGGAGTGGGGTAAAAATCTAACCCGATCTTCCAGTTGCAATCCAGGAGCGAGCTCCTGCAGCACCAGCATTAGCTGCACAAACAATTTGGCCATGAATAAGTTGTACAAAAAATTAGATTTGTAGTGTTTGAGATCAGGATCTCTTCTTATAACCTTTGACTTTTTTCATTATAGCGCATAGTCCAGAATAGCTGCTCATCAGCGTACCATTACCGTGAAACTCCCACATCTGTCAAAATTAAACATTCCATTTGTTATCTTCTGCATGAATCTAACCCAAATGATGAATTCTAGTTCGAAGACAAAAATATAGTGGTATGGAATGTCGCAACAAGATCATTTACTTGATAATATTAACGGGTGCCAAAAATGTTACAAGCATAGGAGTTTTTCTAATTGGGTCTCAAGTTTGTCTTCTGTGCTGATCTTCAACTATTAATAACACGTACCTGATTAGCATTCCGTGTGCAGCGCGAAAATGAGCCTCTTGTAAACTCACTAGACGTGATTTTGCGTCTTGGAGAAGCATTTAAGCAGTACTTTGCATTTTCAGAAGCTAATAAGTGAAGTGCTCCCTGATATTGGCTCCCATACATTATTTCTTCGTCTCTGTTACCCAGCACAAGCATATATCAACACTTGTACTATGAAAAATTAAAGTAGAGAGAACAACAAATGGAAACAAGTAGAGAAAGGAGAGAGCATTTTTACGATTCGACTAAAGTATTTCTCTTGTATAGGCAAAAAGGTTCTCCATATCTACCCTCCATGTTCTCTTTCCAGCAGATCCGTTCCAAATCTTGGTCCAGCTCTTTGACCAGCCATCCGCTTGCTTTCGGATCTTTGCAACTAGTCAGACCCAAAACCTCTACCTCTGACTCTTCCACACGCATCGGGTACATTCCAGACCGCCTGTGTTTTCTACCTCTTGGACTGGATGACCCACGGATATATGGGAACTGTAAACTTATCAGTATAAGTAGCCTAAAGTGCTTCGAAATGTTTTTTTTATTGAATCTTAAGAGAAAGTACATGCCTCCACATTGTTTGAGCTATAGGAATTTATCTCGAGTAGAGTGGGATTGGTGATAAGACTGAAAGTTGTATCATCAATGTTCCTCAAATCTCCACCAAACATGAGTGGAGACTTGGCCATCGACCACAAAGTCATCTACAACTATAATCCGTTAGCTCGAAATATGATTTTCTGATTGGTGAAAATATTAAAGTCACAAAAAATCCTTATTAAACACATACCTGTGTTCTTTGCTCCTTTAGGTTCAGCCTACATGTCCTGTGAGGGCCTTCATTTGAACCTAATTGTCGAGAGAGTTTTCACTTAGCAATACATCGCTTCATCTACATGACCATAGACAGTGACAAGGAGTTCATGAATGCAAGATAATTTGCAAACGGCAAAAATTACATAAGGAAGGAGCCCTGACATCCACTGTCTACTGATGTCTGCCATATAACCACGATTGTGAAGTTTCAAACTATCCATCTGCCACCTTCTGAAATTGCAGGTGAAGCTTTATCATGAGCTGTAATTTTATGCTAGGGCACATGAAATTAGCTTGCACAAGCTACAGCGAGAATTCACTCCATGTGTGTAACAACCCGGACAGAGTCAGCAAGCTCGAAACTGCAAAGGAGCATTTAAGGCATAACCTTCAAGGCTGGGGCCTTACTATCACTTCAGAGCCTCTCTCTGGCTCCACAATGCACATTAGGTTTTACAACATCACATGACTAGCATGTTAATTACTTTATTCTGAAAATCCAAACTAGGGCCTGCACTACTGGGTGAAATATCTCGGCTCCTTATGTAACAGAAATCCAACCCATTTGCAAGCAATATTAATTTGACGGAGTGCTAAGGCCGTTAAAACAGCTCTATACCCACTTATTAGTCCAGCCAATCCCTTAAGGGTAAGATGGAGCAACAGACCTTCAACTAATCGCAGAATAAGACAAGCCCAGTGTTATTACCTGGATCAGTAAGATATCCCAGTGGTAGCATATCAAGGTCAGGCCATGATTTCCCCAACAAGCCACTGGCGCCAATCATTTTAGCAGCAGAGAAGTCCCTGATGAACAACAAATTATCAGATTAAAAATAGGTGATCTAAGTCCATCACTTTTGAGCTCGACTGTCGCATGTTAATCACCTCGCAACATCAAAATGTGATGCAACATCTCCCCATGAATCCCAATCATCCGCAGTAATTCTGTACAAGTTGCTCAATCCACTCACAGCCTTTGCCATATCTGGTGTCACACTAGTTCCAGGAGACAGAGAATACAGGATGGGACGGTCAAGCTCCTTTAGAACCTGTGCAAGGCCACATCAGACATTGTAGCTGCCTCAGTTTTCATTTGCAGGATCCCAGTAACAGAAAGGACATTGTTGAATAGGTGAATAAAAGATAAAGAGCCATCATATCGCACCTCGGAGATGTACGTGATCTCATTTATATTCAGATCATCGCCAAATACACAGTCATTTTTTACTGCATGAAAATGATAAACAATTAGTGTTAAAGATAGTGATTGAAATGATTCATAAATTAATTTTATCAACAGTTATTATTTAGTTAAATCATTGTTTTAAACTAATTAAAGCAGTTGAATTTAAGAGGTGATCGGCAGCCCCAAAAATTTACAAAAGTCATGATCAACTCACTGAAATCAACGCCCCATGATGCATATTGCTGATAAAGCGACCTCAAGAAGGCTTTTCCAGCTCCTAAGTCAGTATTTACACTCATGAATCCATGTGGCATCCAAGCACAAGCCTTTTCCTTCATCCCTATATCTTGTGCATGCCAAACCTGACCGGATTCTTGATACGCACTTCCCTAGTATGGAAACAGAGTAGAAGTAAAGAAGTTATTTCAGAGAAAATCAAGGGTCACGATTGATACTTTTCCTAAGACTATGGCAGCAGATCAGTCTATTTTGATAACAGCAAACATAAATAGTTTAAAGGAACTCGCTCTCATGAGTAATTTTAACACCAATGATAATCAATCTTGTCTAAAAGAAGGCTTTGTGCAACACAGAGAAAATCAGCAGATGAAAGCCTACGAGTAAAATGAACAAACCGTGGTCGTATCCAAGATAGGAGTCTTGGCATTGACAGCTTGCGTGCTTATTCCTCTCATAGTGTGTATCCCGAACTTTAGACCCATGCTATGGACTTTATTTGCGACTTCGGTGAACCCTTTCCCACCTCTAGACGAAGGCCATCGAACTGGGTCAGGGATCATCCTTCCCCATTCATCAATCACATCGAATCCGAGAGAATCAACGTAGGCGCCCGGCACTTTTCTTCGGTACCAAAGGTAGTCGACAACTACATACTGTGTAGTTTGGAGGGAAGGGACAAAAGTGAGGACGAGAGAAGAAAATGCTTTAAGTTTCACTAAGAATCGCTTGCTATTCTAGATAAAAGCTGACAATCTATCAATATAATGTGACAGTAGTACAGGTATGACCTCATATCCCTGAGCATGTAGCTTCTGGGAAAGGATCTCCGCATTTTGCAGAAACTCTTCTTCGGAGACGGTCCAGCAAAAGGAATCATAAGAGTTCCAACCTCTTGGCGGGGTGCTAGCACGCTCTTCATCCTTTCGACGCGAAGCTTCAGATGAGACACTGAAAAATTGAAATTAGTCTTACCAATTGCTTCACCTGATTAGAATTACTGAAGACTTCAGATGTCGAGCAAAAATTTTTCGGAACATCTGTGGAAATACATTCCCACTCCCATATCCATACAAAGATTCCAACCCACATTATAGTTTAAGTTAAAGGTTTTACACATGAACTTTATAATGCTGTCAAAATACATCAAAGCACCATTTTTGCTAGTGCCACAGTTTTTCAAGCAAAATAGCAATAACAGAATCAAAAGCACAGAAATTGACACAGAGCAATCTCAAAAAAGGAACTCACAACCAAAAATTTACCAAAAACAAAAGAAATGTGTATACTGACTCCGACAGTTATCTGATCTAGCCCATCCTCTGTCTCACAATTACCCTCACTAGACTCAAAAACCAAAATCCGAGACCAACCCAACTCCTCATAAACCAACGGACACACGAACAAATCAGTTTCCAACAATCACCGCGACTGTTTCTGCAAAACTTTCGCACGGGACTCTCAAGACCTCCAATTCTCACGTCCCGTCATATCTCCACCATTACAGAGTTATGGATCAGCAAAAAGAGCTACCGGATCTTATTGGGTAAGTCCCTAACTCGCGTTACAAACGAGAAACACAACGACCCACGTCCCCGTAAGTTCGGAACTGCCTGCCTTCTAGTCGTGCATTGAAGGAAAATGTCAAAAACCCAATTGGAAGAGATTCGAGCTTCACCTGAGAACGAGCAGGAAGAAGAAGAAGAAGAAGAAGGAGAAGGAAGGTAGGGAAGTAGAGAGGGAGAGCTCCATCGCCGAGAGTGATGAACTGTCGGTCGGTCGTGAGGTGGAAGTACGCGGGCAAAGGAGGAAGGGAGGAAGGAAGGAGGAGAAGCTGGTAACTTTCTTCGTGTTTCGAATAACTCATGCGGAGGGATAGGAGTACGTGCATATTTATAGACTCGGGTTAAAGTTAAAGCCAAGTATAATGAGAGAGAGAGAGAGAGAGAGAGAGAGAGGGGGGGGGGGGGGTTGGAGGGGACCAATAGCAAAATAGAATATTGACGCTCTAATGATTAGGCAAGAAAATTTTACTTAAGGGTTAGTTCGCTTTTCTAAAAATGATTGCTTATATCACTTACAAAATATTTAAAACTCAGAGAAAAATAATTTCGCCGTCCATGAAAATATTTACATATAAATTGTTGTCGATAATGAGAATTTCTTGCGATGATTGATGATACTCAGGTGAAGTAAACGATAATTCAAATGGTTTGTTTTTCGCGAAACAAGCGGATCTTAAAATAGGATGGTGTATTCGGAGGCTGATTTAAGATTTAACTTATATGGAAACTTGAGTGGGGTTTTGTTAATTAGATTGGGAAATATTGGGAGTTAGCATTATGGAAGTTTGCTTCAACTGTAAAATTTTCTTTGAAATCCAATTTGTTGAGTTGGTTGCACTCCCTCCGGTTTATTACCTATTTATTCCTTTTAAGTAATTAGTTCTTTCTTATTTTTTGATATTTACAATCTTAATGTTTCAATGAAATATTGGCCACTCCATTTTTATGATGTGAATTTTTATTTCAATGTTTGATCGATAAGATTATAGCTATCCAATTTTAAGGATTTTATTTATAATTACGTTGAAATGATACCAATGGTCAACACCAACACAACAAGCAAATATGAATTATTGATCTTAATTGAGAGTGATGCCACTCTGGTCAGACCATCGATTTTTTTCTCACCCTCCAAATCTTCACCTGTCTTTCCTATAGCACTTCCAAATAGGGTATTTGAACTTCTCCTCCCACTTTTGGGATAAATGTAGTGAAAGTTTTAAAATTTGTCTCGAAAGTACATTTGAATTCTAAAATTTAGAAAAAAAGTACAATTAAATTTTAAAACTTAACAAATTGGTGCAAAAGAGCCCTTTCGTTAATTCCGTCTAACTTCAATGATGAAAATGCCGACATGGCTTCTTTTTT
This sequence comes from Syzygium aqueum, assembly GCA_031216185.1. NCBI lineage: Eukaryota > Viridiplantae > Streptophyta > Magnoliopsida > Myrtales > Myrtaceae > Syzygium > Syzygium aqueum. The sequence goes on from CM062238.1 coordinate 12,132,295, forward strand.
AATTATTTGCTCTTCCGTAAATGCAAATATTATGGTGGTCCACTCCATCTCGTGATTAACATATTTAATGATGCCATTATGCTGTTTTTAGCTCTTTGTCAGCTCTTGATATCAGAAGAGAGCCAGGTGGTCTCTCCACGTGAAAAGAGACAAGACGGGTGGTCGCTAAAACGTGGGAGGTTGGGAAGCTCTTGATTGGCCGGATACTATTGGATTGCAGAGAGGTGACCACTAAGGCAAGGAATCAAGTTAGACTCATTTTTTGTTAGATGTCTAAGTATTCTTAGTTCTTCTTTCTAATGTAAACGCATCCTCCTGCAGTTTGCTTGACTTGTGCAATTGGATTCTTGGATAGTCAATCTATCAGGAGCAATCCTATCAAGTATACTTGCTTGGCGTTACAGGCGAAGCAAACTGTCAAAAAATGTTGATTGGACATGCGTAACCAGAAAAGAAAGAGATAAGAGGGATAGCGGGTCGTCCCTACTTCATCTCGATAAGGATCTTGTTAGAGGTCGGGTAATGATAACCGATCCGAGCCAAGGTGTGCTCTTGCCTAGATTCCAAGGGTCAATAAACCCTTGGGAGTAAGTGGACATGCAAGGGTAACAAATCCCGAGGATGACCCCATGTAGATTTGTTGGGCATGAGGAGGGTTATCGGGTGCGTTTGGGAGAGTTTTGGGGAACTGCAAAGTTATTTTCATTACCCCAAAGATTATTGACCCCTCGATAATGATTCTTGAACTATTCCTAATTATTTAATTTAGTCCCGAAACTTTTAATTTGTTCAATCCAAAGGTTTAGGTTCAGGTCCCGGCTTTTGTAGACACAAGGCTTGGACGTTGGTGACTTGGGTGCAAGAGTTGGATTTCGAACCCGAGCATGGTTGCAAAGGACCCGAGGAAGGGCACTTGGGTCTGATCCCCGCGTCTGACTTGGGCACAAAAGTCGAATACCTTGGTTATGATCGCTGGAGACTTAGCTATAGGCATTGATGAGCCTAGTTTCGAGGGACTAGCCAAGCGTTTGTGGACTTGGGTTCGGTTGCCAAGAAATTGGGCTAGCCTTAATGGTCTTGGGCCCGAGTACTAGTGACTTAGACATGGGAGCTATGTATCCGGGCACAAGCACTAAGGATACGGGCACAGGCATCGATGTCTTGGGCCTAGCCTCTGGGAGCCTGGCCCAACCGCTGGGGATCCGGTCTCTAGTCTAAGTATTGGTGTTTAGTCGTATTTTGAAAAATGATTCTAATTTTTAAAAGCGGAAATCCTTCTCTTGAACTTAAGAATATATTTTTTCTTAATTATGAAATTTTTTTATTAACTTATTTTCTTAAACAATCTAACCATTGAAAAATTGGAAAATATTTTCCGTTAGAATGGTTTTTGCGAAACAAACGCAGCTTAAAGATTCTGGTGCTGAGCCAAAACGAGGCCTAGCTTCATTGCCAATACGACTCATTTGAATCCAGGATTGACAAAACCCGCTCCTCTATATTTGCAGCAGGGCATCTCTTTATTTTCCCACATTTTTTCCTGTTTGTTCCGACGCATACTTTTCATGAATAAGCTTGGTGCCTAGAAAAACACAAAAATCGGAGGTGGACAGTTGAGTATCGAAGCATCCAATCCAGTCTGCATTCACATAAGCAGTCAATGAAGTGGGAGAACATCACTCAATAAGCAATTCGTGGATGGATGTGCCAGCGAAATATCGGTATATACGTTTGACAGCCTGGAGATGACGTAATCTTGGTTGATGCATGAATTGACTAATCAAGTTCACGACAAAACTAATATCTGGCTTGGTCATGGACATATACTATAGAGCACCAACCACCTGTCGATACATCGGAGAAGTGAGAACCTCACCATGGTTAGCAGAAAATTGAGTCATCGAGGTGTTGACACCTAAATTTTACCTAGTCATTTAGGGTTTAATTGCATAAAAAATTAGGGATTAATTTTTAACCCCTAAGCAAAAATATTTTCATTAAACTAATTGGCATATAGTCTTTAGGCACATTTACATTGATAAGGCACATTAGAGCATGCTTTCTTTGTTTCATTTAAAAAAAAAAAGAGGCTGATTAGCATTATTCAATGCTGGCCAGCGCAAGACCACTATCATAATTTTTTTTTTAAAAAAAAGGAGGAAAAGACAAAGTCAGCGTTATTCAACTCTGACCTGCTTTCTCTCCCCCTAGGCCAGTGCGCCTTCAGCCTTTTCTTACCCCTTGCACCTTCAACGCTTATGGAAGCGGGAGAAACGGCGATGTGCTGAGCGCGGAGACTAGAACGCGGCAGAAACACAGAAGAGGAAGTTGACGTCCGGACGACAAAGTGGCAGGAGGTGAGCGCATCGAGGACGGCGTGACGCTTCCGACCTTCATCAAGGGAGCCCTGCAGCCGCTTTAGCCGAAAATGGGTTTGGTTTGGTCCCGAGAATGGGACTGACCGCTGACGCCAGACGAACGGGGGAGGGCACACTGATCGATGGCACCCCTGAGCTCGAAATGGAGAGGAGAGCGTCGCCGGGGAAGGGGAGCAGCAGCAGAGCCTCCTCCTTCTCTGGGCGTTAAAAAGAAAGGAGGTGAAGAGAGAGGGGGACGGAGAGAGATTTGAGAGGAGGAGACCAAGAGAGAGTGAGAGGAACCGGAGAGGTCCGAGCCTCACTAGCTCGCCGGAGCACCGCCCGAGCCGCCGCCGAACCCCCCAGCCATCGCGCACTACTCCGGCCAGCCGTGTACAGGTGGGTTTCCTTCGCCTTCCCCTGTTTTCGGTCCCTCTCCCCTGCCTCTCGGGTGCCGGACACACCGAGTCTATTCGGTGGTCGCCGGCACCATAAAAGGAGGATAATGCTTGTTATACATTCAAAGAAGTGTTCTTAAACGTTGTATGTCGAAGAGAACCCATGAATCGTGTCAAAATCATCCTAGAAGATCCATCTCTCAGTCGCCTCTCACGTATTTGCTAAAATGCCTCAAAGAAGCCCATTAAGCCTATATCGCCATATCTTTGTGTATTGTTCTTCAATATTTTACCGCGAACCGAGATCATTTTATCGCAAAGCACGGCTGTGAAATCTTCAAACACCACTCATAAGCCGAAAACCGCCTTGAAATCTCAGCCTAAGATCCGTATCCAGACTCGCACACTACCTGTTTGACATAGTGCCTGAATGATGGTCGAGACTATTACCTCCAAAATATGTTCTCGTTAGCTTATATTTATGCTTCGTTTGTACTTGGTTAGACAAGCGGTGACTACCCCGGTGTTTTTCCGTTGTTTTTATGCCATGGTTCACACTTTGTCCGGGTCGGCCGCGTGCGTATATTCCCTCGCCGGAGATCCATTCCCCTCACTGGAGGCATGCTCGCGGTTTGAAGCGCAACCGTTCGCTCTCTATTCCCATTCGATGTGCGTTCATGTTTGTTTGTTCTGTCTTAATGTCTGTTGCTGGTGTTAGAAGTTTGAGGGTCGGAAAATCGAGTTTTTGTTCGTCGGTGCCGTTTCCGTGGCCGGATTTGGTCGCCGGTATGTTGGTAGACGGCAGCGACGTAAGACCACCGTCCGCCGTCGACGCTAGCGGCTCGAGCCGACGATCGGCGGTGGGGCGCTCCCGGCGAATTCCTGGTGATGGCATGAAGGGTCCTCGTTGAAGGGCCAAGGAAGAAGGACGTGCGAACAGAAAGCACGTAGGGGATGAAGATGAAATAAAGAAAATTAGTAAAGAAAAAGAAGAAACAAAAGAAAAAGAAAAAAGAAAAGAGGGAAAATCAAACAAAAAATCATAAAGGAAGTAGAAGAAAGGGGGGAATCCCGGGCGGGTCGGAAATCCGGGTCAGGCAGTCGGGCGGATCGGGTCAGGGACCCGGTCCGGTTTTTTTTTTAATTAATAAAAATATTAAAAACTCCAAAAAAAATTCGAAAATGTTTAAAAACCCAAAAAATATTAAAAGTCTGAAAAAAACACTAAAAAACATAAAAAAATTCAGAAAATTTTAAAAAAAAATTATAAAAAAAATTATTTAAAAAAAATCTAAAAAACATAAAAAAAAAATTCAGAAAAATTTCAAAAAATCCAGAAAATTAAGAAATGTTTAGAAATCAGTTTTGGGCTTAATTTCACTAGATCTTAATGTTTAATCTCATTCTAGACTTAGTTAAAAATTTTAAAAAAAAGAAAAAAATCCTCTAAAAAAAAATCAGACATGCCATTAGGGCTCTACCTTAAGGTTTTTTTATTGCATTTTCTTTTTAGAGACGATGCTAGGTCGCTGGTTGTTTATATTCTTTGTGATTATTTGGTTGCGCACCTTTAAATACATTGGTTGTTATTTTCTATTTTTAGCATGGTTAGGGCAAGCTTTGGGCTTTTCGATAGGCTGTCATGTACGTTAGTTTGAGAACGTTCAAGTTTAGGTACCGAAAGGGCGCTAGTTATATCGCTAGTGTAATCAAGTCTCCGAATTTTGGAATCTCTGGTTTTCGCATGTATCGAGACGACACTCCCGTGTCTCGATTAGGGTTTCTAGTCGACCCCTGATCATGGCTAGTGACGACTCCAATCGAATGTGTAAATTAAGCAATCCTCGTCGCGTGAGGTATGAGACTCGGGAGTGCCTCGGTCCTTGACAAATACCTCTTGGCCTAAACCCGATCGGTTCGGGGAGATCGCGACACGAGGCTAGAAGGGTAGATACAGGCTTGACCTCAGCAAGGTCAAATCATATCACTGACACTTTACAGAATTGTGTAGTGCTCTCATATAAGTACGATGGTTAATTGAGAAATCTTCATCAGCAAAAGGAATATGATCTTTCAACAAAATGGACTCAACAAATTCCTCTGATTGACCATCATCTATGGTTTTCGGCACACGTAATTCGTTAAGGACCTTCATCAATCTCTCATTAGCCTACTATAATTGGAGGATTTTCTTCTTCATTAGAAAGTCAATGTTCTATTTTCATATCAACTGTTACTACTGATTACTGTATGCGTAATTCCGAAACACGCCGGAAGTTGAGGCCTTCTCTCTTTTCTTTCCTGCGTTTCAGTTCAAAACCAACGGTCAGCACTCTCGGCAATGAAGCTCTCCCTCGCCATTTCCCGCACTTGTTTCTCTTTCTTCTTCTTCCTCCTAGTTGTCAGGTGAAGCTTGAATCACATTCGCATTGCGCGCGTGCTTGTTCACTGCAAACTCGAACCAGATTTTGTGCTTTTTCTTGATGCACGACTAGGAGAAAGGCAGTTCTTTTTTCGTCTGGTAATGCAAGTTACCGACTTACCTAATAAGCTCTGGTGGCACTTTTTGTTGACTTATGCTATGTAATTGTGGAGATATGATAGGACGTGGTCAACGCGTTCATTGCAAGTTCTGTGCGAAAGTTTTGGCGAAACAATCCGAAACTGATTCACGTGAATTATGTGCGAGTTCCGTGTGAGTTCCAGGTGATCTTGGGAAACCGATCCGTTCATGTCTCTGTTGGTTTATGATGATTTGGGTTGATCTCAGTTTTTGCATAGGATAAAAAATGATTTTTGTGCAATGAACGTACCCTAAGATTCTGGTGCTGAGCCAAAACGAGGCCCAACTTCATTGCCAATACGACTGATTTGAACCCATGATCTGACAAAACCTGCTCCTCTAAATTTGCAGCAGGACATCTCCTTATTTTCCCACATTTTTAACCGTCTCGTTCCACTGCATACTTCTCAGATTCAGAAAATTGTGTTCTTCGCGACGATGCCGATGAAGGTAAGAAGGAAAACAAGAATAAAGTTCAAAGGAATTTGAAACCAAAATCTTATTTGCACCTATTCGTCCTAATCAATTACAGTTGAGGACAAATAGTGCGGAATCATAAGATTCCACCATTGCTGCTACTGTGTCATTCATCGGTTGGATGTAGTCGGTGTCCGTCCATATTTCTTTGCCTGTACAAGAAGTGACGTTCCGACCGGGAAGACTTGGCCAGGTCTGAGACATGCGCGGCTGTCACCATGTCGACTTGATTCAGGTTGAAAAAGGCTAGATATATTTCTCCTGCATTGACGTAAGAACAAAACTGAGCCAAGAAAAAAGGTCTAAAAATGCTCATACTTGCTCAAGTAGCTTGTTTGGCAAAGATATCAAGATCTGCTGTGATTAGGCCTTGGACCATTTGTTTGAAACTGGATTACAGTGCATTTCGTTGTGCCTTAAAAAGTGTCTACATCCAAATTATGCAAGTGGAGGAGTGGGGTAAAAATCAAACCTGATCTTCCAGTTGCAATCCAGGAGCGAATTCCTGCATCAGCATCATTAACTGCACAAACACGGCGGCCGTAAATAAGTCGTACAAAACATTTAATTTCTGGTGTGTGACATCAGGATCTCGTTTCATAACCTTCAACTTTTTTCATTATTGCGCATTGTCCAGAATAGCTGCTTATCAGTGTCCCGTTACTGTGAAACTCCCACATCTGTCAAAATTAAACATTCCTGATGTTATTTTCCTCATGAATCTAAGCCAAATGATCAATTCTAGTTCAGAGACAAAAATTATAGTGGTATGGAATATCGCAATAACATCATTTACTTGAAAATATCAAGTTCCAAAAATGCGGCAGAGGAGTTTTTCTAATTGGGTCTCAAGTTTGTCTTCTGTGCTGATCTTCAACTAATAATAACACATACCTGATTAGCATTCCTTGTGCAGCGCGAAAATGAGCCTCTTGTAAACTCACTAGACGTGATTTTGAGTCTTGGAGAAGCATTTAAGCAGAAGTCCGCATTTTCAGAAGCCAATGAGGGAAGCGTTCCCAGATATTGGTTCCCGTACGTTATCTCTGTCTCTGTTACACAGCACAAGCATATATCAACACTTACGGCTATGAACAATGACAGTACAGAGAACAACAAATGGAAAAGAGTGCAAGTAGGAGAGAGCTTTTTCATGATTTGACCGAAGAATTTCTCTTGTATAGACAAAAAGGTTCTCCAAGTGTACCCTCCATGTTCTTTTTCCAGCAGATCCGTTCCAAATCTTGGTCCAGCTCTTTGACCAGCCATCCGCTTGCTTTCGGATCTTTGCAACTAGTCAGATCCACAACCTCTACCACTGACTCTTCCATTCTTGTCTGGTACATTCTAGGCCGCTCATAATTTCTACCACTTGGACCTGCCCCACTGATATATGGGAACTGTAAAATTTATCCACGTAAGTAGCCTAAAAGTGCTTCGAAATGTTTCGTTTTTATCAGATGTTTAGACAGGGTACATGCCTCCACATTGTTTGCGCTATGGGAATTTATCTCAAGCAGTGTAGGATTGGTGATAAGACTGGAAGTTGTATCATCAATGTTCCTCAAATCTCCACCAAACATGAGGGGAGACCTGGCGATTGACCACAAAGTCACCTACAACTATAATCCGTTAGCATGACATATGATTATCTGATTGGTGCAAATAGTGAAGTAAAAAAATCCTCATTAAACACATACCTGTGTTCTTTGCTCCTTTATGTTAAGCTTACATGTCCTATGAGGGCCTTCACTTGAACCTAGTTGTTGAGAGAGTTTTCACTTTAGCAGTACATCATTCCATCTACTTTCACTGCAAAAAAAAACACTGGATTAGCGATGAAATTAGAGACGGAAATCTTGGAAAAATCCGTCGCAAATCGAATTTGCGACGGAAAAAATTCCGTCGCAACTAGCGCGTCGCAAATTTTTGCGACGGAAAATTCAAAATTTCGTCGCAAATTTGCGACGAAAAAAAATTCGTCGCAAAGTAGCCACGAATACAATCCGTTGCAAATATTCCGACGGATTTAATCCGTCGCAAAATTCGTCGCAAATTTGCGACGTATTAAATCCGTCGCAAATTTCGTCGCAAAAATCCGTCGGAATTTCGTCGCAAATTTGCGACGAAATAAATCCGTTGTAAAATTCGTCGCAAAAATTTGTTGTAAATTTCGTCGCAAATTTTGCGACGGATTTGTCCATCGCAAAATTCGTCGCAAAAATCCGTCGTAATTTCATCGCAAATTTAGTCGCAAATTTGCGACGAATTATGTCCGTCGCAAAATTCGTCGCAAAAATCCGTCGCAAATTTCTTCGCAAATTTGCGACGAACTCTATCGGTTGGAAAACTCGTCGCAAAATCGTCGAAAAATTCGTCACGAATTGCATCGGAAAATTCGTCGCGAATTTCATAGCAAATTAGCGACAAACTTTAATAATAGCAAAATTCGGCTTAAAATATTCGTCGTTATTTTTACATCATTTCGGCCTTAAATTATTGTCCATGTCAATCAAAGGAGACAATGACATATAATTGAAACAGAAAAACGAACAAACCATACATTCTGACAAACTAGCCACAATGACATATAATTAAAACAAATAACAGAAGGAAAGTTTTATAGTTTGACATGATGCTATTTGATATCCAATCTTACAATACATTCAAAATATGAACCAAGAAACGGGATAATCATAGAAGATGCAAAAAAAACCATACAGAAGAAGATGCAGCCTTTGTATGATGGCAGGACACCAAAAGTAGTCATCTTTGTCGAGACATGAGGAAATGTCGATACATAAATCAGTCCAGAATATAAAAAAATCGTTTATGCATGGATGTGAAACTAACTAGGTGTAAAGTAACACAAATACGTTTCAGAATGAACATAAATGTTCATATATATGAATATGAGTGAAATTATGAAAAACTAAGATTGCTTACCTAAAAACGTCAACTACAAAGGCTAGAGAAAATCATCATCACCATCATCATCATCATCATCATCATCACCATCATCATCATCATCATTCCCGGCATCAATGTGTTGGTCATCATTGTGCGCATCACCTATTGGATTGGCTGAAGGTTCAGGAGGACCGTAATTGTGATTGATGTTAAGGTGTTGCATAATCAATCTCATTTGTTCTTTCAAGTTATGTATTCGTTCATCCTTCTTAACAAGTAAATCATTCAGACGACTCACTTCTTGGGTCAATTGCTCGTCTGGTCGTGACCTCCTTCGACCAGTCCCAACGGATGATGAACTTCCAAGACTATTCGGCATAAACATCTTTGACAACGATCCCAGCCCCAATATTTTCCCTTTTTTTGGCCCACCCGTTGCCTCCAGCCATAATGCCATATTATCAACTGGTGGCCGGGACTCAGGACAATCATCACTACCACTAGCACTGCTCATTACAAGTTTATCATAGTTGTCCTACATTAACAATGTAGATGAAAATAAAATCACTATATATATTTATATATATATACACACCATCAATCAGCAAAGCATTCACGATCAAACTTTTAGTTTACATATAAGTCAAAGCATAACTTTACATACCTTAACAGTTTTTGCTTGATCGCCAGTCCATGTCTTATCTTTCTTTTGAAATGTGCGTTTAAATGTAGTTGCAAATGTCGGTTCTGTCCCCAATTCATGTGCCTACAAAATGTACACTTGAGTAATTGAATTAAATTAAGTTATAATGCATGTAACAGATTTACCAGTCGTTTGCGATGCTCCGCAATGTTGATAGAGCCCCCAGCATATGTGGCTGACCCCTCACTAGAACTAGAAGATCGATTCTTTTTATTCTGCTCACAAAGTTGCCGACTCTGTTCAGATGCCCAAAATCTGTTAATTGCTACCCAATTATCAGCTGTAAAGAAAGACGGCTTCGCTTGCTTGCTCTTCGCTCTATTCACGACATTTCGCATAAAATCACTTATTATCTTATCGAAAATTCTTCTCACTTCATTGTCTTCCCCTTCCTCCCATTTAAACTTCCGCTGCAATGAATAAAAACACAAATTGAAAATTATTATGATGAGCACATATCCATAACCATGCACCAGACACATATAGACATATTTTGTAAAGTTCATGTCGGGGAAAATATTCGGTCCTTTAGGTATCGAAAACTACAGAGTTGTTCTGGTCCCATTACATCATTCTTGACCATCAATATACTACACCAAACTGAATTGACAAGAAAATAAAATATGTAAAACTTACCTTGAACTCATTCCACCACATTTCTTTCGCTTCTTGTGGAACACTTCTGTAATTAATACACTGTCCCATCCAAAATTTTCTTACTATTTTGTTCAATTCTTTCACAACAGACGTAGCATCCGTGAATCTACATTCATACGAATATTGTGCAACATGGACAATTCAGTTGATATCAATATCTAAAGCCCTAAATATGATATATACTAAAATAAAAACGAAGCACTTACGAATCTCCAAATGGGCATATGAAGAATCGGTTATCTTCTTGACCGATGTTTTCGTCAATATTCAATTGTTCCACCGAATAATGGGGTGGAACAGAAGGAGAGGGAGCTAAAGGAGATTGAATTGGAGAACGTTCAGTTCGCATGTGATCAAGTCCCGTAACATGTTGTTGAGTGTGGGAGGAAGGGCCAACGTGCTCATATTGTGATAGATCATATTGTGGTTGAGGGTTAGATGCCAGGATAGGAGAAGAGGAAAGGGATGGGGACGAGGACGAGGACGAGGTATAGCCTTGTCTTCTAGCCATGTGACCTCTATGTTTATACTGACAAGTAGGAAGGTTATGTGAATATGTAAAGAACTATCGACATGTAATACGAACACATAATGATGTACATGACGAAACTTACCATTTTGATGGAAAGACTGAGAAAATGTTTCCTTGAAATGAGCCAATGTCGAGTGTTTATGACATGCAATTTCCTACAAACAAATATACTATGAATCCTGTCGCGACCCTAAAAATTTTTTTATCGTTACTTTCGATTTTCGGGGCTAATGGATTATTAAGAATAATCTTAACTCGGGCCCTCCCAAGCCCTACCAATTCGCAACTTAGGGTTTAAGTTCTTAACATGCAATCATTTTCATGCTTGGAGTCGCCACTAATCAGTTTGTGGTAGGTCGATTAGAAACCTAAATAAAACATAGGGAGATATGTTTTATTTCTACGAACCAGAGATTCTAAGTCCGGGGACTTGATTACGCTAGATCTAGTCTAACGCCCTTTCGGTACCTTTTCATTTCAAAAATGTTTTGGCAGGCAGTTTGGATCTATTTTAACTTATGTCACTAACATGTGAGGTGTTCATGCGGGTGCGCAAACCACCAATTTAACACCCAATAATCAAAGCATTAAATAAATTGCAAGTTGGGAGGGATTACTTACCTCAAATCCAGCAAGCATCTGCATTGTTAGCTAGAAAATCACATCAAACACCCTAATATGATTTCTAGTTAACAAACAATCACTCAATTTCTCTATTTTTGGATTTTCACTTATTTAAATGAAACCTAGTCTATATGCAATGACGTGCAAAGATGACATGCGAATTAATGCAACCTAACGTGCCATTCTATATGACATGCGATGACGTGACTTAATTCTAATGACGAATGCATGAATTATTTTTGGTATTTTTCTTTATGAAATTCGGAATGAAAAACATGCCTAAAATAACATGCAACCTATGACTTTCTATTTTTGGTATTTTCTGTTTAAAATTCGAAATTAAAAAATACCTAAGTTAACATGCATTCTATGATGACTTAATCTACCCTAAAATGATTTCTTTTTGGGATTTTTGATTAAAAATTCGAAATTATAAAATTGCAGAAATTAAAATGCAATCTATCTTAATCTATCCTAAAACAATTTATTCTTTTTTGGGGGATTTTCTTGAAAATTCGAAATTAGAAAATAACGTGAATAATCCGTTAGGATTAAAACCATATTTAATTTAAATTAGGAAACATGCCACGTTAAGTCCTAATTTAAATTAAATACTTATCTCATCCTTCGGGATATGTTCAAAAACCCTAGACATGCAAAACTCTAATTTAAATCTGACTAATTTTTTGAAAATTTTCTGCTTTATTTAAAAAAAGAAAACAACTAAACAAACCAAGATGACAACCGATTCAACTCAACCACGCGATCCGCCACGTTCGCTTCAAACTCGGATTAGGCACAAGAATCAAATTATCGGTCATATCTAGAGGGTTATAGATATTAACGGATAATTGATATCCAAATTTGGGAAGCAAATAAAAATCATTATCGTATTCAAATAGTTATGAACAGGATAATGATTCTCCGTACCGCCGCGTATCGGACTTTAGGGTTAAAGTCGGATAGTCGTCCCGATACGTTGCTAAATTAGGAAAATTTCCTAATTTGAATATTCTCAAAATATTGCGAATATCTAGAACATTATCTAAAGATATCTAAATATGCACGTGATATTCACGAAATATTCAAAACGATTCAAACTAGGAAATTAGATATTCTAAAAATATCCAAAACATATCCACTTACCTAATTTGAAAAATTTCCAAATTCGCGTCGGTCGGGGTCGGGATCGCGACGGCGAGACACGGGGCACGGCGACTCACGTTGGCGCTTGGTGCAGGCTCACGGCGCGGCTGTCCGACACGGCGGGGACGACTCCGGGCAGCGGCGGTCGACGGTGGGGAGCTCACGGTGTTCTCAGTGTGGCGAGAAGAACCACGATAGTGATCGTCTCAATTTTTCTGATGAAGACCGGCTGACTTTCTTTCAATTTGTGGCTGTGTCTTCCGTGAAAAATAATGTTGACCCTCTCTACTCTTCTTTTTTTTGATTTTCTTCTCTTCCCATCATGTGTCCAGAGACACCCTTTCATGCGTGGCTTCTTGGACTTTCTTCAATAGGCAAAGAACGTGAACAATTTTCACATGAGGAAGCTCTTCTTCTCTTTTCTTTCCTGTTGCTTTTTCTATTCTGCACGTTCTGATGTAGATCACGAACGAAACATGCAAGATTAGTGGTGTCCACACCAAGGAAGAACGTGGACTCTCTGAATGTTGATGACGCGTTGCTGCACGTGAAGACCTTGGACGAAGAGGTTTTTCTACACGCTCGGCGCTTTCTGCATGGACCTAAAGAAACGGCAACAGCAGGCACGGTATTGACTTTGACGGTATGGCCTTGGCGTGAGCAAGAGGTGGTTGGGACAGGAGTTTGGATGAGTCTTCAGTGGACTTCAGCCTCGGGGGTTTCTCGGTTGACTGGGCTTGCAGAAGCTATGGCGTTGATGAAGCAGCAGCAACGTGATGGTCTTCGTTCGGGGGAAGGAGCAGCAGATTAGAGAAGTCAGCAAGGTGGACCAACAGCGGCAACGTGGGGGATGTTCTGTGCGTTCTTCATGGGAAAACGCCAAGGAAGCTCGTCCAGGGTGCAGCGCACGTTGACAGCGCCGGGAGAAGTTCTCGGTTGACTGGGGGACTTCTCTATATGGTCTTCTACGCCTTCTGCATGGGAAAATCGCCAGAATCGGCTGGGACAGCCCCTCTTCAACGCTGTGGGGAGACGTCTGGACGTGCAGGGACCTTCGAATGGTGAGACATCATGGGGAGCAGCCGTGAGGCATGGGCAACGGCGACGTAGGGGCTCTCCTTTCCTCACGTTCTCTCCAAAAAAAAAATTCTGGTCTGCCCTTGTGTGTGTCCCCCATAATTTGACCTAATATTATGTATATATAGACTAATCTAGGTCAAATTAAATGGGCTTAATTGACCTAATGGGCTTAGACTTGGGCTTAGGGCTTAATTCAACTTAAATGGGCTGCATTAACTTGGGCTAAGTCCAAATTAAAACAACCAAGCCCACGTGACGTGAAATTCCCGGCCCTAGCATCCCGAGCGAGCCGCGTTTCGTTCGATAAAATTTAAGTTCGATTGCCATCGCCAATTTGATGCAAATGCAATTAAACTAAAATGAACCTAAACTATATATTATGCAATTTAAATATTTTTGTTTAGGGGTTAAGAGTTAATCCCTAATTTTTCTATGCAAATTACGACTAAATGAATGTCAGTAAAATTTAGGTGTCAACAGCTGCCCCTCTTTGAGGGTGAGCTCGCAGAGGTTGCATTCAAAGACTAAATGATACCTAAATTTCAACCATGCAAATGCAATGAATGATATTTTTGTCGGGATTGTGAGTCCCATTTTCAAATGCAATAAGAAATGATGCATGCTGACATAACAGGAAAACATACCTGGAATTACTTACCTGACAGAAGTGAGATAATGCAATCCGAGGCATGACTCTGACTTTTGAGTGTTGTTTGGCAAATGTCTGGGCTCTGTCCCATAGGTTTTGCCTGATACACTGTTGATGAATTTTGGTGATCTGCAATTAAGTCAAAACACCTGAAGAAAGCTCAACGTATCTAACCATCACCTGGATTCGTGAGATAAAAAAGTGTAAAAACGTTCCGACCTTTACAAATTACCTATATATCTCCATAGGTATTTGTGAAGGTTTAGCCGCTGCGCCTATGACCTTAACTCATAGACACGTCACGGGGGAACTAAGAGGATATTCCGACCTTTACATATATCTGCTCATATGCAAAGATTTGGCCGCCTCACTTATATCTGCTCATAAGTGAACTGCGGGGGAACACCTGAGGGTTGAAAGAATATTCCGATCTTTACATATACCGTTTATATGCAAAGATTTGGCCGCCATGTCTATATCTGCTCATAGACATGTAACGGGGGAATATTTGGGATAAGGAGAGTATTCCGATCTTTACATATACCGTTTATATGCAAAGATTTGGCCGACATGCCTAGACATGTAACGGGGGAATATTCGGGATAAGGAGAGTATTCTGATCTTTACATATACCGTTTATATGCAAAGATTTGGCCGCCATGCCTAGACATGTAACGGGGGAATATTCGGGATAAGGAGAGTATTTCGATCTTTACATATACCGTTTATATGCAAAGATTTGGCCGCCATGCCTATATCTGCTCATAGACATGTAACGGGGGAATATTCGGGATAAGGAGAGTATTCCGATCTTTACATATACCGTTTATATGCAAAGATTTGGCCGCCATGCCTATATCTGCTCATAGACATGCAACGGGGGAATATCTCGAGATTAAAGAAGCATTCCGACCTTTACATATACCGTTCATATGCAAAGATTTGGCCGCTTCACCTATATCTGCTCATAGGTGGGTAGCGGGGGAATCTTCTGGAGATTGTAATAATCTGATTTTGGTGAACAGTGGGACTAGCCCGAATGTTCGAGGGTTCCTTGACAAAGTACCTGGATCTCATCAGAGGTACCTGAAAAGGCTTGATCAATAGACACCTGCACATCATCAAAGGCATCTAGAGATCGCAACGAAAATGATCGAATATGGGACCTGACGATTGCTCGCACAGGTTAGGGATGTAGAGACATACTTACCTGGTGATATCTCTGACTCCTGAGGGGGTGTCTCCTGCTAGACACAGTTTTAAGCAACATGTAATATGCATTCGCACTATCGAGAACACATAAACACATGCACTATGAATTCAACTCTTCCATGCATGATGATTTTGTCAAATCGGCATTAGAAACTCCGTTGGGGAAAAATTATGACAAGACAATCCTAACTCACAAACGGATGTCTTGAAAATGTCGAATGAGGGACCTTCAGTCTGAAAGGGCTTTTCTCTCATTCTCACCGAAAAGGCTGATTTACGAGGATCTCTCCATCTCACTATCATCATGTCGACAAGGGTCTGAGTATTCTCGCAAGCGGTACGACCTTACCAATCCAAGAGGTCTTTACTGGGGACTATAACATGGGCTTGGTCAATGGCTTAGCAAATGGGACTCTTCGAGTCGAGGCTATTGAAGGAAAATACTCTGCAATTGTCTCCGGGTTTACAAGTCAAGAACCCTGTAAAACGAGGTAGAAATAGACCTGCTCGCACTTCTTCGAGCTAAGCTTATAAACATTTGAAATTCTACGTTAGTTCAAGTGCCCTAATCTGAAGAGACTTTGCAAGGGATGTAACGTAGGCTAGGCTCATGGGTTGAGAAATGAACGGATCATTTGGCTCAAAATATATGATTGGGGTGAATAAGTTGGTGATCATCTTGGCATTGTCACCGGCCTTCTTCTTCACTAGAGATTTTCTTCTCAATAAATACTCCATTAGCTTCGAGAGTTCATTACTTGATTTCTCTAAGACTTGTCTACTGGGGATTTTGATATGCTTCATCTTGGCATTTTCTATTGGGCATTGGCCTTGCTTTTACCAGGCACACTGCTTTTCTTGCCCCTTTTCTCCCCTTTTTTTTTGACATACACTGCTTACAATGTAAACACTGACCAGCTAATCTGACTGATTGACTCGCTGTTTGAACTCGGAAACTTCTTGCTTTCGGTCAATGCTCTGGATATGCTGCTTGAACAATGATGGCTTCTTGCTTTGCCCCAGTGTGGGGGATGATCACCAACTGGGTTTGTATGAAACGAATTTACAGGCTCAATTGGGTTTTGCAAAGGGTAAAGTGTATATAGGATAGAGAAAGAAATGCTCTTCGTCATCCTAAGGCACTTGAACTTCACGTGAATTCATCTGAAAAAGCAACACTCGAAGATTGATGCAAGTGAGAGCAAGAAGATTTCAATTCATTTCATTCCACCTTAATGCTGATTTACTCTAATTTGCCCCGATGTGGGGTGGTTCTTGACAGGGGTAATTTGAATGAATTTCTTTCTCCAAGTGTTTAGGCTCAAAGGGGCGAAGCAATGGATAAAACTTTTCTGTTTTAAGGTAGAGAAATGAAATGCCTCTTGTCATTTCGGTCGCCGTACCTTTTGCGAGAAAACTCTTTATCTTGCAGATATGGAATTTTTCACTCAACTCGCTGGGGATTTTTCACTTTTTCTACTCAACTCACTGGGGATTAATAAATTGGGACTGTGTATAGGATATGGCTCGCCTTTCATCATCTCTATGCACCTCATTCGACAAATTCAACTCATTTCACATAGGTTATCAAATTGTCTAAACAGATTTCCTCCCTTTGAAATTGATAATGCAAATCGACAAAATAACCATGTAGAATTTAAAGCCAATGCACACATTTCATCTTAATTTTGAATTGGTTGGGAATCATTTATTCATCATTAAACTGTTTGCAATTCAGAGTAAAACCAAACACACGAAAGATTTCGCTGCAAAATGTCAAGCTTTGTCAAGGATAGTACATCTTTACAGCATCAGAATTAACAGGGTTGGAGAACTCACGACCGTCCATCTCTGCGAGAATCAGGGCACCTCCGGGAAGTACCTTTCTAACCACATATGGACCCATGTAATTTGGAGCGAATTTACCTCCAGGAACAGGGAAGATTGGCAGCACCTTCCTCAGGACTAGATCACCTACCTCAAAGTGTCTGGGACGCACCTTTTGATTGAAGGATCTAGCTATCCTCTGCTGATAGGTTTGACCATGGCAAATGGCTTTCAACCGCTTCTCATCAATCAGGTTCAGCTGCTCCTGTCTTTGTCGAATCCATTCCGCTTCAGACAACTCCACTTGGGATAAAACACGCAGGGAAGGGATCTCCACTTCAACGGGCAGAACGGCTTCCATGCCATACACCAGAGAAAAAGGGGTCGCACCGACAGAGGTTCGGATGGAAGTTCGATATGCCATCAATGCAAATGGCAATCTCTCATGCCAGTCACGATAATTCTCGGCCGTTTTAGCCAAGATCTTCTTGATGTTCTTGTTAGCGGCTTCAACTGCTCCATTCATCTGTGGACGATAGGGAGATGAATTCAAATGACGGATCTTGAACTCATCGAACAACTGGTCCACGAACTTGTTATTCAAATTCGTCCCATTATCAGTGATAATAGCCTCGGAAACGCCATAGCGAGCGATTATGTCTCGCCTGATAAATCTCACAACATTCTTTGCAGTGACATTAGCATAGGATGCCGCTTCAATCCACTTGGAGAAATAATCGATTGCGACCAAGATGAAACGGTGTCCATTCGATGCCTTGGGCTTAATAGGGCCAATCACATCGATGCCCCACATTGAAAAAGGCCACGGCTCGGACAGCTGATGTAACTCCGTGGGAGGAACATTTATTTTGTCCCCATGAACTTGACAACGATGACATCTCCGAACATGTTGGATGCAGTCACCTTCAAGACTGAGCCAATAATAACCCAATCTCATGATTTTCTTGGCTAGCATGTGGCCATTCATGTGAGGACCACATATTCCTTCGTGCACCTCTTGCATGATTCTGGTAGCTTCAACTGCTTCTACACACCTTAGCAGAATCGAATCATAGGACCTCTTGTACAGTTTTTCACCACTGACAAAGAATTTCGAGGCCATTTTCATTATGTATTTCCTGTCGGCTGGAGTGCTCCCTTCGGGAAATTCTTGCTTCTGGATATAGTTCATGATATCGTAATACCATGGCTTCTCGTCAGGTTCTCCAGTCACAACCATACAGTAGGCCGGTTTTGCTAGGACTTCGATCTTCAAGGGTTCTACCTCTACTCCACCGGTCACTTGCAGCATGGAAGACAGCGTAGCTAGCGCATCAGCGAACTAATTGTGGGACCTCGCCAAATACTCGAAGGAAATGTTTTCAAATTCCTTTATGATTTCTTCAAGGTATTCATGATACGGCACTAATTTGGCGTCTCTTGTCTTCCACTCTCCTACAGTCTGGAGAATGATCAAGGCGGAATCACCGAACACTTTTAACTTGGTTATCCCCATTTCCACTGCTACTTGAAGTCCGAGAATACAAGCTTCATACTCGGCTATATTGTTGGTACATGGGAACACCAACTTTGCTGCTACCGGATAATGCTGCCCATCTGGGGATATTAAGACTGCCCCAGTACCAGAACTAGCTAGGTTTACAGCTCCGTCGAAGAACATGGTCCAGGTGTCTTCTTTTATCAACAGAATACGGTCTTCTGGGGAATATCCATCATCATCCGAGGTTCCAGGATTCTCGGCCAATATATCAGCAATTACCCGGCCTTTGACTGATTTTTGTGGCATCATCTGAACATCAAACTCCGAAATTAAGATTTGCCATTTGGCCAGCTTCCCTACTAACGCCGGTTGATCGAGTAAATACTTGATGGGGTCATTCTCTGTCACGAGCAAAGTCTGGTAATGCAATGTATACTGTCTCAGCCTATGGAGCACCCATACCAGTGCAGCGCAAGTCTTCTCAGCCTCAGGATAGTTCAACTCCGAGATGGTAAACTTCTTACTCAAGTAGTAAATGGCACGCTCTTTTCCATCCTCAAGATTTTTCTGGGCTAACATTGCTCCCAGAGACTCGCTATGAACGGTGAGGTATAAGATCAAGGGCTGGCCCGGCACTGGTGGGACTAGCACCGGAGGTTTCACTAAGTACTGCTTCAGTTCTTTAAATGCTTCCTGGCAATCATCATCCCATTCTACCTGAGCATTCTTCCTTAGAAGTTTGAAGAACGGTTTAGCAGTTTCAGAGAGCTGGGAAATGAACCGGGCTATATAGTTTAGTCTGCCCAAGAGGCTGCGTACTTCTTTCACAGTCGACGGGGGTTGCAGCTCGCAAATAGCCTTTATTTTGGAAGGGTCGACCTCAATGCCCTTACTGCTTACTACAAACCCGAGTAGCTTGCCCGACGTCGCTCCAAATATGCATTTCGCCGGGTTGAGACGGAGCTTAAACTCACGGAGTCGGTCGAACAGCTTCTTCAGGGTGACAACATGACTTTCCCCAAGTCGGGACTTAGCAATCATGTCATCGACGTAAATCTCGATCTCTTTATGCATCATGTCATGGAAAAGGGCTACCATTGCACGCTGATACGTTGCCCCGGCATTTTTAAGGCCGAAGGGCATGACCTTATAATGAAATGTACCCCAAGGAGTGATGAATGCCGTTTTCTCTTTATCACTGTCTTTCATCCTTATCTGATTATAGCCCGAGAAACCATCCATGAAAGAAAACAGTTCGAATCCAGCAGTACTGTCCACGAGAACGTCTATATGCGGCAATGGGAAATCATCTTTAGGGCTAGCCTTGTTCAGGTTGCGATAATCGATGCAAACCCGAACTCGGCCATCTTTCTTCATGACTGGAACGATGTTTGCCACCCAGGTAGGATATTGGGTGACTTCGATGAATCCCACCTTCAAGAGCTTCATGACCTCCTCCTCAATTTTCTTTGAAAGCTCTGGCTTAGTTCTCCGCAGCCTCTGCTTCTTGGGTGGCATGCCCGGATTAGTAGGCAGGCCATGCTCCACAATGGAAGAGTCTAAACCCGGCATATCGGCATACGACCAGGCAAAGATGTCCTGGTAGTCTTTCAGCAGTTGGACTAAGCGTTTGGCCTCATCTTCGGGAAGGGTTGCCCCTATCTTGACCTCCTTGGTCTCTCCAGAGTCACTCAAGTTGACGGTAATAGTTTGATCTGCCGTCAGGACTTTAGGTCTTTCATGGTGCTCTAGGTCACGCTGAATATCTAAGGAGTCATCAAGTTCTCCGGCATCATCGAGATCAAGCTCGGTGGCGCATAATTCATCGGATTGGACCGTTCCCATACCCTCATGTGTCACAAGCTTGCCCCTGAAACATAAAGTAAGGGATTCAGAAGGACAAACAGGGCTAAACATTGCATTTTTTTTGTAAATTTTTTTGTTTTTGTTGACTCTTTTTTTGTCTTTTTGAAATTCTTTTTGAAAAAGGTTTTAAACACGAGAAAGCATGAAGAAGTCCAGGCCTCAGAATTCTCCTTGGACTATATTTTCTTTTATCGGTTGGATATCATCACCGGGCTGGTTTGATGTACCTCAACATGCCCTCAAAAAATGAGAATAAAACTTGTAATTTCATTGATGATTTCAAAATGAATTACATTTATTGAATTTAAATTGCAATAATCAAAACCTAAGAACGGAAACAGAAAGCAGCACCCGAAACGGGGCGAATCCTAGAAAGCAATAAAAATTCCCACGCAGGGGAGTGTGTGGAAAAGGAAAAGTGTTACTCTTGTGGGCCTGTGCCCATTCCCTCTAACGGTCCTTCTTCGATAGTTCTGATGAAGACGTCGCCGAACAGGGTAGTGATTCCCTCTATCACATCGTCGGGGTCTTCTGTCTCCAGAGGCATTAGATCGTCCATACCTCCCCATCCGTCAGGGACAATGTCGCGGGGATCCGAATAAAAGCTTGGGAGGCGCCGAGTACTTCACATAGTAATCAAACTTGCCACTCGGTTGCCCCAAAGTGTCGATCACCTCTTTTCCTTCATTAGCCTTAAGCATGCTTTCTACGATCTCTTCATCATCAGTCGCGTCCTCAAGCGGAGGCATGTCCTCGGGCAAAGGATCGAGCTGGTCCTTCCCGGTGTTCAACGTAGCGAGATCCTCGTCCCAGTTAATGACAACCTCGGAGATAGTAGAGACGATGCCCGTATGGTCAGCATAGACGATCATCCCAGCTTCTACCATCTTTGTGATTCTTTCTCTCATGACAGCCAGGGGAAGGGCTTCATTGTTCGGGTAATATCCGGCTTTCACCAATTCACCATAGACGTCAATGATGTGTACTCTGATGTTCTTGATTCGACCAGCATTGCAGTTGAATATGACATTCACATTGCCCGCGTGATCGGGGAGCGGGTTACTCTGAACATTCGGCTTAGCGGGTTGGAATGAGAACGCCTTCGTGTCGAGAAGATTCTGGATTTGGTGCTTGAGGGCGTAGCAGTCGTCGGTTGAATGCCCCAGCTCGCCCATGTGATAATCGCATTTCTTCGACGGGTCGTAATTATAGAATTTCTCATGATTGGGCCGCTTTGGCTCGGTAGTAAGCAAGCCTCTCTTCCGGAGCACCGCCAATACTTGAGACAATGATCCGGGGAGGGGGGTGAATTGCCTCCTGTTATTCCTCCTCTGAAAAGGTTGACGACCCGTGTTTTGCTGCTGAGGTTCCGCCACTTGAATTGCTAGGGCTGGATTAGCGTTCCGCCGGCTCGGTTGGTTATACGTCACGTTCACTTCAGCTGCCGGTTCTTCCTCCTTCCTTGCACCGAATCTCTTAGTTGACGAAGACGGCTCCACGAACCAACCATCCTTCAGCCCTATCTCGATCTGTTCGCCTATGGGGATGAGTTGATTAAAGTTGTCGGCCGGAATGGCCACCATTCGATTACGGTATTCGAACGGGAGAGTTTTCATGAACATCCTCTTCAGCTCACTGTCTATGGGTTCCGGGACGACCTGAGCGGCTATATTCCTCCATCTAATGGCATAGTCTTTAAAAGACTCGGTCTTCTTCATTTGAGCACGCTCGAGATCATCACGGGTAGGAGTGATGTCTGTTATGAACCGGTATTGCTTTAGGAACGCCTCACTAGCTTCCTTCCAGGTTTTGAGGCTATTGATCTTTTTCATGAGGTACCAGTGCAGAGCAGGGCCGGTTAAGCTCGCTTGGAATGCGTGGATCATCAGGAGCTTGTTGTCGACGTACGAGGTCATTTGCACGTGGTACAACTGTAGGTGAGCTTTTGGGCAAGTGGTGCCATTGTACTTGTCAAAGTCTGGCATCTTGAACTTCTTTGGAATTTTGATCTGCGAGTACAGAGACAGATCGACCGAGGGTGAATCCTGCGAACCTTCCAACTGCTTAACTCTCTCCTCGAGCTTGTTGACCCGCTCATCAGGCTTAGGTTTGTTGACGACAATCTGGACAGGGTCATCTTCCAGGTCGGGAATTTCTTCATCTTCATCCACGTCAACATTACTTCCACTTATATGCTTCGGAACTGATACTTCAGGGGATGTTGGAACAGGGATCAACCGAAGAGCCTTGATCTCGGCGGTCATTTGTTGCACGGCGACGGCGAGTTGCTTGATCTGGTCTTGCATACCGTCAACGCGCTCCTGTAACTCAGTTTGATCGGCCATTCTAGCTCTTGACCGCGTGCGAATAGGGGAACGTGATCGGTCCGTAGTTACCTAATTTCAGAAATAGAGCATGGTAAGTATGAGTCGTCAAAACGATCGGTCCATGACTCAGTCTAATCGTATCTTTTATTCCCATTTTCATGACATTTTTCATTATTCCATGTATTTGTGAAAATGATGTCAAATTTCTTAGGAAATAATGAATTATGACAGACTTAGGAAAATAATGATAAGAGTTGAAAGTAATTTTTTTTCAAAGCTTCATTTTTTCTTTTTCTTTCCCTTCGAAAAAAAAATTTCAATGATTTTTACTTTCAAAAATTACGATCGACTTAGACTTATCATGGACCGACCAAATGTACGAAAGGTAAATAAATTGCGAGATAAAGGTTCAGAACACTTACTGCACCGGGTAAGATAATGGCAATCACATAGACATGCGCATGAAATGTGAGGTTCGATTTCTACCTAGACTCTGGCTTGCAAAATGGAGACGAGAGGATTACCGAGCTAAACCAGTCATGGTGGTGGTTAGGCTAGGATTCCCCTGACTCCGGCTTAGTCAAAGAGCCGACCCGGGTTGTAAAGGGGGCAACCGTGGTGGGTACTCAATGACACCATGAAAAATATTTCGGGACCGAGGAGGGCGACCCGTACCAAATGGTTTTGGTCGGGGTGTCCACTATCTCAGTACCATCCTAAACCTACGCCGCCCAGGCCCGGCAGCAGGTAGTGTGTGCGGTGTAGTGTAAATGTAAGGCATGCACAACAGTTTATATCAAACAGCGCTTCGTGCATAAATTAAACCATACATTCAACCATCTCCCTGCAAAACAAAGGTTAACAACCACTTCTCCCTTATACCTCCCATACTGCAAAAACATTTAACACCTTAAAACGTTAGGGACGTACCTGGGATCCTCGCTGCCAAGCAAAAATAATTTTTGAAATGAAAAACTGGCCTAAGTCCACTAAGAGTTTTAACTCAAGTCCCCAGTGGAGTCGCCAAGCTGTCGCGACCCTAAAAAATTTTTTATCGTTACTTTCGATTTTCGGGGCTAATGAATTATTAAGAATAATCTTAACTCGGGCCCTCCCAAGCCCTACCAATTCGCAACTTAGGGTTTAAGTTCTTAACATGCAATCATTTTCATGCTTGGAGTCGCCACTAATCAGTTTGTGGTAGGTCGATTAGAAACCTAAATAAAACATAGGGAAATATGTTTTATTTCTACGAACCAGAGATTCTAAGTCCGGGGACTTGATTACGCTAGATCTAGTCTAACGCCCTTTCGGTACCTTTTCATTTCAAAAATGTTTTGGCAGGCAGTTTGGATCTATTTTAACTTATGTCACTAACATGTGATGTGTTCATGCGGGTGCGCAAACCACCAATTTAACACCCAATAATCAAAGCATTAAATAAATTGCAAGTTGGGAGGGATTACTTACCTCGAATCCAGCAAGCATCTGCATTGTTAGCTAGAAAATCACATCAAACACCCTAATATGATTTCTAGTTAACAAACAATCACTCAATTTCTCTATTTTTGGATTTTCACTTATTTAAATGAAACCTAGTCTATA
This sequence comes from Syzygium aqueum, assembly GCA_031216185.1. Taxonomy (NCBI): domain Eukaryota; kingdom Viridiplantae; phylum Streptophyta; class Magnoliopsida; order Myrtales; family Myrtaceae; genus Syzygium; species Syzygium aqueum. The sequence goes on from CM062238.1 coordinate 12,156,729, forward strand.
TGCAATGACGTGCAAAGATGACATGCGAATTAATGCAACCTAACGTGCCATTCTATATGACATGCGATGACGTGACTTAATTCTAATGACGATTAGAAACTGAAAGGAAAAACCCAAAACTGGTACACCTGTCAATTGTTACAAACTGAAAGGAAAAACCCAAAACTGGTACACCTGTCAATTGTTACATGTCATCCAACTTAGAAATTTGATGGTAAAATTTGTCACAGGTGTATCGGTTTGGGGTTTTTGATAGTGAATAAATTAGTTTGGGATAAATTTATAACATGTGTACTAGTTTGGGATTTTTCGAGTTATTAATCCTATTTAGTCTACCGAACATTCAAATTTTAAAATTTAATATCCTTTTACTTTCACTTTCCTCTAAAATAATTTCTATTTATTGGATACATAAGTCACTCATACAAAATTAAACCCGTGCCCATTTCATGATACATAATCAAGTCGTGCACGCGTGAGGGACCGATTTACATGCGAGAGTGTTAAGGAATGAAATTATCACCCGGTCTTTTTTTCGATAATATAAGTTTTTATGCAAAAAAAACAAGCTTTTGTTTGTCTGTTCTTTAAGTTTTTAATTTGTTCAATGTAGTACCTAAACTTTAGTCCATTGTGCAATGTCATCCATGAATTTTCAATTTGTTTGATGTTATCTTTGAACTTTTGATACATGTTTAGTCTAGTTCCTAAACTATATAAAAATGTTTAATGTTGTCCCTGAACTTGATTTAATGGAAGGATAATATTGAGCATTTTCATATAGTCTAGAGACTAACTTAAACATGAACAAAAAATCGAGGGACCACATTAAAGAAATTAAAAGTTCAATGACGATATTGTATATTAGGTTAAAGTTCATGAACCATATTGAACAAATTAGAAGTTCATGGATCACATTACATTTAAGTTAGAGTTTGAGGATTATTTGTATCATTATTCGTAAAAGAAAAGCCAATAATTGATGGACCTTGCTACCTCGCACAACATGGAATATACCATATTGATGCATGATTGGGAGCGTGCAACTGCAAAGTGGTCCAACCACTCCCTAAAGCATATTTTAGGTCTTGACTTAAGACAATATCTAAATCCTTGCTTTTTAGCGTGGGCATGATATGTTGATGATGTTTTTTTTGGTGTTTTTATTATTGCATTTCGTTTTTGCATCACTACAGACCACCAAAAGCCAAAAAAAAAAAAGAATGTTGAGTTATAATTTTTTAATTTCCACCATGAGTATATTTCTAGGTATCCATGATTGTTCGGGCTCTTGCTCGTTAGAGTTCGAGACTTGAGAAAATATGTGAAAGGAACAAATAAATGATTTAGAAAATGCTTTTTAAAAAATGATCGCTTGTATTGTCCATAAATATGAATGAACATATTTTCATCGTTCATGACAGTGTTTGATAATGAAATAATTTTTCGTAGATCAATTATTTCAAGCGATATAAACGATTATTTTTATGAAAATATTTTTTAAACTATTCATTTTCTGTGAAATAAACGGAGCCGACTACTCTAAAAATTAAACTCTCAGATTTTCTTTAAAAAAAGGATAACATAAAAAAAAGGAATGGTGATGTCAACATTCTGTAACCTTTACGAGATTGTGCATATTTTGAATGATTAAATTAACAAAAATTGTTTAATTCCTTTTCTTTTGTTAATTACTCTCCTCTCTTTTCGCTTTGAATTGTGTCCGCATCTTTGGAGGACACAGATTATAATAATAAACCCCATTTAAGATGTCCAATAATTTCGCCGCCTCGACCAACTATTGGTGAAAATATAGTATAAAATGATCATCATTAACCCATCCACAAGTCAAATTTTATCAAGGAACAACAAAGCAGAAGAGAAGGTTACCCCGTCATCCACGGATGGAGATGCCTACTTTTGTCCGAATTTGCGTGAGTCCAATTTGACTCAAAAGAGAAGGCAAAACCACTGTTTGCGTATGGTTCTGAACATAGTGTTTTCTCAGTTTTCTTTCCTACTGTTGAAAATGAATGAAAATGACTCTGTATTCTTCTTCCCATCATTTTGAAAGACTAGAGCAACCAAAAATCGCAAACTGATATGCTCATTTTACAATCTACCTGAACTAATTTTCATGTCACGAATAATTTCAAAAAACAGGTACTCCCACGCCGCATTTTCCCCAAACTATTCTTCGCTTTGAAAAACATTCCAAACTAGTACATCCATGCCATATTTATCCCGGGAAAAATTAGGGATTTTGGCAGGTTTTCAAGACGTGGGGGAGCATTTGCGGAAAATTAGTAGATTTTAGCAAATTTCTCGATCTAAGATTTTGGTAATTTGGGATTTTTTGTGACATGAAAAATTAGTTTACGATAATTGTGGCATACGAGTACCAATTTGAAATTTTCTATGACATGTAAATTAGTTTAGGATAAATGTAGCATGAATGTACTAGCTTAATTTTTTTTTTTGGTATCAATACTTTTGTAAAAGAACTTATGATTCAGGTAATGTTACCCGTGTTTCTTCAAAGTGACCTCTATGGTAGGCCAAACTCGTAGTACTAAATTACCTGCTAATATAGATGATAGTCCCTTGCTTGGACAAAAAAGGAGTATGGACGAAATTGAGACCTACCTTATCCACTATCGAAATGTTCAGTTTAAGGTTCCAACGACATAGCAACTGCCCGCTGAGTTAGAATATTATACGTAAGCTTTGACCTGTCTTTTGCATAGAGTAATCAAGATTTTGCCAAGACCAAAGAATAGATTGAGGAATCGAACTTGTGACATTCTGTTTGCAAACTAATCTTGCACCGCTCGGCCAACCATTAGATCGGTCAGATGAAGGTCGCATGGCGGAAAACTACCGGTACTCATTTAAATTATTCAAGAAAAGGCCTTCCCTTGGATCCTTTCCTTGCATCGTAGAAGCTTATATTTTGATATGATCATATTCCGGTGAGGCAACAGCAACAGCTACCAGCAAGAAAGAAGCAGCTGAAATCGGATTAACAAACCCGTCCTCTTGCTTCTTCTTGTCTCAAGGCATTTTACTAAGATCAAATTCAAAGATAAAAGTTTCTATCTGAGCACAAAAAGTCAAGTGATGAGATTCTCATTCTGAGCCAAACGAGGCCCAACTTCATTGACAATATGAATAATTTGAATCCATGATTGACAAAACCTGCTCCATTAAATTTGCAGCAGGGCAGGTCTTCGTAATCCTCAGATTCAGCAACATTTGTTCTTCGCAACGATGCAAATGAAACCAAAATCTATCCGCACCTATTTGTCCTAATCAATTACATTTGAGGACATATAAGGCGGAATCATGTGATCCAACCATTGTTGCTATTGTGTCATTCATCGGGCGGCCAAGGTCAGTGCCGCTCCATATTTCTTTGCCTACACAAGAAGTGACGCTTTGACCGGGAAGCGCCTTGGCCAGGTCGGAGACTTCTGCAGCTATCACCATGTTGTCTGGATTCAGGTTGAAAAAGGCCAGATATATTTCTCCTGCATAATATAAGAACAAAACTAGCTGAGCCAAAAAAGGTCTAAGAATGCTCGTACTTGCTCAAGTAGATTGTTTAGCAAAGCTAGTAAGATATGCTGATTAGGCCTTTGACCATTTATTTGAAACTCGATTATGTTGCATTTTGTTCTGCATTAAAAAATGTCTACATCCAAATTATGCCAGAGGAGGAGCGGGGTAAAAATCCAACCCGATCTTCCAGTTGCAATCCAGGAGCGAGCTCCTGCAGCACCAGCATTAGCTGCACAAACAATTTGGCCGTGAATAAGTCATACGAAAAATTAGATTTGTAGTATTTGAGATCAGGATCTCTTCTTATAACCTTTGACTTTTTTCATTATAGCGCATAGTCCAGAATAGCTGCTTATCAGCGTACCATTACCGTGAAACTCCCACATCTGTCAAAATTAAACATTCCATTTGTTATCTTCTGCATGAATCTAACCCAAATGATGAATTCTAGTTCGAAGACAAAAATATAGTGGTATGGAATGTCGCAATAACATCATTTACTTGATAATATTAACAGGTGCCAAAAATGTAACAGGCATAGGAGTTTTTCTAATTGGGTCTCAAGTTTGTCTTCTGTGCTGATCTTCAACTAATAATAACACATACCTGATTAGCATTCCATGTGCAGCGCGAAAATGAGCCTCTTGTAAACTCACTAGACGTGATTTTGCGTCTTGGAGAAGCATTTAAGCAGTACTTTGCATTTTCAGAAGCTAATAAGTGAAGTGCTCCCTGATATTGGCTCCCATACATTATTTCTTCGTCTCTGTTACCCAGCACAAGCATACATCAACACTTGCGCTATGAAAAATTACAGTAAAGAGAACGGCAAATGGAAAAAAAGTAGAAAAAGGACAGAGCATTTTTACGATTCAACTAAAGAATTTCTCTTGTATAGGCAAAAAGGTTCTCCATATCTACCCTCCATGTTCTCTTTCCAGCAAATCCGTTCCAAATCTTGGTCCAGCCCATTGACCAGCCAGCCACTTGCTTTCGGATCTTTGCAACTAGTCAGACCGAAAACCTCTACCTCTGACTCTTCCACACGCGTTGGGTACATTCCATACCTTCCGTGTTTTCTACCTCTTGGACTGGATGACCCACGGATATATGGGAACTGTAAATTTATCCATATAAGTAGCCTAAAATGCTTCAAAATGTTTGTTTTATTGAATCTTAAGAGAAAGTACATGCCTCCACATTGTTTGAGCTATAGGAATTTATCTCGAGTAGAGTGGGATTGGTGATAAGACTGAAAGTTGTATCATCAATGTTCCTCAAATCTCCACCAAACATGAGTGGAGACTTGACCATCGACCACAAAGTCATCTACAACTACAATCCGTTAGCTCGAAATATGATTTTCTGATTGGTGAAAATATTAAAGTCACAAAAAATCCTTACTAAACACATACCTGTGTTCTTTGCTCCTTTAGGTTCAGCCTACATGTCCTGTGAGGGCCTTCATTTGAACCTAATTGTTAAGAGAGTTTTCACTTTAGCAATACATCGCTTCATCTACATGACCATAGACAGTGACAAGGAGTTCATGAATGCAAGATAATTTGCAAACGGCAAAAATTACATAAGGAAGGAGCCCTGACATCCACTGTCTACTGATGTCTGCCATATAACCACGATTGTGAAGTTTCAAACTATCCGTCTGCCACCTTCTGAAATTGCGGGTGAAGCTTTATCATTAGCTTGCACAAGCTACAGCGAGAATTCACTCTATGTGTGTAACAACCCAGACAGAGTCCGCGTGCTTGAAACCCCAAAGGAGCATTTGAGGCATAACCTTCAAGGCTGGGGCATTACTATCACGTCAGAGCCTCTCTCTGGCTCCACAATGCACATTAGGTTTTACAACATCACATGACTAGCATGTTAATTACTTTATTCTGAAAATCCAAAGCAATCTGCTAGGACCTGCACTACTGGGTGTAATCTCTCGGCTCCTTATGTAACACAAATATGACCCATTTGCAAGCAATATTAATTTGACGGAGTGCTAAGGCCATTAAAACAGCGCTATACCTGCTCATTTGTCCAGCCAATCCCTTAAGGGTATGGAGCAACAGACCTTCAACTAATCGCAGAATAAGACAAGCCCAGTGTTATTACCTGGATCAGTAAGATATCCCAGTGGTAGCATATCAAGGTCAGGCCATGATGTCCCCAACAAGCCACTGGCGCCAATCATTTTAGCAGCAGAGAAGTCCCTAATGAACAATAAATTATCAGATTAAAAATAGGTGATCTAAGTCCATGACTTTTGAGCTCGACTGTCCCGTGTTAAATCACCTCGCAACATCAAAATGTGATGCAACATCTCCCCATGAATCCCAATCATCTGCAGTAATTCTGTACAAGTTGCTCAATCCACTCACAGCCTTTGCCATATCTGGTGTAACACTAGTTCCAGGAGACAGAGAATACAGGATGGGACGGTCAAGCTCCTTTAGAACCTGTGCAAGGCCACATCAGACAGTGTAGCTGCCTCAGTTTCAATTTGCAGGATCTCAGTAACAGAAAGGACAGTGTTGAATAGGTGAATAAAAGATAAAGAGCCATCATATTGCACCTCGGAGATGTACGTGATCTCATTTATGTTCAGATCATCGCCAAATACAGTCATTTTTTACTGCATGAAAATGATAAACAATTAGTGTTAAAGATAGTGATTGAAATGATTCGTAAATTAATTTCATCAACAGTCATTATTTAGTTAAATCATTGTTTTAATCTAATTGAAGCAGTTGAATTTAAGAGGTGATCGGCAGCCCCAAAAATTTACAAAACTCCTGATCAACTCACTGAAATCAACGCCCCATGATGCATATTGTTGATAAAGCGACCTCAAGAATGCTTTTCCAGCTCCTAAGTCAGTATTTACACTCATGAATCCATGTCGCATCCAAGCACAAGCCTTTTCCTTCATCCCTATATCTTGTGCATGCCAAACCCGACCGGACTCTTGATATGCACTTCCCTAGTATCGAAACAGAGTAGAAGTAAAGAAGTTATTTCAGAGAAAATCAAGGGTCATGATTGACACTTTTCGTAACACTATGGCAGCAGATCAGTCTATTTTGATAACAGCAAACATAAATAGTTTAAAGGAACTCACTCTCATGAGTAATTTTAACACCAATGATAATCAATCTTGTCTAAAAGAAGGCTTTGTGCAACACAGAGAAAATCAGCAGATGAAAGCCTACGAGTAAAATGAACAAACCGTGGTCGTATCCAAGATAGGAGTCTTGGCATTGACAGCTTGCGTGCTTATTCCTCTCATAGTGTGTATCCCGAACTTTAGACCCATGCTATGGACTTTATTTGCGACTTCGGTGAACCCTTTCCCACCTCTAGACGAAGGCCATCGAACTGGGTCAGGGATCATCCTTCCCCATTCATCAATCACATCGAATCCGAGAGAATCAACGTAGGCACCCGGCACTTTTCTTCGGTACCAAAGGTAGTCGACAACTACATACTGCGTAGTTTGGAGGGAAGAGACAAAAGTGAGGACGAGAGAAGAAAATGCTTTAAGTTTCACTAAGAATCGCTTGCTATTCTAGATAAAAACTGACAATCTATCAATATAATGTGACAGTAGTACAGATATGACCTCATATCCCTGAGCATGTAGCTTCTGGGAAAGGATCTCCGCATTTTGCAGAAACTCTTCTTCGGAGACGGCCCAGCCAAAGGAATCATAAGAGTTCCAACCTCTTGGCGGGGTGCTAGCACGCTCTTCATCCTTTCGACGCGAAGCTTCAGATGAGACACTGAAAAATTGAAATTAGTCTTACCAATTGCTTCACCTGATTATAATTACTGGATACTTCAGATGTCGAGCAAAAATTTTTCGGAACATCTGAGGAAATACATTCCCATATACATACAAAGATTCCAACCCACATTATAGTTTAAGTTAAAGGTTTTACACATGAACTTTTACAATGTTGTCAAAATACATCAAAGCACCATTTTTGCTAGTGCCACAGTTATTCAAGCAAAATAGCAACAACAGAATCAAAAGCACAGAAATTGACACAGAGCAATCTCAAAAAGGCAACTCACAACCAAAAATTTACCAAAATCAAAAGAAAGGTGTATGTTGACTCCGACCGTCATCTGATTTAGCCCATCCTCTGTCTCACAATTACCCTGACTAGACTCAAAATGCAAAATCCGAGACCAACCCAACTCCTCCTAAACCAACGGACACACGAACAAATCAGTTTCCAACAATCACCGCGACTGTTTCTGCAAAACTCTCGCACGGGACTCTCAACAAACGCGTTGACCTCCAATTGTCACGTCCCGTCATATCTCCACCATCACAGAGTTATAGATCAGCAAAAAGAGCTACCGGAGCTTATTGGGTAAGTCCCTAACTCGCGTTACAAAACGAAAAACACAACGACCCTCGTCCCCGTAAGTTCGGAACTGCCATCCTTCTAGTCGTGCATTGAAGGAAAAAGTCAAAACCCAATTGGAAGAGATTCGAGCTTCACCTGAGATCGAGCAGGAAGAAGAAGAGGAAGAAGGAGAAGGAAGGGAGGGAAGAGGAGAGGGAGAGCTTCATCGCCGAGAGTGATGAACTGTCGGTCGGTCTTGAGCTGGAAGAACTCAGCAAAGGAGGAAGGAAGGAAGGAAGGACGAGAAGGTGGTGACTTTCTTATCCTAATCCCCACGGAGTCACGAGCGAGGTTGGGGTTGGACCAATAGCTATCGACTCTCTAATGATTAGGCAAGAAAATTTTGCTTAAGCCTCCGTACGTTTTTTTTAAATGATTGCAAGTATTATTTATAAAAATGAATCAAAGAGAAATAATTTTGCTATACATTAAAATATTTACACATAAATTGTTGTCGATAATAAGAATTTTTTGCGACGATTGATGATATTCAAGCAATGCAAATGATAATTCAAATTGTTTATTTTTTGCGAAACAAATATATCTTAAAACGTACGTTTTTCTAAAAATAATTATTTGTATCACTTACAAAAATGAGTCAGAGAGAAATAATTTCGTCGTCCATGAAAATATTTACACATAAATTGTCGTCAATAATGGAAATTTTTTGCGATGATTGATATATTCAGCCAATGCAAATGATAATTCAAATTATTTGTTTTTCGCAAATTATAGAGTTGGCTGCACTCCCCCCGGTTTATTACCCATTTATTCCTTTTAAGTAGCTAGTTCTTTCTTATTTATTGATATTTACAATCTTAATGTTTCAATGAAATAGTGGCCAATCCATTTTTATGATGTGAATTTTTATTTCAATCTTTGATTGATAAGATTATAGCTATCCAATTTTAAGGATTTTACTTATAATCACGTTGAAATGATACCAATGGTCGACACTAACACAGCAAGCAAATATGAATTGTTGATCCTAATTGAGAGTGATGCCACTCTGGTCATATCATTGATTGTTTTTCGCCCTCCAAATCTTCACCTGTCTTTCCTATAGCACTTCCAAATAGGGTATTTGAACTTCTCCTCCCACTTCTGCATAAATGTAGTGAACGTTTTAAAATTTATCATGAAGGTATAGTTTTTTTTTGGTAAGAATTACGAAGGTATAGTTGAATCCTAAAACTTGTAAAACAGTACAATTAGATCCTAAGACTGATCAAATTGGTACAATCAAGTCCTTCCGTTAATTCCATCTAACTTGGCTGATGAAAATACCGTCATTGCTTTTTTTTAATTATTTGCTCTTCCGTTAATGCAAATATTATGGTGGTCCAATCCATCTCGTGATTAACATATTTAATGATGCCATTATGCGGTTTTTAGCTATTTGTCAGCTCTTGATATGAGAACAGAGCCAGGTGGTCTCTCAACGTGAAAAGAGACAAACAGGTGGTCGCCAAAACGGGGGAGGTTGGGAGGCTATTGATTGGCCAGAGACAATTGGACTGCAGAGAGGTGACCTCTACGGCAAGGAATCAAGTTAGACTCATTTTTTGTTAGATGTCTGATTAAGTGTTCTTAGTTCTTCTTTCTAATGTAAACGCATCCTCCTGCAGTTTGCTTGACGTGTGCAATTGGATTCTTGGGTAATCAACCTATCAGGAGCAATCCTAGCAAGCATACTTGCTTGGCATGATAGGTGAAGTAAACTGTCAAAAAATGCTGATTGGACACGCGTAACCATAAAAGAAAGAGATAAGAGGGATAGTGGGTTGTCCCTACTTCACCCCGATGAGGATCTTGTTAGAGGTCGGGTAATGATCACCGATCCGAGTCAAGGTGTGCTCTTCTTGCCTAGATTGCAAGGGTCAATAAACCCTTGGGAGTAAGTGGACATGCAAGGGTAACCACTCCTGAGGATGGCCCCACTAGATTTGTTAGGCATGAGGGGGGTTGTTGGGTGCGTCGGGGAGAGTTTTGGGGAGCTGCAAAGTCATTTTCATTACCCCAAAGATCATTGACCCCTCGACAATGATTCTTGAACTATTCATAAATATTTAATTTATTCTCGAAACTTTCAATTTGTTTAATTTAGAGGTTCAGGTTCAGGTTCAGGTCCCGGCTTTTGTAGACCTAAGGCTTGGACGTTGGTGACTTGGGCACAAGAGTTGGATTCCAAACCCAAGCATGGTTGCAAGGGAACCGAGCAAGGGCACTTGGGTCTGATCCCCGCCTCTGACTTGGGCGCAAAAGTTGAGTACCTTGGTTAGGATCGCCAGAGACTTAGCCACGGGAATTGGGGTCATGGGCCTAGTTTCGAGGGACTGGCCAAGCATTTGTGGACTTGGGTTTAGCTGCCAAGAAACCGGGCTAGCCTTAATGGTCCTAGGTTCGAGCGCTAGTGACTTAGACATGGGAGCCGTGTATCCGGGCACAGCCGCTAGGGATACTGGCACAGGCACTAATGTCTTGGGCTTAGCCTCTGGGAGCCTAGCCCAACTGTTGGGGATCCGGTTTCTAGTGTAAGTGTCGGTGTTTAGTCGTGTTTTGAAAATTGATCCTAATTTTTAAAAGTGGAAATCCTTCTCTTGAACTTAAGAATATATTTTTTTCTTAATTATGAAATTTTTTTATTAACTTATTTTCTTAAACAATCTAACCATTGAAAAATTGGAAAATATTTTTCATTAGAATGGTTTTTGCGAAACAAACACAGGTTAAAGATTCTGGTGCCGAGCCAAAACGAGGCCTAGCTTCATTGCCAATACTACTTATTTGAATCCATGATGGACAAAACCTGCTCCTCTAAATTTGCAGCAGGGCATCTCTTTATTTTCCCACGTTTTTTTTCCTGTTTGTTCCAACGAATACTTCTCATGAATAAGTTTGGTGCCTAGAAAAACACAAAAATCAGATGTGGACAGTCAAGTATCGAAGCATTCAACCTAGTCTGCATTCGCATAAGCAATCTATGAAGTGGGAGAACAGCGCTCAACGAGCAATCCATGGTTGGATGTGCTATAAATATCGATATATACTTTTGATAGTTTGAAGATGATGTAATCTTGATTGATGCATGAATTGACTAATCAAGTTTACGACAAAACTAATAGCTAGTTTGGCCATGGACACATACTATAGAGCACCAATCACCTGCCGATACATCGGAGAAGCGAGAACCTCACCATAGTTAGCAGAAAATTTGATCTTCGAGGCTAGAAGGATAGATACAGGTTTCACCTTGACAAGGTCAAATCATATCACTGACACTTCATGGAAATGTGTAGTGCTCTCATATGAGTATAATCGTTAATTGGGAAATCTTAGTCAGCAAAGGAAATATGATCCTTCAACAAAATAGACCCAACAAATTCCTCCAATCGACCATCATCTATGGTTTCCGGCACACGTACTTCATCAAGGACCTTCGTCAATCTCTAATTAGCCTACTATAATTGAAGGATTTTCTTCTTCATTAGAAAGTCAATGCTCTATTATATCAATCGCTACTAGTGGTCACTGTATGCGTAATTTCGGAACACGCCGAAAGTTGACGCCTTCTCTCTTTTCTTTCCTGCGTTTCAGTTCGAAACCAACAGTTAGCGCTCTCGGCAATGACACTCTCCCTCGCCATTTCCCTCACTTGTTTCTCTTTCTTCTTGTCCCTCCTAGTTGTTAGGTGAAGCTCGAATCACATTCGCGTTCTGCGCGTGCTTGTTCACTGAGAACTCGAACTAGATTTTGTGCTTTTTCTTGATGCACGACTAGAAGAAAGGCAGTTCTTTTTTCGTTTGGTAATGCAAGTTACCGACTTACCTAATAAGCTCTGGTGGCTCTATTTGTTGACTTATGTTATGTAATGGTGGAGATACGATAGGACATGGTCGATGCGTTCATCTCGAGTTCCGTGCGAAAGTTTTGGTGAAACAATCCAAAACTGATTGTGTGTGAGTTCCGTGCTAGTTCCGGGTGATCTTATGTCACACCCCGAAATCTACCAGTATGAGGGATGACACGGCCGTCCTTCCACCTGAAGGATGCAGTCTCAAATCACCCAAAAGTCCTCATGACATCACTCTCGCTCTATTGGCTGCTAATCAAAGACCCTGAAAGATTGGGAAAAGAGGGGGGTGAGCAACCACAGCTCAATAAGTAGTGCGTATCTCTTCGAAGTAGATCAAGCAACCACTATACATATATAAAGCAATATCAAAAACTCATATTTTCAAACCCACAATATTATATACATATTATATCAAATATGAGTTATCTTCCTTTCACAAAATTTGAGGGTGAAGAACACTAGAAGTGCCAAAACTTGTGTACGGCACTCACTTTAGTGCCAAAGTTTGTTTCGGATCACTTAAGTGCCAAAATCGGAGAAAAACAATCACTTAAGTGTCAATGGCGAAAAATTTCGACCAAATTAATACGTGGCATTTTAATTAAAATTTTAATCTATGTGGCATTTCCACGTGTATATTTCGAATTTCTCAGTCCTACGTAACATTTCCACGTGTAAATTTCGAATTTTTAATTATTTTTTTGATTTTTTTTTTCTGTTTTTTCCTCTCTTTTTTTTTTTCTTTTTCTTCTTTTTCGTTTGGTCAGTGACCGGACACCAGCCATGGTCGGTCGCCGTTGCCTGCCACGGGCGAGGCTTGGCCGACCTTCGCATGGGCAAGCCCCGGCGAGGGTCGGCCTCACCTCACCCGGGCAAGGGCGAGCCTTGGCGAGGCGAGGTGAGGTTGGCCCTCGCCCAGGCCACGGCGGCCTCACCGGAGGTCGCCTTCCCTTGGGTGATGCCCGGTGAGGCCGCCGTGGCCTGGGCGAGGGCCGACATCACCTCGCCTGGGCAAGGGCGAGCCCCGGGGAGGAGAGGCCGACTGTCGCCCAGGCCACGGTGGCCTTACCGAGGGTCGCCTTCCCCCTGGAGAGGCCGCCGTGGCCTTGGCGAGGGCTGACCTCACTGGATCTGGGGAGGGCTGGCCTCGCCTCCCTGGGGCTCTCCTTGCCCAGGCGAGGCGAGGCCGGCCCTCGCCCAGGCCACGACGGCCTCGCCAGGGGTCACCTGGGGGAAGGCAACCCCCGGTGAGGTCATCGTGGCCTGGGCGAGGGCCGGTCTCACCTCGCCTGGGTAAGGAGAGCCCCGGGGAGGCGAGGTTGGCCCTCGCCCAGGCCACGGCGGCCTTGCCGAGCGTTGCCTGGGAGAAGGCAACCCCCGGCGAGGCCACTGTGGCCTGGGAAGGGGTCGGTCTCACCTTCCCGGGGCTCGCCCTTGTCCAGTCGAGGCGAAGTCGGCCTTCGCCCAGGCCACGACGGCCTGGTCGGTGGTCTCCTTCCCTCGGGCGAGCCTGTCGTGGCCTGGGCGAGGGCCGACCCTCGCCTAGGCCACGGCGGCCTTGCCAGGGGTCACCTTCCCCCGGGCGATGCCCGACGAGGCCACCATGGCCTGGGCGAGGGCCGACCTCAACTCGTCGAATTTGGCGAGAGCCGGCCTCGCCTCGCCGGGCCTCGCCTCGCCGGCCTCGCCTCGCCGGGCCTCGCCTCGCCGGCCTCGCCTCGCCTGGGCAAGGGCGAGGCGAGGCTGGCCCTCACCTAGGCCACGGTGGCCTCACCAGGCGTCGCCCGGGGGAAGGCGACGCCAGGCTAGGCCGCCGTGGCCTGGGTGAGGGCCAGCCTCACCTCACCCGTGGAAGGCGAGGGCGGCCTTGTCCAGGCAAGGCTAGGCGGCCTGCCATGGCTGGTGGCCGGCGTCCGGTCATCGGCCAAACGAAAAAGAAGAAGAAGAAAAAAAAAGGAAAAACAGAAAAAAAAAATCAGAAAAAAATTTAAAACTATTAAAATATTATTAAATATTGTCCTCGTCAGCGCCGTTGTGTCACGTAGGATTGGGAAATTAATAAAATATCGTCACGTCAGATTTCCGGCGACCCAAATCGGAATTGGCACTTAAGTGATCATTTTTTCAAAAAAGTGACATTTAAGTAATCCGAAATAAACTTTTGGCACTAAAGTGAGCGCCGTACACAAATTTTAATACTTCTAGTGTTCTTCACCCCATATGCAAGATAATTTGGAAACTGCAAAAGTTACGTACGGAAGGAACCACAGCCAACCATGACCGCGAGGTATCAAACTACCCATCTGCCGCATTCCAAATTGGTGCGTAACTTTACAATAAGGAAGCTTTATCATGAGCTGTAATTTTATGATAGAGCACATAAAATTGGCTTGCATAGGCTACGGTGAGAATTCATTCTTCATGTGCAACCCGGACAGAGTCCACGATGTTGAAACCCCAAAGGAGCAGTCAAGGCATAACCTTCGAGGCCAAGGCCTTACCATCACATCAAAGCCTCTCTCTGGCTCCTTGCGGACACTAGGTTTTACAACATCACAAGATTAGTATGTTAACTACTTTGTTCTGAAAATCCAGGGCGATCTGCTAGCACCTGCCCTAGTGGGTGGAATCTCTCGGCTCCTCATGTAACAGTAGTCAGAACCATTTGCAGGCAGCATTAATGTGATGGAGTGCTAAGGCCGCTAAAACAGCTTTATACCCACTTATTAGTCTGGCCAATCCCTCCAGGGAATGGAGCAACAGACCTTCAAGTTTATTGGAGAATAAGAGAAGCCCAGTGTTATTACCTGGATCAGTGAGATATCCCAGTGGTAGCATATCAAGGTCAGGCCATGATGTCCCCAACAAGCCACTGGCACCAATCATTTTAGCTGCAGCGAAGTCCCTGATGAACAATAAATTACGAGACTATCAATAGGTGATCCAAATCCATGACTTTTGCGCTCTACCGTCACATGTTAAATCACCTTGCAACATCAAAATGTGACGCAACATCTGCCCATGTATCCCAATCATCCCCAGTAATTCTGTACATGTTGCTCAATCCACTCACAGCCTTTGCCATATCTGGTGTTGCGCTAGTTCCGGGAGACAGAGAATACAGGATTGGACGGTCAAGCTCCTTTAGAACCTGTGCAAGGCCACACCAGATAAAGGACCCGCTTCAGTTTTCATTTGCAGAAAGGACTGTGTGAGTAGGTGAATAAAGATAAAGAGCCATCATATCGCACCTCAGAGATGTACGTGATCTCATTTATATTCAGATCGTTACCAAATACAGAGTCATTTTTAACTGCACCAGAATGATAAACAATTAGTATTAAAGATAGTGACTGAAGTGATTCAAAGTTAAGTTCTTCTCCAGTCATTTAGCTATATCATTGTTTGAAACTAATTGAAGAATTTTGAATTTAAGAGGTGACTGGGGCTGTAAAAATACACAGAAGACGTTATCACTCACTGAAATCAACACCCCACGATGCATATTGCTGATAAAGTGACCTCAAGAAGGCTTTTCCGGTTCCTAAGTCAGTATTTACACTCATGAATCCATGTTGCATCCAAGCACAAGTCTTTTCCTCAAATGAGGTATTTCAACACCAATGAGAAAATTTTCCATCAATCTTGTCTAAAAGAAGGATTTGTGCAGCGAGGAGAAAAATCTGCAGATGAAAGCCTAGAGTAATACGAACAAACCGTGGAGGTATCCAGGACAGGAGAGTTAGCATTGACAGCTTGCGTGCTTATTCCTCTCATGACATGTATCCCGAACTTCAGTCCCATGCTATGGACTTTATTTGCGACTTCAGCGAACCCTTTCCCACCACTAGACGACGGCCATCGATCAGGGTCAGGGATCATCCTTCCCCATTCATCAATCACATCAAATCCCAGAGAATCGGTGCCAGCGTCTGTCACTTTTCTACGATACCAAAGGTAGTCCACAACTACATACTACGAAAAGAAGGACGAAAAAGAAAATGCTTTAGTTTCACTAGGATTCCTTCGCTATTCTAGAGAAAAAGCGACAATATATATATCGGTCAAATGTCACAGTCGCATGGATATAACCTCATATCCCTGCGCATGTAGCTTCTGGGAAAGGATTTGGGCATTTTGCAGAAACTCGTCTTCAGAGATGATCCAGGAATAGGAATCATAAGAATTCCATCCTCTTGGCGGGGTGCTAGCACGCTCTTCGGATGAGACACTGAAAAATTGAAATTAGCCTTACCACTTGCTTCGCCTAATTAGAACTCCTGAATACTTCAGATGTTGCTCAAGAAAATTGCGACCCAATGAATTAATATTCGAGCCGGGAATACATTGCCATATACATGCGAAGATTCTAACCAGCATTATTGTATAAGTATGTGTTTTTACACTAATATTGTCAAAATCTAAGTAGCATCGACACTGACACGGAGGCCAAAAATACATGAAAGCATTAATTTTGCTTGGAGATATCCAAGCCCATCTTTGTTAGAGCCACCGTTATTCAAGCAAAATAGCAACTACAGAATAAAAAGCACAGAAATTGTCGCAGAGTAATCTATGTTGACTCTGATAATTCTCTGATTGGCCCATCCTCCGTCTCACAATTACCCTCAGGACTCCCAATGCAAAATCCGAGACCAACCCAAGTCATCATAAACCAACAGAGACATGAACGAATCAGTTTCCCAAGATCACCCGGAACTCGCACGGAACTCACACGAATCAGTTTTGGTCTTCAAAACTTTCACGCAGAACTCACGATGAACGTGTCACCTCCAATTTCCACGTCCTACCATATCTCCACCATTACAGACGATAAGTCAACAAAAAGAGCCACCATTAAAACGCCACGATTCTCGTCACCGTATATTCAGAACTGCCTTTCTTCTAGTCGTGCATTAAGATAAATCTGAGTACGCAAGCACACGAGGAAGGCAAGCGTGATTTGAGCTTCACCTGGCAATAAGGAGGAGGAAGAAGAAGAAAGAGAAGGAAGTGAGGGAAATGGAGGGGGAGAGCTTCATCGCCGGGAGCGGACTGTTGGTTTTGAACTGAAACGCGGGAAAGAAAAAGAGAAGTTCGGAGTTACGCATGCAGACAACAGATGGAGGAGTACGTGGATATATATATCTACCTGGCTTGATATGAATATAGAATATTATCTGTGTACTGAATAAGAAAATACTCCAATTATAGTAGGCTGGTTTGAGATTGACTCATATGGAAACTCGAATGTGATTTTGCTAAAAAGATTTGTAATTTCTTGATTCGGAATATGGAACTTTTCTTATCCAAATTTTAGTTTATTACCAATTTAATCCTCTCTGTAATTTGTCTTTCTTATTTCAGTGATTGTATCCTTCTTTTGTTGATATTTAATTGGTAAACTGAATCATGTACCTGCTGAATAATGAACGTGGCCAAGAAAAGTTAGTAAATGCCTGCTGAGGTTTTTTTTCCTCACGAAAGATAAAATTACCAGAAAAGCTTTAAACCCATTGTATGAATGCCAATTCAGTCTCAAACCTTTCAATTTGGCCAATTTAGTTCTAAACCTTTTGATAATTTAGTGTTTCTAGATAAATTTGGCTAGAAATCGCTGACGAGAACGTTGACCATGCCACATCGGATGGTTAGTACTAATGTAGACAATTTTTGCAATTTTATAATTTTTAAAATTTCTTCTAATTTATTTTTTCTTTTCATTATGGCCAGCAAGGGTATTGATGGCCTTGCTTATCGCCTCGTCCATGGTTGGTGAGGCGCAATGGTCTCACCTAGGGCCTTTGCAGCCTTGTCGGCCATTAGCGAAGGTCGGCAGGAGTTGCCAGGGCCATGGTCACAATGACAAAAATAAAAGAAATAAAGAAATCCAAATCAAAATTTTTTTTGAAACAAATGTAAAAATTGTTCGCGTTAATGTTGATAATGCGATATAGGACGATCGGCATCCACGTCAGCCATTACGGCCAAAATTGGTTAGAAGCAATAAATTGGGGGAAAAGTGTCAGAAAAGTCCTAAATCTTTTACTTTGATGCCAATTTAGTCATAAATCTTTTTGTGGTGCTAATTCAGTCCTAAATCTTTTGTCTTTGTGCCAATTCAGTCTTTCCGGCTAATTTTAGTCAGATTTTGTTGACGTGGATGCCGTTCGGCTTATGTAGCACCGTCGGTGATGACGTAGATAACTTTTTATAATTTTTAATATTTTTCAAAAAAAATTATTTTTAAATATTTTTCTTTTCATTCTTTTTCTTTTTTTTTCTTTACCTCTCTTCTTCCAGGGATAGCAAGGGCGAGTCTCGCCTAGCCCAGCGTGAGCCTCGAGGCCTCGCTGGATGGCCGCAAGGTCGGCCAAGGGCTCTTGGAGGACCATGATTGGCATGGCAAGGCTGAGAGGAAGATTGGTTCAAAGCGACTTTGTCATCGCTCCTCGCGCTCACCTTGAGTCCCGAGATCACCAGCTCGAGGAACCAGAGATCGGGGTTCTTCTGCCACAGCATGAACACGCTGACCACATGTTGGGTTGGGCGAGGCTTGACCCTCGTTGGCCACGGGTGAGGCTCGACCTCGCCAGATCTGGCAAGGTTGTGCGTTGCCCAATTGCTAGCGAAGCTCGCCTTTGCCGTCGTTAGCGAGGGCGAGCCTCGCTAGTGGTCAGTGGGGCTCGCCAAAGCTCACCGACCCTGGCCGACGACTGGCTGGAGGAAGAAGAGAGGTAAAGAAACAAAAAAGAAAAAGAAAGAAAAGAAAAAAAAGAAAAAGAAAAAAGTTTCAAAAAATATTAAAATATTATTAAAAATTATTTAAGTCATCGTCGGCGGTGCCACATAGACCGGCTAGCATCCACGTCAGCAAAATAGGATAAAATTAGTTGGAAGGACTGAATTGGCACACAGACAAAAAGTTTAAGATTAAATTGATACAAAAAAGATTTATGACTAAATTGGTACAAATGTAAAAGGTTTAAGACTTTTCTGACACTTTTCCCAATAAATTGGTAAATTGTCAAAAGATTTGGAACTAAATTGGTAAAATAGAAAGGTTTATTACTGATTAGCATTGGGAATTTTTTCATTTTCTATCACTCCCCATTCTTTAGTTGACTCTTATGCCATCCCAGACAATGGATTAAAGTAGGAGATTTTCTTTATTTATACTTGTAGTAAAAGGAAAGAATACCTAGCATGTTTTTCTTTGTTAATGATCCTTTCTTACCCTAATTAATAGCATTTTTTCTCTTCTTTTAGGAGGTATCACTTTCTCTAATGGGTGTGGTTTTATCCTGTATTTTGTATACTCTACAGTGCTTAATATCACTAATCTTTTTAACCATAGGAAGGTGAAGGTTTTTTATTTCCTAACTTGCTATGATGTATATCTTGGAAATTAAATGTAAATTTGAAAGCATCACAACTAATGCATGAATTTTCTATATTTGATCCAAAGGGAAAATATTAGATAAAATCGTTCCATGTCAGAAAGAAGGCCTACTATATTGGTGGGAAAATGTACAAAAAATGAGTTCAATCATGTGAGGGTTGGATATGGATTGAGCAAGTCCTATGACTCAAATTGGGAGAAGGATACTACAAATGTAAAATGTTGTGTACGACGTTCACTTTGGTGCAAAAAACTTTTCTTGGATCACTTAAGTGCCAAATTATTTGAAAAATGATCTTTTCAGTGCCAACTCTGATTTGATTGGTTGGAAATCCGACGTGATCTTTTTTTTATATTAATTTTTGAAGCCAATGTGGATCACTGAAGGGTCTAGTCAACATGTAAACAATAAAATGAAGTCGTTTGGTGGATTTCCCCCAAACAAGAATCCTAAATTTCCAAATTAAGAGAGAACCTCAATTTGAAAACCCTAATCGGCCAATTTAAGCACCTATTTTGGTTTGCCCCCAAAATTACTAACTCAATCTCGTAAATGAAGAGCAGGAGCTTCAACAGTGGCTCACATTCATTCCAACAAAGAGAACTAGATGGTGAGTATTATTGTTATTGTGGGTTATTAAGTCCAAGAAGAACATCTTGGACTCGGTTGATTCCCAGGGAGAAGATTCCATGGATGCGCTAGGTATAGAGAAGGCTCGAAGTGCAAATATGTTGAGTATGTCTTAAATTTTTTATGGGCTTGGGCCAACTTTAAGGCTTGGGGGCAATATAAATAGGGTTAATATCACGAAAAATCCCAAACTGGTACACCTGTGACAAATTTACCCCAAACTATTTTTTTTACCACAAAAAATCCTAAACTGGTACACCTGTGATAATTTTACCCCGAACTATTTTTTTTATCATAAAAAATCCCATACTGGTCTACCTGTGACAATTTTACCCCCGAATTAAATTTTTTGTATCCAAAAACCCTAAACTGGTACACCTGTAACAAATTTACCCTCCGTTAGTTTCCGTTAAATTTTACTGTCAAATTACTAAGTTTAATGACACGTGATAATTGACATATGCACCGGTTTTGGGTTTTACCCCTCTGTTTGTTACAAGTTTACTCATTTGTGATTTTTTTGTGATATTAATATAATTTAACAGATACTAACAGAGGGTAAATTTTCCACAAATGTACCAATTTGGGGTTTTTGCTGGTCAAAAAATTAGTTCGAGGGTAAAATTATCATAGGTGTACCAATATGGGGTTTTTGGTGGTCAAAGAAATAGTTCGGGGTAAAATTATTGCAATTGCACCAGTTTGGGGTTTTTGGTAGTCAAAAAAATAGTTCGAGGTAAAGTTATCACATGTGTACTAGTTTGGGGGTTTTTTGTGGTAAAAAAAATAGTTCATGATAAAATTGTCACAGATGTACCAGTTTAGGGTTTTTCGTGGTATTAACCGATATAAATATTGCTTTTCTCAAGTTATTAGGTGAAGAAGTTGAGACGGAAAGAGTCTTTAGTTTTCGAGTCATCTTTTGTAATCCTCAATATTCTCTAGTGGATTTCGTTTTTCCTCTCCCCGTGATTTTTCCCTCAAGGGTTTTCCACGCACATTTTTGGTGTTCTTTATTCTTCTCAGTTTTAATTTCGTTATTATTTCCGCATCAGTCATAACAATTTGATATCAGATCCTTGGGATTTTTCGATCTTTTGGTTATGGCTTCAAGTTCAACAACGAAATTTGATATTGAGAAGTTTGATGGGAGCGGTAGTTTCAACCTATGGTGGGTTCGTATGTTGGCTATCTTTACGCAGCAGGATTAGAAGAAAGCTCTATTTGGGAAAGGGAAGAAACCGTAAAACTCATCAGATGAAACTTGGGAAGAATTGGATGAAAAAGTTCTATATGCTATTTAGTTGTGTCTCACGAATGAAGTTCTGCAGGAGGCGCTAGATTAAAAAATAGCTTCAAGTTTATGGACGAAATTGGAGAGTATTTTTTTGACAAAATCTCTCACCAATCGGTTGAGGCTCAAGCAGCGAATCTTCACTCTTTGTATGGTAGAATGTGCTTCTCTTAATTCTCATATTTCTAATTTCAATACTATTATCTCTGAATTAAGAAGTATTGATGTTAAGATTGAAGATGAGGATCAAGCTCTTTTACTGTTAGTTTCACTACCTCCCTCTTATAAGAATTTTAGAAAGACTATGATTGTTAGTAGAGAAACTATCGATCTTGAAGATGTCAAAAATAGTCTTCTAAATAAGTAGAAACTAGATGCAGAATTGACTTTTGAAGGTAGTAATGATCATGGGGCTGGTTTAGTCGCTAGAGGAAGATCTATTAAGAGAAGCAATAGTAGCAAGAGCAAATCAAAATCGAAGCATAGGGATCTTATTTGCAACTACTGTAAGTCTAAGGACCATATCAAGATAAATTGTCTAAAACTAAAGGCATAACAGCAAAGAAAAAATACTTTGAATCAGCAAACTCCAAAGAATGCAAATCGATAGAACAATCAGAACTACCAGAATAGATAGAATCAGAGAAATGAAAATCCCTCTCAAACTGGTGTTGCTGAAGAAGAAAACGAAGATTGGTTATTGATTGTAGATGACAAAGACAAATTCAGTAATATCTGAATTCTTGATTCAGGCTGTTCGTACCGCATGTGTCCTAATCGTGATTGATTCTCCATGTACAAGGAATATGATGGTGGAGTTATTCTTATGGGAAATAATGCTAAATGCAAAGCAGTTGGGATTGAGACTGTTAGTATTAAGATGCACGACGGCATGATAAGAACCTTGGAGAATGTCAGACGTGTTCCTGATTTGAAGAAGAACCTTATCTCTCTGGGTACACTTGATGCTAATGGTTGTAAGTTTATAGCCGAAGGTGGAGTTATGAAAATTATGAGAGGTTCACTTCTGTTGATGAAAGGTATAAAAATTGGAACTTCGTATCAACTACAAGGTATTACAGTTACTAGTTCAGCTGCAGTTTCATCCTCTATGTCAGAATCAAATAACACTAAATTAAGGCATATGAGAGTAGGCCATATGAGTATCAGGGGGACGGAGGAGTTGACTAAGAGAGGTCTTTTGTGTGGTCAGAAAATTGGAAAACTGGATTTGTGTGAGCATTGTATCTTTAGAAAACAGAAAAGGGTCAGTTTTGAGACAAGAATTCACACAACAAAGGGCACTTTGGATTATATTCAGTCTGATCTTTGGCGGCCTACAAAAGTTCCTTTGGAAGGCCTTGGTTCGAGGTATTTACTTACTTTCATTGATGATTTTTCAAGAAAAATTTGGGTCTATTTTCTAAAGCAAAAGAGTGATGTTTTTGTTACATTTTAGCAATGGAAAACATTGATTGAGAAGCAGACTGGTAAGAAGATCAAGAGATTAAGAATAGATAATGGGCAAGAATTTTGTGGAGATGAGTTTAATGAGTTCTGCAAAAACAAAGGCATTGTAAGACATCATACTACAGTGAATTCACCACAGCAGAATGGTATTGCAAAACGCATGAACATAACCTTATTAGATAGGTTTATGTGCATGTTGTCTAACGCTGGTTTAGGCGAGAAGTTTTGGGCTGAGGCAGTTAATATAGCTGTTTGGTTGATAAATCGTTTTTCTTGCACATCTATTGAGTGCAAGACACCTGAGGAGATATGGTCAGGCAAACCTACTGATTATTCTTCTCTTCGAGTATTTGGATATCCAGCATATGCACATGTTAGTGAAGGCAAACTAGAGCCTAGAGCGAAAAAATGCATCTTTCTTGGTTATGCTTCTGGTGTAAAGGGTTATAGACTTTGGTGTGCTAATTCATCTAAGATTATTATTAGCAAAGATGTTACTTTAGATGAGTTTGCTATGTTTCATCCTAGCAAGGAGTTATCTGGTCCTTGTCAAGAAAATCTAGAAAGCACTATGGAGAAGGTGGAGCTTGAAGTAATTTCTTCTCAATCAGTTCAATCATCTACTGATAATATTGAGATTGAAGAACCTGAGGAAGAACAATATTCTATTGCTAGAGACAGACCAATGAGGATAACAAAGCCTCTAGAAAAATATGGGTTCTCAGATTTTGTTGCTTATACTCTATTAGTTGCAAAATGAGTAGAATATAATGTGCCTAAAACCTGCAAAGAAGCTATATATTCAAAAGATTCAACAAAATGGTTAATTGCTATGAATGAAGAGATGAAATCTCTTGAAAAGAATCAAACATGGGAGCTTGTCAAGCCACCAAAAGGAAAGAAAATTGTGGGTTGCAAGTGGGTTTTCAAAAGAAAGGAAGGTATTCCTGGAGTTGAAGACATTAGGTTCAAAACTCGTTTAATTGTTAAAGGCTATAGTCAGATTGAGGGAGTTGATTTTAATGACGTGTTTTCACCTGTCGTTAAACAAAGCTCAATTCGGGTTTTTCTTGCCTTATTTGCTATGCATGATTTAGAGTTGGAACAACTCGATGTGAAAATAGCTTTCTTGTATGGTGAACTTGAAGAGAAAATCTATATGGGTCAACCAGAGGGTTTTCAATTTGGAGGTAAGGCAGACCATGTTTATCTATTGAAAAAGTCTATATATGACTTGAAGCAATCACGTAGACAGTGGGTATAAAAGGTTTGATTCGTTTATGGTGCAACTTGACTATTGTAGGAGCAAATTTGATAGTTGCGTATATCTATACAAACTTTCAAGCGGCTCCTTCGTTTATCTGTTATTATATGTCGATGACATGTCGATTGCAACAAAAGATAAATTTGACATACAGAGTTGATTGCAGCAAAAAATAAATATGATATACAGAATTTGAAGGCACAATTATGTGCTGAATTTGATATGAAGGATTTAGGTGCGGCGAATAAAATCCTTGGTATGGAAATTCTGCGAGATCGAAAGAGGGAAAATTGTATTTTTCCAAGAAAAGTTACATTGAGAAGGTATTACATCGTTTTGGCATGAAAGATGTCAAACTAGTAAGTACTTCTCTTGCTGCTCATTTTAGATTATTAGCTAATTTATATCGACAAGAGAATATAAAATTTATGTCACGTGTTCCATACTCTAGAGGGGGTGCCAAAACTGTATGATTTAGACGTGCGGAATGAATATAGTCTAGGTCAACAACTCATATGATCAATATCAGATGGATTCATATAATAAACTTATATATAAATTATTGTCAGATGATTGCGTCTGATGACTATGATGATGTTTTGATGAACTTGTTTGACAGATATGAATACAATATAATGTCAGCAAGCACACAGATCTTTATAGTGGTTCGGCTTTATTGAGCTTACGTCCACTCTCCACGCTGGCAGCCTGTTGACTGTATTTGACTATTGAATCACCAGAAGATTACAAGAGTTATGTTTCTCAGATGATAGATAACATTATCACGTTCACTCTTCACTCAAGTAATTTTCTTTCTAAAAAACACAACGTGGAAAACAGTAATCACAAGTGTGTAAGATCGAAGTTTTATTCAAACTTTGGAATTCTTTATTCCGGTTCTTATTCTTTGTACGACGTTTGCACTCCTTTTATACTCCTTTACTTCCAATTTATCCATTGGACAGTCTTCAGAGGATTGATCTCTAAATCAACCCATTGGAGATTCTTTCCAAAATAGGATGCATAGCTGTTAGAAGAAGAACCATTATCTCCGAATGATTTGATCACCCATATAATCAAATCAAGGTTTTCCATAAATGTAGTTCTTCGTATTTGAGGAACGATCTTGTGATTACCAATTAGAATATCAATTTGATTATCTTGCATAAACACGCCAAAAATAACACTCATTGAAATCTGACGAGTAATTTTGAGTTTGATGACAAAGTCCTCTCATCGACTAAGTCTTATGATTCAGCATTTACCTGCATCAAATAACTTAAGTGTAATTTTGGTTAGTAATAGATTGTTTTGTCATTCCTCAAAACTCATTAGGGATTTTGCTCAACGATTTGTACTTGACTCGATATTTCACATGCTATTAGCGTGGTAAATAGATATTTATCATGCTCAGGAAAAGCTCATTGGTAAGCTGTGAAGTGGATTTTGAGATATTTGAAGGGTATTTCCGATTTTTGTTTAGAGTTTAGGAAAACTGGTGACAATTTTGCAGAATATGTTGATTCTGATTATGTTGGTGACCTTGATAAGATGAGGTCTTTGACTGTGTGCATCTTTACTATTGGAGATTGTGCAGTCGGTTGGAAAGCTACTTTACAGCATACGGTTGCTTGTCTACTACAAAGGCATAATATATAGCTATTACAGAGACTGTTAAAGAGGCTATATGGTTAAGAGGCATATTTGGAGAGCTCTATGTGGATCATGGTGTGACAATTGTCCATTGTGATAGTCAGAGTGCTATACATCTTACTAAAGATCAGATGTATCATGAGAGGACAAAGTATATTGATGTGCGGTATCACTTTATTCGAGACATTCTTGCTGATGCCTATATCATGGTCATGAAGATTGGTGTATAAAATAATCTTGCTGATATGTTGACAAAGCCCTTGTCTATTGCTAAATTCAAGCATTGCTTGGATTTGGTTAATATTTGCTACAACTGAGTTTTTACTCTAGTGGGAGGAGAAGATTGGTTAATGATGATGTAGAATTTAAGCCAAGGTGGAGATTTATTGAGTATGTCTTAAATTCTTTATGAGCTTGGGCCAACTTTAGGGCTTGGAGGTATTATAAATATTTCTTTTCTCAAGTTATTCGATGAAGAAGTTGAGACAGAAAGAGTATTTAGTTTTTGAGCCACCTTTTGTAATCCTCAATATTCTACAGTGGATTTTGCTTCTCCTCTCCCCATGATTTTTCCCTAAAGGGTTTTCCACTTAAATTTTTGGTGTTCTTTATTTTTCTCAATTTTAATTTCGTTATTGTTTCCGCATCATTCATAACAAAATATTTTAAATGGGTAGATGTGAAATTCTCCGGTCAAGCGACAAAAGTGATCTTGGAGCTACTTGAAGGATGATATCAACCTCCACCTATATTAATAGACGAGTTGGAGGATGTCGATTCAATGCAAGCTCAAATGAAAGCTTTAACATTTCCGGCCAACCATTTGAAGAAGGAAGTTTCAAGGCTGAAAATTGAACGAAACTTTTATCGAGCGTTGATTGTGTTGTTGTTCTCTTTTGTAGCCTATTTTATTGTCAATTGTGAAGAGAGTAATGATAATAAGTTTGTATGTCTACCATAGTCGAAGATCAGTGATATATGTACTTGTATTGGGTTATTTGTAAGTATAATCGTGTTGTTGGTTTGCTGCAATTTTGTATAGAACAAAAGGTTTGCTGCAATCTGTGGTGGAAATGGAAGGTTAGAATTTTTTGATTGCAAGGACTTAAAAGTTTTCTTGCTTAGTTGTGTATTGTCAATATTGATTTGCTTAGTTTTTTTTTTTTTGTCATAGCATAGTTTTTGCTTTAGATGTTTGGTTTGCTGCATTCTTAGTAATGGTTTGCTACAAACCATGGCTAACTTAAGGAGTGGTAACATATTCATGAAGGATTATTTCAGTGTCATAAGTTGTAAATAGTGATTACTAGAGTGCAAAGTTTTTTCTGAAAGTGATCCTTTAAGTACTAGTCGTGGTTAAAAAGTGATCACTCATGCTGCACATGCTTTAAAAAAAGGATATGTTGGCTTTAAATATTTTTGTTTCACTTGGCTTGCACCAGCACATAACTTGGGCATCTTATTCTTACACTAGCACCCACAAGATGCACTAGCACTAACTCTACGCCAACATATAACTAGTACATCTTGTTGCACTAGTAAAGCTGCTGGTGTTGGTTTATCTTGTTTTTGCATTAGCACAACATCTTGTTTTTGCATCAGCACATACAATTGTTGGTGCGATAAGATGCACCAGCACCCGGAATTGCACTAGGACGTGTGACGTGCCGGTGCATCTTGTTTTTGCACGAGCACAACAACTGCTGGTGCAAACACTACATCGACACCCAGATTGCACTAGCACTCACAATTTCCACTTGCAACTAAACATCAGCCCATCACTTCCAAAAACAACATTAGCCACATAACGACCTTGCTCCAGTAGTGAAAATTTATACAACATAACAACCATTTGCATCACCAGCCAAAACCAAGACAAAAATATGAAAACTGACAAAAACATTGTTGCCATTGACATTGAACTAATTCTTTACCCAAAAAAAAATCTCTCACTTTAGTTTCCCCATCACTCAAGGTTCCCTATGTCAAAACCAACCCAAACAAAAAACAACGGTAGCAACCCCCATCAATCAAGCTTCTCATCCAAAAATAAAAATAAGAATACTATGTCTAGCATCCTCCAATGAGTCAATATGCACAACCTCCCCAGTTCCCTTTCCTTTTGGACTTTTGGCTTGATTCATAATCCTTGCACTCTTTCCAATTGGACGTCCAAGCTGTTTAACTGGCTTTCCTATCCCATATACCTTATTCTTAGCGGCAGACATTTTCTTTGTAGGACATGTCATGTGTTGGGAGCTCTCTGTAGGGTTATTGTTGATCCTAGGATCAATCGATTGAGATGGAACTAGTGCTGGGTTTTTTGTTGGTGGCTGTTTTGGGGCTGTACCTAATGTCTTATTCTTTAGAGCACTCTTCTTTGATGTAGCCCTTGACTCTTCATTTGGGCCACCTTGAGAGATAATCACCTCCGAACTTCTCCTAGGCTATAACAACATAACTATATTGTCAACCAAATGAAATAGATATACCATAAATAAAGTACATCAGTCCTTCAAACTTACATTCAAAATAGTCATTTCAGTTTGTATGAGCAAAGGCCAAGTATTTGAAACATTTGGTTATTGACATCTCTCCCCACAGTAGCAAACAACTCTCAGTTGCATAAACCTTTCAAAAAGCATTCATCCAATTGTACAACTCTTATACAACCAGCCAAAAAATCTCTATTTAAATACATCAAAGTAAACATAAAATCTATTAAACATAATAGAAAGGACAACAACTTCATATGAAGGTCCCCACAATCGCAACTAATTGATTAAAGAATTGACTCCGCAGTTGTCATTTTGTGAAAAGACACTAACAAAGATGATTTAATCAACACGGTTCCCTATAATAGCACCAAATTACTTAAACAAAGCGAGGTCCCCGCAATCACAACTTCACTATTATGCGATTCCTTCTCTAGTACCAAGAACCTGCACTAGTTTTGCCCTCCATGCCCAAATTTGTTGTCAGAGCCCCAAATTTTCCACCAATTGAGTAAGAGAGAGAAGATAACAAACCTGAGTGAGTAAGAGTTATGGAAATGGTAGGCGAGCGATGGCGGGCAAGTGACGGTCATTCAACGAGGAGAGTAGTTTGTATTTGGAAACAGGAATTTGATGCCCCAATTTTGATCCACCTTGTGTGATGTCATTTTGGCTAGAGGCTATGAGAAGTTTCTTTTGTTTGAGCCATGTAGGATGGAAAAACGATGTTGTTTATGATGTCCACGTGGCTTGAACGAAAGAAATGTCTCATAGCTTCTGGCCAAAATGACGTCACATATAATTTTCATGTGGACCACGCTTTAAAATAAAACCACGTCAATTTTTTTAATTATAAATGCCACGTAATCAATTTGGCCGGAATTTCCTATCGGTGGCTCTTAAGTGATTGGTTTTTATTCGATTTGGCACTTAAATGAGCCGGCGGAAACTTTTAGCACTAAAGTGAGCGTTGTACACAACTTTTGACACTTATAGTGTCCTTCTCCCACCTAGAATTATGTGAACGACCCATCCCAGCCAACCCTATGAACAAGTCTAAATGTAAAAAGTATGCAACCAATTAAAAAACGGACTTAGATTATTGGCCAATATCAAGCAAAGTAACTCTAAATTAGATCATTGGCAAGTGCACTGGAAAGGGCCTAATTTAAATTAATTACTCATAAAATGAATTTGTAGATCGAACTAATAATCCATTTCGACAAATGCGACCAATACCGAGATGCATTGTAATTAAGTACCATACGTATAACAATTTATACATTATAATGTTGTGTTACTAATAGTTTGTTGTGTTCCTTTTTTACTGTATGTGCTAAAAGTTTCCTAGTCCTCCCTTTTTTGATTAAGTGCCATAAGTGTCACATTTTATACATCAAACACTATGTACTACTACAGGATTGCACAATGACATTGAAAAAGAAAAACATAAATACTTACTATGGGTTCTGAAGCCTGGAACTTATCTGTCGGAATCAGTTCCTCAATTTTGGAATCTAAAATCTACCATGCATACCCTGGAGCCTAGAACCATGTTTACCCTTAATTTTTTCTAGTCTTTGTTAATTTCCATTGAATCGTGTCCCAACAAGGTATGTGTGAATTTGAATTTGTAGGACTCAAATTGAGCTTTGGCAACCAAGTTTAGAACCTAAAATTGACTCAATGGCATCTCGCATTGGCTAATTTGGCCAAGGCTAGCCAAGATTTAGCCTGCCGGCAAACTCGGGCCCTTGTTTGAAGCAAAGTTCATTTCAGACCTTTTTTTTTTGAGAAATTGAATCCACTTCAGGCCCAATTTGGAATTTTCCCTAGATTTTTCAAGCCATATGTCGTACCGGTTGAATTGGTTTTGGCTTTTTGTCAGCTCTTGATCACACATGGAGATGTGTGTAAATGTAAATGTATCTTCCTCTAGTTTATTTTGTTAGAAAGTCCCAACTCAAAAGCTTAGATCGACAGGTTACATGAGATCACATAAATATATAGAGCATAAAAAATGTCGTTATCAAGTGATGTGAGATAATATTTCAACATCCCCTCTAATGTGCAAGCTGGATTAGGAGTGGCATGTGGAATTTGACTGATGGGGTGGACACACATGCAAAAGGGATAATACCACGTTAGATTTTTGTCTCAAATGCTGTAAATGTTTAATCTGTCAACTTAAATGAAGGTGTGGTTGAATATTTGAACATTCTAACATTCCCTGTCACCACATTGGTTGGATTTTGGCCTAAACCTAAAGTGTGAAAATGTATAATTGAGGAGGCAAATGGAAGCTTGGAAGACTTGAACTTAAAACCTACCGTTCTGATACTATATAAGAAAGTCTAACACAAAGGTTTAAAATATAGGTGATGGAGACCACATGAATATAAATATATTAGCTCGTTGTTAAGTAGTGTGGTAGAATATTTCAACATACTTGATTTGTGCAATCAAAAAAGAAAGAGATGGAGGGATAGCAGGTTGTCCCTACTTAACAAAAAGAAGATCTCGTTAGAGATCAAGTAATGATCATAGATCTAAGCTAGGGTGTGCTCTTGCCTCATAGACTGCGAGGTCGATCAACCCTTGTGAGTGGTGGTCATGCAAGGGTGACCACTCCCGAGGATGACCCCACATAAATCTGCTAGGCTTGACGAGGGTTGTCAGGTACGTTTAAGAAAGTTCTAGGAAAATGCAAAGTCATTTTCACTTATCTTTATACCCTCGACATTGGTGAAGAGGTGAGTGGTGTACCCCTTAACGCCTATCCACTTTTTCATTGTTTTTGGGGATCATAAATGAGGGACAATTTTAACCATAGAAAGAATATTATATCGTCAATCAACAAAAATGGTAGATGCAACTACTAGAAAGATTCAACTACAAATCAAGCGAGTTAAAAGAAGTAAATTGTACATAAAAATTGAAGAACCCAATTTCATATTTGACGTGAGTTAGGGAATAAAAAGTATAAAAAAACACTATTTAATGAGTCATCCTACTCAGTAAATTGGGAAAAGGACAAGACATGTGAAAAAGAATGAATAATGATACAAATGGTTCCTAAAATTTGGCTTAATGTGCAATGAGTTCCTTGAACCGTTATTTTTGCTCATCGTGGTTCCTGAACTTTAGGTTAATGTGTAATATGGTCATTGAACTTTTAGTATGTTAAATATAGTCCTTGAAATTTTGGTACATGTTCAATTCAGTCCCCAAACTACAAGAAAATTCAAGTTAAGGGACAACATCGAACAATTTCATATAGTTCAGGAATTAAATTGAACATGTACCAAAAATTAATATTTTTGGCTAAAGTGTAGGGACTACATTAAATAAATTAAAAGTTCATGGATCACATTGCATATTGAGTTAAAGTTCAGTGACCATATGTGTCATTTTCTCGAAAAAGAAAGAAGTCGCTTTTATGCAGAATAGTGTCATTAAGTGATGAACTAATTTCACTTTTATATGTCATATAAATAGATTAGGTTAGTACCACAAAAAATCCCAAAATCGGTACATTTATAACAAGTTTACCCTAAATTAATATTTTAACCACTAAAAACCTAAAACTGATACATTTATGACAAATTTACCATATATTAAATTGGTTTAATATCACGAAAAATCACAAATTAGTATACCTATGACAAATCGAGGATAGAAGCCCAAACTAGTACACCCGTCAACTCTCATATGCTATCCAAATCAGAAATTGGACGGTAAAATTTAATAAAAACTAGTAGAAGGTAAAATTGTCACAAGTATATTAGTTTAGGATTTTTAATGGTAAAAAATTAATTTGGAGTAAATTTATCATAAGTATACCGATGTAGAGTTTTTTATGGTATTAACCCAAATAGATTTTTCCCTATATTTCATGCTCCTTTTCTTTTTCACACTAATTCAATACATCACATGTCAAATCTAGTGTTTGTCTCATGTCATCAGCGAAATATCCATGGTGAACTAAAAATTGCCATGCTTACACTAAATTGTTGACCAAGGTAAAACAATTAAGAACTTATGCCTCAAAGGTATGAGGTCGCAAGCGCCTTTGGGATTTGGTCTCGAGATAAACGACAGGTGATCCATTTTTGCAAAGATTAAAATGCCAATTCTAGGTAAACAGTTGTCATTCATCCTTTTATGTGCCACTTGGAGATAAAAGACTAAACGATAGCATTCGGTACACGATTAGTTAGGCTTAATCAGTGATACTATACATGTCTTGTGATTGTTGGGAGAGAGTACACATAAATGAATCATCACTCGAACTACTTTTCCAAAGGAGGTGATAAGTTGTTCATAAATGCAAGATATTCCATGACGTGCAAAAACTACGTAAGGTATAAAAGAAGTCCTGAGTTTGAGCCCGTAAAAGAAATCCAATTCAATTAGGTTTCCTAATTTGAGTAAATTTTCTAATTTAAGTAGGTATCCAGTATTGGGTCCAAATCTTTTCTATATATGTAAGAACCGAGTCTTCTTTCTTGAATTGTATCCAAGAGGCGGCTTATTCGTGAATACATCTGAAGTAATCCAAGAGTGTTAAGGCCAATTAAATTTTTTATGAGAGATCTTGTGTAATCTTTTATGAGGTTGAGAGATTGTTTTATGATGAATTGAGAGGGTTAAATATTGTGTGAGTTATTGGAGATAATTTGGAACTGAAAAACATCGAGATTGCCTGCTTGACTATATGGGAATCCGATGTTGCTCTCCCCTTGGAGTAGGGCCCATTGATTGAATTATGTAAATCCGGTGTTTAATTTATTTTTTTTTGTTTCATTTACTTTATTGTTCGATTACTTTTCTTTGCAATTATTGGTTTTGGTTTTAGATCTAGTCTTGGCTAACTTGAAGAGAATCGAGGAAAAGTGAACATTGACAGAATTTGATGGGAAGAATTTTTGTTTTTGAAAGATGAAGACGGAGAATATCTACACAAGAGAAATATGCACTTACCTTTGTTGCGACCCTCTTGTTCATCGACACGGGTAAAATGACTAGAATGCCCCAAAGTGGGGGGGGGGGGGTCACCCTCAATTAAGAGCGTGCTTTCTCAAGCCCTTAACTTGTGCGAGAAGTTGAGGATGTTGGTTACGATCACCGAAGACTTAGCCATGTGCACTGGGGTCATGGGCTAGGCTTTTAGGGACTTGGCGCTAGTGACTTAGACACAGGAGCCGAGTAATCGTGCATAGCTGATGAGGATAAGGGTAAGGCACTAATGTCTTGGGCCTAGCCTCGGGCCCAACTGCTGAGGATCCGACGTTCAGAGGAGTCGACGTTCCCATGCCTAAGCTCCGAGGTCTCTGGTCTAATTGTCGATGTGTAGTCGTATATTGGAAATTACTAATTTTTAAAAGCAGAAATCCTTCTCCTGAATTTAAGAATACATTTTCCATATATTACGAAAACTTTGTCTATTGACTTATTTTCTCAAACAATTCAACCATAGAAAAATAGGAAATTTTTTTCTCCTAGATTGGTTTATGCCGGAAGATTCAGTGCGGAGCCAAAACGAGGCCTTCCTTCATTGCCAATACGACCGAGTTAATTCCATGATCGACGAAACATGCTCCTCTAAATTTGCGGCAGGGCACCTCTTTATTTTCCCACATTTTTACCCGTCTCGTTCCACTGCATACTTCTCAGATTCAGCAAAACTTATTCTTCGCAACGATGCCGACGAAGTTAAGATGGTAAACAGGCGTAAAGTCAAAAGGAATTAGAAACCAAAATCTTGTTTGCACCTATTCGTCCTAATCAATTACAGTTAAGGACAAATAGGGCGGAATCATGAGAATCCACCATTGCTGCTACTGTGTCATTCATCGGTTGGATGTAGTCGGTGTCCGTCCATATTTCTTTGCCCGTACAAGAAGTGACGGTCCGACCGGGAAGACCCTTGGCCAGGTCGGAGACATGCGCGGCTATCACCATGTCGTCTTGATTCAGGTTGAAAAAGGCTAGATATATTTCTCCTGCATTGACGTAAGAACAAAACTGAGCCAAGAAAAAAGGTCTAAAAATGCTCATACTTGCTCAAGTAGATTGTTTGGCAAAGATATCGAGGTCTGCTGTGATTAGGCCTTGGACCATTTGTTTGAAACTGGATTACATTGCATTTCGTTGTGCCTTAAAAAGTGCCTACATCCAAATTATGCAAGTGGAGGAGTGGGGTAAAAATCAAACCTGATCTTCCAGTTGCGATCCAGGAGCGAATTCCTGCATCAACATCATTAGCTGCACAAACAATGTGGCTGTAAATAAGTCGTACAAAACACTTAATTTCTGGTGTATGAGATCAGGATCTCGTTTTATAACCTTCGACTTTTTTCATTGTCGCACATTGTCCAGAATAGCTGCTTATCAATGTCCCGTTACTGTGAAACTCCCACATCTGTCAAAATTAAACATTCCTCATGTTATTTTCCGCATGAATCTAAGCCAAATGATGAATTCTAGTTCAAAGACAAAAACTATAGTGGTATGGAATATCGCAATAACATCATTTACTTTGTAATATCAACAGGTTCCAAAAATGCAGTACAGGAGTTTTCTAATTGGGTCTCAAGTTTGTCTTCTATGCTGAACTTCAACTAATAATAACACATACCTGATTAGCATTCCATGTGCAGCGCGAAAATGAGCCTCTTTTAAACTCACTGGACGTGACTTTGCGTCTTGGAGAAGCATTTAAGCAGAAGTCCGCATTTTCAGAAGCTAATGAGGGAAGTGTTCCCAGATATTGGCTCCCGTACGTTATCTCTTTGTCTCTGTTACACAGCACCAGCATATATCAACACTTTCTGCTATGAACAATTGCAGTACAGGGAACAGCAAATGGAAACGAGTAGAAGTAGGAGAGAACTATTTTACGATTTGACTGAAGAATTTCTCTTGTATAGACAAAAAGGTTCTCCATGTCTACCATCCATGTTCTTTTTCCAGCAGATCCGTTCCAAATCTTGGTCCAGTTCTTCGACCAGCCATCCGCTTGCTTTTGGATCTTTGCAACTAGTCAGACCCACAACCTCTACCACTGGCTCTTCCATTCTTGTCTGGTACATTCTAGACCGCTCGTAATTTCTACCGCTCGGACCTACCCCACTGATATATGGGAACTGTAAAATTTATCGACGTAAGTAGCCTAAAAGTGCTTCGAAATGTTTTTTTTATCAGATGTTAAGACAGAGCACATGCCTCCACATTGTTTGAGCTGTAGGAATTAATCTCAAGCAGAGTAGGATTGGTGATTAGACTGAAAGTTGTATCATCAATGTTCTTCAAATCTCCACCAAACATGAGGGGGGACTTGGCGATCGACCACAAAGTTACCTACAAGTATAATCAGTTAGCTTGAAATATGATTATCTGATTGGGGCAAACAGTGAAGTCACAAAAAATCCTCATCAAACACATACCTGAGTTCTTTGCTCCTTTATGGTTAGCCTACATGTCCTATGAGGGCCTTCATTTGAACCTAGTTGTTGATAGAGTTTTCACTTTAGCAATACATTATTCCATCTACTTTTCCAAAGACATTGACAAGGAGTTCACATATGCAAGATAATTTGGAAACTGCAAAAGTGACATACAGAGGGAACCACGGCCAACCACGACCGCAAGGTATCAAACTACCCATCTGCCGCATTCCAGGTGCACAACTTGACAATAAGGAAGGTTTATCATGAGTTGTAATTTTATGCTAGAGCACATAAAATTGGCTTGCATAGGCTACGGTGAGAATTCACTCTTCATGTGCAACCCGGACAAAGTCCACAATGTTGAAACCCCAAAGGAGCAGTCAAGGCATAACCTTCGAGGGCAAGGCCTTACCAGTTACCATCACATCAAAGCCTCTCTCTGGCTCCTTGTGGACATTAGGTTTTACAACATCACAAGATTAGCATGTTAATTACTTTGTTCTGAAAATCCAAAGCGATCTGCTAGCACCTGCACTAGTCAGTGGAATCTCTCGGCTCCTCATGGAACAGCATTCAGAACCATTTGCAGGCAACATTAATTTGATAAAGTGCTAAGGCCGCTAAAACAGCTTTATACCCATTTATTAGTCCAGCCAATCCCTAAGGGGTATGATGGAGCAACAGACCTTCAAGTTTATAGGTGAATAAGGCAAGCGCATTGTTATTACCTGGATCAGTGAGATATCCCAGCGGTAGCATATCAAGGTCAGGCCATGATGTACCTAACAGGCCACTGGAACCAATCATTTTAGCTGCAGCGAAGTCCCTGATGAACAATAATTATCAGATTATTAATGGGTGATCTAAGTCCGTGACTTTTGAGCTTGACTGTCACACATTAAATCACCTCGTCACATCAAAATGTGCCGCAACATGTTCCCATACATCCCAATCATCCCCAGTAATTCTGTACATGTTGCTCAATCCACTCACAGCCTTTGCCATATCTGGCGTCGCACTGGTTCCAGGAGACAGAGAATACAGGATTGGACGGTCAAGCTCCTTTAGAACCTGTGCAAGGCCACACCAGATATTGGACCCGCTTCAGGTTTCATTTGCAGAAAGGACTGTGTGAGTAGGTGAATAAAAGATAAAGAGCCATCATATCTCACCTCGGAGATGTAGGTGATCTCATTTATATTTAGATCGTCACCAAATACACAGTCATTTTTTACTGCATCAAAATGATAAACAATTAGTATTAAAGATAGTGAATGAAGTGATTCAAAATTAAGTTCATCTACAGTCATTAAATCATTGTTTGAAACTAATGAAGAAGTTTGAATTTAAGAGGTTACTGCAGCAGTAAAAATACACAGAAATTGCCGTCACTCACTGAAATCTACGCCCCACGATGCATATTGCTGATAAAGCGACCTCAAGAAAGCTTTTCCAGCTCCTAAGTCAGTATTTACACTCATAAATCCATGTTGCATCCAAGCACAAGTCTTCTCCTTAAAACCTATATCTTGTGCATGCCAAACCCGACCGGACTCTTCATATGCACTTCCCTAGTATGGAAACAGAGTGGAAGTAAAAAAGTCATTTCGGAGAAATTGAGGGTCACGCTTAACACTCTTACTAAGACTATGGCAGCGGATCAGTCTTCTAGATTGTTTGATGAAAGGGAACATAAATAGTTTAAAAGGAACTCCCTCAAATGAGGAATTTCAAAACCGATGAGAAAATTTCTCTGCCAATCTTGTCTAGAAGAAGTTTTCGCAACAAGGTGAAAAATCAGCAGATGTCAGCAGATGAAAGTGTAGAGTAATACGAACAAACCGTGGTGGTATCAAGGATAGGAGAGTTAGCATTGACAGCTTGCGTGCTTATTCCTCTCATGACATGCATCCCGAACTTCAGTCCCATGCTATGGACTTTATTTGCGACTTCGGTGAACCCTTTCCCACCACTAGATGAAGGCCACCGATCTGGGTCAGGGATCATCCTTCCCCACTCGTCAATCACATCAAATCCCAGAGAATCGGCACCAGCACCTGGCACTTTTCTTCGGTACCAAAGGTAGTCCACAACTACATACTGCATATTTTGGAGGTAATTCTTTAGTTTCACTAAGAATCCTTCACTATTCGAGATAAAAGCAGACAATTCTATCGGTGAAATGTTACAGTTGTATAGATACAACCTCATATCCGTGAGCATGTAGCCTCTGGGAAAGGATCTCGGCATTTTGCATAAACTCTTCTTCGGAGATGATCCAGGAATAGGAATCATAAGAATTCCAACCTCTTGGCGGGGTGCTAGCACGCTCCTCAGACGAGACACTGAAAACTTGAAATTAGTCTTACCACTTGCTTCACCCTAATTAGAACTCCTGAATACTTCACATGTTGTGCAAGAAATTTGCTACCCAATGAATTAACATCTTAAAGGGAAATACATTGCCATATGCATACGAAGATTCCAACCAACGTTATTGTATAAGTTAGTATTTTACACACGAACTTTCACAATGTGGTCAAAATACATCGAACCATTGTTCAAGCAAAATATCAACTACACAATAAAAAACATAGAATCTTTCGCAAAGTAATCTATATTGACCAGCTCACAACAAAGAATCCGAGACCAGCCCAAGTCATCATAAACAGAGTCATGAACGAATCAGTTTCCAAAGTCACCCAGATTGTTTCTCCAAAACGTCAATGCGGAACTCACGACAAATGCATCGACGTCCAATTTCCAGGTCCTATCATATCTCCACCATTACATAGTTTAAGTCAACAAAAAGAGCCACCAGAGCCTATCGGGTAGGTCGGTAGGTAATTTGCATTACCAGACGAAAAACACAACGATCTTGCCTCTCTTCTAGCCGTGCATCAAGGGAAAAAGACAAAATGTAATTCGAGTTCACAGTGAACAAGCACATGAGGAAGGCCAATGTGATTCGAGCTTCACCTGAGAACAAGGACGAAGAAGAAGCAGTAGAAGGAAGAGAGGGGAATGGAGAGGGAGAGCTTCATCGCCGAGAGTGCTAACCGTTGGCTTTTGAACCGAAACGCAGGAAAGAACAGAGAGAATGTGTCAACTTTCGGCGCGTTTCGTAAATACGCGTACAGTGACCAGTAGGATGAATAAGCGGATGTTTATACTCGGATTGAGATGGACTCATATGGAAACTCAAGTGTCCTTTGCTAATTGAAATTATAATATTTTGAGTTGACATAAGGAAGTTTTCTTAAGAATATATTTTCTTTCCAATCCCATATGGTTTATTACCTATTTGATCCTCTACGTAATTGTTCTTTCGGATGTCAATCAGTGTTTCCTTCTTTTGGCGATATTCAATTGGTAAATTGGCCAAGAAAGGTAAGTAACTTTGAATCTTGCCTGCTGAGGCTTTGTTTTTCCTCATGAGGGATGAAAATCCATGGTTGCGAAAAGATAGATACATTTAAGAGTCTCCTATCTTCGCAATTGTCCGATGTTTCGTTTTTGTTGGATCAATGAAATATCACTTTCCATTGTTATAATCTTATCGGTTAAAGATAAAGGCAAAAGTTACATTATGTAAATTGGGGGGCTAATATTTTGTAACAACATCATGACACGTGAACACAAATTGTCGGTCCTCTACGAAGGTGATGCCTTTCTGGTGGGACCATAGATGTTTTTTCACCCTCCAAACCTTCACCTATCTTTTCTATAGCCCTCCCAAACAGGGTATTTGAACTTCTCCCCGTATTTTCATTCACTCCTCGTTCTTTACCTAGCATTTTTGCCTTCACAATCAACGGCTAAAAGGAGGCTTTATTTATACTTGTAATATAAAGGAAAGAAAAGCTAGCGTGTTTTTTCCTAGTTAATGATCTTTCTTAAACTAATTCCAGACTTATCATACTCACCCAGTTAGGGTCATCGAACAAGCGAAGCTGAGTGGATGAGTTTTTCACCGATGATGGTGGGTCTAACTACAGTGGTCGTGAAACTACTTCGTCGTCCTTTCTAGTCCAGGGCATTATAGGTGACATCCAATATTTGGTAGCGAGTGCATATCACAATGATAGAGATGAACAAGTCAATATCAAAAGAGGTTGAGTTAAGGTTCGTAATTGCGAACGAAAGCCAGTAACTTTAAAGGCGTTGATAAGGCACAATAATAAACGTTGCTAGATTATTAAAACAGTTGATAATCTTGGAAGTATGAAGGAATGCAAGTACTTTTAACAAGATAAAAATGTCGCAAGTATCTATAAACGATTGGTGGCTTAATATGATGAATGTTGGTGTCTTCTCAAATTAAGGTTGGAAATTTCAAGTAAAAGTTAATAACTTGAAAGGCATTGCTAAGCCAGAAGAATAAAATGTTAGGAAATTATAGAAAGCTGATAAGTAATTATAGTTAGCTGGTATATTAATGTGAGGAATGTCGGTAGGATAGTCAAAAATTAAGGTTGGTGATTTTGGATAGAGTTAGTAACTTCCACGGCATAAATAAGCCATAAAAATAAATGTAGGTAGATTTTTAAAGTAATCGGTTGTCTTTGAAGTACAAAGAAATATAGGTAAAAAATTGTTAAGTGACTAAATTAGTTTCTGATGAATGTTGGTGCTTCAATAAAATTAACGTTTGTAATTACGTATAAAAGTGAGCACTTCCAAGGTGTCGACAAGACACAAGAATAAACATTTGTAAATAATTAAAGTAATTAGTTTTCTTTGAACTATAAAGAAATGTTGGTACGTTTTCAAACCAAGCAAGATTGAAAGTTGGTAAATGACTAAAATTAGTTGGCATCTTAATATGATGAATCATGAGACATCAGTCAGATCAAGAGTTGGTAATTTCGAATGAAAGTGAGTAACTTCAAAGACGTTGATAAGCCACAAAAATATTAAAGAAGTTGATAATCTTGGAAGTATGAAGAAATGTTGTCACTTCTTTTACCACTAGGGATTTGCCCTTGTGGTAAGGGCATTCTCGTGCTTTCAGCTTAGGAACCGATGGTTGCGGATTTGATTCCTATTATGAGGAACTCAGATTTAAGTGGGGGCTATGGCAGTGAATTAAGTACTGGTTCGATTCCAAGTAGCCCACTAATTACTACTGTGCCCTTGGGTTATAAAAAAACGTAATTAGTTTTCAAAAGCAAGTAAGATGAAAAGTTGGCAAATGACTAACTTTAGTTGGTATTTTAATGCAATGAATGTTGGTGCATCAATCAAAGTTGGTTATTTTGAGTAAAAGTTAGTAACTTCAAAGATATTGGTACATTATAAAAATAAGTGCTAGTACATTATTTGTCACGCTCCCAACCCCGTCGAGCCTGCGGCATTCCGCAGCCGGTCGAGTAA
This sequence comes from Syzygium aqueum, assembly GCA_031216185.1. NCBI lineage: Eukaryota > Viridiplantae > Streptophyta > Magnoliopsida > Myrtales > Myrtaceae > Syzygium > Syzygium aqueum. The sequence goes on from CM062238.1 coordinate 12,197,609, forward strand.
TACGATGTCCCAGGGTATCGCCAACCTCAAACAACCATAAAAGATCTGCATTCACAGCGGATACCACCATTAACCCGGACAATTTAAAACTAGGGAAAACAATCAGGGAGAATATACACATTTACATTTCCATCCTCCAACTTATAAAAATATTTACAATATACAACCGCCATAGACACTTGCACACCAAATTAAAAACCACTTATACACAAAAAGATTAGTGACCTGGTATTCTATCTTCAAAAATGGTACTTTCCAAAAACCTACCATTCTGAATCCCTAAAGTTAGTCCCTACGCCCCTTTACTCGGCATCCACTCTAAGTCGGACTCATCGTCCTCCGAATCCAAACTCTCTGAGCTTCCCTAAACGGCCCAATCCTCAGAGGACTCGGGATCGGCTTCAATCTCAATCAGATGATTAATGTCACCTGACTCGACTGGAATCGCATTCTGATACTCCTCAGCTAAAAAATCAAAGAAATTAACCTCAGGCACATAATTGGGATCCATGTATTGCTGAAAAGGAAGTATGTACTCTGGTTCTCTCTCGGGCTCCTCCGACTCGTTAGGCTCAATCGCAGATTCTACTTCGGGCTCTACCCCTTCTGGTTCCTCCTCAGGAATTGGTTCTAGGTCTATGTCCATTAGTTCGTCCTCAGCCTGAGATGCTTCGAGTTCTAGTTCTTGCTTAGCCCCTGACGATACTTGCGCGGGCAACGTCGGATGCATTCTTGATTGGGCCAAACTAGTCTCCACGTTGATCAACTCACCATCAATAAGAGGTACTGCGAACGGGTTCCAATCACCAACTAAGTCAAATGAGACATCAAAACCCCTAACGGGCCCGAACTGATCCCCGTCAGCATCCCGAAAGAACCAGGCCGTATACACACGGGTCTTCCACAGAGGTAGTCCTACTTCTACAAAAATAGTTGTAGTATGCCTAATCCAGGTCATGTTATTTGGCATTGGAAATTCAACATTGTCGCTCTCGATGTGCACTAGTACCCCAAAACGTACTAGTGGCGGTGATGGAGGATTCATGGATCCTGTCGGAGTTCTGAAATTGTTAGTTGAAATAACCATGAGAACACTTCTCAGTAAGCTCACCCCTAAACCCCACAGAGGCTATCACGTACATCTAGACAATCGTAAAACACACATACATTCACGCATATCAAATCGTCACATAGCAGGCACATCACAAATCAATCATACGCATGTACAATTCTCATTTCACATATTCTTTCCGTTCTTATTTTCTCTTTTCCACATCACTCGCCAGTGACCCGCGTAAACGTTCACGCTTCAGGTACACTGCGACCACTTATCACAACATTTCGGGGCTCGCATTAACGTACATGCCTCAGGCCATGTATCTTGCCCGTATAACACACTTCAGGCTCAACACCTACCATCTACTGCGCAACTCACATTGAAGTACACGCCTCAGGCTAGCAGTCCTCCGGTAGTACCGGGCATCGTCCCGCGTAACATGTCTCGGGACGGCACAATTTCCACGATCTCACATGCCATGCCACACACAATCACTTCCTTACTCACACACATGCTCAACACGCATTTACCACATCCCACTGGCCTATCACACGTGGCCCGTGCACGCATCAATTCACACGTAAAACATGCTCACTCAGCATTTGACATGGTCAATAATAATTAAAATAATCTGGCTCACGTGTGCACCCAATAGGCATCATTAAGTCAACCAATTACACAATCACACACTCAATTTCCAACACCACACTCGATCATAATTCCAACGCACGAAAAACACGGAAATTGCTATTTTTCTCTAACCAAATGGTCTCAAATCAATTCGGGTCCTTTATGAGACTTTCTCACCATAAATTCTCGGTTATAAAAATCCAACTTGCTACCCGATCGGCCTATCACAACCCCATGAATAGCAGTCCACAGCCCACTGTTATTCTGAATTTTCCAATAAAAATTTTTCAGTTTCAATTCTAAGGCCCGCCACATAATTTCACTCCTAAATCATGCAATTCCGCACCTACCCTATGCCCGATTTCACCCAAAATCGCTTGTCGATACCCGAAAACCTAAATTGGGTTTAGAGCGCGATTTACTTGCGTTCTAGACTATCACGGCTAGAGCGGAAAGCGGTGGCACTCAATCGGGGACGGCGGCGTGGCTTGGCGGTGGCGATCGGCGAACGGTGGCTTGGGCAGTGGTGATTGGCACAGAGAGAGAGAGAGAGAGAGAGAGAGAGAGAGAGAGAGAGAGAGAGAGAGAGAGAGAGAGTATACAGTGGGGGGTGTTCACGGCAAAGAAAAGGGGGGTTTTCACGGGGAAGAGAGGGAGAAGGGAGAGAGAGAAAGAGGGGTCAAAGAATAAATATCCCAATTTTGACCAAAAGTGAAAAATGACGATCTCGCCCCCGTCTAATCTTTTCAATCGACGGTCCATATTCGATCTTATCTTGAAATCGACGGCCCAGATCGAATCTTACCAAAAATATCCAAGGGTATACTTGTAATTTCTCAAAAAGTCTAAGGGCAAAATTGTCTAATAAAAAAGTTAGGGCAAATTGATCAAAATGCCATTTGCCCAGGATGTCACACCCAGAACTCTGCGAGCGCGCAACATCCTGCAATGGTCATTATGATGCGACGTCCCAGGACGCGTCGCCGACCCAACATTTTATCTTTTGATTACGCATGCGGAAGCTAAACAAAAATTCCCCCAAACAATAACAATAAATAAGGATAGATAGGAAAACGGTTTACAACATTGAAATCAAAACACTATTTTAACATTTACTTGATTAACCCCTGGGAACATTTTTACAAGCTCACTTCAGGCATTTCCATAAAAGTCTACAAAAAGATGTCAGACTGGAGTCAATCTACTTCACCAAAAGTTAGCCTTCGGGCATCTCGAACCATATTGGGTGCATCGCATGCTAATGGTCTGAAAAATATTTAACAACCACAAATGAGATAAAAATCTCAATAAGTTAACGCCTAAGCCCCATTTAGAAGGCCAACTCACCTCGAGGGTCCCTAATCATGCAACCATGCATTGGACACAAATCATTCACCAACCACAGGCATCTTTACCTTGCCTTGGAATACATATTATGCATAATATAAATAGTCATATGTCACAACGATACATCAAACATATCACATACCCAGAACGTCTAATGAGATTTCCCATGCATCAATGCATCACAGTCGCGCGTGTCTCGATTATAAGGCAAAATCCACTTGGGCACGTCCTATACCATGCCTAGCAGTTTCTACCTCATAATCAAGCGCTATGCATCACACCTATTCCATTTATTACGCCCCCTCGGGCCACTACACATCAAGTGATCTGCAGCAAGATGGCAGCCTTCCGGCATGACTAGGCTTCGTCTTGCCCCGTCAGGCACGACTACGTCAAACGATTTACAATAAGACGGCATTCCAATACGGCAACATTAAACAAACTATAGTAAGATGGTATCTCGTAAGAAGCATCGAGTCTAGCCTCAGGCCGCGACAAGGCATCCGAAGTATCGGTAATACAGATAATCTCTAGGCATCCGATAAATCAAGTATTGTCAAGCGATCTACAGCAAGACCCCGATAACCCACGCATCGTCAAGCGATCTACAGCAAGACGGCTCCAACATGTGACCACACGAGCACACAAGCATTCAGGCTAATTTTTATCTTTTCATTAAGCCAATGCATCCATGAATCGTGCTCACATCAATGCCATACAACAGTAACAAGTGGTCACACATGCCAACGGTCAATCGACTTTGTGAACCTCATTTTAAAACATGAATTTGCAAAAGCATTCAACATCTGATCACAACCAAATAAACATTATTGAAAAGGTAATTGTGGTCACTGTCTCTATTACACTAGAAATCGAAAGCTAAAGATTTCGAGTAAAGACCAGCAGATTATGGAATTCTAGTAAAACTAGACAGATTTGCATGATTTGGGAAATCAACTTCAACAGCATAGCAAATGGTTTCCAAAAATTATAAAATTCGAATATGTTATAAACAAGACCTTTACAATTATTTTCCATGAAGAACACAATCCAAAAATCCTTATACCAAGATCACTTTTGATGACTTGGAAACAACCCAGAACTGGTCCGTTGGAACAGGGGAACTGAACCACAAGAAATACTCATTTTACCAACCAAATCCTTTCAAAACACTTTGAAATATTTATACGTTGTAGACATGGATTTCGTTTACAAATCTTGTGAAGGAAGTATGGTCGAAATCGAATTGGAAATTTTTATAAAAATCTGAGAAAGCACGAAGGTCACGGAATTCACAGTATAAAACAGTTCTGATTTGATAAGAAATTGGACCTTCGTGTAACCCAATTGAGCTCAGAAAAATCTGAAATTTAAATATGATATAGATCAAGATCTTGTGAACAACTTTTATGAGGGATACTTTTCAAGATTCTAACCACAAAATACTCTATAAAAATGGAAAACTAGGGACGTACAGTAAAATCAGTTCTAGAATCAAGATAAAAACTCCAAGAAACGTCTTCAACTTTGAGATCCACCACTTCTCAGCCATGAAAATGCCACACCAAGAGTTCAAATCAACATCCAACCTCTATTTCAACTTTGTCTAGCAATCAAGACTCGCCAACGCTCATTCTAGGAGTTCAAACACACTAAAACAATAACTAGCTAAACTACCCAATGCAAGTTAAACATCCTAAACAAGGGATTAGATGTTAACTTACTCATCTAATAACGACGATAACGCGAGAACGACGGCGATGACACGAGTTGTTTGTGGCGGCCTCGGTTTGACACGGCAACCAGCAATCGGCGGTGAACGGTACACGGCGATCTACGGGGCTCAAGGATGGTGGTGTGAGGGTGCTGGTGGGTGAACGGCGGCGGTGGTGTAATTCGGCCGAGAGAGAGAGAAGGAAGGGAGGCGTGAAAGGGAGGGAGGGCTTCCTATTTATAGAAGCTCTTTACTTGGTCGTTACTCCAGACCTTTAATGTCAGTCATGATGACAGTGCCTCAAAGTCAAGGGTCATGATGACTTGTCATCATGATAGGGACCTCATAGTCTTCATTCATTAATGCAAGCCATCATGAAGGGCCGCCAAAATCTAACTTAATTAATACAAGCCATTATAATGGTGGCCTCCAAAGTCAAGAATAATAATGGCCAATTAATGAAGCTTGGAGGATAAGTTTTGACCCGGTCAATGCCTTATCCTCTAGATTCCTCTACAAATTTTCCGAACCGCGGACTCCCTAAAACCTTCTGGATTTATTGAATTCTCACGCAAATGACTTGAGCCAATTGGGTCACACGAAATAGATCATTTGGCACAAAAATCACAACCCACGCCATACTTAATCACAATATTTTCTAAGGGTTTTCCCTGATAAACACGCATAATAATTCTATCCAACGGCCAAGATATAATCTAACAAAGAGGTTTCTAGAAGGGAAAGTTAGCAAATAATTTTCGATGGCCAAATCATAAAAATTATGAGGCGACGTCCTATAGTTCGGATGTAATATCCTCGAGCATTTGACACATAAAATCGGATCATAATTCATGGCCGAAACCGATCAATCGCAACTATAGTTTATCTCGAACTAACGGGCGGTTGCTCGAAATAAATTCTTCAATAGCCTTTCCCTTTTGGTTAGTATTCCCTAGGAGATCAGGCCAGAGCGAGAATTAACTAATAGAGCGTCAATAAAATCATCATTTCATAAATCACCAAATTTGATCGAATTTACATGATATCACACATAAAACATGCCTTTTGTTAATTCTCAAGGGTTAAATGGTCCAATTCTCCTTTTTTTGCCCAAATTGAATGTTTCTGAAGGATTCGAGCACACCCAAAAATCACACGTGTCTTCCGCAACGTCGCCCTAACATTCCGTTGTGACTTCCTAATTTTCCGATATCTAATTTGGGCTAAATTCAATAATTAAATTCTATTAAACGCAACTCAAGCGTTTCTCAAACTAACGGGCGGCTTGTTGGGGAAATTCGCATATTCGACCTGTGATTGACACTAAATCGAGTCACGTGCAAATTCGTTTGGTACGTGACGACCTCGGTTGTCATTAAAATCGCGAGGATCAATTACTAGATCCGAGGGGCACGATTGTTCGGTATAGGTTCAGGATTATTCGTCAATTCATTTTGTGGTCCATCGGTATTACCCGCGATCCACTACTGTGACGATGGCAAACTGAACCCTAACTATCCCCAGGTCGGCCAACAATGGCTCAAAATATCACATCGACGATTTAATGGTCTAAAGTCAATCTACGATCGAATTTTCTTTAGTTGTACGAATTTAATTCCCCAATTAGCCTTTCCCTAATGATTAGTATCCCAGGAATGATCAGTTCCGAGTGAGAATTTACTACAAGCATATTTTATAAAACTCAGTATTTTATAAATATCAAATGGACTAATTTTCAAGATGTCACAATCTTCCCCTCTTACAAAAATTTCATCCTCGAAATTTACAAATCTTGCCACTGCTCAGAAATTACAAATCTTACTACTGCTCAAATAACTGGGGGTATTGACGTTGCATCATCTCTTTTGACGGCTCTGCGCTGTCCTCAGCCTTTCACGTATAATCTTAACTACCTCAATCGACTGTTCAACTAACTTTGCTCCGGTTCTTTCTCCCACTTCGTCCCAACACACGGGCATTTTACAAGCCCTGCCATATAGCGTTTCAAAAGGCGCCATTCCAATGCTCTACTGGAAATTATTATTATATGCAAACTCTACTAAGGGCAATTGTTCTTCCCACTTATCCTGAAAATCCAGCACACATACCCTGAGCATATTCTCTAAAGTCTGAATCGTTCTCTCAGATTGACCATCTGTCTGAGGATGGTAAGCTGTACTAAATTGTAACTTGGATCCTAAAGCCGTCTGCAGACTTTTTTAAAAATTGGCGGTGAATCTAGGATCACGATTGGAAGTTATCAACACCGATACCCCATAGAGACGAATTATCTGTTGTACGTACAACTCTGCATACTGTTCTAGTGTGAAATCCTTTCGCACTGCCAAAAAGTGTACCGTCTTGGTCAATCTGTCGACAATCACCCAAATAGTATCATGGCCTCTTTGGCTCCTTGGCAATCTCGACACAAAGTCCATGGTTATATGCTCCCATTTCTACTATGGGATTTCCAATGGTTGCAACAATCCTCCAAGTTTACAATATTGTGCTTTCACTTGTTGACACGTCAGACACTTAGCCACGTGCTTAACGATATCCGACTTTATACCATTCCACCAATAATATTGTCTCAAATTCCGATACATTTTTATACTCCCCGGATGGATACTATAGCTATAACGATGCGCTTCCGATAAAATTTCTTCCTTAAGCTTTGTATCGTTAGGCACACATAAACATCTTCAGAACTTCAATATCCCGTCCTCGGATACTTGGAAGTCCGACTTTCTCTTGGCCTCCTCTATCTCTACAATCTTTTGAATGTCCTGACCCGATGATTGCAACATCTTAATTTTAGCCTGAATTTCTGGTTCAATCCTCAGTGTGGCCAATAAGCTTGAGACTTGACTTACTTCAAATCTAAATTCTGAGTTTCACACTTTTTCTAACAATTTCCATTTTTTGACTATCAAATGAGCTAAGCTCAACTTTCGACTCAAAGCATCGGTTACTCGGTTAGCCTTCCCCGGATGATATAGAATTTTACGGTCATAATCTTTCAGCAACTCTATCCACCGACGCTGCCTCATATTTAACTCTTTTTGAGAAAACAAATATTTGAGGCTCTGATGATCTGTAAATATCTGAAACTTCTCTCCGTATAGATAATGTTGCTAAATATTTAGGGCGAATACGATTGCGGCCAATTCCAAGTCATGCGTCAGATAATTTAACTCATGCGGCCTTAACTGTCTTGACGCATAAGCCACTACCTGTCCATGTTGCATGAGTACACATCCCAATCCTTTCAACGAGGCATCGCTATAAATCTCGTATCCTCCAAGTTCTGATGGAATTGTCAACACCGATACTGTTGTCAATCTCTGTTTTAATTCTTGAAAACTTCTTTCACATTTATCTGTCCACTCAAACTTGGATTCCTTTTTTAGTAAATGTGTCAACGGCATTGCTATCGCCGAAAATCCTTCCACGAAACAATGATAATATCTAGCCAAACCCAGAAAACTCCGAACCTCTGTTACCGTTGTCGGTCTAGGCCACTTCATCACAGCCTCAATTTTCGACGGATCCATTGAGATTCCTTCTCCGGAGATCACATGACCGAAAAATGCTACTCGACTAAGCCAAAATTCGCACTTGCTAAATTTTGCATACAACGCGTTCTCCCTTAAAGTCTGCAAAACTCGATTCAAATGAAATTCATGCTCTTCTAGGCTCTTCGAGTATACCAATATATCGTCGATAAACACAATCACGAATTGGTCTAAAAATTCCTTAAACACCCGATTCATCATATCCATAAAGGCAGCTGGGCCGTTCGTCAACCCAAACGGCATCACCGTAAATTCATAATGTCCATATCTAGTTTTAAATGCCGTTTTCGGTATATCCTCCTTCCTAATCCTCAACTGATGATATCCCGTTCTCAAATCAATTTTAGAGAACACCGAAGCCCCTTGTAACTAATCAAATAAATCGTCAGTCATCGGCAAAGGATATTTATTCTTAACCGTCACCTGATTTAGCTGCCTATAATCTATATATAATCTCAATGATCCATCTTTCTTCTTACAAATAACACCGGCGCTCTCCATGGAGATGCACTGGGGCCAATAAATCCTTTGTCTAATAATTATTGCATTTGCACATTTAATTCCTTTAATTCCAATAACGACATTCTATAATATGCCTTCGAGATTGACTCAATTCTAGGTGCCAACTCAATTACAAATTCTACTTCTCTTTCCGACAGTAATCCCGGCAATTCTTGAGGAAACACATCGGGATACTCACCTACTACCGCTATATCCTCAAGTCTCAGCTCTTCAGCCATTGAATCCACTACTGCAACTAGAAATCCTTGACACCCTTTATTCAATAATTTCGTCATTTCCACCGGGAAAATCCATGGAATCGAGGGTCCTCCTTGACTTCCCACAAATTTGAATTCCGGATGTCCAACAGGATTAGATTGGATCACCCTATTATTACAATCCATTACGGCTCTCTGCTTAGACAGCCAATCCATACCCACTATCACATCAAAGTCGTACATATCTAGAACTGCTAAATCAATCTTTTCCTCCCTATCCCCAATCACAATCTTACAATTTGGACAATCCAACGAAATTAGCATCTTATCATTCAAGGGAGTCGTCACGCATAACACAACATCAAACTATTCCAATCAACTCAACAAACTGTTTCGATATGAAAGAATGTGACAGTCCATGATCAAGTAAAACATACGCAACATGATCGCACAGAGAAATCGTACCTGTCACAATCCCTGGTGCGTTCTTAGCCTCTCGTCTGGCCATAGCATACACTCGTCCTTGTGCTTGAGGCCTATTCTGGTTCACTGTCTGGGCCGCTCCAGTCTGATTCCCATTCCGAGGTGGCGGTAATGCAAGTGGCCTATTCTATCTGGGATTAGGGCAATTCCTTATGTGGTGACCAAATCCTCCACATCCAAAACACGCTTCGCCCTTGTTTGGACAAGTTCCGTTTCCATGTCTACTTCCACAAATTCTACACGGACCATTCCCGATCTGGACTAGCTTCCCAATATTTCTTTTAACTAACGGAGTAAAATGCCTATTATCAACCATCGGCCTCTTCCCGGGATTACGATTGTTCCAACCCTGGACAAATCTCGACCCAGAAGCGGTGGCCCTATCTACCTAATCTCGCTCTAGAATCTCGGCCCTATCATATATTTCCTCATATGTCTTCAAATTTACCAGTAACAACTGGCTACGAATATCAGCTTTCAATCCATCCAGAAATCTTCACGCCTTATCCTCGGGATGTTCCACTATTCTTGACGCAAACTTAGATAATCTCGCAAATTCCGCCTCATACTGATCTACCGTTGTCTAGCCCTGGCGGAGTTTCATAAATTCTGCGAGTTTTCTCTCCCTAGCACTGGCCGAGAAATATTTCTCATAAAAACTCTCAGTAAAAGTAGCCCAGGTCTTGGCTGTACCTTCGGGAAAAATCCTATCTCTGGTGGCTTTCCACCAATCATTCGCGTTATCCTACAACTTATATACTGCCAAAGTCACTTTCTCATGATCATTGCACTCTAACACCTCAAAAGTCTTCTCAAGCTCCTCTACCCATCGAGGTGCGGCCTCAAGGTCACCTTTCCCCGAAAACTTAGGCGATTTTAACTTTATAAACTGCTCTACTGGTTGGTCCATCGGCCTATTCACAATTACTTGCCCATGCCCTTGATTCTCATTATTATTGGCAACTGCAACGACCTCGGCAGCTTGGGCAATCGGAGCAGCTTATTCTTGAGTCTACTGTTCTATTATGTTACCAATCCGTTCCAATGTCTTCATAACGGTTTCCATTCTAGGATCCTCAACATGTCTATTCCACTCTGGGGTTTACTGCCGCTCCAGCATCAACCTCTAGATTTTCCATTGCTCTTGCACCCATTCCAAAAACCTCTACTGCTCTAGCTCTAGCACGTCCTCTACCCCTGGTGCCTCTACCTGCACCCCTTTCTGGGGACTCTGCCTATGCCTCTTCCTTCACTGCTCAATGTCACAATTCTACTACTCTCCTACCTGCTATAAGTCCACTCAAGAATTAGCAATCTAGGCTCACCAGATCAATCCAACTCTAAACAGTGAATCAACACAAAAGCTCACTTAGTAAATAATCCTTCACTACCAGTCACGAAATCACAATCACAAGAGTCTGAACACTCACCTTGGATCCATACGCACCTGCATTTCAATTACCACACAACAATTAACTCACTCAATCAATCACAGCAAACAATCTGGAGACACGTGTAGCTCGTTCCGTCCTATCACTCACTAAAATCTCCCTAAATACTACCTCGGGGTCTCTACTCCTTATCACTCTAAATTTCGACCAGTTTTAGATCGAGCTTACCTTGCTCTGATACCAATTCAAACGGGAATGTCACGCCCTGAACCCTGGTCGAGCCTGCGACATCCCACAGCTGGTCAAGTAATACGATGTCCTAGGGTATCGCCGACCTCAAACAACCATAAGAGATTTACATCCACAGCGGATACCACTATTAACCCGGACAATTTAAAACTGAGGAAAACAATCAGGGAGAATATACACATTTACATTTCCATCCTCCAACTTATAAAAATATTTACAATATACAACCACCATAAACACTTGCACACCGAATTAAAAACCACTTATACACAAAAAGATTAGTGACCTGGTATTCTATCTCCAAAAATGGTACTTTCCAAAAACCTACCATTCTGAACCCCTAAAGTTAGCCCCTACGCCCCTTTACTTGGCGTCCACTCTAAGTCGAACTCATCGTCCTCCGAATCCAAACTCTCTGAGCTTTCTTGAATGGCCCAATCCTCAGAGGACTTTGGATCGGCTTCAATCTCAATCGGATGATCAATGTCACCTAACTCGGCTGAAATCGCATTTTGATACTCCTCAACTAGAAAATCAAAGAAATTAACCTCGGGCACATAATTGGGATCCATGTACTGCTGAAAAGGAAGTATGTACTTTGATTCTCCCTCGGGCTCCTCCGACTCGTCGGGCTCAATCACATGTTCTACTTTGGACTCTACCCCTTCTGGCTCCTCCTCAGGAATTGGTTCTAGGTCTATGTCCATCGGTTCGTCCTCAGCCTGAGATGCTTCGGGTTTTGGTTCATACTCAGCCCCTAATGATACTTGCGCGGCTGACGCCGGATGCATTCCTGACTGGGCTAAACTAGTCTTTACGCTGGTCAACTCACCATCAATAGGGGGTACTGCGAACGGGTCCCAATCACCAACTAAGTCAAATAGGACATCAAAACCCTTAACGGGCCCGAACTGATTCCCGTCAGCATCCCGAAAGAACCAAGCCGTATACACATGGATCTCCCACAGAGGTAGTCCTACTTCTGCAAAAATAGTTGTAGTATGCATAATCCAGGTCACGTTATCTAGCATAGGAAATTCAACATTGTCGCTCTCGATGTGCACTGGTACCCCAAAACGTACTGGTAGCTGTGATGGAGGATTCATAGGTCCTGTCGGGGTTCTGAAATTGTTGGTTGAAACAACCGTGAGAACACTTCTCAGTAACCTCACTCCTAAACCTCACCTAGGCTATCACGTACCTCTAGACAATCGTAAAACATACATACGTTCACGCATATCAATTCGTCACATAGCATGCACATCACAAATCAATCATACGTATGTACAATTCTCATTTCACACATTCTTTTTATTCTCATATTATCTTTTCTACATCACTCGCCAGTGACCCGCGTAAACGTTCACGTCTCAGGTACACTGCGACGACTTATCACAACATTTCAAGGCCCGCGTTAACGTACATGCCTCAGGCCATATATCTTGTCCGTGTAACACGCCTCGGGCTCAACACCTACCACATATTGCGCAACCCGCATTGAAGTACATGCCTCAGGTTGGCAGTCCTCCGGTAGTACCGGGCATCGTCCCGTATAACACGCCTCAGGACGACACAATTTCCACGATCTTACATGCCATGCCACACACAATCACTTTCTTACTCACGCACATGCTCAACACGCATTTACCACATCCCACTGGCCTATCACATGTGGCCCGTGCACGCATCAATTCACACGTAAAACATGCTCACTCAGCATTTGACATGGCCAATAATAATAATTAAAATAATCTGGCCCACGCATGCACCCAACATGCATAATTAAGTCAACCAATTACACAATCACACACTCAATTTCCAACACCACACTCGATCATAATTCCAACGCATGGAAAACACGGAAATTGCTATTTTTCTCTAACCAAATGGTCTCAAATCAATTCGGGTCCTTCATGAGACTTTCTCACCATAAATTCTCAGTTTTAAAAATCCAACTTGCGACCCGATCGGCCTATCACAGCCCCATGAACAGCAGTCCATAGCCCACTGTTATTATGAATTTTCCAATAAAAAATTTCCAGTTTTAATTCTAAGGCCCGCCATATAATTCCACTCCTAAATCATGCAATTCCGCACCTACCCTATGCTCGGTTTCACCCAAAACCGTCCGTCGATACCCGAAAACCTAAATTGGGTTTAGAGCGCGACTTACCCGCGTTCTAGACTATCGCGGCTAGAACGGAAAGCGACAGTACTCAATCGGGGACGGCGGTGAACGGTGGCGTGGTTTGGCGGTGGCGATTGGCGGACGGCGGCTTGGGCAGTGGCGATCGGCAAAGAGAGAGAGAGAGAGAGTATACGGTGGGGGGTGTTCACGGCAAAGAAAAGGGGGTGGTTTTCACGAGGAAGAGAGGGAGAAGGGAGAGAGAGAGAAAGAGGGGTCAAAGAATAAATATCCCAATTTTGACCAAAAGTGGAAAATGACGATCTTGCCCCCATCTAATCTTTTCAATTGACGGTCCAGATTCGATCTTATCTTGAAATCGACGGCCTAGATCGAATCTTGCCAAAAATATCCAAGGGTATACTTGTAATTTCTCAAAAAGTCCAAGGGAAAAATTGTCCAATAAAAAAGTTTTGGCAAAATGAACAAAATGCCCTTTGCCCATAAAACATGCATTTTTGTTAATTCTCAAGTGTAAAATGGTTCGATTCTCTGTTTCTTGCCCAAATTGAATTTTTCTAAAGGATTCAAGCACACCCAAAAATCACACGTGTCATCCGCAACGTCGCCCTTACATTCCGTTGTGACTTCCTAATTTTCTAATGTCAAATTTGGGCTAAATTCAATAATTAAATTCTATTAAATGCAACTCGAGCATTTCTCAAACTAACGGATGGCTTGTTGGGGAAATTCGCATATTCGACCTGTGACTGACAATAAATTGAGTCACGTGCAAGTTCGTTCGGTACGTGACGACCTCGATTGTCATTAAAAACGCGAGGATCAATTACTAGATCCGAGGGGCACGATTATTCGGTATAGGTTCAGGATCGTTCGTCAATTCATTTCATGGTCCGGCGGTATCACTCGTGATCCACTACTGTGATGGTGGCAAACTAACCCCTGACTATCCTCAGATCGGCCAACAGTGGCTCAAAATATCACCTCGACGATTTAATGATCGAAAGTCAATCCACGATCGAATTTTCTTTAGTCATACAAATTTAATTCCCCGATTAGCCTTTCCCTAATGTTTAGTATCCCAGGAATGATCCGTTCCGAGTGAGAATTTACTACAAGCACATTTCATAAAACTCAGTATTTTATAAATCTCAAATGGACTAATTTTCAGGATGTCACATTATTAAAGTATATGGTAATATTGGAAGTATAAAGAAATGTACATGATTTTCAAAATCAAGCAAGATAAAAAGTTGGTAAGTGACGAAAATTCGTTTGTGTCTTAACACGACGAATATCAATACACAAGTTAAATTAAGGTTTGTAATTTCAAATAAAATTTTTTAACTTCCGCGGTGTGGGTAAGTTATAAAAACAAATATTGATAGATTATTAAAATAGTTGGTAATTTTTTAAGTACGACAAAGTATTTGTACTTGTAAAAACTTGTTGGTAAGTTATAAACACATAACTAGTTAATTAAGTTATCAAGACCTTTCATCTCTAGAGACATTTAACATTCACTAACTATCAATGATTTATTGACACGTAACTAGTTCCGTTTTTTATCTTACGTAATGTCAGAAACGCCTGTATGGATATAATCTCAAACTATGAAATTCATTACTCTTGATATCATAAAACATGAATTGTGATGAGAGACTCCCATGAGTATGAAACCGCGGCAAGTGAACAAAGCTATCATGATTGGAAGAGTAAAAAAAAGGAAGAGACTCAATTCATCATTCTCGTAAAAGAAAGCATATATCAAACATTGACCATTTTTACATCTTAGCAGTACAGAGAACGGCAATGTCTCAATCCATATCAGATTCGGATTGTCCTCCCTTTTTCCAATTTTTGTTTTTTGATTGAAAGGATATGCTACTCTTGTCATTCATATAATTCACATGAACTTTTATTCTATATATGGGCAACACGAGTAACCAAATTTTCTCCTTTTCCCGGAAAAGCATGTTATTGAACTTGGGTGTCATATTTGTCATTTTTTTGTCAGAATTCTATTATTCTTGAATGCACCTTTTATGCTTAGTTTTATTTTTGCCATACCTTGTATAGTTATTTACTTATATTGGCCATCACCTTTTATGGTTAATTGTCACAACAAATTTACACCCTGACCTTACCTTATACAGTTCACATGTTCGTTTTAGTCTTGCCCTGGACAATGATTGAGTCAACCCGTCAACGTAATAAAAGATAGCATGTTTGGAGAAATCGAATTTAAGCAATTCATTTAAATTGATGTTGCCCAAAATGGGAAGAAATATCTGATCCTGCTCACTATATTGGGCTTATCATTAAAGGGATATAGTATGAAACCTAATTATTTTCTATGAAATTAAGGACCTTCTGGGTTTTGTAGATTTGTTGATATCATTGACCGAATCTAACCTCATTTGGACCTAATATGTAATAGTAATACCAAACCGGTAGCTTCTAAGCAATTGGAGATAAGAACCAATGTAATAAAAGGTAAGTTGAATTTAGTTGCCTACTCATTAGCATTGGTCCGTATGGTAACTTTCTTTTCTCGGATCAATAGAAATTTTGTCCGAACGCAGAAGGAAGATAAAATCTTGACCAAAAAAGTGAATCTGGAAAGCTGTTAAATAGCAAGACTACCCCTAATAGAGGCAAGCCAGCACTATATAAGCTCGACTTCTGCCAGTACTTTGGTCACACCCTACTCATTCACTCCATATTTAGTGTCCATGCTCTACGATTACTCCGGTCCAAAACATCAAACCAAGTTCTTCAGATTTACTGGTTTGCCACTTTGCCCTCTTTTTCTTTTGTAAATTTTGATGTGCTCATGAAGTTGTATGTGAAGAATGATGAAGAAGCAAATATGTATTCACACGATGGGCAACAAGTTGATTTTTGCTTTTCTTAAAAACCGAACCAAAACATGATTTTCTTTGTGGGTAAAATTTGGTTCTTTTACTGATTGTGAGTGCATGATCTGATGAAGCATAGTTTGTTTTGTGGGAGTGAACCAACTTTTTTTTTTTCTTTTGCATCATGTCCTCGCTATTGCCTTGGATTGTCCTTGGAGATTGTTAGATCATTACTTATGTATCTGAGCCAATGATGACTTGATGGTCTACGGTGATCTATGCTCTTTCATAAATTAATTTCGAAGTAAAAAATTGATTCATTTATAATCTAGTTGGAGCATCAGTAATCTACTTGAAAAGATTTATGTGGTTTCTAAAACAATTGTTCTAAGTGAAATCGATAAGCCAATCTTTCATGATATACCCGTACACTGAAAGTACTGTGAACATCATACCGAGTAGTGCTCAACAATTTCATTTCTTTCACTTGTCAAGCAAAAGTGATTAAGCCCAAGAAAGATTATAGGTGTTCTTGCTGATGTACTGTTCCTTGACTGACACCGCATTCTCCTTCAGATTCTGATTGAAAATGGCTCAACCGGTGAATGCTGCTGTGCCATTCACCGCTGCTCCTGCAGGCGAAGGCCTGATGACTGATGACCATCGCTTCCTCCTGACCTTCATTTTTGGAACATACTTCGGGCCTCATCTCAAAGGGGAATGGCTGGCCCACAAGTCGGCAATGCAGAGAGTAGTCGAGAGATTGCCACTATACACTCCCAATCAGCTGGCTGGGTCTAAGATGATGGTGGCCCAAATGCTGCATGCATATTATTACATACTCAGGAAGGCCAGTCAATCTGCGGTAGTGGCCCCATCTTTGTTGCTTAAGTTCTTCCGCAACACGCTTCCAGCCAAAGTGCTCGGTCCTGGGAGCAACTACCCTCGGTTTATGGACCTCTTTTCGAGTGACCTGCACCCTTGTTCAGTTGTTGAGGAGCGACTTATGGCGATAGACAACATTGTCTTCATCATCAACCCGAGCACCTCTTACCTCAAGGAAGAGGTTGTTGCAAGATTTAAGAGTTTGACTGGGCTGCAGGAATTCGTTCTTGAGAAAGACGCGGCTAAGCTACCCATTTATGTCACCGACAAGTCGTTCTATGAAGTGGTAGCACAAGAGGCTCGTTCAGAGGGACATTCTCGTTTTTTCATCCCTCCTCAGGGTTCTCACCGAAGAAGATGCAAAAGTAACGTGGCTCTAGATGTAAAGCCTCTTCAAATGGTTCCACATGAAGGCTTACCCTCCTCAACGTCGGCATGGTTCTCTGGAGTACGCGACACCTACTTGAAGGCTCAACTTGATCCCAAGGTGGTGTTTTCTCCACTCAGTATGACGGAGGTGCAATCTCACAGTGCTGAGGCCGCCTGCAGTGCTGGAGTCGGAGTGGTTGGGAATGCAGACGTTGGGCTTACAGGATCCACCACCTGGCGTGTGAACCTTGTGGAGTCCAAAGACTCTTACCTGTTCCAGGTGTCACTTGCAGGGGTCAGAAGAGATCAAAGTAAGTCCCTCATGGCCTAAAAAACAAAACGTTAATATTTATAGGTAAAGAAGCTAAATACTAAGTTGTGAGTAATCTCTGCTTTTGCGATTTCACATGGTGATCTTGAGGTAACAACGAATTTCTCTGAAAATTCCTTTTGGATGCTGCAGCATTTAGTTGTGAATATGACATGAATGGTGAGGTCTTGATTGGAGGAGAGATAGCAACGGGTGGGAAGGTGGTTGAGAGCAGAACAGGAGACCTTTATCCACCCGGACACTTCTCTCTCTCTTTTCGGCTTCCTGGTCGTGTCGATCCCATGCGGTCCAACTGCAACTTTGGCTCAGATGGGATCTTTGAAGGAGTTGTGAAGAAGCTGATCGACAACCGGTGACCCTCAGGCAGCTCAGACTTTGAAAAGAAAGACGTTGCAATTTACAGAAACTCAATGAGACACAAATCGTGTCCTGTGTTTTTGGCAGCTCAGACTTTGTAAAAGAAAGATATTGCAATTTACAGAAATTCAATGAGACACAAATCGTGTCCTATGTTTTTGGCAGCTCAAACTTTGTAAAGGAAATGGAATTTCCTGAAACTCAAGTAGACAAATATTGTGTCCTATGTTTGCTCCTCCTGTAATTTTTTCAGATGCAGATATAATGCGGACAAATGGAATATAATTGCTTCTTTCTGAATTGCCACCATGAACTGCATTTGACCCTAAAGTCTGCTATGAATGATGGTGGAAGGAGCTGATTCAACTTTTATTTTGGTAAATGCTCAGGACAAACAGAACAGTTCGATATTATCGATACAGAATGATTATGCATTATTGATGGCTAATCTTTCGTGTCAAGCTGTACAATTTATCACTGTTGATATAAAGAGAGAATGGAGCCATCAGGAAATTTAATGGAAGCAATTGTGGGAAGCTCCTTTAGTTGTTTCTTCAAAGACTATGTCGCCATTTATGTGGAGAAAAATTCAGAAAACCCAAGAAATTCCATCTGGTTGTGATGTCTTAGCTACCCTTCGTATCTAGTTTGCGATTTATGGAAAAGCTTTTCTTGTGCATTTATTAACGCACGATAAGCAAGGTAAAGAATATACCTCGTGTAGGCTCTTCACGGAATTCTCTTGAACGCCTTTCATCTATAAATTTCAGAATCTCATTTTCTGTGAAGATGGAGGAAACATTGAAATTGGCTTCTTCCAATAAAAGCCAAGCTAAATCTGGTAAAGTAGGTGACTAACAAATAGAACAAATATGACTTGCCACTGCTCAACTTACTTTGGTTTATTCACGTCGTGGGTCACCCTCCTTGGCTACATCATTTTCCACCATTTGTAGCTGGGACAAAACATCATGTCAATTTTAGGATGTGTCGACCCTTGGAGTCGGTATCATGTTCTCCGGGTGCCAAGATGGGGTCACTGCAACAGATTGACTGGCCTTCCTGAGTATGTAATAGTACGCGTGCATCGTTTGTGCCACCATCATCTGGAACCCAGCCAGCTGATTGAGAGTGTATTGCAGCAATCTCTCAACTAGTCTTTGCATTGCCGATTTGTGGGGTGGCCCCTCCCCTTTGCGATGTGGCCAGAAGTATCTTCCATGAATGATAGTCAAGAGGAAACATTTACGTCCCTGGCCGCAACAGCGCCAGTCACAACAGGCTTGACTCAGCTTCCTGACTTGGTGCACTGAAGCCTAAAGCTTTGGTATTTAAATTGGAGCTTATTTTTCTGGATTCTCTCTACTAAGAATTGGTCCTTGACTAAGAAACGTGAATCACTTGAACGTCCTTTCTCTCAAAAATCTATTGTAGGATGATAGAGTTGCTAAACAATAGGAAATAAGCGTTTGCGTTAGAGAAGGAACCTTGCCTGGACTTGGGTCATTATTGGAGAAACTCTATCTTCCATCAAGTTCAAAACCTGCCATTCCATTCTTTCAGTTGAGTCATACCAGTCACATATCGACAAGATGAACAACCATCAGGAGTTCCAGTCATTGAAACTTCGCTCAGGCCCTCAGAGATCGCATTCCAGCGTCAGAGCTCAACTGTTTTGTAGGACAAGGCAAAGGAACAATCTTGGAGGGTCGGCCACATTCACTACCTCGACTATTTCGCAGTCTGCAGAGAAGGTCGCATCAGGTGAGGAATAGGTCATAGAATAACAACGTAAGTTATGCAGAAACATGAATTGCAAGAGCATCCTAATATTCATGAAAATGAAAAAAAAAAAACGTGTGATACTTGACTACCACTTATCTTAATGAATGAAAGAAAATAAAATTGCGAAATAAATTGTTCCCTAACAAAAATTTTAGCTAGTTATGAAAGGTATTTTGCATGATTTTCTGATTGAGTTATAAAGTTTTGTAAAGTTCTGAAATGCTACCGCCATTTTTATAAAGCTGATGTGCTCAAATTACTACATGCAGCATATAGAAAAGAGATAACAGCTTTCTTTCCTCTCATTTGCAGGCTGAGACTTACTTCAGACCAGATCTCCAAGAAGAGAAGATCTACATATTGGCAAAGCAGAGAGTTGTTGAGAGATGGCTGCTATATAGTTCCGGTCAGATAGCCCGGTCCTTGACAGTGTTGGAGGATTTTCCTTTGGACAAAGATGCTTCTATGCTACCCATTTACATCATCAATAATGAATTCCATGAAGCAGTAACATAAAAGTGCATTCTTGAGATCAGTTCTTGTCCTTTCATGCCCTCCATGCAATTCTCGTGAAGGATATCGTGACAATTGCATGGCATGCAGCGGAATATGGGAATCAGGCTGCAATGGACACCTTGAGTCCTCCCATGCCTCCTCACGCTGCTCGTGAAACTTAAAAGAGAAAACGCAAAAGTCACGTGGCTGTGGACAGAAGGCCTTCCAAAGGTTCCAGTATGTTTCTGATGACCAAAGTTAAAATTTTGTTCTATGTAGTATTGGCGTACTTTGCCAGATTTAGCTCAGTCTCCACAGGTTAAGAAGCTAATTGCTATGTTTCCTGTCAGCTCTACAATTAAAGAAAACATAGCGCGGAACTTCCATTTTATAGCAGCTTAGTGGGAGATGTCTGTTATCATAGAAATTAATGCATTTGATTTGCTGATATTATGCTTTGATATGGTCATTACTGTCTGTTATCATCAAAGTTAACTTGTTTGATTTGCTGATTTTTGCTTTGATATGGTCATTACCATGCAAGAGTCCGGATGTGGTAATAGAAAGACAAGCCACAAATCACAACCGAATAAAATATCTCTCTTTGATATGGTCATTAGTGTCTGTTATCATGAAGTTAACTTATTTGATTTGCTGATATCTGCATTGATATAGTCATTACCGTGCAAAAGTCCAGATGTGGTAACAGAAAGACAAGCCACAAATCATAACCGGATAAAATTTCTTGCTTTGATATGGTCGTTAGTGTCTGTTATCACGAAGTTAACTTGTTTGAGTTGCTGATATCTGCTTTGATATGGTCATTACTGTGCAAGAGTCCGCATGTGGTAACGGAAAGACAAGCCACAAATCACAACCGGATAAAATTTCTTGCTTTGATATGGTCATTAGTGTCTGTTATCATCAAAGTTAACTTGTTTGATTTACTTGTATCTGCTTTGATATGGTCATTAGTGTCTGTTATCATAGAAGTTAACTTGTTTGATTTGCTGATATCTGCTTTGATATGGTCATTACCGTGCAAGAGTCGGGATGTGGTTGTGGAAAGACAAGCCACAAATCACAGCCGGATAAAATTTCTTGCGCAATATGTTCCCCTGGGAAAGGCAAGAAATATCCGGTTTTTAAAGAGCAAACTGCAGCTCATTAACGCGATGGATACGAAAATACGAAAAGGACAAAAACGCAATTAACAAAGTTAATTATTGAAAGAACCTCGACAAGTGCCCTTGAGGCACTCTTGACCTTGTAAGAACTGTTTTTGAGCCATCAAAATTACGGTTTCATTCAGATTTATCAGAAAGCAGGATCAACTCGTTTCAAGTCATGTGATGACACATTATACGTTGATCGTCTTTTACATATAACTAACTTCATGAACAATTACACTACTACAAGTTGAAGAGGTAAAACAGTAATGCGAAGAAATTGGTATTGATGTTTTGAACTAGAATGAAAATAGTCTGGGGTTCTAATCTAACCATAGTGAACTGATTTTCCAGCTAGTTAGTGATGACTGGAGTCGCCTGAGTGCTGATAGAACTCAAGCTTCTACTATTGCTGGCCTGACTAATTCAGCCGTTTTCAAATATCATAACCTTTTGGCCAACTTTTGATATGCATTCGGACACAAGTTCAACAATTCCGAGAAAAATATCAACTAGGTGGCAGTTTAATTTAGCTTACCTATCATTGCACTTTCTCTTATCTCCATTAATTTAGAAATATGGAAAGTATGTGTTTGTTACTGGTTTTGATTATTGGGCTCTACATGACGTTAGATCTGGGTAGTTACACCATGAAAAAAAAAATCCAGATGGAGGAAAAAATTTATAATAAGTTATTAAAGGTCACACTCACATTATTATATCAGGTCATATATGCAAAGTTTACTTAGTAAAATCAGATATTTCTTTCTTTTCCATGTCGATCAAAATCAGCCTATAAAGTAAATTATGTACATCGAATAATTCAAAATAGGAATACTCTACACTGTTTTACTACATTAATTGGATTGTCTTATACCTTGTTCCAAGGAAAAAGAAAAAGGAACGTGCAAACCTCCACTGATAGTATGACACTCAAGACTTCAACTCATGAAAATGAGAAGGGTAGCATGAAAAGGACAAGCAGAATCTTAATTGATTTGAGACATCGCTTGTTTCTGCTTTGCTGAGATCTTTGGCGTCAATGGTTGATATCAAAGTAAAATAATTACAAAAAATCTTAAACTATGCCCACGATAATACATTTATCATGAACTTTTTTATGACATCAAAAACCCCAAATCATGCCCATTTGACTCATTTACTCTAAATTTTTTCTTGTGACATAAAAAATCCAAAACTTGTACTTATGTGACAAATATTTTGCTTTAAGGTTCGGTTAGATGATTTTATAGCCAAAATAATATCATATTTATTTCACTTAAGTCGTGTGAGTGCCATGTCAATATTATTTGCTTTCTAGCATCTATGTAGGCATTTTTTAATGGTTCTCAAAAACAGAACTTTAACAGAGTGTAACTGTATCACACAGGTATAAATTTGAGATTTTTTGAGTTACAAAAAAAATTTAGGGTAAATGTGTCATAATGATAATAGTTTAGGGTTTTTGGCCGTTTTTTCTCTTTAAAAAGGATCACAAATTCTTATCTCTCTTATTTATTAAAAACAAAAGAATTAGACAGTATACAATATATCCGATAGAGTTTTGTTGAATGGCCAATTCTTCTGTTAAAAAAAAAACAATTGAAGTTTAATCTCTGAGGATTCGGTTAATCTCCGAACTTGGTCTCATACTTTTGAGGGCAGAAGCATTGACTGTGACGTCTATTAATCTGCTACAAGCAAAGTTTTCCCATTTTGGCAAAATAAAGTCGTGTCATTCACTTGATCTCATCAACGGAAAAGAGAAAGGATTATCCGATTTTACTCTTCTTATAACATGATATAATAATGTGAATGTGGCCTTACTTGCCATGAAATTAAGGCCCTCCTGGATGTTCTAGATTTGCTTGTGCAGTTGACCAAATCTAACCTTATTTGGCCCTAATCATTACTAATAGTGACAAATAGGCACCTTCCATATTTCGCATTAGCACTGGTCCTCCTGGTAATTTTTTTTTCTTGAAACTATTGAACTTTTGTCCACTGCAGAAGAGGGACATAAAAATTGACCGAAAAAAAAAGTTATGAATGGTTTAACGAGAGAGAGAGAGCACTTGTGGTGAAGAAGATGAAGAGTAACTAAAAGTATACAAAAAAAAAAAAGCGGTTGAAGCCGAATGGTATTGAAAGTTGAAGACGAGATCATCGAGATCTCAACAAGCTCCACGATCATAGGCCGTCCATATCTCGGCGGGCTCGGCCACTTCTCCTCCATGGCTGTTGGCTCGTTTGATGAACAGAGGGACTCAATTAAGCAACGAAAAATGACTCTTGGAATTATTGAAAACTTTAATGATTCTGGAAACTGACAACACACTTAAGACTCATAAAAATTAAGACTAAAAACTGACATCCCGCTTGAGACTCATACAAACTAAGATTTAAGTTTGACGACACTTAAGACTCATAAAAATCTAACAAATTCATCCTCCAAACTAAGATTTTGATCGGCGCTGGATCAGGAGAGGAGACAGGTTTTCATAGCTGCCATCAGCTGTGTCATGAACGCTTTAGATGTATTTTCAGATTATGAGGATTTGAACATTGTTATTAGATTATTTACAATCTTTATACAACTTGAATTGGGATATAAATGGATTTGCAAAGAGAGTGGGAAGTCTTTTTCGAAAACCAATATCTGCAAAATCACTTGGAAATGTCAAAGACGAGAAGGGACGCAAATATATTGAAAGTCTTCTTTTCAACAAAATTGGGGAAGACAATCAATTGGCTCATTTTGAATCGTTGGAGTTTGTGCTCACTCCGTGGCCATATGAGTCATGATGCTAAATAAGTAGATTTGATCCTAAGCCTAGAGGTTGGAAGGTTCCAGGCTTATCGTATTCGCCTAGCTAGAGTCGTTGAAGAAGCGAAACTGGGCGGATGAGTTTTTCACCGACGACGGTGGGTCTAATCACAACGGTCGTGAAACTACTTCATCGTCCTTTCTAGTCCAAGGGATTATCGGTGCCATCCAACATTTGGTAGCGAGTGCATATCACAGTGAAAGAGATAGAACAATTCAACATCAAAAGAGGTTAAATTAATGTCGGTAATTGTGAAAAAAAAATTAGTAAATTAAAGGTGTTGATAAGGCACAATAATAAATGTTGCTAGATTATTAAAGTAGTCGGTAATCTTGAAAGTATAAATGAATGTCGGCACTTTTAACAAGATAAAAATGTCATACGTGTCTATATTCGGTTGGTGGCTTAATATGAGGAATGTTGGTGCCTTACTCAAATTAAGATCGGAAATTTCGAGTAAAAGTTAATAACTGGAAAGGCATTACTAAGCCACAAGATTAAATGTTGGGAAATTATTATAGGAGTCGGTAATTTTGTCAGTACTTTTCAAAACCTAACAAGACAGAAAGTTGATAAGTGGTTATAGTTAGTTGTTATATTAATGTGAGGAATGTCGGTAGGATAGTCAAATTAAGGATGGTAACATCCACGGCATTAATAAGCCATAAAAATAAATGTAGGTAGAATTTTAAAGTAATTAGTAGTATTTAAAGTACAAAGAAATATAGGTAAAAAAGTGTTAAGTGACTAAAATTAGTTGCTGATGAATGTTAATACTTCAATTAAATTATGATTGGTAATTTCTTATAAAAGTGAGCACTTCCAGGGCGTTGGCAAGACACAATAATAAATATCTCTAGATATTAAAGTAGTTAGTTATCTTTGAAGTATAAAGAAATGTTGGCATGTTAAGCAAGATAAAAAGTTGGTAAGTGATTAAAATTTAGTTGGCATCTAATATGACGAATCATGGTACATTGGTCAAGATTAAGGTTAGTAATTAAGAGATATTGATAAGCCACAAAAATAAATATTTATTTGTTATGAAAGTAGTTGATAATCTTGGAAGTATGAAGAAATGTCGTCATCTCTTTTACTACTAGGGATTTGACCTTGTGGTAAGAGTATTCCCATGCTTTTGGCTCAGGAACCAATGGTTGTAGATTTGATTCATATTCTGGGGAATTCGGATTTAAGTGGAGGTTATGGCAGTGAATTATTGTACTAGTTTGCTTCCAAGTAGCCCACTTATTATTACCGTGACCTTGGGTTATAAAAACACATCTTGCTTTTCAAATGCAAGTAAGACGAAATGTTGGCGAGTGACTAATATTAGTTGGTACTTTAATGCGATGAATGTCGGTGTATCAATCAAATCAAAGGTGGTTATTTTGAATAAAAGTTAGTAACTTCAAAGATATTGGTTCGTTATAAAAATAAATGCTAGTACATTACTAAAGTATATGGTAATCTTGGAAGTATAAAGAAATGTACATAATTTTCAAAATCAAGTAGGATAAAAAGTTGGTAAGTGACTAAAATTAGTTTGTGTTTTAATATGACAAATATCAGTACACAAGTTAAATTAAGGTTAGTAATTTCAAATAAAATTTTCTAACTTCCACGGTGTTGGCAAGTTATAAAAATAAATAGGGATAAGTACATTAGAAGTCCTAAAATTTGTCATGAAAGTGCAATTAAGTCCTTAAATTTGTTATGAAAATGCAATCGAGTTATCAAAAAGTGTAATCAATTCCTAAAATTTGTCAGAAAAGTGTAATCAAGTCTTAAAATTTTTAAAAAGTGTAATTAAAGGAATGGCTTGATTTGACAAATATGACAAGTTTTAGGACTTCCAATGCATTTATCTCAAATAAATATAGATAGATTATTAAAATAGTTGGTAATTTTTTAAGTATGATAAAATATTTGTACTTGTCAAGACTTGTTGGCAAGTTATAAACGCATGACCAGTCAACTTAAGTTATCAAGACTTTTTTTTATCTAGCGACATTTAACATTCACCAACCATATCACCGATTTATCTACACGAAACTAATTTCGGTTTTTATCTTATGGAACGCCAGAAACGCCTGTATGGATTTGATCTCAAACAATGAAATTCCTTACTCTTAATATCATAAAACATGAATTGTGATAAGATACTCCCATGAGTATGGATCCGTGGCAAGTTAACAAGAAATCATAATTGGAAGAGTTAAAAAGGAAGAGACTCAATTCATCATTCTTGTAAAAGAAAAGCATATATCAAACATTGACTCTGTTTACATATCGGCAATACGGAGAACAGCAATGTCTGAATCCAGATCGGATTCGGATTGTCCTCCCTTTTTCCAATTTTTGTTTTTTGATTGAAAGGATATGCTACGCTTGTCATTCATATAATTCACATGACTGTAATTCTATAAATGGGCAACTTCAAGTAACCAAATTTTCTCCTTTTCCTGAAGAAGCATGTTATTGAACTTAAGGGTCATATTAATCTTATTTTCTTGTCAGAATGCTATTATTCTTGAATGCACCTTTTATGCTTAGTTTTATTTTTCCATACCTTGTATAATTATTTACTTATATTGGCCGTTTACCATATTTTGTTTAATTGGCAAAACAAATTTACATTCTGACCTTACCTTATACAGTTTGCATGTTCGTTTTAGTCTTTCCCTGGACAATGATTGAGTCAACCCGTTAAGGTAATAAAACATCCCATGTTTGGAGAAATCGAATTTGAGCAATTCATTTAAATTGATTTGCCCAAAGTAGAAAGAAATATCCGACTCTGCTCACTAGATTGGGCTTATCATTAAAGTGATACAACAGCATGAAACCTAAATATTTTCTTATGAAATTAATGACCTTCTGGATTTTGTAGAGTTTGTTGATATGATTGACCAAATCTAACCTCATCAGACCTAATATGTAATACTAATAACAAACAGGTGGCTTCCATATTTAGTCAGCAACTGGAGATAAGAACCAATGTATAAATAGGTAACTTAAATTAAATTGCCACTCATTAGCAGTGGTCCGTATGGATTACTTTCTTTTATTGGACAACCCAGAAGGAAAATAAAATCTTAACCAAAAAAGTGAATATAGGAAGCTGTTGAAATGCAAGGCTACCCCTACTAGAGGCAAGTCAGCGCTTTATAGGCTCGACTTCTGCCAGTTTTTTGGCCACACCCAACTCTTTCACTCACTATTTAGTGTTTATGCTCTAAGATCACTCTGGTCCAAAGCATCAAACCAAGTTCTTCAGACTCGCTGGTTTGCCACTTCGCCCTCTTGTTCTTTTGTTTGACGTGTTCATGAAGTTGTGTGTGAAGAATGATGAAAAAACGAATGTGTATTCCCATGACGTGCAACAATTAGTCGATCTTTCATAGTATAGCCGTACACTGAAAGTACTGTGAACATACTACAGAGCAATGCTAAACATTTTCATTTTTTTCATTTTTGAAGCAAACTTTCACTGTGATTGAGCCCAAGAAACATTATAGGTGTTCTTGCTGATGTCCTGTTCCTCGACCGACGCTGTGTTCTCCTGCAGATTCTGATTGAAAATGGCTCAACCGGTGAATGCTGCTGCGTCATCCACCGCTGCTCCTGCAGGCGAAGGCACGATGACTGATGACCAGCGCTTCCTCCTGACCGTCATTCTCGGAGTTTACTTCGGGCCTCATCTCAAAGGGGATACGCCTCCCGACAAATCCGTAATGCAGAGAGCAGTCGAGAGATTGCCACGGTACACTACTGTTCAGCTGGCTGGGTCCCAGATGAAGGTGGCCCAAATGATGCACGCATATTACCACATACTCAGGAAGGCCAGTAAATATGTGATAGTGGCGCCATCTTTGTTGCTCAAGTTCTTCCATGATATGCTTCCACCTAAAATGCTGGGTCCTCGTAGCAAGTACCCTTGGTTCGCCGACCTCTTTCCTACTGACCTGCACGCTTATTCGTTGGTTGAAGAGCGATTTATGGCAATAGACAACATCGTCTTCATCGACAACCCAAGCACCTCTTACGTCAGGGATGAGGTTGTTGCGAGGTTTAAGAGTTTGACTGGGCTGCAGGAGTTCGTACTGGAAAAGGATGGTGCCAAGCTACCCATTTATGTGACCGACGAGGCGTTCTTTGAAGTGATGGCACCAGAGGCACGTTCAGAGGGACGATCTCGTTTTTTCGTGCCTCCTCATGGTTCTCATGGAAGGAAACGCAAGATTAACATGGCTTTAGACATACCGCCTCTTCGAATGGGTCCATATGAAGGCTCACCCTCCTTGACACCACCGTGGTTCTCCGGAGAACGCAACACCTTCTTCAAGGCTCAACTTGATTCTAAGGTGGTATTTTCTCCGCTTAGTACAACTGAGAGACAATGTTGTGGTGCTGCCGCCACATCCAGTGCTGGAGTCGGAGCAGTTGGGTATGCGGACGTGGAGGTTAAAGGGTCCATCATGGGGCATGTGAACCTTGTGGAGTCCGAAGACCGTTACCGGTTCCAGGTGTCACTTCCAGGGGTCAGAAGAGATCAAAGTAAGTTCCTGATGGACTAAAAAAGATCTCAATATTTATAGGTCAAGAAGCTAATGACTCAGTTTTGAGTGTTCTCCATTTTGCGGATTCTGATTCATGTGGTGATGTCAAGGTGATAACGAATCTCTGAAACTTCCTTTTGGATGCTGCAGCATTTGCTTGTGAATTGGACATGGATGGCAAAGTCTTGATCGATGGAGAGATTGCAACAGGCGAGAATGTGGCTGAGAGCAAAACAGGAGAGCTTTGTCCACCCAGACACTTCTCTCTCTGTTTTCAGCTGCCTGGTCGCATCGATCCCATACGGTCCAACTGCAATTTTGGCTCAGGTGGGATCTTCGAAGGAATTGTGATGAAGCAGATCAACATTTGATGGCTTTCGGGCAGCTCAGACTTTGTAAAAAAATGTTGGAATTTACCCGAAACTCGATTAGACACAAATTGGGTCCTGCGTTTGCTCCTACTGTTCTTTTTCCAAATGCAGATATACTGCAGACAAACAATGGAATATAATTGCTCCAAATTGCTTCTTACTGAATTTCCATCATCATCTACATTTAACCCTAAATTCTGCTATGAATTATAGTATGGACGGAGCTGATTCAACTGTTATCTTAGTATATGCTCAGGACAATCAGAACAATCTGATATTATCGAAACAAAATGATTGTCCATTATCGATGTGTATCTCTCCGGTGTCAAGCTACGGAACTCATCTGTGTTGATATCAGGAGATAATGGAGCCACCGGGAAATTCAAAAGAAGCAATTTTTCTACTTAAGTTGTTTCTTTAACCGAATGTATTGCCATTTACGGGCGGGGGAAAAAATCAGAACGCCCAGGAAAATTCCATCCGGTCGTGATTTCTTTGCAACACTTATTATCTAGTTTGTGATTTAAGGAAAATCTTTTCTTGTACATATAGTAACGCAGGACAAGCAACGTAAAAAATATACCTCGTGTGGACTAAAGGAACTCTCTTGAATGCCTTTCATCCATAGGTTTCAGAATCTCCTTTTCCTTGGAAAGCTAGGGTCTGTTTGGTAACTGGCTAAATAGTACCTGATTTTATTCTTTTATTCCAGGTAACAAAAAAAAATTTTGATAAATTTTTTGTTCCTAGGCACAAATTTGTTCCCAGAATCAGTTTTGGAACAGAATCAAGAATAAAAAAAAAGTTGATTCTTGATTCTAGGAACAAAAATCAAAAATGGAAAAGAAAAATTTTTTTACTTCTTCTTCTTTCCTAGCCTGTGGCCAATGGCCGGTGGCCGGCAACGACGTTGCGGCCCTTGCCAGTGGCCGGCAAGGTCGAAGGATGGCGGCTCAGGGCTTGGGTGAGGGCTGCCCTCGCCAGATCTGGCAAGGGTCCGACGAGTGCGAGGGCAGTTCTCGCCCAAGCTACAAGCCGCCCTTGCCGGATCTACAAGGGAGGCGACGAGGGTTCGGCCCTTGCTAGCCTTGCCTGTGGCAGATCACCAGTGATGACGACCTAGCCATGGGCCAAGGAAGGAGAAGAAGAAAAAAAAGAAAAAAATATTTTTAAAAAATTAAAATATTATTAATAAAAAGAAATTTTCTGCGGTTACTAAATATATTTCTATTCTTTTTCTATTCCAGAAATGGAAATTTTAGGCAGTTACCAAACGCGTTCAAATGCTTAAAAATTATTTCCGGGAATGAAATAACAAAAAAATCATTTCGAAGCAGAAATTATTTCAGGGAGCATAATTGTTACTAAATACACCCCTAGAGGCCTGGTCTGCCTTGATTGTCATTCTTAATGAATAATAAACAGGCCAGTGTAGAAGGGATTTGACTTAAATCTCTGCCTCCCCTCCTTGTTGCTTTTTCTTTAATTTCCTTTTGTTTCTTTCTGTTGCGATCTAAAAAATTTTACTTTTTTCGGGCTAATGGATTATTAAGACTAAGCTTAACTCGGGCCCTCCCAAGCCCTACCAATTCGCAACTTAAGGTTTAAGTTCTTAACATGCAAATGTTTTCATGCTTGGAGTCGCCACTAATCAATTTACGGTAGATCGATTAGAAACCTAAATAAAACATAGGGAGATATGTTTTATTCCTACGAACCAGAGATTCTAAGCCTGGGGACTTGATTACGCTAGATCTAGTCTAACACCATTTCGATACCTTTTCTTTTTAAAAAGATTTTGGCAGGCAGTTTGGATCCATTTTAACTTAGTTACTAACATGTGAGGTGTTCATGCGGATGCGCAAACCACCAATTTAACACCCAAGAAAGCGTTAAATAAATTGCAAGTTTGGAAAAATTACTTACTTGGAACCAACGTAAGCATCTGCATTGTTAGCTAGAAAATCACATCAATACCCTAATATGATTTCCAATTAACACGCAATTCACTCAATTTCTTTTTTCGCTTGTTTAAATGAAGTATAGTCTACATGCAATGACGTGCAAAAATGAACATGCAATTAATGCAACCTAGACATGCAAACTATATGTCATGCGATGACGTGACTTAATTCTAATGACGAACGAATGAATTATTATTTTTTTAGTATTTTTCAATTGAAATTCGGAACTAAAAATATGCCTAAATTAACATGCAACCTAATGACTTCCTTTTTTGGTATTTTCTATTGAAATTCGGAATAATAAAAATACCTAAAATAACGTGCAACCTATGATGACTTAATCTACCCTAGAATGACTTATTTTTGGGATTTTTGTGTAAAATTCGGAATAATAAAATAACCTAAATAATCTATTAAGACTAGAATATTACTTAATTTAAACTAGGAAATATATCATCTCAAGTCCTAATTTAAATTAAGTAACTACTCTATCTTCTAGATATATTTAGGTTTTCTAGACATGCAAAACTCTAATTTAAATCTAGCTAATATTTTTGAATTTTTCTATTTTATTTGAAAAGGAAAGAACAATTTAAATAAAGAGATAAACACCACATTCAAGACAACCACGCGATCCGCCAAATTTGTTTCAAAATCGGATTAGGCACAAAAATCGAACTATCGGTCATATCTATGGGGTTATAGATATTAACGGATATTCGATTATTCAAATTTGGAAAGCTAATGAAATTCATTATCGTATCTAAATGGTTATAGATAGGATAATAATTTCCCGTACCACCGCGTATCGTACCTTAGAGATAAGATCGGATAGACGTCCAAATATGTTGCTAGATTAGGAAATTTTCCTAATTTGAATATTCAGAAATATTGCGAATATCACAAACATTATTTTAAGACATCTAATTATCCACGTGATATTCATGCAATATTCAAAACACTCGAATTAGGAAACTTAATAATCTGAAAATACACCGGATAATGTTCACTCACCTAATTTGGATAACTTCCAAATTTGAATCGAGGTCGGGATTGAGCTCGGGCTTGCGGATCGGGACAACGGGACAATGGGACGGCGACAGCAACTCCGGTGGGCTCACGGTGAGGCGGCTGTTCCGGCGGAAAGGGCACTGTTCCGGCAGGATCAGCAGCTTCTCTGGGTGTTGCTCGGTGGGTTCAGCGCCGACGGGGTCAACGGCGGCTGTGGCAGGGGCTTCGGTGGCTGCTTCGGCACAGCGGGCTGTTCAGCAGAGCTCCGGCGTGGCTGCAAAGTCGAGGAACAGCTCCGGGCAGCAATGGTTGTCGCGTGGCGGCGCGACAGGGACGATGGCAGTGAACAACAATGATCAACAGGCTTCTGGCGAGGAGCAGGGCGGGACACAGCGGCTGGCGATCGGCGAAGGTGCTGCGGTCAAAGGGCAGCTCCAGCGCGGTGATGGATGGTGAGTGTATAACTTCACCGGCGGGACTCCGGGTGTAGCGTCCACCGGCGATCTTGCAACTCCGGACAGCGGCAAGGGCAATAGCAGTAACGACGATGCGATGATTAGCAAAGGGGGAACGGCGACGGTAGATAGACGCCGGCGGGACAGACGCGGCAACAAGCGGGCAGCTCCAGAGGGCAGGCCTCGGTTCGGCACGGCGGAAGCGAGGACGGCACGACGGAGGCTGCAGCGAAGACGGTGCGGTGCAAGACGACACGGTGGGCGGCGCGAGTAGCGCGGCGTGCGGCGGCGGAGGGTCAAGGCGCCGGTCTCCTCCTTCCTCTCTCTTTCTCTCAATTGGTCTCACGTGTCTCTCTCAGAAATTTCAAGTCTGAAAATTATGTCCTTCCTTTCAAATTCTGACCTAAAACATGTTTATATAATCCTAAATTAGGTCAATTAGATGGGCTCTATAGTCTTAATGGATTTAGGCTTGGGCTTAGGCTCATATTACCATTAAATGGGTTGAATTAACTTAGGCTTTTATTTAATTAAACACAATAGATTAAATTAAGCCCAAATTAAAACAACCGAGCTTGTTCGTCTTGAAATTCCCGGCCCTTGCATTCCTGAGCGAACCGAGTTTTGTTCAATAAAATTTAAGCTCATTCGCCATTGCCAATCCGATGCAAAAATATGCAATTAAATTAAATGAACCTAAACTATATATTATGCAATTTAAATGTTTTTGTTTAGGGGTTAAAATTTAATCCCTAATTTTCTATGTAAATTACACTAAATGGTCGGTAAAATTTAGGTGTCAACACTTTCCTTAATCTCCGGATCTAGTTTTAGATCTGGGAGCTTTGCTTTCCCAATCTTATATTAGGGAGTTTTTCTTTCCAATCTAATTCTAGATTTTTGAGTTTTAATAAATAAGTACTTCATTTCCAATTTCAATGGTGTTCACAGCAGCTTATGTGTTAAATCTGTGCTCATTCAACATGTTTTAGTTAAAAGCTTTGGAGCCACGCACTAGCTAAAGAACTCATTCTCACAGGTGTCAGATCTGAGTTTATTCAACATATTTATATTGTCTCCTAATGATGTTGGGGACGCCAAATCGAAGCGCACACCAACAAAAGGCAAAGTCGTAACTACGAATGAAGATCCCGGCATGTGCTTATCACTAATAATGTTGTGTGATTCAGTGATCGACCGCTGATCCTTTTATTTGGATATAGTCACGGATTTGTTCTTGAAAGACAAGCATGTAATTATATCTGCCAACTATGCTATGAGGATATGCCTTGATTTATGGGTTTTCGATTTGTTTTGCAGCTTTGTGGGTTCGCCTTATTATTGTGACTTTTGAGATTTCCTATGAATCCTTTCATGCATCATTTTGGTAATGAATAGAAATTTCTTTTGGCAAAAATTGTTAGATTTCTATTATTCTTGAATGCATCTTTTATGCATAGTTTTTTTTTTATATACCTTGTATAGTTCTTTAGGTTAATAATACAAAAAAACCTCAAACTGATACACTTGTGATAAATTTAGCCAAAATTAATTTTTAGACCACAAAAAACTCCCTAAACTAGTACACTTGTGACAATTTTACCCTCTGTTAGTTTCCGTTAAATTTTACCATCAAATTGCTGAGTTAAATGAGTTAAATGATACATGGTAGTTGATAGGTATGTCAGTTTGGGATTTTAACAGGTGTATTAGTTTGTGATTGTTCATGATATTAATCCAATTTAATATATGGTAAATTCGTCACAAACGTACCAATTTAGATTTTTTGGTGGTCAAAAAATTAGAATTAGGTAAATTTGTCACAAGTATACCAGTTTGAGATATTTTGTGGTAAAAAAATTAGTTTGAGGTAAATTTGTTACATGTGTACCGATTTTGGGTTTTTCATGATATTAACCTTAGTTATTTACTTATATTGGCCATTACCTTTTATGGTTAATTGGCGCAACAAATTTACAACCTGACCTTGCCTTA
This sequence comes from Syzygium aqueum, assembly GCA_031216185.1. NCBI lineage: Eukaryota > Viridiplantae > Streptophyta > Magnoliopsida > Myrtales > Myrtaceae > Syzygium > Syzygium aqueum. The sequence goes on from CM062238.1 coordinate 12,232,358, forward strand.
TACAGTTTGTATGTTCACTTTAGTCTTTTCCTGGATAATGATTGAGGCAACCCATTAACGAAATAAAACATAGCATGTTTGGAGAAATTGAATTTAAGCAATTCACTTAAATTGATTTGCCCAAAATAGAAAGAAATATCCGATTATGCTCACTAGATTTGGCTTATAATTGAAGTGTTATAATGTATGAAACCTAATTAATTTCTATGAAATTAAGGACCTTCCGGAATTTGTAGATTTTGTTGATACGATTGACCGAATCTAACCTCAGTCGGACCTAATATGTAATACTAATAACAAACAGGTAGCTTCCATATTTTAGTCAGCAACTGGGACAGAAGGACATCATTGGTGCCATAACTTGCGTACGGCGATCACTTTGGTGCCATAACTTTTTTTCGGATTACTTTGGTGCCAAGTCGGAGGAAAATAAATCACGTTAGTGACTCCGGCCAAAATGCTAACCTGGAATTTTTCATTTTAAAAAAAAGAGTGTGATATGGATATTGGGTTCAACATTTGATATCCACGTGGACGAGCAAAACGACATCGTTCCATTTAGGACAGCAAACGACGTCGCTCAGTTCAAAGGTCTCCTTAGCATCGCGTCGCTCGTCACACTTGCTCTGTCTCCGTCGTCCCATCGCCGTTGCCCGTTGCCCGTCGCTCGTCGCTTGTGGCGCCCTCATTTCGTCGCCGTCGCCATCGCCGCCTCTTGCCTTCCCCTCGCAGTCGATTGGCGTCGCTCCCTCATCCCGTGGACTGAGCATCACTCTTCCCGTCGGTGTCGGTTCTATCTCCGTGGCAAATTACGAAGGTCGGTCTTCAAATAAGAGCTATTAATTTCTATTTTGCTGAATTGATCGACACATTGTGCTTCATTTGTCCTATGTTTCACTCAATTAAGTGATAGATTAATGCTGCCTTCGGGAAATTAGGGTTTGAAGTAGGAAATTATGGCTCGAACTTGGGAAATTGGGGCTCGAACTTGAAATTAGATCTTGAACTTCTGAAATTAAGGCTTGAGGTTCATAAATTATGGCTAGTTGTTCAGATATTAGGGCTTGAAGTGGATTTGATTGTGTTGGTGCCAAGCTGAGTATATGCGATAGATTGTGGTCCATGTGGGGACCTCTGTCATTATCACCCATGTGGTCTAATAGTGGCTTTTTCAATCTTGTCGATCATGTAGGGGACCTTCATGTAAAGATGTGCTCTTTTTCCTATGTGGTGTGGTTGCGAAAGCTAAAATATTGAATTTTTTTGGCTTTTTTCCTTCAATGCAGGGTCGATATGGGGGATAAAGATACAATTATCGGCATCATTGTTCGCTATGGAGGAGAATTTGTTATCGGCACTGACGAGTGGGAATACTTTGGAGGACTTAAAGGTACTGTTTATTTCGATAGAAGCAAGCTAGCATATATTAATCTCATGAGGGATATAGTTCAACAATTAAGATGTAAAATAGGAAGTTTGCATTATTGTATTCCTGGAAATAGCTTGAAGGACGGTATTAGAAACTTTGACAATGATAATGGTGTTAAGGATATCATCTACCATTATCTTTATGGAAAAGAAGCTATTGTGTATGTTGAATCCTATAGTGATAGTGAATCTGATGAAAGGGCTGAGGGAGGAGACGTAGGGGATGGTGCTGCTTTACATAGTACTTAGGTTGGTGCTAGTTCTATTATAGATGAAGCTAAACATGAGAGGGATGAGAGGTAGGCAAGCCATGCAGCGAGTGAAGAGTTCACTGGATTTGAGTTCACTAGATTGTTGTGGGAAGTTGCTACATCTAGTAAATCAGATGATGAGGGTGCGAGAAATGTAAATTTACCAAGTGATGATGACGATGAGGAACTTGCACAGTCAAGGCAAAAGCAAAGGAAATTTGGAAAAAACATCAATAGCTGCAGTTGGAGGATTGCATGAAGCTGAACCAGGATATATCATTGATGGAGCTCCAGCTGAAGGTAATGACACTGATTATGAAGAAAGTGGATCTGATGAACAGAATGATAATTTTGAAAATCAGCATAAAGATGATGATCTCATTGTGCGCAAAAAGAAACGTAAGTATCCTTTACACGATCCTAGCTCTTCTTTTTCTTCTGTGTTGACTGTAGGTCTGAAATTTTCTGATGTCAAATAATTCAAAGAAGGAATTATCAAGTATTCAATAGCTGAACAAAGGACTCTTCAGTTTACTCGAAATACGCAGGACTATGTTAGAGCAAAGTGTTCTCAACCTAGTTGTTCGTAGAAGATATATGGCGCACGTTCAAAGAGGGACGGGTCATTCCAAATTAGGTCATTACAGGAGAAACATACTTTGTTCCATCATGTTTGATAACAAAAGGGTAACGAGTGCTTGATTGTCAAAGCACTTCTTCGATACCATCAAAGCGATACCTGATGTGAAGACTGCTCAGCTGAAGCAGTTGGTGAGAGAGTAAGTAGGGATTAACGTGTCACTCAATCAGTGTAAAAGAGCCAAGCATAAGGTAATGAAAAAAATTCTAGGGAGGTACAAGGAAGAATATGGTCAAATTTGGAAATATGCTGGAGAATGTAGGCTGCAAAACCCGGGTAGTCGAGTTTATGTTGAGGTTGTGGAGCGGCCATTGCCTAACCATGGGACTAACTTTGATCGAATTTATATTTGCTTTGATGCATGCAAGTGGGGATTTGTTGCTGGTTGTAGACGAGTCATAGGGTTAGATGGATGTTTCTTGAAGGGTGTGTGCAAGGGAAAATTGTTGGTTGCCATTGGGAGGGATGGCAATAATCAGATGTTTCTAATTGCTTGGGTTGTTGTAAAGGTAGAGAGCAAGGACACTTGGTCGTGGTTCTTGAAAAATTTGATGGCGGACCTTGAGATTACTAATGGAGGAGGTTGGGCATTCATGAGCGACCAACAAAAGGTAATGCTGGTGCAACTGCACAAACAATATTTATGACATTTTATCTTGCACATGCCTTTATTAATGCCTTAATGTATGCATTCTTGTAGGGACTTCTTCCTGTTCTAGCTGAGTTGATGCCATTTGCTGAACATAGGATGTGTGCGAGTCACATATATGCAAACTGGGCAAAAATCTACAAAGGGGAGAAACTACAGAAGCAATTTTGAATGATAGCTAAGAGCACTAACATGGATGATTTTAGAATTCACAAACAGCAGCTGCTTGACTTGATGAAGGACGGTTATGAAGCACTTTTTCAAACTGAACCCAGGCATTAGTGTAAGGCCTTCTTCAGTGAAGAATTTAAGAGTGATATCATTGATAATAATATCAGTGAAGCCTTCAATAGGAGAATTTTAGAGCCGAGGTTGAAACCAATCATCAGCATGTTTGAGGATATTCGAGTGATAGTCATGACAAGGCTACAAAAACAGAGAGATGAGGTTGCAAAGTGGACTGGACAGTGTGGTCCTAGGATTGCTAAAAAATTGGATGACAACTTGGCAAGTAGTAGGTTCTGTCATCCTATCTGAAATGGAGATGATAGCTATGAAATCATGGAAAAGATAGACAAGTATGTTGTCCAATTGGACAAACTAAAGTGCTCATGTCGAGCTTGGCAACTGTCTAGAATTCCCTGCGTATATGCCATTTGTGCCATCCAAGTGAAGGGCAAAAATCCCAAGGATTACCTGCATTGTTGCTACCACAAAACCACATATCTTGCTGCGTACCAGCACATGATGTAGCCTATTAGAGGTACAAAATTATGGGAGCCGACACATCATGAAACCCCTCATCCTTTGCCACTTAGGAAAGGAATAGGAAGACCTAAAAGGAGACGAAGAAAGCAGGAGATAGAGCCCAAAAGTAAGAAGATGAGCAGGTCAGGTGTACAGATAAAATGCTCGTATTGTCGTGAGATAGGTCACAACAAAAGTGGTTGTCATTTGAAAAAGCAACATCAGTTGCTTCAACAGCCAAGTGGAGGGACTCAAATTGGATCAAGTGTAGCGCCAGCACAAGAACCAGCTGAAAGGCCTGTTAGAGTGCCAGCTGATAGACATGCTGATTGTCTAGCTAAAGGCCAAGTGCAAGAACCAGCTAAAGAGCCAACCAAAGGCCCAGGTTCAAGGGCAACCTCCTAGTCGACTGTTGCACGGGCTAGGAGAAAATATCCAGTAAGCTATATGTATTTGTATTAATCTTTAGTGAGCAGACTTTGGCTTTAGTTGACATTGTTTTGTCCTTATCAATTGAGAAGAAAACCAACTGAACAAGCAGCTCAGGTTCCTCAAAGTGAGGCACCATATCAAACAAGAGGGGTCCTCGGTAGAAGATTGACGCAATATGGTTACAGAATTTATACAGACTTCAATACTAGAATGACTATTTTGCACGTAAGTTTTGTACATCTCATGCATTTCTTTTTTGAGTTTTTCACTTTTATGACAATATTGCTTCTTCTCATCCATGATTATGTTGTTGTAGCATGAGAGGAGTTCAGAGGTTCTTATATCTCAAGTTGGCATAAGCCAACAGTCAATGGCTGCACAAAAAAGAATCCAACCAACGTCGCAAGCAACTGGTCTGAAGAGAAGAAGGGTGGTTGTAGAGAAGAGTGTAAACTACCACCAACAAAAAATTCAACACAAGTTTCTGATCAACTAGCAAATGCTGATAGCTCCAAAACATCCATTAACACCAGCAAGAAGAAGATAGTTGCTACGCCTAAGAAGAAATCTCGAGCAAAATGGCCAGTAGAACAACCTGCTGGTCCAGCAGTTGAAAAAGATGCAACTGGAGCAGTTGAAGAAGAAGCAGCTCTAGTTGTTGAAGAAGATACAGCTGGAGCAGTTCAAGAAGAAGAACAAGAACTAGCTGTTGAAGAAGATACCACTCCAGCAGTTCAAGAAGAAGCAACTCCAATTGTTGAAGAAGATGCAGTTCCAACAGTTCAAGAAGAAGCAGTTCCAGCTATTGAAGAACCTGCATCTTCAGAAGAACAACCTGCAGTTCCTCCAGTTCAAAAGAGTCAAAGAATTATGAATCAATTCAAGAAGTCGTCGAAAGGAAAAGGATATGGTCGACTTATTACTATTGACTAATTGAAGGATGTTGAGGTGATAGTTCAGTCCTTTGTCAAATTAGGGAGGTTTACGGTATTGGCTAATAAGAGGTTGATTTTTTTTTTGTCCTGGAATGTTATGGACTAATGGGATGTTGTGTGTAATGACTAAATTCGATGTTTACCATGGTTAAGGTAGTTGTGATTTTCATATTTTTGCACATATGTTTGTTCTGTTTTAGTATGGTACTAGTGTAGTGGGGGGATTGCAAGTTGCATCAGTAAGTTAATATTCAAAAAAAACTTACTAATGCAGTTGGTGGGGAGAGTGGGAATTGGTGCTGCTAGTGCTGGTTTTTTGTGCTACTTTTAGGTGCAATATGGTGCTTGCACCAGCTACTGATTTTGTACTGTTCGGGAGTATAGTATGGTAGCTGTTGATTTTGTCACATTTGGGAGTGCAGTATTGTCCTTGCACTAGCACGCCGGCACGTGATGGTGCAAGCATTTTGGACCGGATTTTGAATATGGTTTGGGGGTTGTTTGGTGCTGCTGATTGAATATGGTTTGGGGGCTGTTTGAACCAGTTTGTGAGTATGGTTTGGGACGGTTTGGTGCTGGTGAGCAGTGCTGGTACTGTTATTGCTTTTGATTCTGGAATGATCTAGTTTAAACATTGGTTTGTTAGAACTAAAGTCTCCATTTTGCAAAGAAACACACGGCATGACACTTAAGTGATCAATTTTCGGCCACAATTGACACTTAAGTGATCACTTTTGAACTGCGATTGGAACTTAAGTGATCACTTTTCAACCACGATTGGCACTTAGGTGATCACTTTTGAACCACGACTGGCACTTAAATGATCACGATTAGATACATTTGGCACTAAAATGTCAACTGCTGAACTTGTGACGACTTCATAATTTGCTACTACGCAGAGTTACAGCAATTGCAGCACCTGATTTTTCAGTAGTGAGCCTTACTCCATATTATGCAACCATCTAACCAGATAAAAAAATACAGCAAATGAGCAAGTGAATATGCAGCAAATGAGCAAAAATATGAAGTAAATGAGGAAGTGCATCAAATGACAGCAAATGAGCAAAAATATGCTGTCAATGTCCTCATTTGCAGCAATGATAGCAAATAAGCAAATATATGTAGTAAAATATGCTGCAAATGAGAAAGTGTAGCAAGTGACAGCAAATGAGCAAAAATATGCAGCAAAATATGCTGCAAATGACAGCAAATGAGCAAAAATATGCTGCAAATGAGGAAGTGCAGCAAAAGATAGCAAATGAGCAAAAATATGCAACAAAATATGCTGCTAATGAGGCAAAATTGCATCAAAATATGCAGCAACAAAATACTAAGCAACTCAATATTGGGAACCAATAAATTTCAACCTTCCATTTGTCATAGATTGCAGTAAACCTCTTGTTACATACATAAATTGCAACAAACTAATAATACAACCGTAGTTACAAATTGCCAAATACAAGTACATAGTACAACCTTATCTTAAATTATGATAGACTAAGAAGCTTTTGCTCATCACTGACATTACGTTTGACCATAAAATAGGCTATAAAAATTATTAATAACACAATCAACAATCGATAACACTTTCTTTCGATTTTCATCCTTCAAACTTCCTTCTTCAAATGGTTAGCCAAAGATACTAAAGCCTTCATTTCAGCTTGCAATGAGTCGACATTGTCCAACTCGTCCATTAATGTAGGTGCAGGTTGATGTCGACCTTCAAGTAGCTTCACTATTACTTCTGTTGCTCGATTTGAAAATTTCGCATCAACCCACTTGAAGAATTTGCACTTCGAGCCTTCTCTAAACCTGGCGCATCCATGGAATCTTCTCTCAGGGTTCAATCGAGTTCAAGATGTTCTTCTTGGACTCGGTAATCCACAATGGCAGAAGAACCAACTTTCTTCTTCACTTCGTTCAAACGAATTTGAGCCGCTAGTGAAGCTCCTCCCATCCATTTGCAACTTCAGCTGTCAATTTCGGGGAAAACAAGGAAATAATATGGCCGGTTAGGGTTTGCAATTGGGGAATATGTCCAATTAGTCGATTTAGGGTTCCTATATTGGGAGGAGAAAGGTTGAACGACGTTGTTTTCTCTATAAGGGCTGACTGGACTCTCCGCAAGCTTTGGCTAGCCATCTCAGCATTGAATATTAATAAAAAAAGAGTCACATCAGATTTTCCAGCATGCCATGTCAACATTGGCACTCAAGTGATCAATTTTCAAAAAAGTTGGCACCAAAGTGATCCGAAAAAAAGTTATGGCATCAAAGTAATCGTTGTACGCAAGTTATGGCACAAATGGTGTCCTTCTGCCCAGCAACTGAAGATAAGAACCAATTTATTGATAGGTGAGTTGAATTAATTTGCCAACTCATTAGCATTGGTCCGTATAGATAACTTTCTTTTCTCGGATCAATAGAAATTTTTTCCGAACGCAGAAGGAAATAAAATCTTGACCAAAAAAGTGAATCTAGAAAGCTGTTAAATAGCAAGACCACCCCTAATAGAGGCAAGCCAGCACTATATAAGCTCGACTTCTGCCAGTACTTCGGCCACACCCAACTCTTTCACTCACTATTTAGTGTCTACTCGAAGATTACCCTGGTACAAAGCATCAAACCAAGTTCTTCAGACTTACTGGTTTGCCACTTTGCCCTCGTGTTCGTTTGTATATTTTGATGTGCTCATGAAGTTGTGTGTGAAAAATGATGAAATGTATTCATATGATGTGCAACCAGTTGATCTTGCTTTTCTTAAAAACCGAACCAGAACAAAATTTTCTTAATGGATCAAAATTGGTTCTTTTAATGAGTTTGAGTGCATGATCTGATTGAGCATAGTTTGTTTGTGTGAGTAAAACAACTTTCTTTTTTCTGTTGTACATTACTCTCTTTTGCCTTGGATAGTTCTTGGAGATTGTTAGACCATGTAAGATTTTTGGTAGGACCATTGTCAACTATTCTAAAAATTTAAACTATTAGATGAAGATGTGATTTAATATTTAATTACTCTAGCACTCTCCCTCACGCTTAGTCTCGTCTTTTTGCCTAAACCTAAGTGTTGACATGTTTAATTGGGGAGGCAATTGAGGCTTGAAAAGATTTGAACTCAAGACCTCCAGCTCTTACATCATGCGAGATTTTTGGTAGGACCACTGCCAAATTTTCTAAAAGTTTAAGCTGTTAGATAAAGGCGTAATTTAATATTTAATAACTCTAACAGACCATTATGTATTTGAGCCAATGGTGATCCAGTGGTTTACGTTGATCAATTTGCTTGCAAAAAATTGATTCATCCTAATCTAGTTGGAGCATTCAGGTTTTATTGCAGTTGACTCGGTAGATATCAAGCAGCATGTTGATGGTCACATGATAGGTTAATCATTTCTGCGATCAGAATGACTTGACTTGCAGTGCAGGAAAGTATTTGATCCGTTAGCTTTTGAAATGCTAGAAATCGAAGATATCGTTGGTGGTGTGTCAATCATATTGAATGAACATTAATGATGTTAATCGGAAGATTATAATTACGTTGCATATCCTAGATTCGATTGGCTTATGTTAGCTTTTCTCCTGCAGATTCTGATTGAAAATGGCTCAACCGGTGAATCCTGCTGCACCATCCGCCACTGCTCCCGCAGGCAAAGGAATGATGACTGATGACCAGCACTTCCTCCTGACCGTCATTATTGGAATATACTTCGGGCCTCATCTCAAAGAAGAGAGGCAGCCCCACAAGTCGACAGTGCAGAGACAAGTTGAGAGATTGCCACAACACACTCACGATCAGCTCGCTAGGTCCAAGATGATGATGGCCAAAATGACGCACGTGTATTATTATATACTGAGGAAGGCCAGTCAATCTGTTGTAGTTGCCCCATCTTTGTTGCACAAGTTCTTCGGCAACACTCTTCCAGCAAAAGTGCTCAGCCCTGGTAGCCACTACCCACGTTCATCGACCTCTATCCAACTCACCTGCACCCTTGTTCGTCTGTCGAAGATCAATTTTTGGCAATAGACAACATCGTCTTCATCGATAACCCCGAGCACCTCTTACATCAGGGAAGAGGTAGTTGAGAGGTTTAAGAGTTTGACTGGGCTGTAGGAGCTTGTTCTGGAGAAGGATGCTGCCAAGCTACCAATTTATGTCACTGACGAGGCATTTTATGAAGTGGTAGCACCAGGGGCGCATTCAGGGGGACATTCTCATTTTGTTTATCCTCCTCGCGGTTCTCATGGAAAAAAACACAAGAGTAACAAGGCTCTACATGTAATGCCTCTTCAAATGGTTCCATATGAAGGTTCAACCACCTCGATGTCATCATTTTCCTGAGGAACGAGACACCTACTTCAAGGCTCAACTTGATCCTAAGTTGGTGTTTTCTCCACTCAGTACGACTGAGATGCAATGTCGTGGTGCCGCCATTGCCTGGATTGCTGGAGGCGGAGTGGCTGGGAATGTGGACACGGGGCTTACAGGATCCATCGCAGGGCATGTGAGCCTTGCCGAGTCCAATGACTGTTACCTGTTCCAGGTGTGACTTTCTGGGGTCAGAAGAGACCGAAGTAAGTTCCTGATGGCAGAAAATAACCTCAATATTATAGGTCAAAAAGCTCATTATTAAGTTTTCAGTGTTCTCCATTTTGCGGGTTTTTATTTATAGGTCATGTTAAGATTTTAATGGAGATTCTCTATCTTCTGTGGAGTTCAAAATCTGACATTCCATGCTCTCAGTCGATATCAAACCAATCATATATCGACAAGACAGCAACCATCGGAGTTCCAGTCGTTGAAACATTGCTCAGGCCCTCAGAGATCGGCCTTCCAGCGTCAGAACTCAACTGCTGTTTTGCCGGTCAAGGCAAAGAGTCAATTGGGGTTCAGCAGCATTAACTGCTTCAACCATTTTGCAATCTGCACAAAAGGCCGCATCAGGTGACGAACAGGTCATGGCTATAAAAACGTAAGTTATGCAGAAACATGAAGAGCATCCTGAAATTCATGAAACTGACAAAACAAAATTAAAAGCAAGTGATACTCGGCTACCATTTATGATAATGAAAGAAAGAAAAGAAAATCATGAAATCTCTTGTTCTCTACCATCAATTTTAGCTAGTTATGAAAAGGTAGTTTTCGTGATTTTCTGATTGCGTATTGAAATATTTGTTGAGTTCTGAAATGCACGTCATTTTTATAATGGTAACGTGCTAAAATTACTACATACAGCGTATGGGGCAGAGATAATAGCTTTCCTTCCTCTCATTTGCAGGCTGAGACGTACTTCAGACCAGATCTTTGAAAAGAAAAGCTCCAAGTGTCAACAATGCAGAGAGTAGTCAAGAAATGGCCGCTGTGTACTTCAGGCCCTTGACAGTGTTAGAGGATCTTCCTTAGGATGATGAATTCCATGAAGCAGTGGCACTAGCAGCGCATTCTCGAGGTCAGTTTCTGTCCTTTCATGCCCTCCTTGCAGTTCTCCTTTAGGAGAACACCAGAATAGCGTGGCTTGTAGTGGTATCACAAGAATCACGCTGCAAGGGACACTTTTAGTCCTCCATGCTACCTCATGCTTCTCGTGAAACTTGAAATTAAAGACGCAAATGTCGCATGGCTCTGGACATAAGGCCTCCCAATGGTTCCAGTATGTTCCTGATAACCAAAGTTGATATTTTGCTGTATGTAGATTATTGGCGTACTTTGCCAGATTTAGGTCAGTCTCCACAGGTTAAGAACCCAATTGTTAAGCTTCCTCTGAGCTCTCCGATTCAATGAAAACATAGTGCAGAACTTCAATTTTTATAGCAGCTTATGGAAGGCATCTGTAATCATCAAAGTTAACGCGTTTAATTTGCTGATATCTGCTTTGATGTGGTCATAAGTGTCCATTATCATTGAATTTAACCTGTTTGGTTTGTTGATATCCACTTTGAATGGTCATTTGCGTGCAAGAGTCAGGATGTGGTAACAGAAAGACTAGGCACAAATCACAATCGGATAAAAATTTCTTGCGCAATCTGTTTCCCTGGGTAAGGCAACAGTCTCCGGTTTTGAAGAGCATACTGTAGCTCATTCATGATGGATACGAAAGTAAGAAAAATATAAAAAAAACCATTAACAAAGTTAATTATTGCAATAGCCTTGACAAGTACTCCTAACATTGTAAGAAAAATTTTTGAGACATCGAACTAATGGTTTTTGTACTCTGATTTATCAGAAAGCAGGATCAACTCGTTTCATGCCATGTGATGACACATTTGACTTTCATCATTGTTTACATATAACTAACTTCATGAACAATTAAAGACTAAAACATGTAGAAGGGTAAACAAGTACTGTGAAGTGCTCTTATTGTTTGTTGTTATTTCTTTGAACTAGGATGAAAATGATTTGGGGTTTTAATCAAACCAGAGTGATCTGATATTCTAGCTAGTAATACCACCCGCTTGGGTGACGTCGACGGTGCGAGCACTCTTCCTTTCGCAAAAGGTTGAGTGTTCGAATCCCAGGCGCCGCAGGGTGACTTACCCGGTAACACGTGTGTGGTGGCTAGCACGTGTCGCCCCCAGGGTTTACCTCCCGGCTATCGGCCATGCGGGGGTTCCCTGGGTTACCAAAAAAAAAAAAGATATTCTAGCTAGTAAGCAATGATTGAGTGGCCTAAGTGCTGACAGAACTCAAGCTTCTACTATGCTGGTAGTTTTGTTATTCAACCGTTTTCAAATTTCATAACAATCCGGCCAAATTTTTTATTCTTGTTATGCACTTGGACAAAAGTTGAATAATTCTGATGAAAAAATCAACGTTTATTTTCTTTGCTATGTTCTTATCTCCATATATTTAGAAATATGGAAAGTATGCATTTGTTACTGGTTTTGATTATTAGGCTCAAATGAGGCTAGAGTTGGTTTACTGAGTAAAATCAAATGTTTCTTTCTTTTTCGTGTCGATCAGAATTGGCAGATTAAGTGAATTATATACACCGAGAAATTCAAAATAGGAATACTTTACAATGTTTTATTTCCTTAACTGGATTATTTTAATCCCTTGTTCCGGGGAAAAAGGAAAAGAAATGTGCAAACCTCCACTGATACATTCAAGAGTTCAATTACTTTCTTTTTCATGAAAATGGGAAGGGTAGCATGAAATAGGACAAGCTGATATTGATTGAGCTGAGACATAACTGTTCTCTGTTTTGCTGAGATCTGTAAACTGTCGATTGTTGATATCTGCTTTCGTTAAAAGGATCATGAATTCCTTATCTGTCTTATTTCTTAAAAACAAAAGAATTAGACACAGAACACAATCTATCGGATAGAGTTTTGTTGAATGGCCAATTCTTCCGTTCAAGAAACAAGTGGAGGAGTTAAATCTCTGAGGATTTGGTTGATCTCCGAACTTGGTCTCGCACTTTAGAGCGCAGCAGCATGGACGGTGACATGTATTAATCTGCAACAAGTAAAGTTTTCCCATTTTGGCAAAATCGAGTGGCGTGATTCATTCAATCTCATCGACGGGGAAAAAAAGAATTATCCAATTTTGCCCTTCCTAGAACATGACATAATAATGTGAATATGGCCTTGATTACCTGCTATGAAGTTAAGGCCCTTCTGCTTTTTGTAGATTTGCTGGTGTAATTGACCAAATCTAACCTTATGTGGCCCAAATAATTATTAATAGCGACAAATAGGCATCTTCCATATTTCTCATTAGCACTGGTCCAGCTGTCTAATTTTTTTATTTTCTGGAAATTATGGAGCTTTTGTCCAATGCAGAAGAGGGAAATAAATTTGACCCGAGAAAGTTATGAATGGCTGAAACAGAGAGAGACCACTGGTGGTGAAGAAGATAAACAGTAACAAGAATCAAAGGAAAGAAAAAAGAAGGTGAAGACGAATAAAATTTCTCACGCAATCTGTCTTCCTGGGAAATGTAACAAAGATCCGGTTTTAAAAGAGCAAACTGTGGCCCATTAATGTGATGGATATGAAGATACGGAAAAGAAAAAAACACCATTAAAAAAGTTAATTATTGAAAGAGCCTCGACAAATGCCCCTAAGGCACTCTTGACGTTGTAAGAACCGTTCATGAGCCATCAAAATTATGGTTTCATTATAGATCTACCAGAAGCAGGACCAACTTGTTTCAAGTCATGTGATGACACATTAGGCTTTCATCTATTCTTACCTACGACTAAGTCCTGATAGAACTTAAGCTTCTACTCTGCTGTTGCTGGCTTGACTCCGTTACAGGTAGTTTTGCAATTGAATATTTTTCAAATTTTATATCGTTTTGGCCAACTTCCAGTTTCTTTTCTATGCACTCGGAGACAAGTTCAATAATTCCCCAAAAAAGAAAATCAACTATGGTGGCAGTTTAATTTAGCTCCTTGCTCTTATCTCCATCTATTTACTAATGCGCATAGCTACTTCTCCTTCTGCGCCGCTAGTGTGGAAAGTTCATGTTTGTTACTAATTTTGATTATTAGGCTCAAAATGAGGTGAGATTTATGTAGTACACCACCAAAACCAAAAAAATCCAGGAGTTTGAAATTCATAACGAGTAATTAAAGGTCACACTCACATTATTAAATATCCGATTTTACTAGACCCAGTAAAATAGGATATTTCTTTATTTTCTGTGTCGATCAAAACGGGTAGATTAAATGTATTAGGTATGTCGCAAAATTCAAAATAGTAATACTCTAAAATGTTTTATTACTTTAATTGGATGGTCTTAATGCCTTGTTCCCAAGGAAAAAGAAAAAGGAATGCGCAAAGAACAATGCTAATGGGTAGGAAATTTAATTTTACGTACTTATATTCAATAGTTCTTATCTCCATATGCTGGCTGATACATGGAAGCTACCTATTTGTTATTAGTGTCAAATATTGGGTCCAAATGAGGGGAAAATTACCAAAATAGTCTTAAACCTATTGCAATTGTGACAATTCAATCCTAGACATTTTTTTGTGCCAATTAAATCTTAAACATTTTACATTTGTGCCAATTTAGTCCATCTGATCACTTTTGGCCAGCCGGCATTGATGTGGACGCCAGCTGTCTGGCTGACGCTAACATGGCAATATTTTTAATATTTTTTTTATTTTTTCGAATTTTATTTATTTTATTAACTTTTTTTCTCTCTCTATTTTTTTTCCTATCTTCTTTCCCGGTTGATCCAGTGACTGGCAATCGGCCAAAGGCTAAGGCTGGCAAGGTTGAACTCACCGGCCATGGGCAAGGCTGGCCCTCACCGACATTGGTGAGGGCAAGCCTCGCCGTCATCGGGTGAGATCGAGCCTCGCCATGGCCGAGCAAGCTCAACCTAGCCTAGCAACGATGAGGTTGAGCCTTGCCATGATCGGGCGAGCTCAACCTCGCCCACTGATGACGAGGTCTCGCCAGATTTGGGCAACCTAGCCATCACTAGGCGAGGTGAGGCTTGCCATGGCCGGGTGAGCTTGACCTCATTGTTGGTGGGCGAGGTCTCACCAGATTTGGGCAGTCTTGCCGTCGATGGGCGAGGACGAGCTCGCCCGACCATGGCGAGGCTCGACCTCGCCCACAAACAGCGAGGCCGCCCAGATTTGGCTCGACCTCACCGTCACGAGGCGAGGTCGAGCTTGCCCGACTATGGCGAGGCTCAACCTCACCTCACGACGGCGAGGCTCGCCCTCACCAGTGCCAGCGAGGGCCAACCTCACCCATGGCTAGCGAAGTCTCTTCGGCCTCAGTCTCTAGCCGATCACCGGTTGCTAGACCAGCCAAGGAAGAAGATAGGAAAAAAAAAAGAGATAAAAAAAATAAATATATATTAACAATATTGCCACGTCAACGTCAGCTAGACGGTCGGTGTCCACGACAATGCCGACTGGCCAAAAGTAGCCAGATAAATTGAATTGGCACAAAAAAAAAAAGGCTTAAAACTGAACTGGCATAATTGCAATAGGTTTAGAATTGTTTTGCTAATTTTCCCTCCAAATGAGATTAGATCAGTTGTTCAAATGAACAGAATCTACAAAATCCAGAACTTCCATATTTATATAGAAAGTAATTAGGTTTCACACTATTATATCGCTTTAATGATATGGATAATCTAGTGAGAAGAATCAGATGTTTCCGTTTTTGGCCGATTACTTCAATGAATTGCTTAATTTGATTTCGCCAAACATGCAATGTTTATTATGCCAATTGGGTTGGCTAGATCATCATCTAGGGTAAAAGAAATCGATCGAGGATAAATATCGGGTTAGATGAAGTTCACCATCAAGTTCATAGGCCATGCCGCCCACAAGGATAAAGAGCTTCAAAATAGTAGAAGTTCATTTACCAAGGCCTATAGGAAACCCATCAGCCAAGAAATTCTCGATTCACCACCAAAGAACTTGAATAAAGAACCAGGATCGAATTCGCTCACTTGAGAAAAATCTCATATATTCATCAAGTTCAAGTCTTGTTTGTCTTATAAATGAGATTAGACCTATTTTTTATGGAGTGATTATGCTAAACAAAAGAGATGCAAAGTCGTGGTGCCACCACCGCCTGCAGTGCTGGAGTCGAAGTGGTCGGGAATGCGAACGTAGGGTTTACAAGATCATTCTGGAGCATGTGAACCTTGTCGAGTCCGAAGACTGTTACCTACTCCAGGTTTCACTTCCAAGGATCAGAACAGATCAAAGTAAGTTCCCGATGGCTAAAAAAAACCTATTGGATGAGCAGCATTCCGCTGTGGATTTTCTGAAAGCCCCACAATCGACGACTCTTAGGCATCTCCAACTTAGTAAAAATAATGTTGGGATTTTCTGAAACTCAATTAGACAAAAATCGCGTCCAATGTTTCCTCTTCCTGTAACTTTTTTAGATGCAGAGAACTCGATCGAATAATGGACATTGTTTCTCTGCATTATATCTACATCTGAAAAAGGTGTAGGAGGAGCAAACATAGGACCCGATTTGTGTCCAAAACAGAGAGAGAAGTGTCCGGGTGGACAAAAGGTTTCCTATTCTGATCTCAGCCACCTTCCCACTCGTCACAGTATCTCTTTCAATCAAGACCTCGCCATCCATGTTGAATTCACAACCGAATGTTGCTGCATCCAAAAGGAAGTTTCAAAGAAATCCGTTATTACCTCACCATCACTATGAAACAGAATCTGCAAAAAGGAGAAAACTCGAAACTCAGTAATTAGCTTCTTCGCCTCTATATATTGAGGTTTTTTCTAGGCCATAAAGAACTTACTTTGATCTCTTCTGACCCCTCGAAATGACACTTGGAATAGGTAACAGTCTTCGAACTCCACAAGGTTCCCACGCCCCAGATGGATCCAGTAAGCCCCACATTCGCATTCCCAACCACTCTGACTCTAGTACTGCAGGTGGCGGCGGCACCACGACATTGCATCTCTATTGTACTTAGCAGTAGAGGTCTGCAACCGGATCGGATTTACCAGTGGACCAGATTGGACAGCCCGAAATACTGGTTCAGAAAGTGATTCCTATTTGAACTAGTCCAGCAACCAGTTCCATTTTTTGGGAACCGGTCTAATTCCCGGTTCCAAGTAAATATGTTTTTAGCTAGTGTTTAATAAAACCCTAGCTCAGTCGCCTCTCTCTCTCTTGGTCTCTCTTCGCGCGATCCTGCCTCCTCTATTTCTCAGTCGCCTCTCTCTCTCAATCTCTTTCTATATGTAGCAAGCCAGCGCCCAGCAACCCTAGCTCCGCCGCAGGAACCCTCGCCAGTAGCCACCATCGTCGCCAGTCGGCTCACCTCTCGTTGTCGCCACCATCAGGAACGCAACCCAGCTCGTTGCTAGACTTGTCACCATCGCCTCTCATTTTTGCCTTTGTTTTGCAGCTCGCCGACTTTGATGCAGCTATCAAGAGCAAGGTGACTTAGAAATTGAACTTTTTTTTGGTACTTTTTTTGGTAAACCCTTTTTCCCTCTACTTTTCGTTGCACTATGCTTCAATGTCGAGGAGAGACTGGAAAGTAGTAGTCTTTGCTTTTTTGAGAGGGTCGGAGGTTTGATTCCGAAGCGAAGGATGATCTAGGCTTTGCGTTGCATGTTACAAGCTAAAAATAAGATTGTTCTGTTGGGTCTAAGATAGAGTTACTAGTACTATCGAGGTGATGACCTAGGATTTTAGGGATATATTCACTAAAAGCCTTGTTATCAAAGTATAATTGAATCCTAAAACTTATAAAAAGTGCAATGAAGTCCTAAAATTTGTTAAATTGATTCAAATGAGTCCTAAGTTAACACCGTCAAACGTACTAACGAAAAATGCTGACATGACTTATTTTAATATTTTCTCTCTCTTACGTGGCGATGACTTAGCTAAAATGATGTCGTTTTAGCCAAAATTTGATTTTTAATATTATTTTTATTTTAAAAAAAAAAGAGAGGAAGAGGACAGGCGGGGAGGGAGGGCTTGCCCTCCCCTCCGCCTCACCATCACCGAGAGCATGCCCTCGCCCAGATCTAGGCAACGGGTTGCGGCCCTCCCCCAGATTGGGCCCTTGGTCCTTTTCAATTTTTCCTTGGCCCAGATCAGGCCTGTCTCAATTGGATTATGCTATCATATTGCCACCTCTAGTTGTGAATAGATGAGTCAAATCGGTCGTGTCCGATTTGAGTGGTAGAAATAAATCCAACCCAAATTAATCAAAGGTAATTGCAAGGTTTAAGAGTTTGACCGGGCTAAAGGATTTGTTCTGGAGAAGGATGCAGACCGGCTACCCATTTATGTCATTGATGACGGGACATTTCAAGAGTCCACACGAGGTATGTAAATATTATATATGATCATAGATGGAACTAGTTCCTGAATCAACAAAGGAAGGAGACTCTAGCGGGGCTACATTAATAGATGACTTTACTACATCGACGCCAACTTTTGAGAGGCCAATCAGCTGTATCCTCAGTCATTGCTCCTATTTGCTTCAGTAATTGCTCCTACTTGCTTCTTTCTGAATTTCCTATCTGATGATCAGATACATACTGAGAATATTGCTGATTGATCTCTCATAAGTTGACGCCGTGGACTCAACATGGTAAAGTTAGCCTCGCTAGAGCCTCGTTCTTGCGATGATTCCGGAACTAGTAGCATCTGTGATCATATATGATAGTTATATATCTCATGTGGACTCTTGAAATGACCCATCGTCGGTGGTAGCCGGTCTGCATCCTTCTCCAGAAGAAATTCTTTAGCCCAGTCAAACCACGCAGTTACATGTGGCCTAAGGCAAGACATACTTAGGTTACCGCTGAACAGTGTCATCGATATCCATAAATAATAAACAAGGGTGCAGATCAATGGGAAAGAGGTCGATGAAGCGAGGGAAGTAGGTAACGGGATTGAGCACTTTTGGCCAGACGAGGTGTTGCGGAACTTGACCAAAAAAGATGGGTCCACTGCAACAGATGGACTGGCCTTCCTGAGTATGTAATAGTACACGTGCATCATTTGTGCCACCCGTCATCTGGACCAGGCCAGCAGATTGATAGTGTATTGCAGCAATCTCTCAACTTGTCTCTGCAATGGGGACTTGTGCAGCCGCCGCTCCCAAGCATGTTTTTAGAATGACAATCAAGAGGAAGCTTTACGTCCCCGGCCGCGACAGCACCAGGTTACCGCAGACTTGACTCAGCTTCCTGACTTGGCGCCCTGAAGCCTGAAGCTTATCTATTCAAACTGGAGCTTATTGCCAGGTTTGATCTCTGTAATAAGAAGAGGTCCTTTGACTCAGAAGCACGCTCGGACTTCTTTCTCTCAAAGATTTAGTACTAGACGGCAGAGTTACTTAATAATAGTAAATAAGCATCGTTGTTAGAGAAGGAACCTTGCCTGGACTCAGGTCATTATCAGAGAAACTCTATCTTCGATCAAGTTCAAAACCTGCAAGTCCATGCCCTCAGATGAGGTCGAATTAATCGAATATCAACAAGATGACTCGAATCAGGAGTTCCAAGCGTTGAAACTGTTAAATATGTCTTGAATTTTATGTACTCGATCCGGTTTATGACCCGACCCGACATATTTTTGTGCGACCCGAAAGTGGAAAGGAAATTGAGATTTAGTTCGCGACGCGAAGGGTTGGGCCGATAGGCCCAACCCGCAGCAAGCGAACAAATCTCCATAGCGGACCGCCCGAGCTGGAGGAAGCGAACCAATGCGCGGGGGGTTCGGGGGCGTAGCCCCCAAGCAAATTTTCGGGAACCCTATTTGTACTGTGGCTAGATTTTCTCATTTAAAATGAGAGAGTTTTGTTAACAGTGAGTTTTTTTTCGTCGTTCTTCGACTTCTGAAAATTGTACTCTCTTCGATTATAGTGGAATTTGTCTTGCCTCGCCCGTGGACGTAGATCACCTTGTGATCGAACCACGTAAATCCCTGTGTTCTGTTTTCTACTTTTCCGCATTTGTTTCCAACAATTGGTATCAAAGCCGCATCCGATTCTAGGGTTCGAGCAAGATGGCATCTTTGAAGTTTTAGATTTCATCTTTTGACGGACAGAACAATTTCGGATTATGGAGAATAAAGATGAAGGCTTTATTGAGGCGAGAAGGTACGGTTAGGGCGCTGGATGGAAAATATCCAGACGACATGACCTCGGCTGAAATTGAAGAGATGGACGAGAAGGCGCATAGCGCGATCCAGTTGTCTCTCGATGACAATGTTTTGCGAGAAGTCGCTGATGAAGAAACAGCGGCCGGTCTCTGGAAGAAACTGGAAAGTCTCTACATGAAGAAATCCCTAACATCGAGACTTTATTTGAAGCAGCGTCTTTATACCCTAAAGATGCGCGAAGGTACGTCTGTTCAGGAACACTTGGATGAGTTTAATAAAATCGTTCTGGATATGAAAAATCTAGATATTAAGCTCAAGGATGAAGATCAAGCTTTGATCGTGTTGTGTTCACTGCCTGCCTCATACGAAAATTTTGTGAACTCGATGCTTTATGGACGTGAATCCATAACTTTGGAGGATGTCAAAGCATCTTTGAATTCTGCAGAACTGAGAACAAAATTGAATGGGAATACCAGCGAAAACAAAGCAAATGGTTTGTTTGTGAGAGGTAGGACCAAGAGCAGGGATAAAGCTTTCCGAGGGAAATCTGGTGGTCGTTCAAAATCTAAGCCACCTGGAGATAAGATGAACATTGAGTGCTACTATTGTCATAAAAAGGGACATTACAAGTCAGATTGTCCTTCGCTCAAGAAAAAGGATAAGCAGCATAGTCAAAAACCAGATTCGGCGAATGTTGCAAACGACAATGAGGCTAATGCGTCTGACAGTGTTCTTACGGCATGTTCTGCTGTTAATTTGTCCAATGATGTTTGGATAATGGATTCGGGAGCATCATATCACATGTGCCCAAATAGGGAATGGTTCACCACGTACGAGCCATTAAATGGTGGATCAGTTTTGTTGGGGAATGATGCTGTATGCAAAGTCGTGGGCATTGGTACTGTTCGGATTAAGTGTCACGACAAGGCAGTAAGAACCTTGACTGAAGTAAGACATATACCAGACTTGAAGAGAAATCTTATCTCGTTGAGCAGTTTGGATTCCATTGGGTGTGTGTACTCAGGTGGAGGTGGAGTTCTTAAAGTTACAAAAGGCAATCTGGTTGTGATGAAAGGAAGCAAGGTGAATCACTTGTATCATTTGCAGGGTAGCACAGTTATGGGTCCTTCAATTGGCACAAGCAATTCTGTTTCTGACAATGATAAAACAAAATTGTGGCACATGCGTTTGGGTCACATGAGTGAGCGTGGCATATCAGTTTTGAGTAAACGTGGTTTACTTTGTGGGGAGCATACGACCTCTCTAGATTTCTGTGAGCACTGTGTTCTTGGCAAGCAATGCAGAGTCAGATTCAGTACAGGGACTCATTCGACAAAGGGCACACTTGACTATATCCATTCTGATTTATGGGGACCGGCACAGGTTCCATCTAAGGGTAGTGCTCTTTACTTTGTGACATTCATTGACGATTATTCCAGGAAGGTTTGGGTCTACTTTCTGAAAAGAAAAAGCGATGTTTTTGAAACCTTCAAGAAGTGGAAAGCTCTTGTTGAGAATCAGACAGGGAAGAAGATTAAACATCTTAGGACCGATAATGGTCTTGAGTTCTGTGGTGGCGATTTTAATGAATTCTGTGCAAATGCTGGTATTGTTCGACACCGTACAGTGAGGCACACTCCACAGCAGAATGGAGTGGCAGAACGTATGAACAGAACTCTATTGGAGAGAGCAAGATGCATGCTCTCTAATGCTGGCATGGAAAAGGATTTTTGGGCTAAAGCTATTAACACGGCTTGTTATTTGGTTAATCGTTCTCCTTCAACAACAATTGAATACAAGACTCCTTTTGAGATGTGGTCAGGTAAGCCCTGTGATTACTCTAATCTAAAGGTTTTTGGATGTCCTGCTTATTATCATGTTAAGGATGGTAAGCTAGAACCTAGAGCAAAGAAATGCATTTTTGTTGGGTATGCTGATGGGGTGAAGGGTTATCGTTTATGGTGCCAGGAACCTAATTCACCTAAGTTCATTATTAGTAGGGACGTTAAATTTAATGAAATGCATATGCTTGATCAAAGGAAGGTTGCTAATGAGTCTACAGGTAAACATGAGAGTGATAAGAATGAGGTGGAGGTTCAGGTGGAGCTTCCAGAAAAGACCTCTCAGAATGTTTTGAACAAGCAAAATGCTCCTGTTGATTCAAGTTCAGATGAGGAAGCTGTAGATGAGGTGGAGCAGCCATACTCCATTGCTACTGGCAGAGAAAGGAGACAGACCCGGCCTCCTCAGAAATATGGTTTCTCTGATCTTGTGGCTTATGCTCTTACGACAGCAGAAGATTTGGGTATTCAGGAACCTTCTACCTATACAGAAGCTATTACTTGCACAGAATCAGAAAAATGGGCTACTGCTATGGTTGAAGAACTTGAATCACTTCACAAGAACCAGACTTGGGACTTGGTGCAGTTGCCTAAAGGAAAAAGAGCCATCGGATGTAAATGGGTCTTCAAGAAAAAGGAAGGAATTCCAGGTGTTGAAAATGCTAGATGGAAGGCTCGACTCGTAGCTAAAGGCTACAACCAGAAGGAGGGAATTGATTATGATGAAGTTTTCTCTCCTGTGGTAAAACACACTTCCATTCGTGTGTTGCTGGCTATAGTGGCTCAATTTGACTTAGAGCTTGAGCAACTTGACGTGAAGACTGCTTTTCTGCATGGCGAGCTTGAGGAAACTATTTATATGGCCCAACCCGAGGGCTATTATATAGAAGGCAAGGAAGATCATGTTTGTAAATTGAAGAAATCCTTGTATGGTCTCAAGCAGTCACCAAGACAGTGGTATAAGAGATTCGACAGCTTTATGATAGGAAGCGGTTATCAGAGGAGCAACTATGATAGTTGTGTCTACTTCAAGAAGGGTTCAGATGAATCCTTTGTCTATCTTCTCTTATACGTGGATGACATGCTCATTGCTGCAAAGAACATGTCAGAAGTGTTAATTTTGAAGAAAAGACTCAGTGAGGAGTTCGAGATGAAAGATCTGGGTCCTGCCAAGAAGATTTTAGGAATGGAGATTCAGAGGGACAGGAAAGCAAAGAAGTTATATCTCTCATAGAGGAGTTATATTGAGAAGGTACTTGAGAGGTTTGGTATGCAAAACGCTAAGCCCGTGAGGACACCATTGGCATCTCATTTTAGACTCTCAGCTCTACATTCACCTCAATCAGAGTTTGAGGAAGCTGCGATGTCTCATGTCCCATACTCCAGTGCAGTCGGTAGCATTATGTATGCTATGGTATGCACTCGTCCAGACATTGCGCAAGCAGTTAGCGTGGTTAGTAGATATATGGCGCATCCTGGAAAGGTTCATTAGCAGGCAGTGAAATGGATACTAAGGTATCTTAGGGGCTCCGCAGAGTTGGGTTTAGTGTTTGATAGAAACAGTTCGAACAGTACCTCAGTTGTGGGGTTTGTGGATTCCGATTTTGCAGGTGATCTCGATAGGAGGAGATCTTTGACTGGCTATCTTTTCACATTATCTAGTTCGGCTATCAGCTGGAGGTCAACCTTACAGTCGACAATTGCTTTGTCCACTACAGAGGCAGAGTATATGGCAGCAGCAGAAGCAGTGAAAGAAGGTATTTGGTTAAGGAATCTTGTTCAGGAACTTGTGCTACAACAGGAAGACAATTCGGTTGTCTTTTGTGACAATCAGAGTGCTTTATACTTGATTAGAAATCAAGCATATCATGAGAGGACTAAGCACATCGATGTCAGGTATCACTTTATTCGAGAGGCAGTTGCCGAGAGAAACATGACGGTAAAGAAAATTGGTACAGCTGACAATCCTGCTGATATGTTGACCAAGCCAGTCCTAGCCAACAAGTTTAAGCATTGCTTGAACTTGATTGGCATGCTTGGTTGAGTTTGCCCCTTGTGGGGCTTTGGTGGAGAGGTAAATGACAATTCTACATTTGTGTTTTTGAAGTGGATATGTTCTTTTGTTGCATCCCTTGTTTCCTACACCGAGTTAGCTCACGTGGGCTTAGGGATGCCAAGAGAACGTGTTCGACTTCTTGATTATTTTATTTTGAGAAATTCAAGCCAAGGTGGAGAGTTGTTAAATATGTCTTGAATTTTATGTACTCGGTCCGGTTTATGACCCGACCCGACATATTTTTGTGCGACCCGAAAGTGGAAAGGAAATTGAGATTTAGTTCGCGACGCGAAGGGTTGGGCCGATAGGCCCAACCCGCAGCAAGCGAACAAATCTCCATAGCGGACCGCCCGAGCTGGAGGAAGCGAACCAATGCGCGGGGGGTTCGGGGGCGTAGCCCCCAAGCAAATTTTCGGGAACCCTATTTGTACTGTGACTAGATTTTCTCATTTAAAATGAGAGAGTTTTGTTAACAGTGAGTTTTTTTTCGTCGTTCTTCGACTTCTGAAAATTGTACTCTCTTCGATTATAGTGGAATTTGTCTTGCCTCGCCCGTGGACGTAGATCACCTTGTGATCGAACCACGTAAATCCCTATGTTCTGTTTTCTACTTTTCCGCATTTGTTTCCAACAGAAACTTTGCTCAGGCCCTCTGAGATTGGGCTTCCAGCATCAGAGCTCAGCAACTGTTTTGCAAGTCAAGGGGAAGAATCAATCATCGGGGGTCAGCAGCATTCACTGCTTCAACCATATTCCCAATCTGCACAGAAGGCGGCATCAGGTGAGGAACAGGTCATAGCAATTAAATACATAAGTTATGGAGAAACTTGAATTGAAAGAGCATCCTGAAATTCATGAAAATGAAAAAATAAATTATTTAAAATAAGTGACAGTCGGCTGCCATTTTTCTTAATGAACGAAAGAACAGAAAATTCCTAAAGCAATTGTGTCCTGACGACAATTTTGCCTAGGTATGAACGGCAGTTTGAAAGATTTTCCGCATAAGGTATGCATATATCTGTTGAATTCTGAAATGCAATTATCAAATTTTATAATGTCAATATGCTAAAATTACTGCATACAACATGCAGAGCAGAGATAAAAGCTTTATTTTCTTTCATTTGCATGCCGAAACGTACTTCAGACCAGATATCTGAGAAGAGAAGCCCCACATGACGGCAATACAGAGAGTAGGCAAGAAATCGCTGCTATATACATCCGGTCAGATAGCACGGTCCTTGACTGGGTTGGATATGATTCTCATTTGGACAAAGATGCTTCTATGCTTCCCATTTATATCGGCAATGATCCGCTCAATGAAGCAGTAGCACGAGAAGTCCGTTCCCGAGGTCAATTTTTGTCCTTTCATGCCCTCCTTGCAGTTCTTGTGAAGAAGAATGCGAGAATCGCGTGGCTTGTGGTGGTATCACGAGAATCACGCTGCAAGGGACAGTTTTAGTCCTCCCATGCCTCCTCGCGCTTCTCGTGAAACTTGAAAGAAAATGCAAATATCACATGGCTCTGGACGTAAGGCCTCCCAAAGGATCCAATGAGTTCCTGATGACCAAAGTTAATATCCTGCTCCATGGAGTAGTCGCATACTTTGCCAGATTTAGCTCAATCTCCACAGTTTAAGAAGCTCAATGAAAATATAGTGCGGAACTTCCATTTTATAGCAGCCTAGTGGGAATCGTCTTTTTTCACCGAACTTTAACTCATTTTGATTTGCTGATTTCTCCTTTGATATGGTCATTAGTGTGCTAGAGTCGGGAATTGGTAACAAAAAGACCGGCCACAGATCACAAACCAGGAAAAAATTTCTCACGCCATCTGTTTTCCTGGGAAAGGTAACAAAGATCTGGTTTTCAAAGAACAAACTGTGGCTCATTCACGTCATGGATACTAAGATACAGAAAAGATAAAAACACCATTAAAAGAAGTTAATTATTGAAGGAGCCTCGACAAATGCCCCTAAGGCACTCTTGACATTGTAAGAACCATTTTCGAGCCATCAAAATTATGGTTTCTTTCAGATTTACAAGAAAGCAGGATCAACATGTTTCAAGTCATGTGACGACACATTAGGCTTTCATCATTTCTTAGCTATGACTAAGTTCATTGACAATTAAGACTAAAGCAAGCAGAAGAGGTAAACCGGTAGTGTGAAGAATTTGGCGTTGATGCGTTAAACTAGAATGAAAATGATTTGGGGTTTCAATCGAACTAGAGTGAGCTGATAGTCTAGCTAGTGAGTGATGACTGGAGTGGCCTAAGTCCTTATAGAACTCAAGCCTCTACTATGCTGGCTTGACTCTATTACAGGTAGCTTTGTAATGGTAAACAGCCACCAAAAACACCAAACTATGTCTGTTATGACATATTTACCCTAAATTTTTTTCATGACACCAAATATCTCAAACTTGTACCTATTGACACATTTATTCGCTGCCAAGATTTCATCAATGAGCATCCTTAAAATTTATCTACATGGACATCGAAAGGAAAACGATGTTAACATTGTGCTCACGTGACTTAAATGAAATAAAGATGATGTTGTTTTGACTGAAAAATCATCTGACATAATTTTGACAGAGGGTAGCTGTGTCAACAAGCTTGGAGTTTTTTATGTCACAAGAAATGATCGTCATAGTGGGCATGGTCCGGGGTTTTTTATGTCACAATAAAAAGTTCATGATAAATGAGTTACAGTGGACATAGTTTTGGGTTTTTAGTGGCTTTTTCCCTTTTGTAATTGAACAATTTTCAAATTTCATATTGTTTTGGCCAACGTTTAGTTTCTTTTCTATGCATTCGAAGACAAGTTCAATAATTCCCCAAAAACGAAATCAACTAGGGCGGCAGTTTAATTTAGCTCCTTGTTCTTATGCCCGTCTATTTACTAATAAGCTTAGCTACTTCTCCTTCTTCGCCGCTAGTGCGGAAAGTTCGTGTTTGTCACTGATTTTGATTACTAGGCTCAAATGAGGTGAGATTTATGTAGTTACACCACCAAAACCAAAAAATCCAGGAGGTTGAAATTCATAACGAGTGATTAAAGGTCACACCCACATATTTTTATGTCAGGTCATATATGGAAAGTTTTACCGAGTAAAATCAGATATTTCTTTCTTTTCCGTGTCAATCAGAATCAGCACATTAATTGATAATTGTATTACGTACTTTGCAAAATTCAAAATAGGAATACTTTACATGTCTTATTTGCAAAAACAGAAGAATCAGACACACAACACAATCTATGGGATAGAGTTTTGTTAAATGGCCATTTCTTATGTTCAAGAAACAAGTGTGAGGAGTTAAATCTCTGAGGATTTGACTGTGACGCGTATTGATCTGCTAGTGCTACACAAGTAAAGTTTTCCCATTTTGCCGAAACCAAGTCGTGTGATTCATTTAATCTCATACAATGGCAAAATAAGAACAAAAACTTTTATGGTTTTGGTTATCCGTAAGCGCAATCCTAAGGCCATAGAAGGTGGATCAAAAAGTTTTCCCATTCCGGCAAAATTGAGTTGCTTGATTCATTTTATCTCGTCAAAAGAAAAAGAAAAAGAAAGAAACGTCCGATTTTACTCTTCTTACAACCTGATATAATAATGTGAATGTGCTCTCAGTTACTTACTAAGAAATTAAGGCCCTTCTAGATTTCGTACATTTGTTGGTGTAGTAGACCAAAACTAACCTCATTTGGCCCTTATTGATAAAGGGTTAATATCATGAAAAATCTCAAATTGGTACACCTATAATAAATTTACTTTTAACTAATTTTTTGATTACCAGAAATCCCAAACCGGTATATTTATGACAAATTTACTCCAAAAGAATTTTTTAACCACCAAAAACCTCAACCTGGTATATTTATGACAGATTTACTTCCGTTAGTTTCAGTTAAATTGGATTTATATCATAAAAATCAACAAAATATTACACTTGTAACAAACAGAAGCTAAACCCTAAATCGGTACACCTGTCAGCTGTCACGTATCATCTAACTTAGCAATTTGATGGTAAAATTTATCGAAAACTAACAGATGGTAAATTTATCACAGATGTACTAGTTTGGAATTTTAGTGGTCGAAAAATTAGTTTTGGTCTTGTCGCAAATGTATCAATTTAGGATTTTTCGTGGTATTAACCCATTGATAAATCATAATAGAAAATTCTAGGGACGAGTAAAAGGAATAGCTTGAACCGTACAGAACCAGGCGGCTCTCAATTTCATAAAAATGAAACCGGTGAATTTCAATCCGGTTCCCAATTTCAATGGTGGAACCGCCCACTCAAACTAAATCAATTATTTTTTATGTTTTAATTTTTTAATGTCTTTCAAATTTGAAAAAACCCATTTCGCCTCCTTGCCCAGGGAATTAGCTTCTTCGCTTCGCGGCCTAGAGAAATCTGTCCATCCATGGTCATCACCGGCATCACTCGTCCAAGCTAAGCCACCCTTTCCGTCCTCTCCGTTGTTGCTTGCGGACATGGAGGATCTGTCGTCACCACCTCCAAATTTGAAAGTTCGCAGACTCCACATCTAGACCGCTAGAGTCACTGGTGCAATCGTCTAGGTTCACATGTCCAAACCAAGCCCTTTACGTCATCGCTCATGGCCATGGATGACCCGCCATCTAGAAGTTCGCAGGCCAAATCTAGAGGCACAACTCCAGAGCTGGAAAAGCGACTCGTCCAAGCTAAGCCACTCCTCCATTGTCCAACCTCACCAAATATGTGGACAAGCTGCCTCGCGAGTCACGGACGAGGCCAAATCTGGACGAGCAATGAGTACGAAAACCACGAGCGACGCCGGAAGGAATGGCTCAGCTTGGAAGCATGAGAGGTGCTTCGCCGGTGGCCACGGTGGGGAGTCATTGGTTCCATTTATCCACTTGAAAACCGAACCAAATCATCCCGATTGATCCGGTTCCTGGATGGGACTAGATCATTCTGAAATCCGTCACCCCTAGAAAATTCCAATTTTATTTTGCTGAATGACATACTTGTAGCATACCGTATGTCCAAAGTTCTCTAGAGGTGGATAATCGATCCGACATTTTTTGGTGTTCAGTACACAATACATTAGGAAATGTTATAGCTTTTTATACCGCAGTCACTCGATTGATACAGTGTCTCAATCGATCGCTCAGCCGCTAACTTTTGTAACACGCTTATTTATTGCGGTGGCTGATTCCGTTGCATGGGATCTCAATTGAGGGGATCCCACACGAGTGCTTCGTCTGTTGTCGGGTGCATCGACCCGGCCTATGCAAAGAATCACCATGGACTGGTCACGACGCGGCGGCGTCCTCAGGAGCTTGAAGCACCGCTCCTCGCCGAGAAACGCAGCCGGAGTCGCGGCGATCCTGGTCTTCTCGGCGTTCGTGTTCTCGGCTCTCTCCTCCGCGAGACGCTCGGCGGGCTCCCTCCGGTCCGAGGCCTGCGATTTCCCGGCGATCTTCAACTTCGGCGACTCCAACTCCGACACCGGCGGCAAATCAGCCGCCTTCCGCCGTCTCCAGCCCCCGAACGGTGACACCTTCTTCGGCAAGCCTTCCGGGCGATACTGCGACGGCAAAGTGATCCTTGATTTCATAGGTGAATGGATGGGTTGGACTGTCCCTTTTCGGGCCCATATGTTCTTTGACTGCCGATTGCTTGATAATTTGCTTAGCTCGCCTCGCTCGTTCTTACTGCTGATCGTAGTTGCTAGAGTTTTGATTAAAAAAATTTGTTCAAGAAAAGCCAAGAAAGAGGTTTTAGACTGTCCTGCTGCATTTCTCTGCAATTTCCATTGGGTATGTGTAACCACACTCCATCTCGGATGGAGTGCTCGAGGGATTGTTGGGTCATACTCATTTTGGGGTTTGACCCATATGAATCGAGCTGGATCGTTACGGTTTTCGACGCCATTTTTGAAGACCCGAGGTTAAAGATGTAATTTGAAATCTTATGGACAGAGTTATGAGGTTCAGCTTGATCTCCTTGATAATTTAGTTTCTCTCTTAGTCTCTCATTGTGTGGTGTGTCTGCAAATCTGGCAGCTGAGAAGTTGGGATTACCATATTTGAGTGCATACTTGGATTCCATTGGGACAAACTTCCGCCATGGGGCAAATTTCGCCACGGGAGGATCCACGGTTCAGCCTCTAGATACCCGAATCTTTGAGGGAGGGTTCAGTCCCATCTCGCTCGACGTACAGCTTTCGCAATTCGAGCAATTCAAGGCGCGCACTCTTGAGCTTCATGCCGGTACTTGACTATTCATTTGATTTGCCAACTTTGGACAAGTTTAGGTCTTTGCATTTTCAGAATCTTTTTTAACTCACGAGCATGGAGGCATGAAAATTTGTGCGTTATGTTTCTTAGGTAGGAGTTATTATGCAAAGAGTAGTCTGCCGAGACCTGAGGACTTCTCCAAGGCATTATACACAATGGATATTGGTCAGAATGATCTTCATGCCACATTGAGTTCCATGACTGAGAAACAGGCGTTGGCATTCATTCCCAACATTTTGAATAAGTTTGCTGTAGCGGTAGAGGTAAGTGAAAGTTTCTCTGATTAACTGCTTATTAACTCTCTAGTTTGTGAGTACCATCATTGTATACCCTTTACCAAGGAAAGTAGCGGCTGGACTGGGCATTATCTGAACATCTTATCTTTTTTGTATCCTAACATTATCTCTTGCATGAAAGAAAAAGGAGTTTGTAAGTTCAGAGCTGCACCGTAGCAGAATAGACTAGTGTGTTTTGCTTAATGTTTGTTGATGTTAACAAGGACTTATTGAAGAGGCTTTTAATCAGTATTTTGAACAAAAAGGATGGGTGGAAGAAGCTGGATGTGGGTATAAGATGTTTGAAATTGGAGGAATGTTCCCGATAACAATGGGCTTTTTTTTAGTTGCTCAATGCATCTTACATGAGAGAGACATTGCCTTTACTTTCAATACTCGATTGGTTGTTTTTGATGTGATTGGCTAGCTTTATGAAATGCACCTGTACTCATTACTCTTAGAAGTTCTAATGTCATGTAATACTCAAAGAAGTAGCAATCACTCTAAACTATGATTTTCTGGCCTTTGTATTGTTGTTAATGCTTGTGAGACTTTCACAATGAACTTTCAGAAGTTGTAACTAAAATCTGTCAGTAACAAATCCGACGCTTTGACAGAAAATTTTGCCATTTTCCCTTAATTAATTTTTTTTTTGGGTCGGACCCAGAGCTCAACTTAAATGCCTAATTTTGCCATGTTAGGTACCTAACGCTGATTAGATGATTTCAGAGATTATATCAGCAAGGAGCAAGGGTATTTTGGATACATAATACTGGACCTATTGGATGTTTGCCCTATGACATCATCTATTATCCTCCAGAATCGAACAACACGGACAAAAATGGATGCGTGGCATCCCACAACAGAATTGCACAAGAATTTAATATGCAGCTCAAAACACTCGTGTCCAAGCTAAGACTTCATCTCCTGGGTGCAATGCTAAACTACATTGACATTTATTCAGCTAAATACACTTTGATCTCTGAAGCTCAGAAACACGGTAAGCGTCCTGCAGTTACCTAAATTGCAGATAACACATGATATATAAGATATGGACAGAGTGCAGGATTTGACATCAATTCAAGGTACAATTGTATTCTTTAGGTTTTGGTGGTCCACTGGAATATTGTTGTGGGCACTACGGGGATTACACCGTACAATGTGGAAAGAAGGTGATTGTGAATGGAACTGAAGTAGTCGGGGCTTCTTGTGGCGACCCTCTGAAGGTGATAAGCTGGGATGGAGTACACTATTCTCATGCTGCAAATCAGTGGGTGGCGAACAGAGTTATTGACGGCTCTCTCTCGGATGTTCGGGTTCCTCTGTTGGAATCATGTCGCAAGTCTGTTCGCTCGTGATCATTGTTTCCAAGCAGTGAACGGTCCCAAAGTCATGATTCAGCTTAGTAATGTTCCAGTTTTTACATCCCAAAGTCCAGCTAAATCGAAGTGGATCAGAACATTCCTTGAGTTCATGGTGGAGAAGCCACAACGAGCTACCTGATATTGCCGTGCTTAGTTCTCTTCGGCAATTTCAAAAGCTGTGGTAGATTCTACGACAGTGGACATTGGTCGACACACTGCTCAGCAAGCATGTAAATGATCAATTATTTCATTTCAAAAACACCTTCTCACATGCAGATCAACAACATTTGTTTTTCTTATTGCTTTTTTGTCTATCCAATACCATTTGGTTCTTTTCCTTCACTCCATGATTCATCTTCTTTAATGCTTTCTCAAGGCAACGTCAATTTTGAAACCCAACAGATCTACATTACTATATCCAGGCAAAGAAAAGGCAGCCATGACCAGCAAAAACAGCTCCACCCATCACCTCCGTCCATGCTACCCGAGTCCCATCAAGGTGTGTTATAACCTGAACGTTGCCGTCACAGCTGGTATTGACTCGTACCGGTGTTTGTCAAATGTTGGGACTCACTGAAACTCGGGACGCTTCTAAGTATCTCGATCAGATTCTGTTCTTACGAAGCCGACGCAACAAAGATTGTGACTTAATTCGTGTAAGGGTTCAGTCTCGAATGATGCTATGGAAGCCAAAGTTGATGTCATACGCAGGGCGACAAACTTTTATTTGTCAGGTTTGCCATTCGATCCCAATATATTTGACGTCGAATCAGAAACTACCTCAAGGACGATGCGAGGGAGCCGGCTGATGTCTCCGACATATTTGGAGGATCCGGGTTTTGCCGTACAGCATGCTTTAACTCCGTGCTACTTACTAAGCTAATCCTAGATGACGATGCGCGATGAAGACAAGTTAACCGATTTGAGAGTTAAAAGGAAGGGACAACATCCTTTTCAGAGACGAAACGGAAGGCCGGTGATTCTTGGCAATGGTGGGCGATGCCAAATGAGAGGGACACAGACACCGCCATTTTGGGATAAAAATGTTTAGGCTGATCTTGGAGGGGCGACTGAACTTGAAGATGTAGCCTGGAAGAGCTTTAAAAGTAAAAACCAAACATGAAGACTCCGTTTTGTCTCGCGAAAAATGAATGATTTAGAAAGCACTGTTCTAAAAATAATTGCTTATATCGCTAGAGTTTAGCATCCCCGACATCGCACCGCTAGGGATCAAGTGACCCCAACCAATTGCCCCCAAGCAAACATCACTAATGTTTCGACAGCGGGAACTAATCTACATCGCCAATGAACACACCTTTTTATATTTTTAAAATTTGCTCACAAAAAGAGTTCAGGAACCCAACCGAACAACATGGAAAAGTTCAGGACCTCCGGTTCCTTTTTCTGTTTTTTTCCTTTGTTTGGTTTTGTTTCTCTATTCTTTTTTTCCTTCTTCCTTTTTATATTTCTGAGAAAAGGAGCCAAAAAAGGTAAAGTAGGACTTGAAGAATATCAATTATCATATTACAAAATGCCCAATTAAAACAGGCACGCAAGCTAGAGAGCCTAATCCCCATTAAGCAGTTACTCATGCCTTCCAAAATGCAATTCGTCTACTTACTTTCACCGTCATTTATGAAAAGAACAAATATTTCTCTTGCCCCCCAGAAGATAACAGCTAGAATGCAGAACAGTCTATTCTTCAACTGCAACATCTAGCGTTACATAGGCTTCAATGATCGATCAAGGAGACGACAACATACTAGCGTCGAGACCAAGAAACAAGGACACGAGTAAAAGACGAGACTGAAGTGGCAAGACAGCGACTTGAACCCACACCAATAATGCTTCCTTATCCTTCAATCATAACAAGAAAACGAGCACCTTCGTTGCTTACGTTCTGATTCTTCAAGGATTCATAATTTTCCATTATTGGCATCTATGGCATTGTTTGGAGTTCAAATCATAGAATACATGCCCTGTCCCTGTTTCCTGAAATTTTGGGTTGTCCGAGGGTACAAGAGCGGCTTGCTAGTTGGCGGTCATCCTTTCTTTAGCAATCGAGAAAATTATCGAGGTTGAGGAGCTCTTACAATGTGTTTTGTCACAACATCTTTACAAATGAAAATTAGCTGAATTCACCACTATAAAGCAACCTTTGGAGATATTCACACGCGATAGATTTGAGTTATAATCATTCAGTATCGTTATGATTGCATTCAACGTCATCTGGACTCTATATTTTCGAGATTTACAAAATGGGTCACCGTAAGGGGTCAAGTTCTCGTGAAAGACAGATGCGACTGTGCTGCTGATGCACGGCAGCTGAATATTTTTTTTTTTGGTAATGCGGCAGCTGAATACTTTTATCACTTACCACCCGCCTGGGTGGCGCTGCTGAAAAGGGCACTCTTCCTCTCGCAAAAAATTGAATGTTCGAATTTCGGGTGCTGCAGGGTAACTTAACCGGTGCACGTGTGTGGTGGCTAGCATGTGTTGCCCCCAGGGTTTACCTCCCGGTTGTCGGCCATGCGGGGGCTCCCTGGGTTATCAAAAAAAAAAAATACTTTTATCGCTTGATCTTTTGTTTTGGCCGAAACTCTCTCACTTAATATATCAAACAACGTGTTTCATCCATGTTTGACTTCTGCGCGTGGATGTAGAATTCGGGCGCGAACCTTTGCTGACCATTGCGCAAAAGCTTGCAGCTCTGCTGACCATTTCTGCTGCTCTCTCTCTCCCTCTCCCTCTCCCTCTCCCTCTCTCTGGGAAACTACAAAAACCTTCGCTCATTCTCAAGCTGGGAAGGTGCTTTGTTGGGTCTTCTGCCGAATTCGAGCTACAGCAAGAATTGGGATTGACGGTTCTCCCATCTCAAGTGTTCGCAGCGACGTATAGTGTACAGCATCGGAAGTTCATTTGCATACGTTTGTTCACCGGAGACTGCTCTGCCAGCGCTTGTTTATTTCCTACTTCTTTCTTTTATGCAAGAACCTCCCCTGGTATCATCACTCTAGCCAGTTGTATCTAGCTTTGAAGTAATTCTCTGGTATATTTCACTGTTTAGGTTTTAGATGGTTGGTACAAGAGAAGCCCAATTGAATATGGCGAAGCAAAACTTTGGGCTCACGAGGGGCATTGTGACAGTGGTGATCGGAGTCGTTGTGGCTATTGCATTTTCAGTCTTGATGCCTGGAAAAACAGAGAATAGGTGGACATTCGGGGACTCTGGGGTTTGCCGCTTCCCGGCAATTTACAACTTTGGCGATTCGAATTCCGACACCGGTGGTCGATCGGCCGCGTTTTACCGGCTCCCTTCACCTTATGGGAACAGTTTCTTTGGTCAATCATCGGGCCGGTTCTCAGATGGCCAAGTCGTTATTGATTTCATAGGTATGTTTTACTCGAGTGTGTACAATGACTCCGAATATAATCTCTCCGTAGGAATATCAGATGATTTTTCCTGATTTTAGGAGGATTGCTTTTCCCTTTTGTGCTTTGATTTCCTGCTCAACGATCTAGTTTCTAGCGAGACCCCATTAGTAAGTAGTGCAAAAAAGTCCAGATTATGATAACATTTTAAGCGCTTGCGTGTTTTTGATTTCCAGTCTCTTAATTAAGTGCTGGTGGTAATGGACATATTACTACCAACTTTCCCCGAGTGAATGTGAGGGACTTTTGTTGAGCAGGTCGCTCTTCCGGTTTATTTGAGAGTTGTCACTTAAGACCAATGTTATGAGTTGCCTTTTGTTAGATGTAGTTTAAACGGTTTGATGTGTTTTATGCAGATGCATTGTTCTCTCTCTCAGATGTCATTAGATGGGATTCTCCTTAAGCGTAATGCTAACTTTGCTGTCGTCTTTTGTGCAGCTGAGAAACTTGGCTTGCCATTTGTATCCGCGTATTTGGACTCTGTAGGTTCTGATTATCACCATGGAGCAAATTTTGCCACTGGAGGCTCTACTATCCAGCCAATTGACGGCAGAGCATTTGACGCAAGATTTAGCCCTATTTCTCTTGATGTACAGCTTATGCAATTCCAACAGTTCAAGGCACGGACAAACGAGCTATTCAGTAACGGTGTCAAAAGCCATCTTCCACTACCGGATGACTTCTCCAAGGCTCTATACACTCTTGACATTGGTCAAAACGATCTGCACTCCGGCTTTAAATTTATGACAGAAGAACAAGTGCAGGCCTCTATTCCCAACATCACACATCGGTTTGCTTCAGTTGTTGAGGTTTGTAGCCTCCGTATAGCATCTTCCTAAACCGAGGGTTTCTGTTACTTAGCTGAAAAAACCAAAGGTGTTGCTGTCATACTACTTCTATTACAGAAAGGATTACAAGTTCCACCACTAACTACGTAAGAATTTAACACATCCCATGTTGAGATTGGTGTCAACGACTCCACAAACTTCTGGGATTGGATTCAATGTGATGGATTGCGATTCCCATTCTTCATCTAATTAGTTTTTCTGTGGCCTAAAAAAGTTTCTTCATCTTATCGACGTTAACCATGAAGGGTCCTTCGGAGGCAGTTGCAAGTCCTTATGTTTACCAGACATGAATTGGAAATACTGCTCAACCTATGAAATCGATCACTTCGAGTGTTGCTCCCTCGGTTTACATAGCAATTCTTGTGTGCTCTAATATGCGTCTGCTTGTTTTCAATAGTAGTACTAGTAGCTAATGTAGTTGGCCATGCTTCCAGTCCAAACACTAAAAGCCTGGGTTAATCCTTTTGCATTATCTGTTGATGAACTAAAATGGTATGGTGTGATCATGAGACCGTAACCTCTTACTTCAAATTACAAGATGTTAAACTATTGTACTGTCTCGTGATCATACTATTTAGCTTCTTACCTAATGCAAATAGAGAGAAGTATGCGATATTTATCGTGCTTCGTTGTTGCTGTAGAAGCTATACCAAGAAGGGGCAAGAGCTTTCTGGATACACAACACAGGTCCCATCGGCTGCATACCCTTGACAGCCAGGCACATTTCCACCATGCAGCCTGATAAGGTGGACGAACTCGGCTGCGTGAAGTCGCACAATAAAATAGCTCAAGAATTTAACAGGCAGCTCAAGGAGAGAGTCTCTGATTTGAGGGCCAAACTCACCGATGCAGTTCTCACTTATGTCGACATGTATTCTGCGAAATTCGTGCTGATAAGCGAAGCGAAGCAGCATGGTGAGTCCATATCATCGTCACAAGTGATTGGCTGGCAGCAAGTGCTTTCTTGCAGTCTTGCACATGTTTGCATTCCTTTACTGACATGGCTCAATTTGGTGCACAGGTTTTACTGATCCCCTTAGTTATTGTTGCGGCCATGACGGAGATTACTTCGTACCGTGCGGGATGAAAATAGCAGTAGATGGAGTTGAAGTTTCCGGGGATTCTTGCAGCGATCCTTCCCAACACATAAGCTGGGACGGGATTCACTACTCTCACGCCGCAAACCTTTGGATAGCGAACAAAATCCTGGACGGCTCTTTCTCCGATCCCCCCGCCGCCATAACGGAAGCATGTCGAAAGGCCCTCTAGTCATGTGTACTATGTATAGTTAGAACAAGCAGTTCGCTCGCATCTCTTCCAAGAGCGAATCGAACTCCATGTCTGTCTCGGAGGAGGCTCGAAATCCCGAGCTCTCTCGGTGTCCTCGACGTACATGGTTTCTCGGGTCGAAATAGTCGAATGAAACGGACCGCGTTGGCTTGCCTTTTGATATGTGTCTGATGGGATATTATATTAAATTGTGCATCATTTGGGAGCTGCATTGTAAGAACAAAAAAAAAGAAGAGCTGATAGTCAAAAAGACCAAAAGAGAAATGAAAAGAAGTAGCGACTCCGCTGGGGATCGAACCCAGAATCTCTGGTTCCGTAGACCAGCGCCTTATCCATTGGGCCACGGAGTCTTTTTTGTTCAGTTTGGAATAGTTCTTATTTAAAACTATAAATATAAAAAACAAAAGGGAACAATTTGCAGAAAAAATTAAAGAAGTTCGTAAACTTTTGAATTTCTTACTTTTTATTGTTAGGCCGAATAGTTCTTACCAATGAATGTTGAAAAAACAACCGAAACACGAAAAGTTTCGGGTGCAAATCTACTTTGAATGACATTTAGTTACGCGTGAAGGCCCCGGCCAGTCTCAGACCATGTCGAGCTCCTCTGGCGGTCGTGGATCTACTCACCAGAGAGAAAGGAAGCCCTCCTAGGAATCCCTCGGGAAGACCCCTTGATAATAAGACGGTTTCCGTGAGGATAAGGGAGGTGATGAGGGAGAAAGTGAAGAGGCTAAAGTTGTCGAGTTTTAACGGGAGTCATCACTATACGTGATTGACCAAGCCTCAACCAGGTTCGAGAGATAGATAAATGAGATCAGACAATGCTCTTATATGAGAAAGCTTGGTTCGGGTCTGCTTGAAAATTTCTATATATGTTATGTATGATGGCCAGGTTTGGAGAAAAGATTAGGCCCGACTTTCAGACCCAGGCATCGCTTCAACCCGACTAATGATCGTCTCTAATTATTACCTAATATCTACGGGATGAGTGGATGGGCCGGCTCTCTACGCGGGCGGGCCACCTTGAGCCTGTATTAAGCGGTTCTCTCTCTCATGGCTTTCTCTGGTTCATGCAATAAAGTTAATCTCTTACCCGAAAATATATATATGCATGTATACACCTATATATAAGATAGTGACTTGGCAACATAACATAGAAATTTTAATTACATATAGATATATTTGAAAATCGAATCTTTGAGAAGAATTGAAATGGTTGTACACATTACATATTCGTCTCTTAAAAGATTAGTCTTTTTCCTATACTGTTCTCGACGTGAGCATTATGTGCTTGAATAATTACTTTATCGGTGTACGAAAAAAAAAAAAAAAAGAGTCGAGTGCTTAGTGAGCTTCGTGTTTTGTACCTTGCCGAGGTTTATTTGCATGAAAAACTGGAGAGAGGAATTTGTATGTGGCCGA
The DNA here is from genome assembly GCA_031216185.1 of Syzygium aqueum. Classification (NCBI taxonomy): domain Eukaryota; kingdom Viridiplantae; phylum Streptophyta; class Magnoliopsida; order Myrtales; family Myrtaceae; genus Syzygium; species Syzygium aqueum. The sequence goes on from CM062238.1 coordinate 12,270,832, forward strand.
GGTAATTTTAGAGATAGGTACTTAACAAGTGTAGAAAATTGCCCAAGGCAATAGAGATGCTAAGGGTAGTTTAGGAATGCTTTGCCTTTAGAATTTCGCAGAATTTTCATTGAAAGGAAATTGTTTTTTGCTTTATGTAAAATATTCACAACAGAGCAACTTTCTAAATGATTAAAAAAATTTCGAAAATGCTAGAAAAAGAGAGAGGAAATCACAAATGTGTCTAGAGGAGACTCTTCTGACTCTTCTGCCTCGTCAAATAGAGGTATTTGTTAGACTCGTTTGTCAAATGGACGAGTCAAGTCGCTTTTGGGTCGGGTCGAAAATGTTTAAATTCAAATTGACCCATTCAATTTATTTTGATCAATTTTCATACAATATAAATTCAATGAGTCATACCTAACACATACCCAACCCGACCTATATTGTTAAAATATTTTTATATATAATAACTCAATTTAGGAAAATCCATATCCAAATTGAGGCAAGAGCATAAAATCAGTGTACGCGAAAACGAGTGAGGGTGAAAGAGAGTGAAAAACGAGTCGTAGACGTAGGTTGAGTTTAAGTAAGATGTAAACCCATTTAATACACATATTACCTTGGCTTTTACCATCCTAAACCTATTTACAACCAATTTAATTAATATAACTAATTCATATAACAACCCGATCCATCAATATATATGTTAAGAAATAAGTCTATAATCCATTTTGACATGCCTCATATTTGCAGTAGTGCATTCTCCCAAGAATTTTTTTTTTTTGCTTTTTCCTTGATATATGTCTTATGATTGATGCCCTTTGACCCTTTTTAGACTTAAACACTTGAAGCTTTCAAAAATAAACACAAATATTAACCCCCGGATTTACATATATGCATATTTTTTTAACTTAAATAATATTTTTTTATTGATCAAAAGCTCTAATAATATTAAGGGTTAATACCATAAAAAATTCCAAACTAATACACTTGTGACAAATTTACCCCAAATTATTTTTTTGACTACAAAAAACCCTAAACTGGTACACTTGTGATAATTTACTCCGAACTATTTTTTTTACCATTAAAAATCCCATACTGGTATACCTGTGACTATTTTACCCCCGAACTAATTTTTTGGCCACCAAATATCTCAAACTAGTGTACTTGTGACAAATTTATCCTCCATTAGTTTCCGTTAAATTTTACTGTTAAATTACGAAGTTTAATGATACGTGGTAATTGACATGTGTACCGATTTTGGATTTTACCCTTCTGTTTGTCACAAGTTTACTAATTTGTGATTTTTTGTGATATTAATATAATTTAACGGACACTAACAGAGGGTAAATTTCTCACAAATATACCAATTTGGGGTTTTTAATGTTCAAAAAATTAGTTCGGAGGTAAAATTGTCATAGGTGACCAGTATAGGGTTTTTGGTGGTCAAAGAAATAATTCGGGATAAAATTGTCATAAATATACCGGTTTAAAATTTTTTGTGGTCAAAAAAATAGTTCGGGGTAAATTTTATTTATTGACAAATTAAATTTGTTTGGGCTTAATTCTAATGAACACCTGCAAATTATTTTGTTTTTCGCTCGTGAATTTCCCATGGCCACGTTGCCGAGCTTTTGCCTCGAGTCGTTTGGCTCAGAGTGCACCCTTGAGTGGGCCAACCGGAGCCATCGTCCTCTACCTCCTTCGTCTCTCTCACTGTCTCTGCACTGTAAACCAAACCGCCATTACAATGCTCATCTCCTCCTCCCTCTCTCCCCAGAACCTCCTCTCCACCGCCGCCACCGCCGCCGCCGCCGCCGCCACCGGCAACCTCCTCCTCTTCTGCTTCGTCTCCTCCTCGCCTCACAAGCCCCACGCCGCCTGCAAATGCTGCTCCCCCTCCCCCAAGCCCCGCTCCCTCGCCGGCTCCGGCTCCCTCGCCGGCTCCGGCTCCCTCTCGGCCCCCGCCCCCGGCGGCGGTCCCCTCCGCCACGTGGCTCACGGCGGCGAGCCACCGCCGGACGATGCGGAGCGGCCGCTCCTGCCGTCCGCCTCCGCCGTCGCGTCCGCCATCCGCAGGGCCTCGAACTCGCCGGTGGAGTTCGCGCAGAGGGTCGAGCGGGACCAGAGAGGCGGCCTGGTGCTCCCGAGCCCCGATTTCCAGCGGCTCTGCCTCGAGCAGCTCGACCTCTTCCGCCGGATCGTCCATCCCGATGCTTTTCTCTCGGTCAGTTCCTCGAAGCTTTCGTCCTCATCCGTGCTTTCGTTTTTGTTAGACAGTCGAGATCGTTGAATCGATGAGTTTTTCAATGTTCGTGAGAAGTGTTGTATTCGAATTGGAACAGGTTTATGTGAGGCCGGCTGGTAGTTATGTGATGGACCGCCTGGAGCTGCGTCGTGTCACTTCTCATCCGGTATCCAAGGTGAATGCGTCTGACATTGTCATCTTGGTTGGCAATTTCAACGTTCCGACTGGATTGCGCGCCGCGGAAGCCGCACTTTCTAACCAGCAAGTAAATGATCTGATCACCTTTGTTGGCCAGTCTTTTATTGCAATTTGCTTCATTTTTTTCTTGGGAGTTGGAATTTAGTTGGTGGATTACGTTGTAGGTTGAAGAGATACCGGAGTCTAGGGCTGTCGTATTTCCGATGGTGAAGCACCCTTTTGTGGTCGGATTCTTGGTTGCTGAGCTTCCAACGGCAGAAGAGCAGGACACTTTGCATTCGCCATCTCCAGAGGATGCGTATGCATTGCCGCCTTCAGGACGTGACCTGAAAATGAGGGATATTCCAAGTATAAACGATATAAAACTCGGAATGCGCCAGTTGAGTTGTGAGCAGAGATCGATCGCAGTCAACATTTCCTGTTCTATTGCAATGGCCTATGTTATGGATCAGGTACAAGTGTTCTGCTAAGCCGGGATGCCGCTTTCATGTGTAATTGGATACATGTGGATCCTATGTGTCTCGTTTCTATGCATACTGCATAAAGAAAGTGCATGCTGAATCTGGGCTCCAGGGCTGTGGATTACTTGTCTTTTCTGCTGAGGCAAGGACTGTTGATCATGAGTGACACCAATCCTTTTGACAAATTTTTGATGATATTCTTTTTTTTATTTTTTGCGCCATTTTTTTTATGATACGCTTCAGTCACTACTTTGGTAAAACAGTATCTACTTCCGTATTGCATAATGCATTGTAGCTACATAGGCATGCATGGTCTGTGAGGGAGTCAATTTGATCTTTTACTAGCTCCATGAGTCTCTAGAACGGATTTATAGCATCTTCTGCTACCTAGATTAAATAACTGCACTTTTCCGCTGGGCTGACATATTTTTAGGTTGTCATGCTTCATTTTCCAGTGAAATCTTGTGATTGACATGTTAGTCATGCTATATCGCACTCTTAATTATGGTGTTTGATTAAGATATATCCTCCATGGAGAAAATGCTAAAAGCTCAACCTGTTTGTAGTCCGGTATTGATCAGGAGCTTTACTATTGATGCCTTTTTAGTTTGGTAGATATTATCATCTGCCATTGACCCTTCATATATCTGAACAGCTTTTGGGTTTGCTTGTATGCACAATGTGTGATCAGCTTGCCTCACTGTAGGACTTTAACTTTACTTCCTGCATGTTTACATTGGACTACTCCTTATTGTGTGCTGTTCAACTGAGATTGCTCCTGCTTGCGTTTGTCCCCCAACAGAAAGCAATGTTGCTCCAGCAATCTTCCTGGCAAAATAACATCCGGATGAGCAACTTAGTGGAGCAGGTACGAACGATCATTTGGCATCAGCATGTGTTACTTGAAGTGATTGTTAAGAAGTGTAATCTATGAATGTTTTTATAGATTCGCTGTCCTCTATCAAGCATTCGAACGTTGACAAAAATGTTGTCTCTACACATAAAACGAAGTGAGGTTTGTGAATTTCGCTTCTTTCTTTTCCCCCTTTTCTGGCCTGAAATTCCACATCTAAAAGACATGTGGTTGCAGATTTCCCATGACATTGTTGAAGACATCTTGGTGCAAGGTGATCGAATGCGAGATACTCTACAACAACTTCAGGATGCAGTATACTTTACAAAGGTGGATGCATAATTTCTTTTCACAGTTGTCGTTTCCAGACACAGAATTGTCATTTTAACTTTTCATCTCTTGATATAGACCGCAGCTGTTTAGTAGTTGGCCACTGTGATCGCGTAGAGTTGCTCGCACATGCTTGCTTCTTTGTGGTGCATATAAGTTTCTCATGGATGTTGCAAAGGGTGGATGGAGTTGATTAATATGGCATTTGAGAACTTTGTCTATGTTTAAGGTTTTTTTTTTCTGTTCTCTAACCATGTTAGAACACTTCTTGGTGAAGCATGATATGCTTCTTCTATTGTAGCCTATATACTTCTACATGCGTATCTGTTGATCAATTTTCGCCAACCTTCAGCACTCCTTAGTCACCAGTGCTTTCCATTTTGGCAGAGTCTAAGTCATTTACCTCTTTGTCAATCTTTTTTGCACACAGCAATAGATGTGACCTTGCTGTTTAAGTAGCTGACCTCTACAATATCTGCAGTTCACAGTTATGTTACAATTTTAAGAATAGACAAAACTTAGCTCTTCAGGTTCTGTTGGTACTGCAAAGAGACAATCAGCCTAACAATTCATATAGCGGGCAATAGATCTGACTCTTGATCATTTGATATATCTCAGGCTAACATAATGCGGTACAATGAAGAAACATTAAAGAAAATGGATAGCTCAACCTATGCCCATCCTGGTTCTGGAAGATCTCAATTGACAGATAAAATGCAAAGCGAATTTTCAAAAAGTGATCGGTTCTCTCAGAATTCTGCTGTGAAAGATCTAGAGTTGCCTATGCCACCTCTTGCTCTTGCACCTCTTCAACAACATGGAATCAGGTAGTTATATTCCTCAACTTCGATCAGATGCTTTCATTATTCTGAGAGCACTTTTCTCTTGCTTTTTATTTGTGAATACTGTAGCTTTTGTTCATCACTTGAATCGCTTCTGCTAGGAATGCCATAACGAGCTAGCTTTAGACCTACTTTTGAACATATATAACTAATTATTGGGAAGTAACTTTATTTATCACTTTTACCTATCATAGGCAACAATTTGAGCTGACAAATGTGTTCGTGGATGACGATTTTAGTATTCTTAAGACAATGAATCTCTATTTGTGGACCATGATACAAAATATACCTTTTTAAGCAACACTAATTACAGTTACGATTTCTTATTGTAAAGAGAGAATAGAATTTCTTTTTATTCTCATATTGTGATTATAGGGTTACAAATATATATGTGCTTAACTCTACTCACAAACTAGATTACTATTCTACCCGTAATATTCACAATATTTCCCAACACTCCCCCTCAAGTTGGGATGTAAATATCAAATAATCCCAACTTGTTATATAAGCTCACTCTATTCCCCTGTAGAGATTTAGTAAAAATGTCTGCTAGTTGATCTTCCGTCTTTGTGTGCTGAAGAATAATCTCGCCTTTTTGAACTTTTTCTCACACAAAATGACAATCAACCTCAATGTGCTTAGTTCGCTCATGAAAGACGGGATTAGATGCAATATGAATTGCGGATTGATTATCACAATACAGCACTGATAGAGTTGACGGTGACATTCCAATCTCTAATAGTAACATCCTCAACCATACTAATTCACTTGTCACATGTGCCATAGCTCGATATTCAGCTTCAGCACTTGATCGGGGAACATGCCGTTTCTTGCTTTTCCACGCAACTAAATTGTCTCCTAGAAACACACAATAGCCTGAAGTAGGTCTCCTACCCATAGGGCATCCAGCCCCGTCGGCATCAGAGAAGCCTGCAATGTTTAGATGACCAAAATTCTTAAACTGTAGTCCTTTACCTGGTGCTCCCTTCAAATATTTGACAATTCAAAGCACAGCATCCCAACGAGTAGTACGTGGAGAACTCATGAATTGGCTTACTACACTAATAGCGAAGGATATGTCAAGTCTTGTGATGATAAGATAATTTAACTTACCAACTAATCTCCGATACTTCGCTGAATCATGTAATAATTCTTCATGTTCTGCGTCACGTTTTACATTGGGATCCATAGGGGTATCAACTAGCTTTGCTCCAAGAAATCCAACCTCACTAAGAATGTCAAGTACATACTTCCGTTGAGATAAATTGATACCAGCATGTGAGTAGGATACTTCAACGCCAAGAAAATATCGAAGACGTCCCAGATCTTTAGTACTGAATTCTATATGTAGGAATTGCTTAAGCTTTTGAATACCACCTGAATCACTGTCAGTAATGATGATATCATCCACATATACAACTAGAAGAATACAACCGGCTGAAGAGATAGAGCTGAAAACTGAATGATCTACCTGACACCACTTTAATCCAAATTTGATAATCACATCACTAAATCTACCAAACCAAACACGAGGAGATTGCTTAAGTCCATACAAAGCCTTGTGTAAACGACACACCACATTCTCCCCCTGAGCAACAAACCCAAGTGATTGCTCCATGTAGACCTCCTCAACCAGATCACCATGTAAGAAAGCATTTTTCACATCCAACTAATGAAGAAACCCAACAACAACCAACAGGTTTCTTATCAATAGGTAAAGAAGTAAGCTCCCAAGTTCGGTTCTCCATAAGTGCTTTCATTTCATCCTCCATAGCACGATGCCAACCTGGATGAGCAAGAGCTTTAGCAACACTACTAGGTACAGAAATAGAAGACAACGACGAGACATTTGCAGAGAAGGTGGGAGATAAACAATCATAGGATAGAAAATTAGAAATAGGGTGACGTGTACGGACACAATCAGAACGATCGGAATAAAGAGCATACCGATCAACAGGACGACCAACACAGGAACGTGTACCTTTTCGAGAAGCAATGGGCTGATCAGGATCAGAGGCTGGTACTGTAACTGATGGGGGAACAAATGAATTAGGTTCTGATGAAGACGTTACTGTCATAGTCGGAACGGTACTACGTCGATGATATGTGCGTTCAGCAAAATGAAATTTTGCGGATGTAGCTAGAGAAATGGAAGGTGGTGGAAGTGTCGGTAGGACACAACCATCACCAACACCATTACTAGATGTCATTGGAACCACCGAAGAAAAATATGATTGATCTTCAAAGAATGTTACATCTGCAGACACAAACATATGACGGCGAGTAGGGCTGTAACACTTGTATCCCTTCTGAGTTCGAGAGTATCCCACAAAGACACATTTTTCAGCACGAGGATCCAGTTTATCAAGACCTGGAGTAAGACAATGTACAAAACAGACACACCCGAAGACCCGAAGAGGTAATGAAAAGAGGATGATTTGGATGTAAAATAGAGAATGGTGTCTCCCCCTAAAGAATAGAAGTTGGAAGCCTATTAATTAAATAACATGCCATGAGAACAGCATGGCCCCAAAAATTTTTAGGTAGATGCATATGAAACATAAGGCAATGGGCAACATCAAGAAGATGCCAATTTTTACGTTCGGCTACACCATTTTGCTGGGGAGTGTATGAGCAAGAAGTCTGATGAATAATACCATGGGACTCAAGAAATGGCTAGAAACTAGAAGTTGCAACAAGATACTCTATAGCATTATCTGATCGTAAATATTTGACAGAGATATTATATTGATTCAATACTTCAAAATAGAACAATTGAAAGCAATGAAAAATCTTTGTACGATCTTTTATTAGGAATAACTAAGTCATTCGGGAAAAATCATCCAAGAATGTAACAAAATATCTGAATCCAAAGACATCAGACACACGACACGGACCCCATACATTTGAGTGAACTAGTTCAAATGGACTAGACACAGGACTCTGAATACAAGAAGGAAAAAGAAGTTCTATGATGTTTACCAAACTGACACGCTTCACACTGAAAGGAACTCACAGACTCGGACTCAGGAAGTAGACGCCGAAGTATGTTCGGTGGTGGATGACCGGCACGACAATGCATTCAATATACATCAGTGGATGTACGCTTTACAGCTGCAGCAGCTAACATCTTATCAAGATAGTACATGCCATTTGATTCATGTCCCCTACCAATCATCTGTCCAGTCCTCAAATCCTGAAAGACAACGAGAAGAGGAAAAGGTTACAGAACAATTTAGTTTAGTTAACGAGCTAACAGAAATCAAATTATAAGGAGATTTTGATAGGTGAAGAACAGATGACAAAGAAAGTGAGGGACTCAAATGTGCAATTCTTGTACCAGTAACCTAAGATTGTGAGCCATTTGCTAATGTAACTGAGTTTGATAATAAAGGAGATGTAGAGTGAAATGAAGACAATAGGTTAGAGTTACCAGTCATGTGATTGGTAGCTCCAGAGTCTATAACCCAAGAGTCAGATGCTACGGACAACAAACAAGATGAACTACCTTTGGAGGTTTGTACTAGAGTTGCAGTAGGAGTTGAAGATCCTGTCACCTATTGAGAGCGAACCAATGTATCATACTCAGCACGTGTTAATGTAACTGAATCGTCTGTATCCTTCACATAAGTCGAACTTGGTGGACCTGTTGAGGGAGGAACAAGAGAATCCTCAACTTCTGCATATGCAGCTAGGGCTGGTCTGAGTTCTGGGTGAAGTGTATAGTAATAAGCTTCTGTATGTCTAGCTCTTTGACAATGATGGCAATAGCGTGAGCCACAACTATTCCCAGAATTCATGGTACCACGAGTACTTACTCCCCCATTACGGCCTCCACCATCTCCACTATGAACAAAACCGCGTCCACGACCTCGATAACCACGACCTCGACCTCCACGTCCGCCAGGACCATGGGAAAGCATAGCACTCATCTCCACAATTGGCATGGAAGAAATCTTCTCAGGAATTGTGGAACGGAGAGCCTGGGAGAAGACTTCATCCATTGTAGGAAGAGAACTCTGAGACGTAATATGTTGACGAAGAGATGAATACTCGGGCCCCAATGATTTGAGATATAATATTACCGTCAAATCCTCTTGGTGTTTGGCCAAAACATCTGGATCATTCAAGGCAGGAAGATAAGCATCCATTCGTTGGCAAAGGGTCGTGAACTGAGCATAATGATCGGATAAAGATTGATCTCCACGTTGAATATCAAACAGCTTTTCCCACGTGTCACATACTCGCATCATATTATTTTGCCCCAAATAGAGTAATGCACATTTATCCCAAACTGCCTTAGCAGAGTCACACTGAATAAAGTGAGGACTGACCTTAGAATCCATGCTATTCCACAATAGAGTTCGAATCATCGCATCTCCTGTAACCCAATTAGCAGCTTTACTCTTATCGGACGGTACCGTAGATGTGAGATAGTCAAGTTGCCTAGTGGCAGTAAGATAGACCTCAACCGCTTTAAACCGGGATGGATAATTAGTTCCATCCAACTTAACAGATGTTAATTGAAAATGACCAAAAAAAGATCCTGATCCTAAAGTCGATCCACTGTTCTCCATCAGTGAAAGAAATAGTGTGATTGAGCCCAAAAAATTAACTTCGCAGTAACCAACACTTCAATTTAGTAATCCCATCAAATACATGAGTAATTTCGAACATAAAAGGACTCAATCCAATTGCCAGTAGCAGTTCACCGACACTTCATAAAATCATTCCATCTATCAGTGTGTAATAACATAAATTACCAAACCATCAGCAAGCTTATTCTCGTTGTTTCCTTCTACTCAATGTAATATCGCACACATAAATACTGAAGTCGGCAGCAAAAAGAATTTCAATGGAAAATAAAGAATGTCACTTTCGAGGAGAGGAGCAGAACTTTATCCTCTGTAGGAGCCATAAAATCCAAGCAACGGTGATATTTATGGAGAAGACGAGATTTCCTTGCGTATTCAGGTTCAACCTCGGTCGGACATCGCCGGATTTGAGGTGAGCTAAGTCCAGCGACGTTGGAATGGATTACACAGTGCTAGATCTAGTCACCAAGGTTGAGCGACAGCAATCACAAAGTCAGGCGACGCCGGGAGACTCGAACGTTGTCAGATTTGAGTTGTTGGGGCTCGACGATGGCTACTCGTGGGTCGCTAGGGGTTGGCGATTGCTCGTCATGAATCGCCGGGGTTCGGCGACGGCTACGTGTGGGTCGCCAGGGGTTTGGCGACGGTTGCTCGTGGGTTGCCAATCGGCGACGGCCGGTCGTGGGTCGCCGACGCTTGAATCACCAAGGCACGACCAGATCTGCGTCGCTAAAGGTCAGCAACGAGGTTGCTAAGGGTCGGCGACAGAGTCGCCGGAGTTTGGGTGCCGCCACCCGGCAGCGAGGGGGAGAACTTCACCGGTGATGGAATAGTAGTTTCCAGCAATCTGACAGCTAGGTTTGACTAGGTTTTTTTATTTTTGTGTGTGGGGCTCTGATACCATGTAAAGAGAGAATAGAATTTCTTATTATTCTCATATTGTGATTACAGGGTTACAAATATATATATACACACGTGCTTAACCATACTCACAAACTAGATTACTGTTCTACCCTTAATATTGACAATATTTCCCAACACTTATATTAGCTTGTGCTTTCCGTAATTTGATTTATGTGCATTAATACTTCTGAATGACACTGTTCACCATCTTCTCTATTTTAGAACGACACTCAGAGAGCTATAGTATATCAAGTTGTCAACCCGATAACTTGATACCACTGGACCTTAGAAGTTACAAGTCTGGTTACTGATTTTCGTAAGAGCATGGCAGAGAGAACTGAAATTGGACTTGTGCACAAGATGGAAAAGATACCCGTTGCTTTTTAGCGACATTCAACTATTTAAAGGAAATTTGACCACTTTCATCTAGACATCTAAAAGTTGTTTAATGTTGAGGTGTTCTAGGAAGAGAGCTCATGATTTCATTACTTTTGCAGAAACTTAAAGTTTCGATGGAAATAATCGAAATGGATAAATCTTTCTACAATGCTTTCTCATGGAATTATCTCGTTCTTATCATTTTACATTAATCCACCTGATTATCCTCTAATGCCCTTTCTTCTTGTCAGGAAGACCGTGCAATGTTTCTGATGTGCTCTTAGACCTCGTTGATGCCATAAGACCTCTTGCCCATAAGCAGCAACGTGTGGTAGAACTAAGTGAACTTTCACAACCCTTGCAAGTTGCCATAGAAGAACCTGCTTTCCGCCAGGCTCTGAGCAACTTGATTGAGGGTGCATTGTTGCGTACACATGCCGGGGGAAAAGTTGAAATAGTGTTAACAGGAGCACCGGCAGGTGGTGCTCTCGTGGTAATTGATGATGATGGGCCCGATATGCATTACATGGTATGTGTGAAGAGTCTTCACCATTTCTTATCTCAATTCGTGAATAGCTAATCGAATTTCTGGTTTTGACTTGTATAGAGGTATGTGGTTAGAGCTTGATTACTACAAATATTACTAGCTGTGTTTTATATTAAGTATTTCATCTCGCTTGTTTACTAGTTTGTTTAGGTTTGTTTTCATATAATCCCTTTTGACCTAATAGCTTAAATGTGTTAGTTTGACAGTCTAACATAGTAGAAAAGGCAAGTTTTAGGGCGCGTTTCTTTCACCAAAAACCTCATGATAAATGAGTTTTTCCATGAAAATCATTTTCAAGGAAGATAGTTTTCATTTGTTTGATTGTTTAGGGAAAGTGATTTCCTTCCTGCCAGAAAGGGAAGTCATTTTCTCCCAATCTAAGCTTGTTTTCAGTCCATGGAAAACGTTTTCTGTAGATCGATTGGTTTTCCCTCATCCATAGAACGTAATAAAACAATTTCCCAAAAAAAGTTTTCCTTCAAACAAATGGACCCTTAACTCTTTATACCCCCATTTAATGTTTCATAAAAGTGTAGTTCTTTTTTCTCTCCATCCGATTTGCACATGAGAGAAGATACTAAAGTATCTCATTTCTCATCTATGGGGTTTGTCTGGGCCTTATACTGATGGTGTCTCCTTTTATGTCATAGCTTAAGATTTTGGATTTGATGTTAATTAGTTTTTGTTTGTAGTATCTGAAACTGAAGAATTGACTACCTCATTGTTATTGTTGATCAGAGAAAGATGGCTGGGAGATAGGCAAAGTGGACATATGTTAGTGATAGGCAAAGTGGACATATGTTAGTGTTACATGGAAAGGCTTCCTTAAGCATACATTGTTGGTAAAGAAAGAGATGTTCCTATGATATAGGTTTAGGGAGTGATTTGCACGAGTTAATAGTTTACACTGTGAGATCAGGTTGTATTTACTTCACTAATTGAACTGAGGCTCGACAGAAGCATCAAATCTATTGTTACATAAAAGTTCTGGCGGTATTAGGAATATTAAAATATATTTAAAAGAGACCCTGGATGGAAATAGATAGTGAGATGCTAGTCTGGACAATTTTGCACTGTAGGATCAGGCATGCAATCTGTAGAGATGAGAGTAAAGACATCTGGTGATTATTTGAGTGAAATCAAGGGATCACTCATTTTCTTTTTCTGGGTCTGTACCACATTTTATTCCATTAATAATGAATAAATCGTCATTGCTCACTCAATTAATACTTTTCGTGGGTTTATACCTTAAATTTAGGCCTTCTAATACTTTCTTCTTTTTTGTGTTTGCCTACAGACACAGATGCACTCACTCACACCATTTGGATCAGAACTTTTCTCCAAAGATATGGTTGAAGACAACATGACGTGGAACTTTGTAGCGGGGCTCACTGTTGCTCGTGAGATACTTGAGAGCTACGGTTGTGTGGTCCGCGTGATATCACCACGGACCCCAGAGGCTGCCCTTGGTTCTGGTGGAACTCGCATCGAGCTATGGCTTCCCCCTTTTGCATCTGTATCTCATCCAGATAACCCTGCACGGGAAGTTTAGCAAGAATGAATCTGGTCTCCGTGGTGCAAATCTCCTTCCCCCTCAATGTTAGGAACTGATATGGTGGGTTTTGCCTTTCAACTGCCTCCCGCTTCCGAAATATGGTGGAGGTCCTGTACAGAAGGTTCAGTCTTGTTCTGATATAGGCAGTGACAAACTTGCATAATAAACGTGCTATGTAGGAAATTTGAAGTTCACCATTCAATCGGAAACCCATAGATCATACTGCATATGTGGTATATAGTGATGTGAAAATCAAAGAAGGTGATGCATTGGGCCAGTTTATGTCTGTACCAGTTTTGCGAAACTAGAAAGTCGAAATTGCTCTGCCACGATTGTTATCTAGGGTGGTGGTCAAGCTTGGTTGTTGGTTGTCATGCTGTGAGATCTTATACTAAGTTAAAGAAGGGCATATTGTGGTATTGGCTTTTGAACGAATTCTCCATCTCATAGCTTATGTGTGACATAATAGCTCGATAATGAGTTTTTGGCATGTATGCCTCTAAATCTGCTGTGGACGTCGATGCCGAGAAACTGGCAGTGTTATATCCAGCAAAGATGTTGAAAATTTACAACTTTTTGCATAGAACTCATTTCGCTCAAGCCGACCCTGACCCACAGCTAGACCTCTGCTCAGTGCAGCGGGATCGGTTTTCGATTAATTTTGCATGGAAAAGCCAGCGCGCTCTTTGGCGTGAAGCAAATTGGTAGTGATGTTGAAGCTATCAATTGCAACAATGTGAACCTTCGGCTAGACACTGGATCTCACCATGCACGAAGCCGAAGATGCAAACGGGACGTTCATTAAAGCCCCGGGTTCGAACTCGATGTGCGGCAGTCAACGAGCTCCAATTGCTCGAGGGGCAACAGCCCGTCTATGTCAAAGTCAACCCTTTTGGCCTATCAAAAAATGAGGGAAGAGAACCGTCAAGTCAGCGTCCATGCTGGCCAATTTCGCGAAGAGCAGTACATCTCGCGGATGCGCCAATCGCGGGGCCTAACTTTGAATGTGCAGTCAAAAGCAATGTCCTCTTCTTTGCGTAGCGGAAACAGAAAGTTAATTGAGTTTTGACCCTTCTGCTGCGTTTGGGAAGCAGGCGAGGCGGGGTGAAAATGAAACGTGGGTGAAGAAAGTTGGGGGAGGATTGCAATTTTTCCATTGTTTGGGAGCTCTATTTACAAAGGTGTAAAAACTGCTAACGTAAGGTTGCATGTCTGTGGTGTGCCAAAGAAAATGATGTCAGGATTGTCTCGATCAAGTAGAGATGACTATTGGGCAGGCTAGAGATAAGTCGGGCCTGAATTTTGGCTCAAGTCCGCGCATCGTTAAATTGTTAGGTTTAAGTACAGATTCAATCCTTCAAAATTTCAACTTTTTTCTATTCGGTCCTCTTGAATATTGCTTTGATCAGTCAAGTCCTCTTAACTTTTTTAAATTCATGTTAATTCGGTTCTCTGAGTTTTACTTTATACAATCTTTTTTAATTTTCTCAATTTGTACAATCGAATCCTTCGGTCAACAACTTCAACTATTTTATCAAATTAATCAACGACGTGGCATTTGCTTATGTGACAAAAACAAACCAGTGATGCTAATTTGGAACCAAATGAGCAGAAAACAAATGGGAGAAACAAGAGAAAAGAAATCTTGGTTTGACAGTATTAATCACAGGGAACAAACAAAAATACTCAATTGAACAAATCAAGAAAGTTAGGGGATTGGATTGCACAAAACATAACTTAGAGGATCAAAACGATTTGAGATAAGATTAATTTTACGGGAATCAAAACGAGACATCTCCAAAGCTAAGGGGGTGCAAAATGCAATAAAGCCCAATGTCAATTCTCAATCAAGTCCATGCAAAACTTGCCAAACTCCTACACAAATTTGCTTTTGCAAACGCAAAGTCAACGCTTTGGCTTCCGTCTTTGTTTCGGTTCTATGTTCACCATATTAATCTTATCAGTTTTAGGTACTTTTCCTCCTAGGTTCCTACGAATAAATCAAAATTAGAAAGACAGAAAGCTTTTCCCTCTTACATTCTGGTACATGCCCTCGGTGAGTTAAAGACCAGATTTAGCCTGATTTCGCCACTAGGAAAGAAGATGCCGTGCTGGTAGGTTTAGGACAATGAACATGAAATGACTTCTCATACCATGTCCGCAAAATCTGATGACCGGCCTCTGTTCCTTCCACTTGTTGCGGGGGAATTCCAAAACGAGTACGGCCCACAAGTAAATCTCGTAGACCAGGTCAGACGCGAGCTGAGATTCGAGTTGATACAGTCATTAGGCACTAACCAGCGTTACGTGCCGTTCCTTTTGATAAAGTTTAGGATGAAGGAAATGATGTACAATACACTCAAGCATAGCGGCCGCTTGATGTTAATGTGTTATTAGTTTATAGGACTCGTGATATAAGCTTAATGTTAAGAAGTTGGAGCAACTTAAACAAATTAATTAGCAAATTACGATATCGTGGCTGATATCTTATATAATTAATAGATAATATTAAAAGTAAAGGTAAAGGCAGTTTTTTCCAATGTAATTCAGGGATATAGGCCCATGAAATATTTTAGAAATTTACAACGAACTAGTTAAGTTTAGATCTTTTGTCTATGCAAGTGAACCGACAGAGAATAATTTGCACATATTTGGTGAGATACGAACGAGTGATCTTCAGTTTTTGAGCTAGAAATCTTTAATGCCGAGTATTGATTAAAATACTTTCGTACACATATAGGAGTTACAATTTAAATAAGAGAAAGAGTTGTACTATTGCCTACTAAGAAGAATGGCAAAAAATAGTAAAAGAAGTTTAGAATTACTTCATTTGCAATAAATTCTATTGTATTTTTATTTGCACTCTCTAAGCGGTTATCTCAATCATTTAGCGGCCCATTCAGGCATTCAACAAGAATCCGCCACGTATGTCACCGAGCAAATTGATTTCATTGGCGAGTCTTAATTTCACTGTTAGATGCCCCTAGTCTCGTGACATGGAAACACCCAAATCTTAACACCAGATGTGCAATTTTCATGAGATGAGCAAAGTTTGGTACCGACCCAATATTGAGGAAACCATTTGAATTAAGCAAAGCAATGTGAGAAGACAAAGACCAAAAACTAAATAACAATGGTCAAAGTTTGGTAGCTAAGCACAAGAATTATACATGTGTTTTCATTGCCATTTGATTTTAAGTGTATCTACGTCAAACCGATTTGATTTTGTTATGTGATTTGTCTCCTTAATGTCTTGTCATTTTGCACAGTCACCTATATCCAAAAAATTTTAAACCTATTACACTTTTGCTAATTCAATTCTTTACCTTCTAATTGTACCTATTAAATCTTAAACATATTTATGTTTTGCCAAATGAGTTCATCCGGCCAATTTTGATCGAAAATAGCTTACATAGACACTAGCCGTTCTATTTGGCACGGCCTGTATTTTACGTTTACAATTTTTAATAATATTTTTAAATTTTTTATCAAATTAAATAAGTTATATAGAATCTAGTTCGTTCTAATTCAAATTCTTCATGAATGAAATTATTTTCTTAGGCGTATATATGCCATTGATGTGTTTGGATGGAGTTTTACAATTTACTTTTTTTTTCTAATTTATATTTTGTAGTGGATGCATTATGATTTTTATAACTTGAGACGTCCAAAACTTTCATAACTAGATTCACGTATTATTCTTTTTTATAATTTTTTGAAATTTGGATAATATTTTAAATGTTGATTGGAAAGTGAAAAATCATTTTTTTTATTTTTGAAATGAAAAATTGTCGAAAAAATCATAAACCTATTATATGGCAGCCAATTCACTCATAAACTTTTTAATTTAATCAATTTAGTCATAAACCTTACTATTTTCTAATATAGTCCATTCGTCCACATTAGGGCGAAAATTGCTTACATGGTAATACAATTAATGCCAATCATCCTACATGGCATGGCCGGTGCTTATATTGACAAATTTTTAAAATTTTCTATTTTTTTTCTTTTTGTTTCCTATCCTTTTCCTTTCTTTTTTTTCTTTTTTTTCCCATTCTACCGTGCATCTTCTTCCTCCGCCGATTACTGAGCCTTGGCGATAGCAGACGAAGGTTGCCAGCCACAGGTGAGCGTTGCCCTCGCCAGATCTATGCGACCGTGGTCTTTGCCAAGGCCTTGGCGGCCGACAAAGGAACAAGATAAATAGCAGAATAGGAAAAAGAAAAAGGAATAAAGAAAGAAAAGGAAAGGAAAATATAATTATAAAAGAATTCTTATAAAAATTGCCCACGTTCGCGCTAATCATGCCACGTAGGACGGTTGGTACTAATTGGATCGCCATATCAGCAATTTCCGACCTAAGTTAACCTGATGGATCATATTCAATAAAAGTCAAGAGGTTTAGGACTATATCAGCCACATTGAAAAGTTAAGGATCAAATTATCATCCATATAATAGGCTGATGACTTTCCGGACAATAGCACCATTTCTGAAAAACTTAGGCCAAAAGGGAGGGTTTGAGTCCGGCGAAACGAGAAAGAAAGAAGAATACCGAAGACATACCATTTAATATTAGGTGATTTAATTAAATAAGTTCTCTAAACTAGATGCCATGCATAGCCCATTCAATGCATGCCTAACCTTTTCAACGCACGCATCGTTCATTCAATGCCATGCATCGCCCCGTTCAGTTAAATATTTCGTTTCCCTTCCCATCGACCTCTCTGTCATCTCAAGAGCTCGCAAGAGAAAACGAACGCGGATCAGACATTCTTTCCCTCGCGTTCGGCGATCGAATCAAGTCTTCT
Organism: Syzygium aqueum; assembly: GCA_031216185.1. Lineage (NCBI taxonomy): Eukaryota > Viridiplantae > Streptophyta > Magnoliopsida > Myrtales > Myrtaceae > Syzygium > Syzygium aqueum. Next base: position 12,288,533 of record CM062238.1, read on the forward strand.
TCCTCCTCCTCCTCCTCCTCCTCCTCCTCCACCGTCTTCGTCGCTATCCGCTCCCTCCATCTCTCGAAGACAGTCTCGTCGTCCAGCTAAGCTGAGGACCGCAGTTTCGCCTGCGAACGAACGCCGTTTTTTGAATCCTTGATGCGGCTGCTGCACCCGTTTTGTCCCCAAGGAACGTCGACGAGAAGAGGTCGGGATCACGATCCCTGACCCGGAGGGCTTTCCCCGTCTTTACGACGCGACTAGGACACGCGCGTGGTGATTTTTTTGCTTTTTCGAACGATGTGCTCTGTTGTTGTATGAACTGGGAAAGTTGGATTTCGGAGCTAAAATCCGCTCTGATGTTGTCGGTTTGACTCCTGAGTTTTGCGCGTGCATTTGAAGTTCGTCTGCTGGAGGCATGCGGAACGATTCTTGTGCTTGCTTAGTGATTGTTGTCGTGAAATCGCGTTGTTGATCGGGGTTCATTTATGCGGTCGTAGATGCGTTGAAATTGCTGGGTTCTTGCTGTTTGGAGCTAACTTCGTGCTTAGGCTTGATGCGAGTGGACGTTTTTGAGTTCATTATCTTCAGTTGGACGCAAAGTTACTTGTTTGCATAAGCGGGAACATCAGGATTCAATCGGGGGGCTATGGCATTATAATATTGGCTGGAGAAATTTTGTTTTAAAAGTGGCACCCGGTTGCTTTCAATTGGAGTTAATTTAATACTGGATCGGAACCTGGAAGGGCCTTAGAGGGTTTCAATTGTCAAAGGTCAAAAAAGGATCACGATCACATTTTCGCTTGTTCGTAAAAGCAAACTTTCGAGCAGGTTATGAGGAAGGAGCACATGATTGCTTGCTCCTTCAATCACTCGTGCAGATCTCTAAACAGTTATTTCGCTTCTGGTGTGAGCGATGAGTGTGAATGGGAAATCTGAATTCTTGAGCTTTACATTTTCCCTTTTGCATTGGGGGATAAATCTTTAGCATTAGGTGGGTTTGAAGGATAAGAGGGAGAGGGAGACAATTTGTTGTTTGAATGAAGTGGGAGCCCACCCTCAAAGCGCATTGGAGAAGAGATATTGGTGTGAATTGGGCAAGGGGTCTTTCGGCAACCTGTCATCTGCTTGTATTAATCTTCCTTTGCTTCACTTTTGTGCATGTTCTTATTCTTTTGCTGAATTTGTCTAGCCTGAGGAGGTTTGGGTTGCAATAGGATCATATGATGTCGCACTGCTACAAAATCTGTCACTGTGCAAATCTTCCGTTGACATGCCGCATGAGTGCATGTGTTTTTTCATGTTTCAAACCATAAGTTCTGTTCAATTTATGTTCTTCTGCACTTTGTTAAAGTATGTGAACTCTTTAATCTAACTGTCTAGGGTAAATTATTGTGTCTTATCAGGTCCCCTGTTCACATTCCACAAGCAACTTTATGTTCTATTGGAGATTTGAGAACTACGCAACTCCAAATCTGCTAACAAGAGCAGAAGAGTTCTCCAAAACTCTGTAGCTTATTTCTTGAGCACTTTCTGGGAAGAGTGCAAATAAAATGGGAAACTTTTCACACAGGTTACAAACTTCTAATGCTTTCTCTATTCTCACTTTTGTTGTTGTAAGAGTGGCTTAAGTTGACGTTTTGCTTTCGCCTTCTTTGGCTGCAGTGAAGGTGGTACAATTTACAGTGTAACAACGAGGGGTATAATAACAACTTTGATTGGAATATTTTTTGGTTTCTTCTTAGGACTATCATTTCCAATGCTGTCATTAACTAAGGTATGTGATTGATCACTGCTTTTAGTAGTTTCAATTAACTCTGTTTTTTGAAAAAATTTCCACATCCAAATTGGCAGTTTAACCTTTCATCCTGCCTTCTTCCCATCCCTGATCTCTCCAAATATGATAACCAACAAATGAGGCCCCTAATTAAAATTTCTTCCGAGAATGGCTGCAACAGCAGCTCAAATGAAGCTCCAAAAGTGAACGATGCTTCTAAGGTGAATTTCCCATCTCTAACTTCAGTGATACTGCTCTGTCCTCGTTACGTTTAGGTCTGCGAATTTTTTATCTGATTATTGAGCTCTAGTAATGTAGATTGACGAATGTTTAGGAGGGAAAAAACCCATTCAAGCAACTTCGGTTCAATCTTAAAAGCAGTTTTATTCTTTGTGGGAAGAGGTTGAACACTTCATCTTATGATTGTTGACTTAGATGGATTCTACATAGTCTAAACTCATACCAGGCCATTGCCAAGTACCAAATCGACTCGAGTAATTTATCCTTGTTTTGATTTCCTTGTCATAATTTACATATTGCTGACAGGTTCCTTTTTTATGGGTATTGCACGGCTCAAAGAAATATCAGAATCTTTTGCAATATGCTAGTGGTAGTGGTTCTGATTTGTCAATTTCCTTCTTCTAGCAGTAGTCTTTGCAGTTCCCATGAATTGATAAGACTGAGTAGAGTAGCATTTTATTGATCTATTTGTTTTAGGTGTATAATCGCTTTGTCTAAGTGAGGTGGACTTGTTCTGAACTTCCTAATGCATGCGAGGTTATTTGGTTGATTACAAATGCTCCTTACTCTTTGTGGGAGCATATTCATGCGCACAATGCATATCTTATGAGCTGGGCCATTGATCCAGTACTTGTCATCCTAGTGATATAACTTGGTTTGAACTTTTTTTGATTAAATTTAAGTTTTGCTCCTGATCTCTTGCAGATTTTGGTCCGATCAAATCCAAAAGGTGCAGAAAGATTGCCACCAGGAATACTAGCTGCTGAATCAGATTTTTATTTGCGCAGATTGTGGGGAGACCCCAATGAGGTATGGATTCTAGCATGCAAGGTAGCTAGCAACCCAAATTTGCAGAATAAGTACCTGGATATTCTTCGAAAATTTTTTGTATAAGAAAAACCGTTTTTTAGAGGAGAGATACAAATGTTTCTTGCGCTTAAGTAGAATATGCAGCTGGAGAAGTACTAACGAATTGCTTTAACATTTTCATCAAACGGACAGCTTGGATGTTATAATGATGGGAACATCTTGCAAAGTTACTGATTAGAACTTCGCAACATTTTCCATAGTACTTCCAAGCCACTGAGATACGTCTGGCTGATGTATCAAAGATGACTAACACTATGTTGATCTTTTGGTGAAATTTCTCTGTGCAGGACTTGACTTTCAAACAGAGGTATCTGGTAACCTTCACTGTTGGTTATGCCCACAGAAAGAATGTTGATACAGTAGTCAAAAAGGTGAAAACTCTCTTATATATGTGGAGGTGCATTTTTCATCTGCATTCAGTTGTGAATTCATAAGCTTGATATCTTTACTTCTCCCATCAGTTTTCAGAGAACTTCACGATTCTTCTGTTTCATTACGATGGGCAAACAACAGAATGGAATGAGTTTGAGTGGTCCAAGCGAGCCATACATGTCAGTGTTCCAAAGCAGACAAAATGGTAGGAAGCGCCATCCACTTCATTGTTGAGATTGGATATGATCTTCTACATATCCTATTTCTTGAACTGCCCGAATATTTTGGCCTAGGTGGTATGCCAAAAGGTTTTTACATCCCGACATCGTGGCTCCTTACGAGTACATATTTATATGGGACGAAGACCTAGGAGTTGAGCATTTTGATGCAGAGGAGTGAGTACAGCATACAGCTTCTTTGTACATGACAATGTTAAATTATTTGGTCTCACCTTGCTAAACATGGTAAATCCAGGTATTTAAAATTGGTGAGGAAGCATGGCTTGGAGATATCACAGCCTGGTCTGGAACCTGACAGGAAGTTGAACTGGTTGATGACTAAAAGAATAAATGGTAGTGAAGTTCACAAGTAAGTCTGATGAGGCCTCCAAACAATAATCATCCGTAATTCCAAGGCAGTTGACTAATGTTTGCATTTCACTTCAGGGAAGTAGAAGAACAACCAGGCAGATGTCGTGACCCACATCTGCCCCCGTGTGCAGCGTATGTATGACTTAGATCATCAACTTCATTTTTGCTTGCCTCAGTTACATCTGCTCAACATCGTTCTTGCGCCCTGATGAAAAATTTGGACTTTCATGTTCTGCTTACGCAGGTTTGTTGAGATCATGGCTCCAGTTTTCTCAAGAGAGGCATGGCGCTGCGTATGGTATTTGCTTCAGGTACGACACCCCACCACACCGCACCAACCAAAAAAAAAAAAAAACAGAGCAGCGAGAGAAGCACCTTCTTTACTGAAACGTGTGTCTTCTTTATCTGGGAATCTACAGAATGACTTGGTCCATGGATGGGGTTTTGACCTGGCCCTGAGGAAATGTGTAGAGGTGAGGCTGTGCCTATACTACTTGCAAATTTCAACATTATCTGTTATACAAACATAACATATACACAACAATGTCTATTTGAACAGCCTGCCCATGAAAAAATAGGAGTCATCGATGCTCAGTGGGTCGTGCATCAATCATTTCCTTCATTGGGCAACCAGGTAAGTGAAAAAATGACAGCAGTCGGTCCATTGCCCCTTCACAAGTTGTCTTCTTAAGAATGCCAGCATTTCCATGTGCTTTGTTCTCGTTGAGCTGATACCATTTGCTTTGTGGGGATTGTTTCTCAGGGCGAATCACAGAATGGAGCGGCTCCATGGCAAGGGGTAAGTTAGTTTTAAATCCTTCTGAACTTGCAATTCGAGACTACTTGTGTTTTAAGCTGTCAAGATGCACCCTCTGAGGTTGTGGATTGATGCTTTTGTTACACGACACTAGTGATTCAGACGCGAAATCATCGAGCGTCAGCTAAATCTTCTGACAATGGTCTTTTTCCCTTCGGACCACTTAAATTCACCTTCCTTGTGCTTCAATTGCTTGCATTGCAGGTGAGGGACAGATGCGGGAAGGAGTGGAGGATCTTCAACAGCCGATTAAGAGATGCCGAAGTCGCTCAACAACGGGCAAATGGGGGTTGATCCTTCCAAAGTAAAGCCATAGCAGCACAGATGCAGCAACAGATTGTTCTTCAGATATCAAAGTTACACTCCCCAGAAACTCAGAATTTTCTTAGGAGACTTGGCAAATTATAGATTGCACTTGTACCATAGCGTTACGTGCATACACACATTCTCACATTGTTAAAGTTATAAATTCGTTTCCCCATTTTATAGAGAGAGCTCTTAAAGCAAGGCTATTCAGCATGTCAATTTTTCTTTGGAGATGTATTAAAGATGTTGAAATCAGAAGTCTCAAAGACAGCACTCATCGACTCCTGTCCCATTGCAAAGGTGATATACATTCACTTAATAACCATTCCGCTTCCGCTCATTCAAATCAGAATTGTCCAATATGCATTAATCGACGGTTTCCTAAAAAGTTCTTAACCCGGAACTAGATCGCTGCAAATTGTTTATTGTGCAACGTTTTTTGAGCAGTTGATTTAACCCGACACCTCGTAAAACCAGATAGATAAGTCATTTGTTGATTTAGATAATGTTGTGGTTGTGCCACCACAGGTACCCCCAAACCGGGAAATCAAGAAACTTCCAACAAAAAAACAAAAATTCCTCGACTGCCAAATGGCGCCGCCTCATTGCCCCTTCCCCGGGTGACAAAAAGGGCCATGTGTCGTGCACCCTTCGCCGTTACCGTCATGGTCAAAACGCGCGCTCAGTTTTTTTTTGGAGGCAATGCCCATGCCGTTGGCCTTCTTCCCTGTTAGAAAAGAAATTTTAAATACTATTGTGTTCACTTGTACAACTACAAAAATTACAAGACGCACACACACATATATATATATATATATATATAGGATTACCACACGACTTTACGTTTACTCTAGTCACATGAACAAACATGTCTAGATACATAACATTAAAGGCTATCTTGAAAGACAATCTCCTAGGTAACAACACTCTAGATCCCAAGTATCAAGATGAACTTGAATTACGAAGAGTCTCCTTGATATATGAAAAATCCTTTGCAATTTCCAACATTTCCGAGTAACATCCCACTATCGTTTCTTGGCCTTACACGTGTCGCCACGTGTCCTGCGCCAAGCCTTCCGTCGCAGTCGAAAACCTCAAGCCATTTATATTGAAGCGTCAAGCAGGTCTCACCTCCATTGAAGGTCGAGAAAAGAAGCAAAATGCTCGAACAACAATGGGGCTGTCGAGCTTCCCGGTAGCGGCAGAAGGGCTCTTGCCGCTGCTCCTGATGAACACGGCCCTCTTGGTGTCGCACGTGAAGAGCACACGGAGATCCGTCCTGCGAGCCATCGCCGGCAGCATCGCGGCCGAAGCCGAAGCCCGCGATCCCACGCCTCGCGGCAGAGGAGCGGCGAGCAGGAGGGTTCGCGTGAAGCGGTTCGAGACGTTGTGCCGTGAAACTTTGGCGAGTGAGTGCGGCTGCTCCTGCTGCGTGTGCCTGTGCCGATTCGAGGCGGAGGAGGAGGTGAGCGAGCTCAACTGCAAGCTTTTCTTCCACAGGGAGTGTCTGGAGAGGTGGTTCGAGAACGACCACAGGACTTGCCCTCTTTGTCGCTCCGTCCTCTGAAAGGTTCTTGACAGAGAGAGAGAGAGAGAGAGAGAGCGAGAAGTTCTTACGTCCTTTCCTTTTCCCACGTAAGAGGAGAGCAGGGAATGCGGTTTTGATTCTCCGTTGTGTTCTGTTTGTGTTTTTTCTTCTTCATTGTTTTGCCCCTTCGTTCATGTGGGTTTCTTTTTTTCTGTAGACCGTCTCGAGCAGAGACTACAACTTAACAAGAAGTTGAAGGAATTATGACTTTGAAGGCGATTTCTCTTTGCCCAGATCACTTGTATTTTCTTTCCTTCGTTCTATCGGTTGTGCGTATATATGCTGTTGGGGGGAAGAAATTCCCCGAACTGACGCGAGAAATCTGTCTAAGAACTCGAGTTCGAACTCCCACTCTGGTTTCCGAGCTCCAGACAAAGTGCTCGAGTCTTGAAACAGTACTAACCTCGTGAAAATCTTCTTGTGTTTCCGATAAGGTTTGCCCTGGTAGCTCTTGGAAGCAAGAGGAGAATGTTAGAAAACCTGAAGTGTCGGAACTGTAAATCCAGGTTTGAAAATGAATTGCAAGAGATGTAAACTGCACCAAATCTTGCTAAAACTAAAACTGCAAGCAGGAGATTAAACTGAACCCAAAGATATTTGCTCGAGATCAAAAGGTGTTTACCCTGCCCGTATTTAAGAGCAACATGGTGAGAAGGTATAGAAACTTAAAAGCCGAAGCTGCAGTCTAAACCTACAAGCATCAGAGAAAGCTAGATAACACCAGAAAGGTAAAAGGACACATTCAAGAGAAATCCAAAGCCAACAAACAAGAGCGCTACGGAATTGAGTGGGGGAGAATATCACGGGTGGTGATTCTCTCGTACTATTGTGAGGTAGAGCTTGGTGCCGTAGGGATGAATAAGTGAGTGACGCAGATGGATGATACAACTAGTTCGTGGGAGTGGCGTCGGGATGGATTGTACTAAGAGTTCTAAATTAGAATGATTATACCCTTAAAAGCTTTGAAGGTGAGATTGGCCTCCCATGCACAAAGTGGTCAGGAGCTGATGCTGCTCTACTAATAAGGCCATGACAGGCCAAAACTAGTTATTGTACCTAAAGTATTCTATGTGGCTCACTCAAGAGGCTGAATGCCTCAATTAAGTTGGGCATGGTATGATCCAATACAAGGATACGATTCGCCGTACTGTTCTTAGAAACAACTATAAAAGGAAGGCTGGCCTGGGGTCTTCTCGACTCGCCAAGCGCCACACGGTCTACTCTGCGGCCAAGGAACTGTTGACCCATGACAAATGATATCAAAGCAGGATCTCTCCAAGCGTTGGGTGATTCGAGGAAAGTCCGTGGTCTACTCAATCCTATGGGGGAGCCCATCCATCTTTGAGGAGAGATTGCCTTCCTAGGGTACTGAGGGAATCGTCGAGGCTAAGAAGGCTTGGAGAACGTGCGGCTCTCGTCTAGCTACTAGGATGGCAATGGGGGCACAAGGCAGAACCGAATTGCTCATTGAATAGGGATAACGTTCCTGGATCAATTAGAGAATTTTAAGAGGAGGTTTGTTATCACGTTTCCAACAAAGGGGAAAACCCTCCATTGGCTTGCTAAGATCAGTAGAAGCATTGTAGGCGAAAGAAGGTGCTACCGAGGGAGTGCAGTTGGCTAAGGATGCCACACTTGTTAAGGAGAACAAGTGATCAAAGATTCGCGAACAGCTTTGATCAAGGGAAGCTACTAGTGGAGTGGAGTGGCCTATTCTGTTGGGCAAGCATTGCCATTCATGTAAGTCTGTGGCGTTGATGGTTGGAAAGCATAGAGAAGTGACAGAACAGATCACAACGAGGGTGTTGCAGATTTTTTTTTTTTTTTGTCGATCCTACTCTATTTCTCTCACGATGCATACTCAGACTTGCGCCTCGCCTCTTGCAGGGCATGGGCGCCAAAACCCACATCTTAAACTACGTAACCCCATCCCTACCCTGCGAAGGTGGGGATTCGAACTCCCCACCTCCCCATTCTCAAGTGAGAACAGTGGCTATTGGGGTAAACCCCTAATGGTTGTGTTGCGGAATTGAGTGGGGCATAATGTCACAGACCGTGATTCTCTCATATCTTTATAAGTGGAGCTTAATGTCATTAAGGTGAAGAGAGAGTAATGTATAGAGAATAATACAACGGATTCGTGCGAGTGGCATCAGAGTGGTTTGTGCTAAGAGTTCTAGGTTAGAATAAATAAACCCCTTGGAAGTTTTGAAGGCAAGATTGGCCACCCGCGCATAAACTGGTTGAAAGCTTATGCCGCTCTTTTGACAAGGTCATGACAGGTCGAAACCAGTTGTTGTACCTAAAATGTTTTGCATACCTAACCCGAGGGACTGGATACCTGAACTAAGCTAGATATAGTACAATATGATACGAGGATGCAATTCATTGTACTATTTTTAGGAACAATTATAGAAGGGAGGCTGGCCTGTGGTCTTCTCGATTCGCCAAGCGCCACACGTGCTATTCCGCAGTCAAGGAATTGCCAGCCCGTAATGAATGCATATAGAGACAGTATACGGGCAAGGGTCGCGACCATCGCCACAATAGTAGTCGACGGTGGCGACAACACCTCTCAGAGACCACCCAACAAGCCTCACTTATACGACCTTTGCCTAGATTCATGTACTCAACGGAGAGCAAAATATGAGCTGCAAAAATCAAGAGAAAAACTCCAGTAGGAATTGCATACGGATCTTCAAGTCCTTCCCATCTAAATGAGATTCAGATTTTTTTTTCTTGACTTGATCTCCAAAATCACCTTCGATCCTCAATTTGCTCTTTGTTTTACCATCAACAATATTAACCTTACTCCTCAACTTCATTTCCATATTCAGCCATAAGAATCACATTTAAAAAAAAACAGCCGATGATAATAAACATACTTGACCTCAAAATCTACTTTCAAATTCAAGTACTCTTGATGCTCGCAGGTACAACGAGCAAAGAAGAAATAAATGAATGCAACTTTACCAAATTATGAACTGCTCAACTGACCATAGTTAACTACCTCCCCTCAAAGGACCCAATTTTTGGCAAAAACAAATAAAAAGGAGCGGCTCAATCATTGGCTGCCATGCCAATTCGCCCGAGCCTGGCTAGGGATGACGGCCCCTCGCCGGTATATCCACGTTAGTAATCAATCTAGTTAGTAATGTTGCGACGTTGACATGGTCTACTAGGCATGGTCATGGTTCAGAACATGCCGGTTAAAATTAAAATAATAAATTATGAAACAAAAAAATAATAAATTGTCAAATTATGAAATAATGAATTATTCAATATAAAATGTAATCAAAATGTACATTATAATCAAATTTGGGAAAATAAAATAGAGAAAAAAATAAATTTGCAGCTTTTTTTTTTTGGAACCGTGCTCTGAACCTGTGGTTCCGGGCCGGTTCCCGGCCGAAACCGGCCCGTGGCCATGTCGATGGTTGACAACGTTAGTAATTTCATTCTGTGTACGTTACGAAGGGACCAACATAAAAAAAAAAAAGTAAACCTAATATTTCAATGATCCAATTGGACAGAAAAAGAAAATCAAGGAACCGTTTGAAAATTTTGCAAAAATTCAGCAGACCATTGGTGCTTTTGTCCCTTATTTTTACTATTGTCTTATAATTTCTAATATAAATTTCTAAGAACTTTTGGGTGATTTCAGGCGTTTTAGCTTGAACTTCCAAGCAAATGAAACTTTTAGAAAGTTCAATTTTTTTTCTAATTAAGGGTGTATTTATTTTATGAAAAAAATGATTTGAAAAATATTTTTTTAAAAATAAACGCTCATCTTGTTTACCAAATTGAAAGAACGAAAAAAATTATCATCGTCCACAAAAATATTTAAACATAAATTGATATCGATAATGAAATATTTTTCATTGGCTAATTATTTCAAATGATAGAAAAGATCATTTTTTAGAAAATATTTTTCAAATCATTCACTCTTCACAAAACAAACGGAGTCTAAATTAGTTGATGTTTTCTTTAAAAAAAAACAGCTCTGGCCGAAAAACCGTTGTAATTTCACCGCCACGCTAAGGCGCAAATTATCCCGCCCATGGAACACCTATAGCGACGATAAAACTATGGCGACCACCCGTCACCATCGATCATTTCAAAAAAGAATGAAGCTGAAATCTGTGTTAAGCAATATGGCGACAACCTTGACCACCTATTAAAGTGAGGCGGGTCGACTAATCCAGGACGCACGTGAACGATGACACACAAGGTACAGATTTATTGAGACAATCCAAGTCTGAAACATATGACTCTACGTATTTTGTTTTCATCAGTGTCTTCAACAGAAGCAAAGCATCCTGATGAAGTATATGACACGGTCCCTTGAATCAAAACCAAGCCCGACATAATGTTGATGGCAGTTATTTACATAGCGCATGATGACCAGGGCATGTTTCAGCCACTCTTCTTGGACAACCACCTGCTCATGTTGAACTTCTTGTGCTCCATCTGGATGAATTGGTCGGCTTCTTCGTTGATGTTCTCGTCCGCAAACTTGCTGCCCACATCTTCCTTCACGGCACGCGCCGGAGCATACTCGTAAACCTCGTGCTCTGCGGCATGGACCCTACGAGCCTCCGTCCTATCAGTGTTGCCATATTGACCGTCATAGGTGTGACGACGGTTTGCATAGGATGGATAGTTGTCATACAAGATCGCTTCTGTGTCGGCGCGCTGGACTCGGTAATCACGGGTTTCGTTGATGTGGTGGTGGTGGTGGTGGTGCCTGGCATGATGAGGGGACTGGACTCGGTAATCACGTACTTCGTCCCCGTTATGGTGGTGCCTAAAATGATTAGGGGTGCTTGAAAACGACATTGTTGCTTTCTAGGTGGGGCTTGGCACAGAAGCTAAGGAAAACTGTTTTTAAGTTTTCTGTACTACCTTCATTTTCATCTGCAGTATTTATAGGCCAATTTGAAGCATAAGATCATAAGGCTCCAATTGAATCGACTAAGACGAATTCGATTCGGTGATTAGGCCACAATGAGATGCTAAAGAGGACCACGTTTCTTTAAGCTTGGCGAAAAAAGAAGAATCTCTTGAAAAGCACTTTGGCAACTTTATTCTTCTGATGGGATCCTTTGAAAATGCTGTTCTAATAAAGACTACAAACGAATAACCTTGTGCGACTTTTTTGCAAATGCTCATTGCGCGTAGGGCTGATCAATGGGTGGATAGGGTTGAGTTTGCGTAATGATCCTATCCAAATCGATTCATTTAACTCGTTTTGACCACTTATTTATATACAATAAAAATTTAGTGACTCATACCCGATCTGACCCATATACTAAAATACTTTCATATTTAATTCAACCTATGAAAATCCGTATAAACCTAGTTAACTCACTTTAAGCTCTTCATGTGTACATGTTATTTAGATAAAATCGTTATTTCGATGATAAGATGATAAAGAATTGGTTTTCAACATTGTATGGAATTTTCAATTTTAGTATTGATTCACCGTGAAAAATAAGAGAATATTAATACTTGATAGTGAATTTATAAAATTACAACAACAGATAGCATGGAGGGATTGAAATTTTAATTAAATGAAATGTAAAATATTGAAGAAAATGATTTATGTTGACCATGGTTTGCAATGACAAGAGCTAAGATTAGAATATTACTTAAAAATAACAATGCTAAATGCAACCAAGAAATATATACTCTAATAACGGGAAAAGTGCCAAAAAAGTCCTAAACCTTTTGCATTAGTGCCAATTTAGTCCTAAACCTCTTTTTGGTGCCAATTCAATTATAAACCTTTTGCATTGATGCCAATTTAGTCTTAAACCTTTTAAATTAGTGCCAATTTAGTCCTAACCTTTTGTTTTTGTGCCAATTTAGTCCTTCCAACCAATTTTAGCCAGTGTCCACGTCAGCAAATTCTGATCAAAATTGGTCGGAATGACTAAATTGACATAAAAACAAAAGGTTTAGGACTAAATTGACACAAATTTAAAAAGTTTAGGACTTAATTGACACAAAAAAAAAGGTTTAGGACTAAATTGGCACCAATACAAAAGGTTTAGGACTGAATTAGCACAAAAAAAGGTTCATGACTAAATTGGCACTAATACAAAAGGTTTAAGACCATTTTGGCACTTTTCCCCTCTAATAACTAATAGACGAAACTTACAAGATTAATAAAAATAAAAAATAATGAGGAAAAAAAGAAGCCATCTTGATATGTTTGATCAGGGTAAAGCCATGCCTACCAAGACTTCTCTAAACTTAGAATAATCCAATAAATCAATTATTTTCTCATAGAAGATCAAAAAAGAGTCATAGAGATAGATTGGATTTTGATAAACTGTGAACCCATTTAACACTTACATATTTTTTGTTGTGTCATTCTAAACCTATTTATAACCTATTTATTGAATATAGCAAACTCATATAAAGACTCAACTCATTAAATGTGAGTTAAAAAATGGGCCTATGACTCATTCTGACAAGTCTAGTTGCGCAGTCCATTTGCCCTGGAATCGAATATTTAAAGAATCAAAGCGCTTTTTGAATTTACTACGGGAGATTAGTTATTTGTTTCAGGCTCGTGTGTTTTGACTAGTGTGAACATAAAGCCCCGGAGTTCGGAAAGGTGGAGGTTCAAGCCGCGATGAAACCGCCGTGCCTTTGGATGCGAGTGGCTTATTCGTAGCCAAAACTTAGGGAGAAATCATGTCCTCCCATTGAATATTCATGAGCATCAAATTCCTCAAGAGAAAAGCTGAGATCTTTTAATAACAGTTCGTAGCTTGAATGGAAGGAGAACTAACAGCAAAGTTTGAAATGACAAGCGTTCCGATACCATTTCATTATTAAAAAGAGAGGTGGGAAGGAAAGTATGGCTAAAGCTTGCACGTATTTGCCTAAAGAGGGTCGATCATGAGCTAGCTTTACCCATTGAAGTTGTTTTTTTATTGGCACTACTAACATTTTCCATTGAGAGGATATAAATTTATGAACGATGAAATTCACATTTTAAATGTGGAGTGTTTTGTAAATTGAGATTCATTCGAAATTATGATTGGTGGCCCATCAAAAAATAGTTTTAAAAGTTTGCTACTTGAGTGGGTATAATCTGCATGAGTATATTTTTCCTAAAGTAAGGAACATTGCTTTCCTCTATGTATAAAAACTACATCAATTCATGCACCGATAAAAATGCGCGTCAATAGTTTAGCAATCCCTTAAATAACTTAAGAAATTTGATAGTCTTAGGGTTTTTCTTTCCCAAAGTATATTGATTTACGATCAAACAATCCTGTGGTACATCAATTCTATGCTAGCTCGGGCACGACATGGCTTGACCCTACAAGATCCTGTTATCGGCACGTCTATTTTCTGCCGGGCTAATGCTCAACCCAAGCTTATGGACCCTAATGGGCAGACTACAAAAATAAAATAAAATGGGCCTCAAAGGGCCGAGACCGAGCGGCTAACCGGCTAGCTGCACAACAAAAACAAATCCAATTATTTTTATTAAGGGTTAATATCACGAAAAATCTCAAACTTATAGATCTATGACAAATTTACTCCCAAACTAATTTTTTGACCACCAAAAACCCTAAATAAATATACTCGTGACAAATTTACCCTAAACTAGATTTTTGACCAATAAAAATCCCAAACCGGTACATTTGTAACAAATTGACCTTTCGTTAGCTTCCATTAAATTGGATTAATATAACGAAAAATCACAAACTAGTACACCTGTGAACCAGCACACCCGTCAACTACCATGTGTCATCCAACTCGGCAATTTGATGGTAAAATTTCGTGGAAACTTATGGAGAGTAAATTTGTCATAGGTGTACCAGTTTAGAATTTTTAGTGGTTAAAAAATTAATTTTTGGTAAATTTGTCACGAATATACAAATTTGGGATTTTTCGTGACATGAACTCTTTTATTAATTAGAGGTCTCTCCTATTGTTTTTTACCTTCTTTTCTCTCTCACGAGTTCTAAAAAATTTCCGACTTTCTAACGAATTCCCACTTTGTATACACGATTCCCTTCGCTATTTCGATCTTGAAATAGGCCACAACCGCTACCAAGCTCACTTCCCAGATGGCGAGCCGGTTCCTCTAGGCTAACTATGGCACTTTGATTCTTTCCCTACCTTGGCGGAAGTGGAGTAGAGTAGAGTACAGGAAGATCTGCCGGGAACCTCTCTTTGTGCCCGCCACACCAGAGCAACATCAAGATTCCATGGCAGCAACAATGAGACGCATCGGCCAGGGCACCAACGGGCCACCGCCCCGTCTCGAGGCCACACCCCATTCCTTGGCGAAACCCCTACCCTCAACACCAACGACCGGCGAAACCCCAAATGAAGCCGCACAGAGTTCTCAGCGATGGACGTCCACTATTCCGAAGACATTCAAAATCGAGGTCTTCCGTTATGGTACGAAGTTGACGGTGTGCCAATTTGAGGGTGGGACGGGCCACCTGACGAGGCACCAAAGCAAGCACGCTTTGAGGGTGAGACAGGCCACCTGACGAGGTACCAAAGCAGGCACGCTCCAGTATTAGGGCTTGGGGGGAAGCTCAACTCGTGCAACGAGCTATATCGGCAGCACTTTCAAGTGCGACTGGATGAGGTACACTTCGCTACTTGCACGTTAAACACTCGCCGTCGAGCAGCCCCTCGGCTTTGCCGAATATCCAAGGCTTGTGTGGTAAATGCAAGGCGCATTGCAACTGCATGTTAGGCCCGCCCCACCATCGACAAACACAGGGAACTGCAGGGAGTTTTACTAAGATAAAAAAGAGCGGAATGGGTGCATCTCCTCTCCGCACATAATTTTCAAGTCGTATCATCTTTGGATTTGGGGACAAGTCAAGTCAATTTCCCATGGTTTTGTGCTACGAGCCACTGGATCGGGCAAAATTAAAGATGCACCATCGAACTATGTCGTCTAAAAGGTTGCCATATCCGCATAATCAGACAATGTCTAAGCGAAAATGACTTTGCATATCAGACAAGGTCTCTTCCATTAACTTGAACAATACCAGTGGGAACAAACCCGTCACTAGCACCTTGATTGGATTCGAGATTCAAGATGAATTGGCTCGGAGCTTCGCTTGCCTAATTTTATGAAATTTTGGGCCTTGTTGAATGTGCGGATGTACAGTAATCTTGGCCCAAGTGAGGAGCTGGCTAGACAATTTGCATGGCACGTATGCTGCCCGATACGGTTTGAGGAACTACGCTCCATGAACGGAGATGCCATCATCATCGAGCAAGCTACGCTCCATGGACCGGTTCGGCACTAACTAGACTGCCACATCAGTGGTTTCAGGCCAAAATCGGTCGGAAGGATTAAATTGGCAAATCGTTAAAAGATCAAAAACCAAATTGATAAATTATCAAAAAATCTAGAACTAAATTAACGAGTTATCAAAAGATTTAGGATTGAATTGTCACGTTCGTCTACGAGGGATGAGAGCGGAAGTGATTTGTTAATTGGGTGGAGAATTTGTCTCACTTCACATCCAATTGTCATTTTCTCCTCTCCCCATCTCCTCCAAACAAAATGCCTTTGACTTTACAACGTGGTTGTCTAGTTGATGACGAAACATCCTCAACTCGTTAATTGCAACGACGAAACCTAAAAAGATCTGTCATAAGCAGCATGCCCCACCACCCACTATGGACTAATTGTCTAACGTCTATGTCCCTTATACAACATTGCGTGTTCCAAGGGGGAAAAACTGAGAAGAACGAATGATTTCATTTGCGTCTGTTTTGAAATCATCGACGCCATTTGTCTGGCCAGCTTAGTTCGTCATCGCCTAAAAACAGTAATAGATCCTCTCTCGTTACAAGAAATGGAAATGGAAAGAAGAAAATGAAGATGAAAATCAAGAGGAGAAGATGCTCCTTCACTTATTACCATATGAGGTCAGACATATGTGGAAAAATGTTAATAATCGATGCTGTATGACAATCAATCAGAACTCAATAATGCACGACAACTCCAAGCAAGCCCATTATTTTGATGTAGATCGCGTCTATCACGTTAACATAAGTTCTCATTTATTTGGATTTCTTCCAATCAATGAGTCAATCATGGGTTTCCAATTGATGAGAGCCTTTAATTAAATTCACATTTTCAATTTACCCTCTTAAGAAGCTAACATATCAGCATACCATGAATAGTTTTTCTTTTCTTTTTTATAATCGAGTGGCATGGAGATAAAGACCTAGCTACCATGGAGGTCCCTAAAACACCCTATAAGTCTTATAAACCAATTTAGTCTAAATATTTGGCACGTAGGTCCTACACAAGTGTCCCTAACCCAAATCAGTTCGCATGTAATTAAATGTTGTTGGTTAACATGATGGACGCGACATGGAGGGCTTTTGGGAGAGAGAGAGAGAGAGAGGAGGCCATGAGAGAGAGAGGAGGCCAGTTGGATGTTGTTGATTGTTTTGGCTTGAAGCCATGGAACTTAGGGTAGAAGTAGGACAAAGTGAACCTAATTTGATAACAGAAGTAGGCCTAGGTCAAAGAGACAAGAAAGGAGTGAATAACTATGCCTTCACCAAATGCTTCATGGAACTTGGGGTAGGAGTAGGACCAAGTGACCTTAATTTTATAATAGAAGCAGGCCAAGGTCAAAGAGACAAGCAAGGAGTGAATAACTATGCCTTCCCTTTATGCCAGCTTCTCCTGCCAGAGAGGCAAGCCTGGTCCTTCCTCATCTCCAGTTAGACAGAACATGATAAAAGTTGACCCACGCTACAGACAGCATATTCGGTTGTCATGATAGGCAAAAGCCAAAATATCTTATCACAGTCATCAATTGGAGAAAATGTCCTAACAAAGAAACCTGAGACTATCAGCACTAATCAAGCAGGCCGTCGCGTTGAATAATCTGATACCATCAGACTTTTTTTAACCTATCGGCAGACAGAAGATGCATCAGGAGAACCCATTGCTAACGTGAGATTCATTGCTCTTTCTATCGGCGTCAATCGACCATAAGCTTGTGTTAGACCAGCAAACCCTTATGTCATGGTAATAGTTGACAACCAAATTCAGAACCAAAAACCAAGTCAAGGGCATCTCACATTGGGAGACGCTGATACCCGTTCAACTAACCCTAAAGATCCTCGGGCCAAACTCAAGAGGGCCAGCATTGCACAAAACACTACCAGCTGATATTTTAAAGGCAATGCAAGGCTGTTTGCTATGTTTTTTGGGCATATCGCCTTGAATATGCAACTCTGCATAAAGAAAGACCCTGAGAAGGACTTCTACATGAATGTGCAACTGATGGCAAATTGCTGAACTAACAGTCACAAGTAATTCCCAACCTTGGAAAACATACCTGTAGAAAACACATTTTGCTGAAACTCATCGGTCGCCTTCTATGAAATGCATAGCGACCGAAGACCAAATTATTCTGAAGCCTGTCTCTATAGCACTGATAATGGCAAAATGTATCAACAAATCCTTTTCCACATGATCGAACAGAAAGTCGTAAATTAACACTCATAGCACAGACGTGTGCTCAACAATAACTGGTAATAAACTTCTCCAGGAAAAAAGGAGATAGAGCAACATTCAGAACAAATGAGCCGGGGGAAAGCAATGGCGTTAGCTCTATGAACACTAGATAAATAATGGCAATCAGATGGTACAAATGAAATTCGTCAAGACGGACATTTACGCATAAATTTGTCTCAAAAAAGAAGCAATATCAGTTGGTATACAAGGCAAAACATGTGATACCAACGCCTAAGTAAAAATACACTCGGCAACAAGTTTCATCAATTCCCACCATGGCTAACAAGCCCCTCCTCCCAGCAACCATTACTTCTCCAACTCCGGAAAAAGATTATGTACAAAGCCTCACCTAAATGTCCAAGATGGTCTCAAAAATCCCGGAAGAATGATATCTCAGCTGGACATCCAGAGCAGCTACATCAGCGACATGCCATGACGATGAACTCGTCCAGTGAACTCCTGATGAGGAGTCAACAAAGCTGTGCCTGAAGCCTTCATAGAGCTCACACGCGGAATGAAAATGTCAGCCACTTTCTCTCTGGCAATTTCCCGGCAAAAGAAATTTGTACTTGTCGGCATTTTCCAGGAGATATGAAGGAAGGTGAACGGCCGAGAAGGAATGCGGAACAGGTCCCATCTTCCCAATGATCTCCTTGAACGTGTACTCCTCTGGAAGCATATCGAAAAGATCAGCCCCCTTGCATATCACTCTCTGAACTCTCTTCGGGTTCAAAAAGTGGGGGAACCTCACTCTATCGAAGTGGCTGTAGGCCTTCATCTTGAATATGAACTCGGAGATGTGGCGGAAGCAAAAGCTGCAATGCCACCCAGCATCTGCCAAGATGTCATCCGTCTGACGATAGTGCGCATACTTCGTCTTGCCAGATTGATACCTATGCACCGATGCTCTCCAGCTATTATTATCAACTAGGAATTCGAATGAATAGAGATAATTCTTAAGCCGAAGATGCAGAATAGGCGGGATCTCATCGCACCACCGCAAGAGATTGATAGTGTGCCTGCTCGGAATCTCATCCACGTCTGACATTATCAACAAATCATCATCAGTTATGCCAGCAAGCTTAAGGAGCCGATCCAACATAACTCTTTGGTAAGCTTCCTCGACGAATGGGTTCTCCCCCTTCTTAAATCTCCCTGCGATATTACCGTAAGTCAATCGAGGCTCCACAAATTTGAACTGATCTTTGTTGGCGGAAAAAACCAGAGGTTTTGGGAATCCAGTGAAGGTCGAATTCGATTCGAGGAGAACAAACTGTGTTATATAAGGGTACAGCTCTTTCCACCTAATAGTGAGGAGGTCCAGCTCATTGCTGAACAACACAGCATCATAGACACGTCTCGGGAACTCCCGAATCCCCCAACCGTGGAGCTTGCAGAGGTTCTCCATGGACACGTTCTCGTGGTAGTAATGCGGTATGTCGTTGAATGGTTTGGGCGGCGACTCCCATAACGGCCGCAGGAAGTACGAAATCTTCTGCCCATGTATATAGATACCGAGAATACATGTCGGGATAAGAATGAACAGCAGCAAGAGCGTCTTCAAATCCAAGCCTCGCAGCATGCAACGCAGTCTCGACAAGCTCAAAGCTCGATCTGAGTCCTGCAAAATTAGAATTCACACATACTCTTTTAGAACCCAATTCAATGGCAACTAACAAAGACCAGAAAAAAAGAAAAGGGTAAACCAAGAACCATGGATACAACAAAAAGCTCAGCTAATGCCCAGCGTCAACAAGAAACCAGAATCCACAAGATGCAGAAACACATAACATTGGGCTTTCAAATGTCAGCCAATTAATTTTAACAAGAAAGCTCCAAGCTTTCCTTTATTTCCTGTCAAAAAAACCTAGCACATACTTTTCCACCTTCTACGGATGCTTATAAAAAAAAAAAAAGAAGCCGTATGCTTTCTCAAAGATCATGTCTATTCCCTGATCTGCCCATGCTTCACAGATCAGTGTCGCCTCACCCATCTACTTTAGGGCTCGCAAATCAAACAAAAGAAAAAAACGACAACGGGAAGCGAAATCACACGACCGAAACCACAAGGTCTCCGTTCTTCGCCCCATAGGGATGCAACGGCGAAAGCGCAGGAAACCATCCCACATTTTCGCCGCCGGCGAGGAACAGACGGACGCGACCATTCAACCGGCGAATCGAAACACCAAGACGAGATCCGAAACGAAGCCCCGCACGGGACAAAAAAAAAAAGAAGATAGAAAAACAACAGGATCGACATGGGCATCGACAAAAGGGTCCGAGCGAGGGTCGCGGAGTTTTTACCTGGCCACAGATGTCGGCGCAAATATCATCGCTCTTCTTGTTGCAGTAATGCCCACCAGTCTCGCTCATCATCCACCACATTTTTTCGCCCTCCTCAGATTTCTCTCCTTCCCTCGCACGGGAAAAACACAAGGGACGATGAACAGCGATCTGCCCCCCACGCCTCTCGATCTCGCGAATTCAGGGGGCCTTAGCGCCTACCGACGGATCCCGGGGCTTTTTACCCAAATGCCCTCGCACCCCCGCCTTCGCGATCCACCGGAGGGCAAAAGGAAACCAGAGAACTCAAGTGATTGTCTCCCTCCTCCCACAGCGAAGCCTCGGCTCCGATCTCGGCAGGCAGCTCTCCAAAGTTCGCGACTTTGAGGCTCCGACACCAAGCCCAAGAGCTCCTCCCTTCGAGGGCCGCGGCCAAAAAGAAAACTCGCGGGTGCGCCTCCCCTTCTTCTTCAGCCGGATGCAGAAGGGGTCTCCGGAGAGGAGAGAGCAGAAGGGAGGGGAAGCTCGGTTGCAGGCACGAATCGAAAGAATGAAAGAATAAAAGAATATGACGACGACGATGATGATGATGATGAAGAAGAACAAGGAGAGGGGGCGGTGGGGGGAGAGAGATGAAGGAGAATCTGATGGGAACGAGAGAAGAAAAAGCTGTGGGCCTCCCTGTTGATTGGGTGGCAGTTGGAAAGATCACTCCTCCCTGCCTCCCTCCCTTCCTCCACGACGCGTCCCGGCTCTCTCTCTCTCTCTCCACTAGTTTCTCTCTCTTGAAAACACAAGGGACTTCTGCACGACCCACACACGCACACAAAAGGCAGAGAGCAGAAGAAGAGAAGAGAGCCGTTTTTCGCTTTGTCCCGTAACCCCCACTGCTTTTTCTCCCTTTATATCAAGAACCGAGGAGAGAGGAAAAGCTTCCGCCCCGAGATTCCCCCGCGATACGTCGACGGCCGCAGAAGGGGGGCGCGGGGGAGGGGGGGAATTTACGATGGAGGCCACGCGGGAGCCGCGAAGGAACCGCGCGTCCGGCAGCCGACGGGGGGAGAGGGGTGCGAGGGTACTTTGGTCATTGCACCTCCCGTTTATCAATTGCTCTCGTTGCTGGTTTTTTTTTTTTTTGGTAATAATTTGGGTGGGGGGGTCCCAACGCGTCTCGTGACTGGGCTCGAGGACAGACTGGGTCGCATTTCGCTTAACGTCGTCGTTGCGAATGGCAGAGAGAGAGAGAGTTGTATTACGTGCCGCGTTCCACTTGATTACTCGTGCCGAGTCCCACTCAATTGATCGCATGGTGAGTAATATCTTGAGCAGTACACCTAAGTTACATGGCACATTCGTCGAATTAGCCGGATTGAAAAGTTTCGGTGTCCCGTTTCGCCCAAGAAAGCAGAACAACAACAATCTTTTTTTTTGGTGGAAAATAATCGAGGAGAGCGCAAACCCTTTTTTAGTTCCTTATTGACTCAAAACGATCACGGTTTAACAACCGAACCAAACTATCTAAAAACTGGAAAGACTGCAGCGCTCGGCTCATGTTGTAGACCTTTCAGAGGTCCCGATAGGATTGAAATGAACGTGATTTACAAGTAAATCGGATGATTTGAAGCTCCTCCGAATCAAGCACTTGACACACCTTTCAGCACTTGACCTTTCATTAGTGAACCATGGCCCTCGACTTATGCACCGGGTGGATTCGGCTTCCGAAAAGTAGAGGGGGGAAAAACCACTCCGATGTTCAAAAGTTTTAATGATCAGTACCATAAAAGAAAATAAAAAAAATGAATCCCAATGAGAAATAATCAAAAGTGTGATTTCAATTGATTTTTATGGACAAATATCTCAATCTCTCCAAAACATTTATGGCCCATTTGTTGTGCAGAACATTTGCATTTCTTACGAAAATGAATAAACGGAAAATATTTTTATCGTCCACAAAAATATTTAGATATAAATTTTTATAAATAATGAAATTATTTTTTGACTAGCTAATTATTTCGAGCGATAAGAGCCGATCGTTATCATCCATTTTCCGCGCACCCGGAAATCATTCGATAAGGTCGTCTCGCAAAGTTCCTTGCATCTTCATTAAATTAACGAAGCCAAATTTGATTTTTAGTCACTGAAATTGTGGAGAGGTCGTGCGAATTTCAATCCAAAAAGCTGCGGTTCACATTCCAAGAAACGAAGATGGGGAAAGGGAAAGGACGAATTCCTCCGGTGGCGACGTTGACGGCGTGATCTCGACAAGCCGAGGGCGGTCCCACGGCGACACGCGCGCGCTTGCCGGGGAGGACACGTGGCCGGTGCCTCGCCGGCGATTGGGCCCCCTCGGCATTTATAGGGAAGAGTCCAGCAATCATCCGCCTGTCGACCGAGCAAAATTCCAAAAAACTACGTCGTTAAACTAATGGATCAAACGGGGCGTCGTGCCGTGAGGGGAAAACGGTCGGGCCGTGGCCATTACGGACATGATACGCATAGCTCCCGAAGTGGAAATGTTATTCGCCTAATTCCCTTAAAAAAACTAAATAATAATAAAAAACGACTTTTTTTCTATTTAAAGCGAGAATTCGTTCCGTAAAAAAAAAATCACGAATTTTTTCACTCTCGTCCCGAATTTTGCCCAGCGTCCAGAAACCGCCAGCGGGCTACCGTCATTCCATATGAAGACGAGGATGTTGGTGAAGACGGGGGCTTGATAACGAACCTTTAATTAGTCCTGATGTCGATAGTATCAATAAAAATAAGTGGTCGTTCCTGGACGTGAGGGCATATTTGGGATTGGAGTGAAAGTTTGCAATTTTTTTTTTCAAAATAAGAAAAGAGATTAGATTTAAAGCTGGACGTTTTTTAGATAATTAGGCATGTATAGAAAAAGGTCGGGTATTTTCTTGGTAAATTCGGAACAACGTGTTGAAAATTAAAAAAAAAAAAAAATTGAACCGGAGACCGCTTCCGATCCCACGGGTTCTCCGTAACGAGGAATGCGAATCGGTCGATCGTTGACTCGAGACTCTGTGAGGAGTTGTCCGAGCAGAGCAGCAACCTCTGCGAAATCGAGTAGAAAGAAACGTTCCTTGTTAGTCAGGACGTTTCAACACTAGAACCGTCAACTCCATTATTATTTCTTTCTTTTTATTTGATTGCTAATTTTGTTGTTACTGCGTGATTTTCGTCTTTGGAGAGGAAAAACGAGGGAGAAAATTGTCAAAAATGTCATAAACATAGCGTGCGGAGGTCAATTCAGTTGTAAACCTCTCAACCGTACCTATTTAGCACTGAAACTTCTGACAATCGGTCGTGAACCTTTTAATTGTGCCGATTCAGTGTTGAACCTTTTTAATCCTAAACCCGTGAATTAGATATTTAGCCGGAAGGATTGCACCGGTAAATCGTCAAATGATTTAAGACTAAATTGACATGAATTAAATATTTAGGACTGAATTAGCACATCTTAAAGGATTTATGACTGAACCGGCCTCCGTGCAAGAGGTACGAGGCTTTGGGCATCAACGAGTCAAACTTGGTAGAATTCGATAAATCAACCGGGTCGTGAATCTCAACAAATCGAAACTAATGTGCTGATCAGTGTACGCCAAAACCCTAATATTGAAATATCGGCGACCCGATACAAAGGAAAACTATTTGGATTGGGATCGGATAAGTTTAAAGGAAAGCGAATACAGAGCATGGCGCCCGAGTGGGTTGATTTTAAATTCCTTAGAAAGATGAATTGGAACTTACTTTAGCCTTTTGCAAGAACAAATTAAAGTCAATTTCTTTTGTAGCCATGACAGATATCATTCAAAAGATGATCTTGGGTTTGAATGAACTTGCTTTAGTTCCTTAATTCTGATAATTGGTTTATTTATTTATTTATTTTATGCGAATCCCGATATTCTTTTGTTTGAATGAAATTTCAATGATTTCTAAAGTCATATTTGAGTTAATCGAAGTTTAACCAAGATAATTTTTTTATTAATTCCGGGCATGGATACCCTCATGCGAGAAGATAGCCAAAAGAAAGATCAAAACCGACTCGATCAACATATTCCGTCGGACTCGCCTTCGCTCGAAAGAGAGCCAGCCGAAATTCTGAACTACTTCGTACCACGTCAATATTTCGATACGGGACTTTTCCGACACGACGCATTCATGAATCTCAATGGTTACTCGTATGACGTGTTCAATGAAAGCTCTTAAAAAAATTAAGGAAAAAAGAAAACCTTTTGAGCCCCAATAATAATTATAAACGTGTCCCTTTTTTTTTTTCCAATGGACAACAGCACATGCAGCAAAAAGTTTTATGGGGCCAGATGCGCTCATACTATTCTGAAGCCTTTCGTGACGTTGATATATATACACTTTAGGAAAATAATAGAAACAGGCTCTCCGATCGATTAAGAGTGCGCACAGCAATTATTCTATATCTAAAAATAAATTTTGGGCAAAAATAATTTTTTTTTATTCTATACCCGGAAATAATTTTTAAGCATTTGAAGACGTTTGGTAACTGCTTAAAATTTATGTTCTTAGAATAAAAAAAAAACAGAAATGCATTTAGTAACTATACAAAATTTCTTTTTATTAATAATATTTTTAAATTTTTTAATATTTATTTCTTTTTTTTTTATTTATTCTTTCTTTCCCTCCCTACCTTGGCCATGGCCAGCCGCTGGAGCTGGCAACCGGCCACAGGCCAGGGCAGCCGAGGGCGTCGCGGCACTTGTCGCCGCCACCCTTGCCACCGGCCTCGCCGATCGCGACGGCGAGATCGACCTCACTAGATCTCGGCGAGGCCTCGCCATTGTGGCCACGAGCTGCCCTTGCCTACCATTGGGGAGGGCCGCGATGCCCTCGCCGACCCTAGCCTGTATCCGGTCGCTGGCGGCCAACGGGTGGCAGGGCCGAAGAACAACAAACCCAAAAAAGGAAGAAAACCAAGAAGAATCAGTTTCGGAAAAATTGTTCCAAAATTAAGCGCTACTTTTTTTTGCTTCTTGATTATGTTTCAAAACTGATTCTTGGCACAATTTTTTGCAAAAAATTGTGTCCAAGCAAAAAAGATTTAACAAACGGATTTCTGTTTCCAAATTAATTCTGAGAACAAAAGAACAGAATCAGTTGCTATTTGGCAAATTGCCAAACGCACCCTAAACTCGAAAATCAATCCTCGTTATCATGTTCATGTTCATGTCATATCGGATTCGCGCATCTTCGCGTACCCTCCTCATACGCTGCTGAACCGGCTGTCCTCATCAGACGAATTTCCTCGCTAAACATTATGAAAGTCATTTTTGCTTTCTCTATAGTTTAAACATTTGAACCTTAGTTTGCAAAATCTGAACACCACCCCCCTTCTTTCCCCTAACCACTCACGACTTTTGAGAGGGGCGGGAGGTGGGGCGGTGTAGGCGGAGGAAGCATTACGTGCACGGTAGCTTTGGCGTAGCCGTTTTGTTTGGGCGGCAGGGGGAGGGAGCGACTCGGCGTCAACGTGTTTTTTTAAATGTCGAACGCACGACTTCTTCCCTCTTTGCCTTCCCACCGCTCAAGGAGTCTTTGTTTTCCGCACAAACAAGGACCTAATCCCCTCCGACTTTTAGATTCGATCTTAATTCTGCTCCGAGCATCTTTCTCTAGCTCAAAAAAGAAATCGCGAATTTGCCCCCGTGTCCCAGAAAAATCGCGACCGGGACTCTTATAAGATTATCGGCATCGAGAGAGGGAGGCCAATTTTGTTTCGCGCAAAAATGAGAGTATCGATGAAGACGAGTGTACTGATGATGAAACCTTTCGATATTATGATATTGATAAACTTGAAAAAAAATGTAGTGGCGATTTTTGGATACGTAAGCAGATTCAGTACTAGGGTGAAAACTGGACATCTTTTTTAAACAAAAAAAAATAATTTAGGGCAAAATCGGGACTGGCCTTAAAATTGGATTTTTTTTTTAAGAATTAGGCCAACAAACAAGTGACGAAAAAGTTTTCTTTCTTTGATTTTTTTCGTTTTCAATTCTAGCTCGGCTGGAGGTACTAATCCTCACTGGCATTTTACCGGCAAAAGCCGGTTGCTTTTGGCTTTTGTTCTGGCGTCCACAAGCGTCCCGCAAGGACCCCTTTAATTCTTTATTAGTCATTTATTCATTTAAGGCTTTGGCACTTTGGGCATTTGAAAAGGAATATATACAAAAAAAAATTGTTAAAAACAAAAGTAATAACTCAAGAGGATTGAGTTTTTTAAAAAAAAAAGGTTAAAAAACATAAAGTAATACAAAAGAGAGAAATAATCAAGCAAGCACTCTTGAAAAATAGATGGATGTAAATTTCAAGTAAAAATGTAAAAGAGCTGGACCTAAGTACGTTCTTAAACTGTTTCGTTCGCACTCTAAGACGTAAAATTCAGGGATATTCCATCTGCTCGAACCGTCTTCACAACATAGATTTTTTTAAATGCGATGCGAGTAAACTAAAAGAATACTCCTACTTCTAAACGCACAAAAAAATCCCCGGTGCATTTGCATGACTTTTTATGCATATGCCTTTTTATATGAATGCGAAAATACTATGCATTTAACGAGAAAATTGTCCCAAAAATCTTTAAAATATTCTATGGATGCCAATTCAATCTACAATTTTCAATTTTACCAATGTAATTCTAAACCTTTTGAAGATTTTTCAATGTAATCCATCTAGCTAATTTCAATAAAAAATCACTAACATGGTAGTTCGGTTAGTGTCAGTCATCTTACATGGCATTTAATATTTTGTACCAAAAACCAAAAAATAGAAGAGAACACTCATGCATTTATAGGTAAAATTGTGAAAAAAATTCATAAACCTATTGTACGGATGTCAATTCAATCTTAAACTTTTTAATTTAGCTAATGCGGTCCCTAAATCTTTTAGTGTCCATCCGAGCAATTTTAGCCTAGAGATTCTGACATAGTAGTCTAGTCAACTCTAGAAACCTAGAAAATATAAGAGAACACTAATGCATATACAGGGGAAATTGTCCAAAATATCATAAACTTAAGTACAGATGCTAATTCAATCCTATATTTTTCAATTTGACCAATGTAGACCTAGGTTTTTCAATGCAGTTGATTCGGCCAATTTCGATCGAACATAAAACATGCGGCAGTGCAATTAGCACCGGCTATCCTATATGGCATGCAAAAACATTATCTTTGAACCTTAAAAAAGAAGAAGAAGAGAGCAAGTCATAAATCTATTTTATGAATGTCAATTCAGTTGTACACTTTTCAATTTAGCCAATGCAAGCCTAAACCTTTTGGTGATTTTTCAATGTAGTTCATCCAGCCAAATTTGGTTGTAAATCGCTAACGTGGCAATCTGGTTAGCGCTGGCTGTTCTATGTGGCATGCGAAAAATATTGTAATCGAAACCTAGAAAATATAAGAGAACAGTAATGCATTTATACGGAAAATTATTTAAATAATCATAAACATATTATACGGATGCCAATTCAATTACATACTTTTCAATTTGGCTAATGTAGACCTAAATTTTGGCTATTTTCAATGTAGCCATCCAAATTAGGCAAAAAGTTGCTGATGTGGTAGTCTAATCAATCCGCCGTCTTATGTGGTATATATGGTGATCTAACATGTACAACCCTATTCAAAAGGACATTTTTTTCTTTCTTTTTTAACTAGTTATGTCATTCTTGATGAGGAATCACAAATAATTCTCATTCATAGAAGAACATACAAAAAAGAGTGCAGGCACTAGTCCCACATCCACAAAAGCTAAAACAGAGAACTTGGTTCCCGTGCACGACTTCTTGGCTTCTTAGGCCCGGCCTTAATGGACCCAAGCACGGGCATTGGGGTCTCTAGTCTCGATCTTGATAGACTAGAGCTCGAGCATGGGAGATCAAGGCATAGGCATAGGGATCCCAGCCCAAGCCTTTGTTGACCTAAGCCTAGGCTCCGAGGACCTGGCCACGAGCACTAGGGTCTTGGGTTCGACCTCGATAGATCCGGGCACAAGTGCCAAGGACCTAGGTTGGACACTCGTAACTCGGTCTTGGGTGTGAGCACCAGGGTAACAGGCCAAGATGCTGAGGACCCGAGAATGAGGTACTCAAATGCAAAATTTTTTATCCAAGCATCGATATCTAATCATTTTTTAAAAAGTGATTTTTGATTTTTTAAAGATGAAATCATTTTCCTAATTTAAGTATAGGGTTTCTATTGACAAAAAAATAATTTTTGTTGACTCATTTTCCTAAATGATTCAAACACCAAAAAATATTTTCTGCAAAACAAATAGGGCCTTAGGTGATGTTCATGAAATCTACGAAATATTGAAGGACCTAAATCTTTTCAAAATAAAAAATTTATGTATTTTCATATACAAAATTGAGTTAATATTTTTGTCTTGAAATTCTTTATCTTCTATTTTAAGAGTCCAAAGTACCAAAAACAGTCACGATAAAAAAAAATTAAAGTACCAGAAACAGTAAAAAGCGTACAGAAAAAAGGATAAAAAAATGCGGGACACCGCACTAAAAAGGACAGCCAAGACAACCGGTATGACAAGCAAAGAGTTTGCAAAGAGTGGTCCAACGCGCCAAGATGGCGATAATGTCTCAAATCTGAACCGAATCAATTTCATTTTGGATATCTTAACTAGATTAAGAATATTTCGACAAAAAAAAGTATAAAAAAAGATGTATATCTCTACCTAACATAACACATATTTACAAGAATAACGCCATTTAGTAATAATATGAGTTGCCCGGATTTGTGTTCCCAAAAACAGCCTAGATGCTCTAGATTTTTCTAGCTAGTATCCCAAATTCCGTCTCGCGACATAGACTTGACCATAACTCTATGAGATATCGTATCAGCAAATAAATATCTTATTTAACTTAGTCGGCTATCATCCGGCAAGACTCGAGTTGAATGCTCTAATGGAAGTTTGAGCCCGGTAAAAAGATCAAGTTAATCTCGAATAGCAAATAAGATAATGCCCTTTTGTTTTTTCAGGCTTGCCTTGTACGATCTGTCCCCTAGGATGATTATTGCGCCCTTTGGGCTTCGTAAGACGTAGAATTACCATGTATACAACTAGTCAAGAATATAAAGATGCTAAATGGACCCGTCTTACTAATGGTTTGGCTTTTTTTTTTTTTTCTATATATCAGCATGTGTATGCAACTCTTTATATGTCCGATTAATTTATCGGATTTATTAGTCCCTCCATCATGGAATATATCAGCAGGTGTTCGCAACTCAATGTCTTTACGGATGTCCCAAGAATATATGCAAGCATGGTGCAACATGGAATTTTTTTTTATGTCTAATCTATGGATTCCATGTGTTGCAACATCGACACCGGTAGCCCAATAGTTGCATTTTCTATCGTCACGTAAATTAGTATGCGAATTCTAGTAAAACACTTTTGTCCTTGTCCTTATCATATATAGAATTTTTTTTTTTCGTGACGAGAAAACTCCTTTTAGATAGGTAAATGTGACACTAAATATAGGTAGTTGAGAAAAACAAATAGACAACATAATACACACAGAATCGTCATTCATCTGCTCGTGCTGAAACGACATGACGATGGAGGTTTGAAAAGTCGCTTGGAATAAACTAGGTCTCAATCAAGAAGGGTAAAGTGTTTGAAGCCTTCAAAGAACGAAAAGGTTTAATGGGACGTTTGGTTTTGCATAATGGAATAAGTCATTGACTGGAGTAGATATTTTATGAAGAGTGAATAGAGCTATTTTTATTTTCTAAATAAAAAAAAGGGAATAGCTACTATTAGGGTTTGGCTTACGGAAAAAGGATTGTTATTCTTAGACTATGTCTTTATTAGATTTACATTACATGGGAATTCGCTTGATATAATTAGTAACCACCATTGATTACACTCCTCAATTGAAAAAGTATAAAAAAAATCATAAACCTATTGCATTTGTGCCCAGTAGAAATTTTGGTAGGAAATCGCATTTTGATGATTTGCTAATTTAGTTCATTTGATCAATTTTGGCCGAAAATCGCTAACACGGATATGAGACATCCTAAGTGGATAGTTGGCATTGACGTTGATGATTTTTATGAATTTTTATATATTTTTCTTTTTTCTTCTTTTCTTTCCTTTCTTTTTTTCTGCCATAGGGAAGGTTTGGGCAAGGGCTGCAACGCCCTTGCCTATGACCAGTGATGGTTGGCGGCGAGCACATCGGCCTAGAGTTGTAAAAAAAGAAAATAAAATAAGAAAAGAAAAAATTAAAAAAATTCAGAGAAGATATTAAAAATTTGTAAAATTTGTTCATATTAGCACCGATCATGTCACATAAGATACTGGCAACCATGTTAGCGATTTTCGGCTAAAATTGATCGGATAGACTATATTGGCAAATCTTAAAAAAGGTTTGTGACTCAATTAGTACGATTAAAATGTTTAAAACTAAATTGGCACAAGTGCAATGGATTTATGATTTTTTTTGTGCCCAACACCCCCCCCTCAATGAGATATAATCAATTCTAATTCCTTCTATTATCACATCATTGAAAATGATAAATTCATTAGGGTTTATAAATAATAGCAATCTTTTCATTTCTAATGATTACAACCGTTCGTCATTCGATTATACAAATTTATTTGTAGTTAACAGCTATTTTTAAAAAAAACAGATCCTGTAAATTAATTTAATAAAAATAGCTTATTACACATAACAAATTGTTATTTTTCGTAACGAACAACGAGATAATATTAGTGATTATAAAATAATGACATAATAACCAAAAGTCAATTACAAATTGATATTATTAATCAGTGTATACTTAAACCATCTATAAATTAGACTCATAACCATGAATATAATCTTTAACTACGGGTAAATCTATGCTACACGAAAAGATAGACTATGAAAGACCGAAATCATAATATCAGTGCATCTATAACCTCTGAATTATGTTAATTTGAAGAAAAATCTATTATGTGAATCAAACGAAGGAATAGTTATTTCATCAGGATAATAAATTGGGAAAAGAACACCTATTGCCGTTCCCCAATTATGCAACTAGGGCAACTGCGCTTCTAGTGCGTGGGCTCAGACTAATCGTTGGAGATGCCTAGATCGATATGGAGTAGTTCTTGTTAAGCACCTACGAATGGGCTACGCAGTCGAAATCAATGGAGAGAGGCCCAATTGAGATTTTGAAGCTGACTAAGTTTTCGAAAGAGAGGCCCAAATTGACATAGGACTCACTCAAGCTTTCAATCACAGCAATAAGCATGATGATTATATCGTTTTTTTTCTAACATTAGACGTGTCCCCGATTTCAACTCTTTGAAGTCAGGCCCTTTTTTTTTTTTAAAAATTTTTGAAATCAGGAAAGTCGGGCACTCGGGTCCGAGTCTGATTTCTCGACACTCAAACCCGAGTCCGAGTAGACACATAGGATGCGACATAGTGACAATGATAGTATCAGTTGCGAGTTTTATACAATCGTGTTTGATTATCGAGATTGAAATCAGTGGAATAGGAATAATTTTTGCTTCTTTGAATTGTTAAAAAGTGAGGTATGTATTAACATCGAATGTTAGTTGGTAGCTGTCAATATATATATTTTTAGACTTACAATGCTGAATGTTTTTTAATCTCATATAGATGGTTGGAATTCGTATTTATAGAAGTATTATCCCACATCGCTTGACAACGGGTTTTATATGTTCTTTATATCAACACGGTCCCTATCCATTATGAGTGATTGGTTCTAGGATGGGTAGATTCCAGACTTGGAACGTGGAACCTATCATGTTTGTCCTATAAATTGTTTTGGAACTAACCCTGTTTTACCGGTCCGGTTCCAGGTTTACACCAGAACTTATTTCCCTTTTTCCAGTTTTATTTTTTTTCCTACAAAATAATATAAGTAGTAATGAAATGATTCAAAGTAAAAGATGAATAATAAAAATCACTATACTCCAATAGCAACAATATCTAAGATGACAATATAAATTACTATCCACCAAAAGTAACAATCCAAAATATAGTAATAGTATGATTTGCAGTTTTTTTAACAAAAGCTAAAAATCGGTTTGATTGGTCCGGTTTCCGGGTGAGTCTTCATTTGGAACTAGAACGGACCAAAAAATGGAACCGGTTCCCAGACTTGTTTTTTGGGTGATCTGATCCGATTCCCGGGTAAACCTAGTCCAATTTCACATGCCGTGGGTATTGAAGTGTTTTAAAGCAACTCGACGGATAAAAACAATGTCAGTGGTGAAGAAGAGATGAACCCCCAATTGAAAATGCTAGTGATGAAAGAGTCATGCACCCACCTCGTTTCGAGTGCTTTTCATCTTTAAAACTTAATAGATCATTATAATGACATTAACGTTTTTTTCTTTCACGAGCGATAATATTCTTTTACTTGCAATTATCTATTTGCTCAATACTAAACCCTTTGGTTGATAAAACTCATGGCACTGTTACCTCCTCTTTTCCCGTTTTCACATTAGGAGGGCCTTGGATTATCTCGTCCCGCAAGCTTTGACGTGACGTGCACAGACAAGCACTGCCTGCGACGCACGTGCGGGGGGGAGGCACAGCAAGGTTGAGTTTGATGCTTGTCCGGAGCTGTGGGGGTGCGCTGGCTCTTTCCGGTGTTCCCTTACCAACTGGCCGTGTGGCCTCTAGCGAAGCGTGAACAGTCTCTCTTCTGTTCACAGGTTTGAGAGATGTCTGGTCTGATTCGCAGGATCGCGTGCCCATCCTCTTTCGATTTGGATTCCTTGACTGGCATTTGGTTTTTGTGTTGTTTTCGGCCCCTCGTGGGTTGTTCAGAGACCTTTGTGCGCATGCAATTTGCATCTCTTCTCCAGACATGAAACAAAGGCTGATGGGGCATACCCCTGTCGCCCGCTTTCTCCGGCAAATGGAGCCTACTTCGATTCTACTTGCTTGCTTAGCGATTTGGCGACATTCTCAATCGCCGTTTTTGGCGGATTGGATGATTGGCAGGCGGTCGCTACTGGCTTGTACCGCGAAACCCAACACATGCCTTGCCAATCTAACCGGCCATCGTCCGAGAAGTTCATTTCATTGATTTCGGAACTCACGGCTTTCCATTCGCTTGATATCCCTTTGTTCCTTTCTCACTTCTCAGTTTGGGCTTGGTCTTTTACTAGTGGAGTGAGGTTATCTATAGTGAATGATTCCAGGGAAACCCTTAGTATCGTGAAACCCTACGATGTGTTGTGATTTCAAGGGATTAGATTGAGACCTTTTATCCAAAATTTTTCAGAGTCGACATGCGCGCATCCTCTTCGATGTAGAATCCTCCATAAAATCTTCTCATAAACTATTAGATAGAGGCTTTGTAGTCTGATAGGAATGATAGAATTCGAGAAATGGAGAAAACAAAAGCAGCATCACCTCATCAGAAAGTAGATGTCGATACGTATGGGGATTATAAGGTGCCCATCTCGATGGCCTACCCCTTTGTTGACTTTACAAGTCACAAAGATTACTGATCTTTCCTTACCAAAAAAAAAAAAAAAGATTACTGATCTGGATGATAAAGATCAGATAATTCCCCTCAGAAAAAGGCTACAACACTTTAATAAGATGGGGTTGGTCAAATTCTCTTCTCAGCAGACTCCATGAGCTTGCTTTTGGATCAACATTCCCAAACCCTATCAAACCTTGCTTTTTTTCGTGCTTTTAGTACGTCATGATATGAAATTTGACCAACAACTTGGTGCTGATGATCGCTAGACAGATAGGACATGTATGATTACCATCCTGCTTTTTCCGCCCACGTATATAATTTCTTTTGGGGAATAAGAGAATTATGAAATGATAATAAGTTCACCTACCAAATCCTATTTGAAAAAGCCACATCTCAACACATCTCCTTAAGCTGCTTTTGGCTTTCCAATATGCGGCTATCATTAGTTTCATATTGTTTGCTAGCACAAAATAGTTTTTTAATCTTGCCTTTTCTTTATGTGTCGGGAAAACCTGGAGATGTCGAGTTCAAATTTTGTTGTACTCTCTCTCTCATCCGTGGCTATGTGTAGTCGGGCATGCTTGCTTGACTAGTGGTTTGGATGGATAATATTAGGTTGATTTTAAATTTGGACTGCCCCTCGAGTTCATTTTGCTCGACTGATGAGATTAACATACGATATTCTCGTGAACTCTCAAGGAGATATTTGGCAATGAGTAGAAACATTGAAAGCCAAAGAAGCGGTGCATTTTGGCCATGAACAAAAAGCCCTAGAGAGTAGAAGATGTCTAGAGACTTCCCTCTTACATTATTGTCTTCCTCTAGCCCTTTTGGCTTCGCCTGTATGCAGTTATTAACGATATTATTGTTGTTCTTATTATTATGGCCAAGAGCATGGCTTCATATAGTTTAGAAACAAGAATTTGATGAGAAAATAAAGAGGAAAAGAACCTAGGAGAAGCCTTCGGTGTTTAAAGGAACAAGGGGTAAGCACTGCTCCATATAGATCCTGGAACCAGATCAAATCAGCCCTACCTAGCCGATCTGGTCCGGTTCCCTCTGGAACCGGCTATTACAGATCTGGATTCCGGTCCAGGTTGTTACCCAGTTCCTTTAAGGGACTGCCGAGTGAAAAATGCAGGATAAACATAAAATATTACTCCTACTACTGCTCTAGTATCTCTCTCCGAGGGACAAAAACAGACGCATGCAATCAATCCATACACCGTACATTGTCTCAGTCCTCTACCAACTCCTTCTAATAGGTGTCGGATGTTCCACCAACCCTTAGAAATGAGCTAGCCATCGGCAACCAATCACAAGACAAAGAAAAGGAAAACAACAACAACATGGACAACTAGGTAACTCGCGACTTTCTTTTTGTACGATGAGTAAGGTGAGTTGTAAGTTCAATGCAATGGATGCGGATGCTCTTACTCAAACCCCCTTGAATTTCAGTTCGAATTGCCACCTCAATGGATGCCATGGCCTTTTCTTTAGCTTTTTATAAACTGTTATTTATACATTTCTTTCGTTTTTGTACACTACCCTACCAAAAATACTTTCAATTGCTTCCTCGTGATTGATGATTAGATGGGAAACATTTAGTAAGACTTTTGGATTTTGCATGAGATTAAGTTTTTTATACTAACGTGATAAGTAACTTTTGGAGCCTTTAAAAAATGAATCATCATATAAAAAATACTTCATTAAATATTTCAGTAGTTGGAAAAGAAATCTAAAATAGTTTTCAATCATATGCTATTTCATATTTCTATCATAGTCAAAAATAAAAATACCTTTTGTTATGCAGAATTTTTTTTTTGCTCATTTATAGGGTTATTTCGTTTTTGTAATAACGCTAATGCTAGATACTAGTTAAACATCTAAGCCCATCCCCGCCCTTTTTGACACTAGAGTTAGCTGCGTCATTGCTAACCTAAAAGGCTAACTCGAAGATTTGTTAAAGCGTGAGTATGCTAGGGACAAAAAATCTCACACTGGTGTTTGGTGATGGGAGATTAAACTGTTTATATATTTAGTTAGCTCATAACACATGAATCTAAACTTTTGAATAAAAGTAGATCCAACTTAATTTGTCAATGAACTTTCACTAAACTCCCCCTCTTGGAGATCGTCCCGAGAGGAAGTTACCAAAATTCTGATGCGTGTTCCTGACATAACGTTGGACAAACTAAAGAAACCCCACTTTTAATGCCTCTTCTTTGTTGGGAAAATTATCCAAAAAGTTCTAAATCTATTGTATGTAGCCATAGACTTTTTAATTGTTCCAATTTAATCCTAAATCTTTTTACAACTTGCCAATTTAGTCCTTTTGGCTAATTTTCGTAAAAAATAGTTCATGTGGACATCAATCATCCTATGTGGCGTGACCAATGCTGATGTGGACAAATTTTACATTTTTTTCCTTTTTTTTTTTTCGTTTTCTTTCCCTTTGGCTTGTGGCAAGTACTTAGCCATGGTCAGCGCTTGACCATAGGTGAGGGCATCATAGCCCTCGCTAGATTTGATAAGGGCTCGACCCTCACGGCTTGGGCAAGGGCTGCCCTCGTTAGATCAGCCTTCGTTGGATTCGAGAAGGGCAACCATCGCCTAGGCTGTAAAGGTTGAGCCCTTGCTAGATCCGATGAGGGTGATCGTAATATCTTGAAAATTCGACCAGATTTGGTGATTTATGAAATGGTGATTTCGTCAACGCTCTATTAGTTAATTCTCGCTCTGGCCTAATCACCCAGGGAATACTAACTAAAGGGGAAAAGTTATCGAAGAATTTATTTCTAACAACCACCCGTTAGTTTGAGATGAACTATAATTGCGATTGATCAATTTCAGTCACGAATTATGATCCGATTTTGCGTGTCGAGTGCTCAAGGAGATTACACCCAAAGTTTAGGACGTCGCCTCATAATTTTTACGAATTGGCCATCGAAAATTATTTGCTAAATTACCCTTTTAGAAACTTTTTTATTAAATTAAATCTTGGCCTTTGGATTGAACTTGGATAGCAAGGCTTGATCTTAGCCCTTGATTTTTGCTTGGGCATCAAGAACATATCTCAACCATTGATCTTGATTTAAATTTAAACCCTCTTTCTCTCTCTCCTCACTTTCTCTCTTATTCTCTCTCTCTCTCTCTCTCTCTTAGCCGAATCACCCCACCACTGCCGTTCACCCACCAGCACCCTCACGCCACCACCCTTGAGCCCTGTGGATCGCAGTGTGCCATTCACCGCCATTTGCTGCTTGCTGTGTTAAGCCGAGGCGGCCATGGACAGCCCGTGTTGTTGCCGTTGTCCTAGCGTCGTTAGGGTTGTTAGACAAGTAAGTTGAGATCTAATCCCTTGTTTAGTATGTTTATCTTGCGTAGGGTAGTTTAGCTAGTTATTGTTTTAGTGTGTTTGAACTTCTAGAATGAGCGTTAATGAGTCTTGATTGCTAGACTAAGTTGAAATAGATGTTGGATGTCGATTTGAACTCTTGGTGTGGTATTTTCATGGCTGAAAAGTGGTGGACCTCAAAGTTGAAGGCGTTCCTTGGAGTTTTTATCTTGATTTCAAAACTGATTTTACTGTACGTCCCTAGTTTTCCATTTTTATAGAGCATTTTGTGGTTAGAATATTGAAAAGTGTTCCTCATAAAAGTTGTTCACAAGATCTTGATCTATAACATACTTAAATTTCAAATTTTTTTGAGCTCAAATGGGTTATACAAAGGTCCAATTTCTTACTGAATCAGAACTATTTTATACTGTGGATTCCGTGACCTTCGTGCCTTCTCAAATTTTTATAAAAATTTCCAGTTCGATTTCGACCATACTTCCTTCACAAGATTTGTAGACGAAATCCATGTCTACAACGTATAAAAATTTCAAAGTGTTTTGAAAGGATTTGGTTTGTAAAATTAGTATTTCTTCTAGTTCAGTTCACCTGTTCCGAAGGACCAGTTCTGGGTTGTTTCCGAGCCATCAAAAGTGATCTTTGTATAATGATTTTGGGATTGTGTTCCGCATGGAAAATATTTGTGAAGGTCTTGTTTATAACATATTCGAATTTTATAATTTTTGGAAACCATTTGCTATGCTTTTGAAGTTGATTTCTCAAATCATGCAAATCTGTCCAGTTTTACTAGAATTCCATAATCTGCCGGTCTTTACTTGAAATCTTTGGCTTTCAATTTCCGGCCTAATAGAGACGGTAACCACAATTACCTAGCTTTTCAATAATGTTTATTTGGCTGTGATCCGATGATAAATGCTTTTGTAAATTCATATTTTAAAATGAGGTTTACAAAGTCGATTGACTTTTTGCATGTGTGACCACTTGTTATTGTTGTGTGGCATTAATGTGAGCATGATTCATGAATGCATTGGCTAAATGAAAAGATAAGAATTGGCATGAATGCTTTTGTACTCGTGTGGTCACACGTTGGAGCCATCTTGCCGTAGATCGCTTGGTGATGCTTGATTTATCGGGGTCTTGCTGTAAATCGCTTGAC
Organism: Syzygium aqueum; assembly: GCA_031216185.1. Classification (NCBI taxonomy): domain Eukaryota; kingdom Viridiplantae; phylum Streptophyta; class Magnoliopsida; order Myrtales; family Myrtaceae; genus Syzygium; species Syzygium aqueum. Next base: position 12,326,937 of record CM062238.1, read on the forward strand.
AATACTCGATTTATCAGATGCTTGGAGATTATCTGGATTGCCAATACTCCACATGCCTTGTCGTGGCCCGAGGCCGAACTTGATGCTCCTTACGAGATACCATCTTACTATAGATCGTTTGATGTTGTCGTATTGGAACGCCGTCTTACTATAGATCGTTTGACAATGCTGTGCCCAACGGGGTGGGATGATGCCCGGGTAGGTCCGGAAGACTGTCATCTTGCTGCAGATCGCTTGATGTGTAGTGGCCCCGAGGGGGCGTAATAAATGGAATACGTGTGATGTATATCGCTTGATTATGTGGTAGAAACTGCTAGGCATGGTATGAGACGTGCCCAAGTGGATTTTGCTTTATAATTGAAACACGCGCGGCTCTGATGCATTGATGCATGGAAAATCTCATTACATGTTTTGGGTATGTGATATGTTTGATGTATCGTTGTGACATATGACTATCTATGTTATGCATAATATGTGTGCTAAGACAAGGTAAAGATGCTTGTGGTTGGTGAATGATTTGTGTCCAGTGCATGGTTGCGTGATTAGGGACCCCCGAGGTGAGTTGGCTTTCTAAACGAGGCTAAGGCATTAACTTATTGAGATTTTTATCTCATTTGTGGTTGTTAAACATTTTTCAGGCCCTTAGCATGTTGATGCACCCAGTATGGTTTGGGGTGCCTGGAAGCTGACTTTTGGTGAAATAGATTGATCCCAGTCTAACATCTTTTTGTAAACTTTTATGGAAATGCCCGAAGTGGGCTTGTAAAAATGTTCCCAGTGGTTGATTAAGTAAATGTTAAAATGGCGTTTTGATTTCAATATTGTAAATCGTTTTCCTATCTATCCTTGTTTATTGTTATTGTTCGGGTGAATCTTTGTTTAGCTTCTGCATGCGTAATCAAAGATAAAATGTTGGGTCGGCGACACGTTCTAGGACGTCACATCATAATGACCATTGCAGGATGTTGCGCGCTCCCAGGGTTCGGGGCGTGACATTCTAGTTTAATTGGTATCAAAGTAAGGTTAGCTCAAACCCAAGTTTGGTCGAGATCTGGAGTGATAAGGTGCGAGGGGTTTTAGGATAGCAAATTAGGAAAACACTCTGTGTCTAAGTTTGGTTGTTAGTTTCTTTTTTTAAAGCGGGTTGTTCATGATTTCTAATTCCTTATTAGAATTGGAAAGCAGGTTTCTGTAAAGATCTTACAAAATGAGCAATCCTGACCCGAGGGCCCTTAGGAGAAAGACTGTGCCAAATCAAACCGGTGCTAGAGGAATAGCACTAGAGGATCCTAGATTGGATATGATTATGTAGGCTTTAGAGACTTTGGTAGGGCAGCAAGCTTAGAATAAAGTCGCTGTTGCCACTGTAGCTGCACTTGTACTTGTAGATGTTCCGTTGGCTGGAAACGGAAATGGGAATCAATCTATGCATAAGTTGGTGGAGCAGCTTCTAAAAGCTCAAACTGCCCAAGTTCACTGGTGTGGGTGATCCTGAGGCTGCAACCCTCTGGATCAGAGAGTTGGAGAAGGTGTTTGCTTTGCTGAGATGCTCAGATGAAGATAAAGTGACGTTAGCAGTTTATCAATTGCAAGGTAATGCTAGTACTTGGTGGGAAACTACCCAAAGGAGAGTATTTCTCAAGGGTATGACCTAGGTGTGGGGTGCTTTTGTAGAAGCTTTTAACAACAAGTACTTTTCAGATTGTGCCAGAGAATAGAAGATGAATGAATTTCAGCATTTTCGACAGAACCAATTGTCGGTAGATCAGTATGAGGCAAAGTTTACTGAATTGTCCAAGTATGCGCCGAGGTTGATTGATGACCTGGTTGATAAAACAAGGAAGTTTAGGGATGGATTAAAGCTTGAAATCAAAGATTAGTTGGTGCCTTTGAATCTAAAGGATTATGACGAACTTTATGAGAGGGCACAATTGATTAAGAGGAACTTGGCTGAGAGGGCAATTGCGTTTGGATCACGGTTTGTGATGAATGAGGATAATCAGCAATTTGGGAAGAAATCGATTACTGGGGTAGGTTTCCCGTCCCTCCTAACAAGAAGAATGGCATGAGAAAGTCGGTATACAACAACAATAATGGCCCTGGTCAATTCTGTGGAAGGTGCCACGGATCAGCCCCATGTCCTGCTAGGATGGAAGCTTGCTTTGGACGTGGCTAGCACGGTCACCACGTAAGAGATTGTCCACGCTAAGCCACGGGAGCACAAGAACCAAGACAGCAAGTAGGACAGCCTATAAGGAATGCCCCGTCGAACTAGTTGAACCGACCCCAAGTACAAGGAAGGGTCTATGTTGTCACAAGGAAGGAGCAGGAGGATTCGCCTACCATTATTACAGGTATGATATCGTTACACGACCATGCTGCTTATACTTTATTTGATCCTGGAGCTACGCATTCGCTTGTGGCTAAGCAATTTATAGAATTAGTGGGGTTAAGTCCGAACCGTTGGGAATGGTTTATAGTATTTCTACCCCTTTAAAGGATAGTGTAGTTTCTGCAGTAGGTTGTACTGATTGTAAGTTATCTGTTGGCAGTCATGAGGACGACATAGATTTGATTATCTTGATGATGTTTGACTTCGACATGATTATTGGGATGGATTGGCTCACCAAACAACGAGCTACGGTAAACTGTTACCGCAAGACGATTCAGTTTGAGCCTTTAGGGAGTGTTGGTTTTTAGTTTGTCGGGAATCGAAGAGGACCGTCGATTCCTTTAATTTCGTCACTTGAAGTTACTCGGTTGTTCGACGAGGGTTGTCAAGGCTATTTGGCAACTATAGTTGACACCTTAGTCGAGGAGCAGAGAATGCAAGACATTGTTGTAATGCAGGAGTTTTTGGATGTTTTTCCTCAAGAATTGCCTAGATTACCCCCAGAACCGGAATTAGAATTCGTAATTGAGTTGGCCCCTGATACGGAGCCAATTTCTAAGGCACCTCACAGGATGGCGCTATCGGAATTGAAGGAGTTAAAGGTTCAGATGCAATAGTTATTGGATAAAGGATTTATTTGTCCTAGTGCATCACTTTGGGGAGCGCCAGTTCTGTTTGTAAGGAAGAAGGATGGGTCGTTGCGCCTTTGCATCGACTATCGACAACTTAATCAGGTGACGATAACGAATAAATATCCGTTGCCAAGGATAGATGATTTGTTTGACAAACTTTAAGGAGCTTCGATATTTTCGAAGATAGACCTGAGGACAGGTTATCACCAACTGAGGATCAAGAAGGAAGATATACTGAAAACGTCATTTCGAACGTGTTATGGCCATTATGAGTTTACCGTAATACCATTTGGTCTTACAAATGTACTTGCAGCTTTTATAGATTTGATGAACATGGTGTTTAAGGAGTATTTGGACAAGTTTGTGATCATGTTCATTGATGACATTCTAGTGTATTTGAAGAGTTATGAGGAACACGAACAACACTTGATGACAGTGCTGCAAACTCTTCGAGATCATAAGCTGTATGCCAAGTTTAGTAAGTGTGAGTTTTGATTAACTTGAGTGGCTTTTCTTGGACATGTGATTTCTAGAGAAGGGATTTCAGTGAATCTAGCTTAGATTGAAGCAATTATGAATTGGCCAAGGCCAATGACGGTAATTGAAGTTTGAAGTTTCTTGAGATTGGCCGGCTCTTATAGGAGGTTCGTGGAGAAGTTTTCTGCGATAGCCATGCCCTTGACACGATTGTTGAAAAAGAATACAAAGTTTGAATGGACGGATAAGTGTGAGCGCAGTTTTCAAGAGCTTAAACAGAAGCTAACTACTGTGCCTGTTTTGACATTACCATCTGGATCAGGAGGTTATGAAGTTTACAATGATGCATTGTACAAAGGATTAGGATGCGTCTTAATGCAACATGGAAGAGTTGTGACATATGCATCCCGACAATTGAGACCACATGAGTTGAATTATCCGACGCATGATTTGAAATTAGCGACAATCATTTTCACGCTAAAGATCTGGAGGCATTATTTGTACGGAGAAAGGTTTCATATTTATATGGATCATCAGAGCCTAAAGTATTTGTTCTCATAAAAGGAATTGAACATAAGGCAACGTAGATGGATGTAATTACTTAATGATTATGGCTGCGAAATTCTATACCATCCTGATAAGGCAAACAGGGTAATTGATGCGCTAAGTCGGAAGTCTTCAATTGCACATATGATGGTTCAAGAGTGGCTTTTATTTGAAGGAATTCGAGACTCGAATTTCAAGTTTGAGGTAAGTCACCTCCCGAGTTTAATGGCTACTCTCAAGATTGAGCCCGAAATGCAAACCAGGATTAAAGCAGCGCAACCTTCTGATCTCGAACTTCAAAAGATTTTGCAAATGGATGCGGCTAAGAGAAAACCTGACTTTCAAATATCCAAAGATGTGATCTTAAAGTTTCGTGGACGGTTGTGCGTGCCTAGTGAAGAAAAACTTAAGGAGGAAATTTTGGCAGAAGCTCATTACACCAATATTATTAGTGGAATGGCATGAAGGGAGATATTGCCAAGTATGTGGCTAGATGCTTAACGTGTCAACAGGTGAAAGCGCAGCATTATAAGCCTAGTGGATTACTGCAACAGCTAGAAATCCCATAATGGAAATGGGAGCATATTACGATAGATTTCGTGATGGGTTTACCAAGGAGCCAAAGAGGTAATGACTTCATCTGGGTTGTAGTAGATAAACTCACAAAGTCTGCTCATTTCATTCCGGTGCGAAAGGACTTTGCCATGGACAAGCATGCTGAGTTGTATGTAAGACATATAGTTCGTCTTCATGGTGTACCAGTGATGATCACGTTGGATTGAGATCCCAAATTCACCGCCACATTTTGGAAGAGCCTTCAAAACGCCATGGGAGCAAAATTACAGTACAACACCGCATTTCACCTGCAGACAGATGGCCAATCCGAGAGAACGATTCAGATTCTCGAGGATATGTTGCGAGCCTACATTCTGGATTTTAAAGGAAGTTGGGAGGAGCAGCTATATCTTGTTGAGTTCGCGTACAACAACAGTTATCAGCAAAGTATTAAAATGACACCTTTTGAAGCGTTGTATGGCAGACCCTGTAGGACCCCTATTTGTTGGAATGAGGTTGGTGAACGAAAGATCACAGGACCCGAGTTGGTGCAACAGTCGTCGGATGCTGTTAAAGTTTTTAGGGATAGGCTAAAGACGGCCCAAAGTCGCTAAAAAAGTTATGCAGACAGGCGACGTTGACCATTGGAGTTTCAAGTGAGAGATTATGTGTTCCTCAAGGTATCACCAATTCGAGAAACTTTGCGTTTTGGCAAGAAAGGCAAGCTAAGCCCAAGATATGTAGGACTGTTCGAGTTCTTGGAGCGAATTGGATTATTGGCATATCATCTAGCCTTGCCACCAAAGTTGGCTCAAGTATATGATGTATTTCACGTGTCTATGCTAAGGAAATATGAGCCGGATCTGACCCACGTTCTAAATTATGAAGAGGTAGACGTGGGTGATAGGGTGTCATACGTGGAAAGACCAGTGAGAATTGAGGATCGGAAGGAGTAGGTACTACGAAACAAGACTATTCCTCTAGTCAAGGTTGTGTGGCAACATCATGAAACCGAGGGAGTCACGTGGGAAATGAGGAGATAATTAGGCGTCAATGCCCCTTTCTTTTGGAGGAATTAGATGTAAATTCAAATTTCGAGGATGAAATTTTGGAAAGGGGGAAAAATTGTGATATCCTGAAGATTCGACCAGATTTGGTGATTTATGAAATGGTGATTTTGTCGATACTCTATTAGTTAATTCTCGCTCTGGCCTGATCACCTAGGGAATATTAATCAAAGGGGAAAGGCTATCGAAAAATTTATTTCTAATAACCACCCGTTAGTTCGAGATGAACTATAGTTGCGATTAATCGATTTTAGTCACGAATTATGATCCAATTTTGTGTGCCGAGTGCTCAAGGATATTACACTCGAAGTATAGGACGTCGCTTCATAATTTTTACGAATTGGCCTTCGAAAATTATTTGCTAAATTACCCTTCTAGAAACTTTTTTGTTAGATTAAATCTTGGCCTTTGGATTGAACTTGGAGAGTAAGGCTTGATCTTAGTCCTTAATCTTTGCTTGGGCATCAAGAACACATCCTAGCCCTTAATCTTTGCTTGGGCATCAAGAACATATCTCAACCATTGATCTTGATTTAAATTTAAACTCTCTTTCTCTCTCTCCTCACTTTCTCTCTTATTCTCTCTCTCTCCCTCACTCTTGGTTGAATCACCCCACCACCACCGTTCACCCACCACTACCCTCACGCCACCACCCTTGAGCCCCGTGGATCGCCGTCTGCCATTCACTGCCGTTTGCCGCTTGCTGTGTCAAGTCGAGGCCGCCACAAACAGCCCGCGTTGCCATCGTCGTCGTCGCGTCGTTATCATTGTTAGACAAGTAAGTTAACATCTAATCCCTTGTTTAGGATGTTTAGCTTACGTAGGGTAGTTTAGCTAGTTATTGTTTTAGTGTGTTTGAACTTCTAGAATGAGCATTGGTGAGTCTTGATTGCTAGAATAAGTTGAAATAGATGTTGGATGTCGATTTGAACTCTTGGTGTGGTATTTTCATAGATGAGAAGTGGTGAATCTCACAGTTGAAGGCATTTATTGGAGTTTTTATCTTGATTTCAAAATTGATTTTACTGTACGTCCTTGGTTTTCCATTTTTATAGAGCATTTTGTGGTTAGAATATTGAAAGGTGTTCTTCATAAAAGTTGTTCACAAGATCTTGATCTATAACATACTTAAATTTCATATTTTTCTGAGCTCAAATAGGTTATACAAAGGTCCAATTTCTTACTGAGTCAGAACTGTTTTATACTGTGGATTCCGTGACCTTCGTGCCTTCTCAGATTTTTATAAAAATTTCCAATTTGATTTCAACCATACTTCCTTCACAATATTTGTAAAAGAAATCCATGTCTACAACGTATAAAAATTTCAAAGTGTTTTGAAAGGATTTGGTTTGTAAAACCAGTATTTCTTGTGGTTCAGTTCCCCTATTCCGGCGGACCAGTTCTGGGTTGATTCCGAGCCATCAAAGTGATCTTTGTATAAGGATTTTGGGATTGTGTTCCCATGGAAAATATTTGTGAAGGTCTTGTTTATAACATATTCGAATTTTATAATTTTTGGAAACCATTTGCTATGCTTTTGAAGTTGATTTCCCAAATCATGCAAATCTGTCTAGTTTTACTAGAATTCCATAATCTACATGTCTTTACTTGAAATCTTTGGCTTTCGATTTCCGGCCTAATAGAGACAGTAACCACAATTACCTAGTTTTTCAATAATGTTTATTTGGCCGTGATCTAATGTTGATTGCTTTTGTCAATTCATGTTTTAAAATGAGGTTTACAAAGTCGATTGACCGTTTGCATGTGTGACCACTTGTTATTGTTGTGTGGCATTGATGTGAGCACGATTCATGGATGCATTGGCTAAATGAAAATATAAGAATTGGCCTGAATACTTGTGTGCTCGTGTGGTCACACGTTGGAGCTGTCTTGCTGTAGATTACTTGACGATGCCTGATTTATCGGGGTTTTGCTGTAGATCGCTTGACAATACTCAATTTATTGGATGCTTGGAGATTATCTAGATTGCAGATACTCCGCATGCTTTGTCGCGGCCCGAGGTTGAACTCGATGCTTTTTATGGGATATCATCTTACTGTAGATCGTTTGATGTTGCCGTATTGGAACGCCGTCTTACTGTAGATCGTTTGACGATATCGTGCCCATCGAGGTGGGACGATGCCCGAGTAGGTCCGGAAGACTGCTATCTTGTTGCAGATCGCTTGATGTATAATGGCCCCGAGGGGGCGTAATAAATGGAATAATAATAAATGGAATATGTGTGATGCATAGTGCTTGATTTTGAGATAGAAACTACTAGACATGATATGGGATGTTCCCAAGTGGATTTTGCCTTATAATCAAGATACGCGCAACTGTGATGCATTGATGCATGGGAAATCTCATTACACGTTTTGGGTATGTAATATGTTTGATGCATTGTTGTGACATATAACTATTTATGTTATGCATAATATGTGTGCCAAGGCAAGGTAAGGATGCCTGTGGTTGGTGAATGATTTGTGTCCAGTGCATGGTCACGTGATTAGGGACCCTCGAGGTGACTTGGCCTTCTAAATGAGGCTTAGGCGTTAATTTATTGAGATTTTTATCTCATTTGTGGTTGTTAAATATTTTTTAGGCCCTTAGAAGGCACGAAATTTTTGGTTGATGCACCCAGTATGGTTTGGGTCAGCTACTCGTCCTGGGACGTCGCATCATAATGACAATTGCAGGATGTTGCGCGCTCCCGGGGTTCGGGGCATGACAGCGTCCATTGCCTATGGCCGGTCGCCGGCCATGGTCGAGTACCGGTCATAGACCAAAAGGAAAGAAAAGAGAAAAACAAGAAAGGAAAAAGAAGGAAAAAATGCATATTCTCATTGATTCCATGGCTTTGATATTATAAAGGAGGGCAATGATGTGAATTGAGGATAACAAAGACAAATCTATGGCAGACATGCTATCCCACAAACATGGCTCTCCTGACGTTCAATAGGAATTGCCTTTCAGCCACCAAATTTACACATATATAGCTTACCAATTCTTGTACATATCGACTATATTATAAAATTTTGACACAATTTTCTCTCATGTTCAAAGAAAATTGCATCACCAATCCAACCAAAGACAACAAAATCATTCATTTTTGTTACCCTAGAGTATCCCTAATCCTTAAAAGATTACCGAAGGAATCGGAAATAGTAGTTTGTCCCTTAGTTTGCATTCGATGGCAATCAAATTAATTTAGCTACCTTAGGTCATTATTTATGACAAAAAATTGACAATATTTTTTCGTGCTTGTTGGCGTAGTTTAAAAAAGTCCTATCTTTCATTGAATCAATGGCAACATATTTCTAATTTTGTCGCTTAAGTTTTACTTAAGGCGACCAAACTTCGTTTTTGTCGCCGTAGGTATGACCAAATGCAACAAAATAAAAAATTTGTCTCCTTTGGGTCACCAAATGTGACAAAATTATAATTTCGGCACCTTAGATCGTACCTAAGGTGATTATCATTTTTTTTGTTTCATTTTTCTCGCTTTTGGTTGTTTTTCTTGTAGTGGTCTTTGGTCGTCGGTCGTCGGGCTCCACTCCGTCACTCCTCCCACCCTCCCTCCAAATTGTAGCCCCTTTAAATCCGTTGTTTTTCTTCTTTTACTTTGTTCCAGCACTAGCATTGAGCTCAGCCTCTTCATACGGAGGCGTCAGAGCTGAATAGAGTGGTTTGACCGCCATAGATAAGTCGTGAGTTAGGTGGCGGCGATGTTGCAAATTATAGGAAGGAAGGGGATGTAGGGGCTTGGGATTGATGAAGACAAATGTGAAGGATAGTGAGCTGCATGGAGGCTGGAACGAAATATGGGTCAACATCAGTGTTAGGAGCATACAGCATAAGCCTAATACGTTCACTTGGATAAATCACCAAGTCCGAGCCAGACGACATATTCAATCTGACCTGTTGGAAAAACATCCCTAAGAATTTTGATGATCACCAAACTGTCATGGGAATAATATAAACTATGATAAATGTACATGTTCGTGATGATTATTAAGGATTAGGTGATATTTTATTATGTGTTTTCATTGAAAGAAGATCGCAAGATGTCCTTGTTCGGCCTATATGAAAACAACATCAATTGACCATGATAATATGCTCGTGATGATTTCTATATCACATACGATGATATCAAGTTTATGACAATATTGAGATAACAATCATCTGAGGATGTTTTTGTAGACTTAAATATAGCAATCGACAACTGGAACAGCACAGTAGGAGAACCCAAAATCGTTGGAGAATGGAAACATCTTTTGTCAGAACTGTTAGAGTGACCAACGATGTAAATGCAGAAATAGAACTTATTTTGGGAAAGCCTCCTCATGTTCATGGAAAAGGATTGTATGGGCAGTCTATCTTCAGAACAATAGCTAGCAAAGAATCCTAATGACTATTTGCTTCTATGGATGATTTTTAATAGGAAAAATGAAGATGTCTATACAAGAGAAGATCATAGAAGCCAAAAAGGGTTGGACCGAAAACCTAGAACAAGCTGAGAGTGTTTAATGCTGCATTATGAGTAAGTAGTGTTTATTCTCTTAAGATTTCCGATGTAGTGTTCTTGTTGCTTTGTAATTGTGAGAAGATTAAGTGTACAAGTTTGATAGTAACATTTGAGTCCTTATAGTGTGATCTATCATCTTATAGGATCAATGCTTGTTGGTTGTAACTTATATTAGTGATTACCAATGCAATCCAACCCAACTTGTGGATGGTAGTATGAAGAGTAGACATAGGTTTAGTGTTAAAGCTGAACCAATATAAATTGCTGTGTGCTTCTCTTGCCTTTGCTATTGTCCGATCTTTTGCACATCAACGCCTCTTGTTGTTTCAATTATCAACTTCTCCTGATTTCTAAGTTTTTTTTTTGGTCCAACTGATTTCTAAGTTTAAGTTGTTGATTTCTACATAATTCTCAGAGTTCATCATTTCAACTTATTCACCCCACCTCTAGGTTGCATAGTTAGCCTAACCACATTTATTCAAAAGTTTAAACCATTGAATTATAAGCCAATTAGGATGCCATTGAATCATGAGTCAACTAAGATATTATACCAATTATCCGATATGAAGTTTTTTTAACACAACTCACATGTGTATCTTAACAATCATCCATTCATATGTCAGCTCAGTGGTAGTTTGCTCTCTCTTAATTCATGTATTTTTCTACACCAAGAGTTTGCTCCCTCTCGACTCAGGTATTCTTCTACATCAACATGTCTCAACTTGAATCTCCAATATCCACCTTCATCTCTAGTTTCTTTCTGCAAACCAAACCATAAAGGTTGCCATTGAGATTGAGTTTCTACACCACAACACCCACATTCATCCATTTTCGTCAGATCAAACATGAAAGGTACCCAAAAATTGAGTTGGGCACAAGATTCCTCACTTGTTGGACCTGTTTGTTGGAAGTGTGCAGTATAAGCTCAATACCTTCACCTAAGGAGATTGCCAAGAGGGAAGCTAAGTCTGAGCCCGTCAATATATTTAGTTGGATCCATCTTTACTCAGATACTTAAGTTAACGAGTTATAAGCCAACTAGGATATATAACTACTCTAACACAACTCTCATAGTAAAAAAAAAAGAACTTGTGTATCTCGATAGATAATGGGATTTTAGAAGTGTAACTGGGTCTACTTTTGAGGTTGGGAAATATAGAATTGTGGCAGAGAACTGCAAGTTGGTAATGAAAGTAAAAAATTCATGCTGCAAAGCGGTATTTCTCAACAGAAAAAAAGAAAAAAGAAAGTGAAAGGACAAGATTGGAGGAGGCGGGAAAACGGGTCGAGGGAGACGTATGCTTGATATCATCTAGGTTTATCTTGAACCGACCAAAGCAATGGAAGGTCATTGCCTCTCTGCATGTTTAGCTAGTAGCTACTGTAACCCCTTTTCCTTACTTTATTAAAGTTGATTTGAACCAACCAACCGCACCCACAATAAAAAGTGAGGTCAAACTTATAATCCCGTCGATTTTCACAGCCAACACCTTAGCCTCCACGTGAATTATCGTACTAATTTATTTTGTTCTTTTCATGAGATATGTGTCATTGTCGCATACCAATTCTGGTTAACGAAAGAGACAGAATATTTGCTCAACTAAAAGCACTCAAATGTTCATAGCGGCTTTACAAAAAGTTTGATTTATATCTTTGATTCGATATATAGTATCTCGCAAAATCACTTATGAACAAATAGAAAATGTTTCATTTGAATGACATGTATTTTAGAGGAGTGATTGTCTTTCAATTTTCTTATATAGGTTTAAGTCAAATCTAGCAGTTAGTTTACGATTAATATATTGCGATCAATTATTTTAGTTGCTATTAATGAAGAATCAGTGAAATGTTTTGTGTTGATATGAAGATGGGTTAACCACAAAAAAATTCGTTTCATTGACCATTTTAATTTAACTACCTAGTGTTATAAACAAAATAATTGACTCGTCTAATTGTGTAGCATCTATTTTACTAAATAATTTGTTTTTCTTTGGTTGAATGATAATTTGTTGCAAATGGATAAGAAGATCTAGTATTTAAGATAAGTTTCTCTAGAAAAATTTTCTACTTTTGTAAGCACGTCTTTTCAATACAACCCATGAATTCAAAGCGGGAAAGCTTTTCTTAAAAAACACGACTATCCAAACATTAAACTCAATGAATCCGTATCAAAGCATGCAAATTGTTTTGTTCATGTACATCAGATAAGGCTGGAGAAACTGTAGGTTGGGCATAACGCCCGTCTTATCCAAACCAAACTCCTTTTTCTCTTAGCCAATTCTCTAGTAGCTCAGTAGCTCTAAGCTTTTAATGAGTCTCAGTTTGAGTTATGAAACCCTAGAAACATGCATGTCCATTTGCAGCCGCTTTAAGCTTTTGCAGTAACATAATACATAGTCTACAAGCATTAGTTTCACATTATTGTTAGGTTAATTATTGTTGCTTCTTCTCCTAGCCTGTCAATCCCACCTTTTCACACCCAGCCAAACAGCCCACACATAGCTTTCTTGCTCACCATACCGGGGCAAAAGAAAAATAAAGGAGGAGAGGATATCTTGGGAATCATACCTAAGACCTCAAAAAAGAGCCTAGTGATGATGATTGGGTCAATTATTAATCATGGTATAAAAGCATCTTATTTTTCCACCTCTTTCCTTTATTCTTTTTTCAATTTGCTTTTCCCACAGTCAAAATAATCGAGTAAAAAAAAGAGGCAAGAAAACCAATCCGTCGCGTCACACTCATCCTGCCCTCTCCATGCTTTGCACGCGAATCTTTGACAAATGGAGAGGTTTGTGTCTAACCTGGGGAACCAGAGTTACGTGATTAATTACCCAAGGAGAAGAAAACACTCGAAACCTAACTGTAATTTTCATGCTTTTCAGCTCTTTCTTTTGACCATTTATCCCTTGGAATCTCCACCATCATTTGTCCGCTTACCCACCTAATTATAAGTCTATAGAGAAAGATGATCATATGATGACACTGTTCGTAGGAATAACAGGATTGCTGTGGAGTTATGAATGCTCTTTTACCTTGTCGTTTTTGCTAATTTGATCTATGTTATAGCAGCCATTGTATCTTTATGTCATGGATCTATCTTCTACTAACTTAAAGTTCCTACGACAAATGAATGTCAGAGATAATATTATTAGAATTCGAAACAAATGTTACTAATCCAAGTCTTGATATTCCCTCTCTTATTCTTACTCCGGTTTAATTCATATGTGCCAGGCAACCCACCTCTAAATGGTCACCATTTTGATTACTCCTTTTGGGGCTCGACCTGGGTGGACTATGGCCAGGACGTAGCAAAATTGCTGAGTTATTTTCTAACGAGTGATAATTGAAATTTAAAGTAAAAAATTCAATGAAAATTTCTTACTCTGAGCCAGAATTCTGGATCCATCACTACTTATTATATGGATGCCAATTAATTCTAAAATTTTTTGCTAATTTAATTCTAAACATTTGTGTGAAATTCCAATATAACCATTTCAGTAAATTTTTTGCCAAAACTCGCTTGGGTGGCAGCCCAATTATTGCTAGCCATCCTACGCGGCACACTGCTATGTTAGCGATATTTTAGACTAAATTGGAAAAATTGAAAAGTTTAGAAATGAATTGACATCCGCATAATATGTTTAGACTTGATTGGACAATTTCCCCCCAAATTTCATGAAACTCATGCAGATCAATCCCACATTTAATGGCCCTGACACTACAAAAAAACCGGAATTTTCCGACGAATTTTTCCGATGAAAATATTTTCGTTGGAAATTTGCAACGACATTTCCAACGAAAAAAAATTTCGTCGGAAATTTGCGACGAAAAGACTTTCGTCGCAAATTTCCGACGAATTTTGCGACAAAATTTTTTCGTTGGAAATTTCCGACGACATTTTCCAACGAAAACATTTTTGTTGGAAATTTCCGACGAAATTTTCCAACGACATATTATTCGTAGCTAATTTCCGACGAATAATAAAATTTTCCAACGAACTACGAATTCGTTGGAAAATTTTCCAACGAATTCCGAATTCGTTGCAAAAGTTTCCAACGAATTACGATTTCGTTGGAAATTTTTCCAACGAATTGCGATTTCGTCGGAAATTTGGTGGGAAATATCCAACGAATTCAAATTCGTGGGAAATTTCCCACCAATTTTTTCAAAAATTTCAAATTTTCAGAAATTTCCCACTAATTTGAATTTGGTGGGAATTTCCAACGAAATTTAAATTCGTTGGAAATTTCCCACAAATTTGAAATTTGTTGGAAAATTTTTTCAAATTCTTGTAAATTTCCGACGAATTTATAATTCGTGGGAAATTTCCAACGAATTTAAATTTCGTTGGAAAATCCCCACGATTTCTTAAATTCGGTGGAAATTCCGACAAATTTTCCAACGAATTTAAAAATTTCGTGGGAAAATTTCCAACGACTTTAAAATTCGTTGGAAAATCCCCTGAATTTTTTAAATTAGGTGGAAATTCCCACGATTTTTCCAACGAATATCCAAAAATCGTTGGAAATTTCCAACGAATTAGAAATTCGTTGGAAAATCCCCACGATTTTTTTAAATTCGGTGGATATTCCCACAAAATTTCCAACGAATTTCAAAAATTGGTGGGAAATTTCCAACGAATTCAAATTCGTGGGAAATTTCCCACCAATTTTTCCAAAAATTTCAAATTTTCGTAAATGTCCCACTAATTTTAATTGGGTGGGAATTTCCAACGAAATTCAAATTCGTTGGAAATTTCCCACAAATTTTAAATTTGTTGGAAATTTTTTTGAAATTCGTGTAAATTTCCAACGAAATTATAATTCGTGGGAAATTTCCAACGAATTTAATTTTCGTTGGAAAATCCCCACGATTTTTTTTAAATTCTGTTTAAATTCCGAAAAATTTTCCAACGAATTTAAAAAATTCGTGGGAACATTTCCAACGACTTTACAATTCGTTGGAAAATTCCCCCAATTTTTTAAATTCGGTGGAAATTCCCACGATTTTTCCAACGAATATCCAAAAATCGTTGGAAATTTCCAACGAATTATAGATTCGTTGGAAAATCCCCACGATTTTTTTAAATTCGGTGGAAATTCTCACGAAATTTCCAACGTATTTAAAAAATTCGTGGGAAATTTTCCAACGAATGTTTTAAATTCGTTGGAAAATTTGTCGGAATTTCCACCAAATTTAAAAACATCGCGGAGAGTTTCCAACGAAATTTAAATTC
Source organism: Syzygium aqueum (assembly GCA_031216185.1). Taxonomy (NCBI): domain Eukaryota; kingdom Viridiplantae; phylum Streptophyta; class Magnoliopsida; order Myrtales; family Myrtaceae; genus Syzygium; species Syzygium aqueum. Next base: position 12,342,370 of record CM062238.1, read on the forward strand.
GTTGGAAATTTCCCACGAATTATAAATTCGTTGGAAATTTACACGAATTTCAAAAAAATTTCCAACAAATTTGAAATTCGTGGGAAATTTCCAATCCCCACGATTTTTTTAAAATCGGTGGAAATTCCCACGAAATTTCCAACGAATTTCAAAAATTCGTGGGAAATTTCCAACGAATTTTTGAAATTCGTTGGAAATTTCCAACGAAATTTTCCAACGAATTCATTATTCGTTGGAAATGTTGCTTATATTGTATTTTCGCCGACACTTGAGCGTTTTTGCAAAAGCACTCCTCGAGCTCAAGCGCCAGCCTTGGCGTCGACACTTGAGCGTTTATACGCAAAACCCTCGCTGCTTCCGCTGGCTTCCTGCTGCTGCTTCTTCGTTGTTGTCGGAGGTAACCATGGCGGGGAAGACTCCGAAGAAGGGAAGGATCTGGCGAGAGCTTGAGAAGCGCGCTCCGAAGCTCGTGAGTCCCCCCTCCCCCTCAAGCAGCAGCTCTTCCTCTCGTTCTTAGATTTTTTTTTTCTGTTTACTATGTTTCATGGGTCCGAACCGAACGACATTTTTTTTGTTGGGTGACGATGGTCGTAGGTCGAAACTAGGAAGAAGACGCTGATACTGCAAGGCACGAGGACTAGCGGGTTGCTGAACGCCGTGCTGACCGAAATCTATCGCCTGAAGAAGGAGAGCTCGGTGAGGTACACGCGAAGGAACGACAGCGTTAGGCCGTTCGAGAGCGGCGAAGAGACTTCCTTGGAGTTCTTCTCTCGGAAGACCGATTGCGGCATATCGAGAGCGGCGAAGAGACTGCCTTGGAGTTCTTCTCTCGGAAGACCGATTGCGGCATGTTTGTGGTGAGTTTGGACTCTGGCGCTGGGCGGGTTTCGAATTGTTTGGTCTCTCTTCTTTTGTCTAGCCGAATTGAAGCGCGAAGCAATTGGAATATTCGAGCTTTCGTATATACGCGTGATGGATTGTTCTGATTTTCTAGTCCTAATTAGCTGTTTATACGGAGATTTGGGAGTCCAGTGAATGTTTCTCCATTGCTTTTTAAACAGTAGAAGTCGCTTCCTTTGATTGATTCTTGTCATTGTGCAATAGCAAGTCTGATTCTAATGAACAATAGCTTGATGCAATAGCAAGTCTGATTTTTTGATGGAAAAAATTCGAATTTCCTACGATTTTTTCAGCGAATAATTAGCGCCAAATTTTGCAACGAATTTTCCCACAAATGTTGTTTTCATCGGAAATCGCCAACGAAAATTGAAATTTTTCGTCGGAAAAAAAATCGAATTTCAAACAATTTTTTCAATGAATAATTGCTGCCAAATTTTGCAACAAATTTTCCAACGAAAATTGTTTTCGTTAAAAATTACCAACGAAAATTGTTTGTCGGAAAAATTTGGGATTTCCAACGAATTTTTTTTTCGTTGGAAATTACCAACAAAAATTGCCCGTCGGAAAAATTTGCGATTTCCAACGAATTTTTTTTTCGTCGGAAAATACCAACGAATTTTTTTTTCGTTGGAAATTACCAACGAAAATTGTTTGTTGGAAAAATTCAACATTTCCAACGAACTTTTTTTTCGTCGGAAATTACCAACGAATAATTACCAACGAACTTTTCCAACGAATAATTACCAACGAACTTTTCCAACGAATTTTTCCGACGAATTTTTCCAACGAAAAAATTTTGTTGGAAATTACCAACAAAAATTTAAATTTTTCGTCGGAAAAATTTGCGACGACGAATTTCCAACGAATTTTTTTTCGTTGGAAATTCGTTTTCCAACGAATTTTGCCGAATTTTTCGTTGGAAAACTCTTGTTTTTTTGTAGTGTGATTGAACTGGTCCATGTTAAACTGTATCCAAGCAAGTCTCAATCGGCTGAAGAGGATAGTCATGGATACTTATATTGACCCATCTCCGTAGACCATATATGAAAGTGACTATTTGATCTACGGACCCCGTGTGCAAATCTCGTGAGAGATTCACATGATCACAATTGCCATAAACATGGTTCATATGCGCCCGGGTCTAAGCAAATAACTTCCTGATAGTCACTTTGAGCTTTGAGAAGCTACATAACGGTCACATGGACAGAACAAATTTGAAAAAATCAATTCAGACTTTTCCATCAATTGGAAGCTAACGAAGGTAATGAAAGGACTAATTTGAAAGACGACATCAAGTTTTAGGACTTAATTGATCCAAAATAAAGTCTTAGGACTACAATGACGGATCAATGCAAGTTTAGAACTTCCACTGTTCTTTTGAGTTCACTCAAACTCTGTGGCCCTAAATTTGGTTGACATAAAATAAGCTTGAAAATTAAAATTTTGTAGTTTTATCCTCGGTATTGCCCTCCTCGCTATCTGGTTTTCACGATCACAAGTTATGAGCGAGTACATAAGTATGAATATCCATAAATTTGGGATAGCTTTGTATAGCTTACATCTACATGCTCTAAATGAAATCAATATGAATTGTTGTCACGGTCAAGGTCGTCGAGTTGTTGCTTTTTGCTCAGCCTTTGTTGAATTACTTGCTTAGTAATACTTAATCATGTCTCGATCGATCCTGTCGGTTTTCTATAGTGAAAAGCAATGTAAAAAGAGCCTCCAATGCGGCTCCTTTGCTGTCCTTTCCCTATTATAGTCCCGCTTTTTCTCGAGGGTAATGAGATTTTGTACGTATTAGAGTGGAGAGAGACAAGTGCAGTTTCGATTGCACTACACGAGCTGTGTAGTTAACTGAAAGGTTTTGCGTTCGAGGCAAGGCGATCCGAGTTGCAGAATTCACACGCGCACGGGATCTTTCCTATGCACTGGGCGTGTGTGGTCATGGTCGAGGCTCGAGTCCCTTTCAGCTTTCTCATTTCGACTCACTCGACATTTATTCTTCTCCATGACATGCAAGGTCGACACCCTGCACGTACACATCTTGCGGGGTCTCCCTGTTCCTCATCCATCTGACCGTGAGATAAAACTCCGGACCCGCCGTCCAACAAGTGGCGGAAGCGAGTTCGTCCGTTTGCTAGCAGGAGATAAAACGGTATGCCCACTCCACGCAAGTCAAGCCTCCCAAAAGGTTTCGGGGGGACTCGAGGGTAACCATTCCATGTTGTGACCATTGGAGTCGGCTAGCACTAATCGATGAAGCTTAAGTCATCTCTCATCCGACGTGGGACTTGGAGCATCACAAGCTCGTACACATAAAGCACCAACGATCTCGTCAGTGATGGACCATATCCCCTAGCGATATTGCCTCCATTCCATATGCAATTCAATGTATTTTTATATTGTTCGCTGTCCTAAAAGCTTGTCAGGAACGGCACTTCGTCTGAACCCTGACGTTTTGACGATCACTCCCCATCATCGTTGGATCGGCTTGAGGTCCAGTCCGTTCTTGAATCACAAAACTTTATTGGCAAGAGTCCTGCTATGATACTATACGTAATGAATCGCTCCATTTCACAAGGGCTAAACCCTCAAAAAGAATTCTTAAGTGTAATCGGTGGCGATTACTTCAGGAGTGAGTTTCACTCGTCAATCATTTACAAATCTTCCTTCATTCAATGTAGGATCCAGAGTGTCATACAGATGAAGACCACAACATTCATGCCGATTTTTAGATGAATGAATATTGTGGAGATCTGAACTTTAGATGAATGAATATTACTTGGCAGAGTGTGAATACCTAATTCTTTTAGTTAGTCGCCATTTTATTTGTGTTTTATCTGGAATAAAGAGGAACAAATCAGGTGCCGCATCAACCTAAGACAGCTGATCTTTTGGTCTCGAATGGAAAAGGACTTTTTGTGATATTTTTTTCCACGATACTGACAAGAAAGGAACAAGATTGATATGAACAACAAGCATTTGGTGAGGGCCATGTCTAATTACGTGTTAGATTACGGTTCAGACATGGCTGTACGCTAATTGAACCTTTTGTCTATTTCAAACCATATAACAAAGGCGACACTTACACGGAGGAGGATAATCCCCTCACGGGTGTAAAACAACGGAATTTCGAGTAAAAGAAAAAAATTGATCAATCAATCCTAAATCTATTATGCATATGTCAATTTAGTCCTAAACTTTCTAATTTTGTCGATTTAGTTCTAAACACTTGCACGAAATTTTAATGTAGTCTCTCTAGCAATTTTTCGCCAGAGATCATTGATATAGAAGTATTCCACGTAAGATGGTCGGCGATGATTGGATCACCATATTAGCGATTTCCGGCGAAAATTGGCCAGAAGGATTTCATTAGAATTTCACGCAAATGTTTAGAATTAAATTAGCAAAATTGAAAAGTTTAAGACTGAATTGGCATCTATACAGTAGGTTTAAGATTGATTATGTAATTTTCCAAAAAAAAAAAAATCACAAAAGTGGTGGACGGCTTTGTTAGCGTTAGAGATATCATTCTGTATGGTAGGAATATTACTATCTTTTATATTGTGTAAAATCTTGTATCACCCAAGATTCTTTAGCTGTATTGAAGTATTGAGTCTCTTTAATGGTCTAGATTCCTTTAGTGCTGAAGTCTATATATAAACCATTATCTCATTCATTAATTAGATACAAAAGTTTAATTATCCGCTTATCTAATAGTGATACTCCTAAAAGGAATTTGAATATTCACTTATTACTAATTAATTATATATATTTACTATTAAAAAAAAAGATGTCACATCTTTTAATATTGAAGATAAAGAAACATACATTCCCATTATCAGTTAACAAGTTTGCAATATATATACAAAGATAAAAAGTTCTATTCCTTGTATATCTGAAATAAGTTTGCAACATATAAAGGATTGCAATATAATTTATAAGCTATTTAATATTATACAATCCAATCTAATATAATATATCATTGTCAAGTTGGGATTAAATTCTTGGGCAATGCGGCACGACATCCGTGTGCATGAACTATGAGGTGGCTACATGCACCAATAATATAGAATGTGTATCGTATTAGCCATATCACTACTGATTTGGACAATACTTGTTAAGTGTTTTTTGTTGCAATTTCAATTAATTTAAATCTATAAAGTAAAGGTGGATCTAATTTGATGTTGATGCTCCAACTGGCATGTGTAATTAATTTATATTTTTTTTCTTTCTCCTTAAAAATAAGAATTACTACAATATTATATAAACAATTCGATTGTTATAATTAATGTATGCCATTAAGTATTCAGTCATAATTAGTCGATTTGTCCATTGAATCTACCGAATTTAGGAAATTTTCCAGTTCACCATCTGTAATGATACTTGCGCTATTGAATTACCTGCATCAACTTCCATGACTGGTGCTTATGGAGAAAGTAAAAAGATGAAGTTGCAGAACAGTTGTTGGTGCTACAAATCCCACTATATATATTGCAAATGAATGAACATTTCTAATGCCTTTTAATTCTCTATTTTTGCCTTTGTTTTTGGGATAAGCTACTTATTCTTCATGTCGACGTTTGCAAGTGGAGGTCGGGGAAGAATTGCAAAATCAATCCTAAACCCGTTTGTACACATTTAAATTTGGTCATATACCTTTAAGGTAAATTAACAGAATCCTAAACTTTTTGGTGAAGGTGCAATCAAGTTGTCCTAGCCAAGATTTGAAATATCTGACATAGCAATCCAGTCATTGTCGATTATCCTAAGTATAGCAATTGGCACTATGACGTTAACAAATTTAAAAGAAACGAGGTTGTTTTTTCTAAATTTTTCGATTTTATCATTTCTTTCTTTTTTTTTTTCTTTTCTTCTTTTCGGGTAAGAAAATGGTAAATTTCAAGCTAACTCGTTCATCCTCCTCGTCTCCCTCCACTTCATCTCTGAATTCTCTCTCTCTCCTCTTCCGTCATGGCAGCCGCCATCAAAGTCGTCATCGGTCCCTTCACAAAGCCAACAGGTATCGCGCCTCATCCCCACCGTCGATATTTATAATGTATTTTCATCGATAGTTGTGCCTGGCTCCTTTTCAATAATTTATTATGGATATTTTTATCTCATTAACAACAATTACAAACAAATAGTTATGCTTTAATACACATTTCCCGAAATTCTAGGTGTACCTTTCATACCCAGATGATCATTATCCGAAGCTAAGTTACAACTTTCAAGGTTATTGAGATAACCAACCGTCACTTGGTACTAGAACCATCGCCGGATATCAGAATTAATACTCATACTTCAACTGAAATCGACATGTTCTTTCATTTCTCAACTCCAACACTCATCAAATTTTTCATAGTTAGATTGTTGACGACCATGATCAATTAGCAACGATCCTCACAAACAATCTTCTATGCGTTGGTCGTCCATCTCTACAAGATGATCTTCAAGTCGATCGCCTCAACCATGAGTGACTTCCCTCGACTGGCCCTTACCGCAATCGACCGATTCCATCATCCGTCGTCAATAGAGAAAGTCGATCGTTTTTAGGTGTAAAGAAGGACCATATTATCTTTTCATCTCTTGTCGAAGATTCTCCAATCAGGGACGGAGGAAAAAGCGGGCCACCCTCGATTGGGTGGCCGGGCCGATGCTCTACCAAAGAGAGGGGGGCTGAGGAAGATCTTGCTGGCTTTTTCACAAGAAACCAAACCACCGTGGGGTTTTGTTATTCTTTGCTTTTTTCCTATCACCTCTTTTTCTAAGTGGGAATCTCCACTTAATACGTGAAACAACTCTAAAAGGAAACAACAACGGTGTGAATGGGGGGACCCATGGCTGTCGGTTGGTCACCCCGTTGGGTTGCAAGGAGAAGGACCGATGATCCCATCTTTCTTCCACCTCTCTCTCTCTCTCTCACTTTCTCTCCTTCGTATGGTGGATATCAATGCATATGTCCACCCAAAAACCCAGGAAAAACATTAAAAAAACAACACTAAATTCAGACCACCAATCTTCTCGACAATTTGCCATGAAATCCCCATCTAATTTACGGGCATTGCCACGGGCGGACCGCTGATCGAGCCAAGACGTGGTCGGGTCACAATCCGAGGAACACACCGATCGAGCCAACACGTGAACTGAGTGGCGACACTTCAGGTCCACCGGTCCGAGACTCTCCTCCCCCCGTTCTTTGTGAATCTGGGGGCCAAAAACAACCCTGAAAGGAAGACATCGATCCCTCCTAAGCATGCCGTAAATAGAGTAGATAATGATAGACAGCATGTTATTATCATCTTATGGCTATGTAAACAGCTTTTTAGGTTTCCAATTTATAGGTTCTTTCCTGCGGGTCCTAGCAACGCACCCTTTTCTTCTCATTTGGTAATATCGTAGCCTCGACATCTATGACATGATTAACCATCACATGTTTGGTACTATAAACGATACCCCCTCCAATTAGGACTGGTAGGACAAGGAAAGCTTACTCTAGTCGAACAAGTGCACATGGAAGAGGAGGAATAGTCGAAATTGTGTTAGGTACGAAGAATACCAACGTGAGAGAACAAGCGATGAACTGGTTAATTTACATAGTTACTATGTCAAGAGCTAGGGAAAGGGGTTAATATGCATTTTCAATCATGCTATAATTCCAATTAATGTCCATTCTGAATTTTTCAAATTTAGTTACTCCTAGTAAGCATTTTATTTAGTTTTAGGATTTGACCGTACCAATTAGTATGAGCAATAGATGTACAAATGGGAGCTCGAAAGAGCCACTAGCCAACAAAAGAAAGGGAAATTCAGTACTCAACCTAGCAGGGATGATCAACTCTGTTGACATATGGAGGAGGAAAAGATGGTCCCTTTAGCAATTCGTTTTCTTCTTTTTCTTTTTAGTTTCTTTGGAGGAAGAGGCTGCACGTTTAAATTCATCTGTTTAGAATGGAATAATGTGACGCATATCCATTCAAAAATTCACAAAATTTCTTTTTATAAGTCAGGAGTATGTTTGTAATTAGTGGCTATATTGAGGAGAACTAGCACAACAATCCATTGTCATGACCTCCACTTAAATTTGGACTATCCAGAGTAGCAAAGTATGAGAATACCCTTACCATTGGGTCCATCCCAATGTGGATAAATTATCTACAATTAAAGGTCTTTTTAGCTTATTTTAACGTCCTTCAGAAAGTCATTGAGTAATATGCTTTCAAAATGTAACAAGCTCTATTCCATGTATTCACAAGATTAACATGCTGGCAAAACCTTGGTTTAATGGGGGGCCTAACAAGCAAAACTGACCAAACATTGAGCAGATTTTTTTTTTCAGCTTATGACACATATCAAAGAGAAAAGAAGCTCTGGAAGGGTAAAAAAAAGCATAAGCTCTTTGCGAACTCTATGAATTAACCTCAAACATTTTCCAAGTTCATCTCAAGAGTGGGAAGAGTGGTTCGGTCTTATATACTCTCTCTCTCTCTCTCTCTCTCTCTCTCTCTCTCTCTCTCTCTCTCTCTCTCTCTCAATGTCTCAGTGATTATCCCACCCCACATAGATCAATTCATTTGATCCATTCTAAAAGAAGGGGGGTCAAAAATCATCTGCATGGCAAAGCAATAACTGATGAACAAGAGTCTTTACGTGGATGAAATAGCTTTTCATATTTATGATCTAAACACCCCCAAGTTTGAAAACTCTTTTGATATATAGTAGGGGAGTCCTAACTTGGCATCTATTCAATGAGGTGGGGTTGCCTTAGCTCAATTATTATCTGGACCATTATCTTTCCTCCCCCCCAAGAAAAAAAAATCAAAGGAAAAATTAATGTGATAGCAAAGTGTACATAGAACAACATCAAAACTTACCTTGTCAAACGCACACATTATTAATGCTGTAGGCTCAAAAATCAAGCTTGCTGCTATTAACATCATATGTTCATCAACTCGTAGGTTTCTTTTTCACTCTTTTCATTTGTATTTTTATTTTTTTGTGATTTTTGCTTTTAGTCTTTCTTTCAAACCAGGACCCCACCAAGTTTGTCAATGTCACTACTCATTGATTCTCATTAATCAAAACTCCCCACCAAGAAATGAAAAGAAGGAAAAAAAGGATCATAAGTTTAAAAGAATCCAATGCTGACGATGACCTCAACTGCCCAAGAATTGAAACTATTTTGCAGCATGTAAGTACCGAAATCCCACCTCCACATAAAAGAAGAAAATAAGAAGAAGAAGAAGAAGAAGCCATTGACTTTCATCTCACATGGAGCAACAAGTGTTTCATGCATAGTCTTGGGTAGGACCATATGCCATCAATGCCATGTAGAGGCGCCTCAGTTATTCTGGTGAAAACCAAGGGCAATTATTCAATCTTTCTTCCCCTGCTTTTCGATAACATTAATGTGTGTATATATATGCTGTGCAGGCTGAGGATGAAGATGCCCATCTTTTGATAACGATACTCTTGTCATCAATCATCTTCTTCTACTGTTGCTGCTCCTCCTCCTCCTCCTCCTCCTCCTCCTCCTCTTCCTCCTCCTCTGTTCTTCTTGCTTTTGTGCAGTCACTTTACTTTTGGGCAAATATTCCCCCCTTCTTTTTTTTTCACACTTTATCATAATCTGCAAATTCGACCGCTTTTGATATCAATGGGGATTGTGGGAGTCGTACGATGTTGCGTATAAAATAGTGTTTGACTAATAAAATAACGAAATCTTAGGGGGTCGCACAGTAACGAAAGGAAAAAAATAATGGTGTGGTAATGATGAGAGAGAGGGACACTGGTGGGCGCAGGATAAGCACGTGGGCTTCGCCTTTCCCTTAGCACGCTGCCGTTTTCTTTTCTCCTCTCGGGGACAAAGGTTAGAGCTTAAGCTTGAAACCCTTCTTCTTATTCCTCTTGAATTTACATAAAAAGACTAAGAAAAGAGGCAAATTTTGCAGTGGCATAACATATTTCTTTCCCTCTGGTCCAGGTAGAATATTTGCAGTGAATGATTGCCGTCAGTTTCTGCTTGTTGGGAGTGCCACGAATCCAGCATTTCGGGTGGGTAATCTCCTGTCTTTCTTCATAAAAATCAAGTCTTTATCTATTTCTGGGCAATTTGGGATTCTTGGGTTATTTAGCATTCTTTATCTTTTTTTTTCTTTTTGTGTTTTAACTCAGCTGTGGTAAATGATTGACTTGGTGGGGAAGTGGCAAGGTGGGTATTGGGTATGTGTTTGATCTTGATGGGGGGGGGGTGATTCTTTGTTTTTGCACGTCCAAATCAAAAAAATAAGCCATGGAATTTGACCGAGAGGACATGGGCCTCGGGGCTGTGTTTGATCTCGTAGGTTTCTGTCACCTTACAGCACCTATTCATTTACCATAATTCCAATTCCTTTATTTAATTCATAAGCAACACTTCACCACCCCCGCAAACCAAATGGTTAGCTCTTGGTCATCGGTTCTTCTTGGAGAAATTCTCTTCCCTCTAATAACGTTTCTATCCTCTTCTTTTCTCTTTGCTTGGAAATAAAAAACAGAGACAATTTACAGTTCTTGAAGTCCAGGGTCTCTGTTCTGGCCATTTAACTTCAAGTTGGCTCGCAGAGTTGGGAATTCATTGAATCCAAGCAATAAGAACGAGTGGACTTGACTCTGGTTTGGTCTCCACAAGCTCTCTCTCTCTCTCTCTCTCTCTCTCTCTCTCCTTTGGTTGGAGGGAGTCTCAAATTGAGAGTCTTGGGCAGCATCAGGAGTAGCAAAGTCTCCAAGTCTTCACATCTTGTTGCGTACCTAATCGGATGATCAAGTGAAAGCTAGAGGGACGATTTACGGTAACAAGTGAAGTCATGAAGTTTATGAAGCTCGGATCTCGGCCGGACACTTTTTATACTACTGAAGCAGTGAGGTACCTGTGGACTAGACTAAGAGTGAATTTTCTCTTTGATTTCTTCTTCAAGTTTGTGGAATTGGAGGTTGAGCTCATGAATTGAATTCTTCTGGATGCAGGTCAGTGTCTTCTGAAGTGTCCAGTGACCTCATAGTACAAGTGAAAGGAACTAGATATTTGCTCCACAAGGTATATATTGTTCGGATTGAACATCCTTGAATGAATCTTTAGCTTTATATTTTAAAGGTGATTCTGGAATGTCTGTTATTCTGATTAATTTCGCGTCGCACGCAGTTTCCCCTCCTCTCGAAGTGCTTGCGATTGCAGAGACTCTGCTCGGAGTTGCCTGAATCATCGCAGCACCATATTGTCCAACTTCCTGATTTCCCAGGCGGTGTTGAGGCATTCGAGCTGTGCGCCAAGTTCTGCTACGGGATCACCATCACTCTAAGTGCCTACAACATCATCGCTGCTCGATGTGCCGCTGAGTACCTCCAGATGTCCGAGGACGTCGAGAAGGGCAATCTGATATACAAGATTGAGGTCTTCTTCAATTCATGTATTCTTCACGGTTGGAGGGATTCAATTGTGACTCTGCAGAGCACCAAGGCCTTCCCCCTGTGGTCCGAAGACCTCGGAATCACCAGCAGATGCATCGAGGCAATCGCAAGCAAAGTCCTGACAAACCCGTCGAAGGTTAGTCTATCTCATAGTCACTCCCGTCGCGGCCGGGATGATATGTCTTGTAATGGAGCTGAGAGCCAGAGGCATAGATTGGCAGTTAAGGGTTGGTGGGCCGAAGATCTAGCCGACTTGGGGATCGACCTTTATTGGAGAACTATGATAGCCATAAAATCCGGAGGAAAAATACCCTCCAATTTGGTTGGCGATGCCCTGAAGATTTATGCGTCTCGGTGGCTGCCAAACGTATCAAGAGCTGGGAATGCAAAGAAGCAAGCCGTGTCCGACTCAGATTCGGACTCTAACAATGAAGAGCTTGCTTCAAAGGACCGGCTTCTTCTGGAGTCGATAATTAGCTTGCTTCCTGCAGAGAAAGGCGCAGTTTCATCCAGTTTCCTGCTGAAGCTCTTGAAGGCAGCAAACATCCTAAACGCGTCTTCTTCTTCAAGAATGGAACTGGCCAAGAGAGTGGGGCTGCAACTGGAGGAAGCAACGCCGAACGATCTCTTAATTCCTCATCTGTCTCAGGCGAACGAGACATTGTACGATGTGGACATAGTGATGACAATTTTGGAGCAGTTTATGATACAGGGTCAGAGTCCCCCAACCAGCCCCATGAGATCGAAGCTCGAGTGTGAGAGGAGGAGGTCTCGGTCAGCCGAAAACATCGATATCGAGTTTCAGGAAAGCAGGAGGTCGTCTTCAGCATCGCACAGCTCAAAGCTGAAGGTAGCAAAGATCGTTGACACTTACTTGCAAGAGATCAGCCGCGATGTTAATTTGCCACTGGCAAAGTTCGTAGCTCTCGCTGAAGCGGTCCCGGAATTCGCAAGGGTAGATCACGACGACCTTTACCGAGCCATTGACTTCTATCTAAAGGTAAATGACATCAAAATAGGTAAATGGCATCAACATGCTTTAGGTCTAGCAATCATTGTCAACATAGGTGGTAAGTCATTATCAGCAGTAGATGACCAACTCCCTTGACCTTGGGACTCTTGCTCTTGTTGCAAACTTTTCACTGGCAGTTAGTATTCTGGTGAAAGTGGACTTATGTCCCTGATAAATTTATGCAAAAGGGGAAAATAGATCTGACTTCACTTGGTCATGTGTCGTGCGTCAGATAACCTTAACTATGTAACTGACATGGATTCATAGTACTACTTCTGCAGCACAGTCTTGGATTATGTCATAAGACTAAGTTCACGGTTTAGCCAGATTTGTTCCTAAGATGGATGAAACTTCGTACAATCTATTTCAATTCTGGGACAAATTTCTGTTTTAGCCTCACTCGCTTTGGACAATCCTCATTGCTAGCTCTGAATTCTGATTATGATCTGATTATACATTACTTGTTTGATCTCTTACACAGGCACACCCGAATCTGAACAAGAGTGAAAGGAAGCGTCTGTGCCGAATCCTGGACTGCAAGAAACTATCCATGGAAGCCTGCATGCACGCAGCGCAGAACGAGCTCTTGCCTCTGAGGGTGGTGGTGCAGGTCCTCTTCTTTGAGCAGGCACGAGCCACAATGGCAAGTGGCAAGGTCACTGAGCTCCCAGGCAACATCAAGGCGCTCCTGGCAGCGCACGGCCTTGACTCGTCCAGAACTCCAGCACCATTAAGCACCACAACGAGCATCCTCCCCGAGGACCAGTGGAGCGTCTCAGGCCTGAAGTCTCCCAGCAAATCAAAGCTCTCGACGTTGAAGATGAAATTGGCTGAGGACGACGACTTGGACGACAACGACGATGCACAACATGACAGAATGTCGAGGAGTTCTATTGTCAAGGCTTTCTGCGCAATCCCGGCGCGGCCCAAGAAGATGTTCAGCAAGTTTTGGTCCAACAGTAGAACTACTGCCAATGATAAGAACTGAGTGAAGAATGAAAATTTTTTGGGTCTTGCTCCATTTTGGGGATGGTAAAGTTGAATGCATAACTCATACTCTGCCCTGTTCTCTCTCTGTTCTAGTTTTCTTTCTCACCCTTTTGCCAAAACCAAGAAAAAGAAGTTGCCTTGTAACCTTTAGGAGGAGAGACACTCTTGAGAGAATCTCAATGTGCATTGTCAATTAGCATAATCTATTATTTTAATAAGGTGGGAGAGATCTTCATTTTTCAGGACATGAGAGGGAGAGCCAAATCTCCTGATGAATCTTGTTCTTGCAGACACAGCTTGGTTAGGATTATTTCTTGGGGACTCTTGGTTGTACATTGCAGTAAAATGGGGTGTTGTGGGGGGGGGGGGGGTAGGTGGGGGGGGGGTAGGGGGTGTAGGGGGGGACCAAAATTATTTGTGTTTGTTCATATATAGCTGTTGCAATGCCTGTTGTCTCTTGTCTTCTCTTGCAGCTCAGTTGGATCCTCAGCTCTGTGTCTAAAAACTTTTCATTATTGATCATGCTGTCTTGCATCTGACTGAATTATTGCAGATCATGGAGTTCTTTCTTGTGTTTCTTTCCGAACCCTCATTGCCCTTCATTCACACGCACCTCTTTGTTTGGACTTGCAAGCCCCCTCTGAAACTGGCACCGAATTCAAATTTATTTCAGCCGGTTGCTGTCTCTTTCGGTATCGACTTTTCTTGTCACCACAAAGTAGTGACGTTTCTCGGTCCTGCTGACAACTAAAGGGGTATTACTGGGAAGCAGTTCGGTGTATATCCAGCGATGGTGTTAGAGCATCGAGAGAACATTTCCCTAGTACGACAGAATCGAGAAGGACGCATTTTTGGTGTACCTTTTATCGTGCCCACGATAAATACTGGGTAGCCAAGTGCGGAGCGGATGCTTTTCATGGGGAAATTTGGCAAAGAAAAGTCAGAGATGTTTGAATTTAGGAGGTTAATGTGGCTAAAGCTTTTGTCCCGTGCTGCCAATCATTTTTTCAAGTTAGATTGGTGACACGTAATTGAACTCCTACATTTTATAGCGCACCAATCACCAAAAGTCGAGAGCAACCAGCAAGTCATGCTCCCCATTTTATGATAATATAAAGTCTGTTTTTTTTTTTTCGTCCGAATGAGAATCTATAATCTAGACTGTGAATTAAATGGTGTGTTTGTTTAGGAAAAACTTTATAATAAAGGAAAATGATTTTCGAAAAATCATTTTTTAGGAAAATATTTACTACTTTTCAGATTAAAAATTCATTTTCCTAACTTTAAGCATGGATATTTAATTTGGTAAATGATTTTCTGTTGACCGATCCATTTCAGCAAATCAAACGCGTGAAAGTCTATGAAACTATTTCACGGATAATTTTTTTATTCAGACAAACACCCCTAAATTCAATTTCTTCCAAATGAAGTATCGAGCACACCACTAACAAGTCTACAACGTACAACTTCTCAATTACCTTGATAAAAAAGGAGAAAATTTCAAAACCATCTCCGATCTTGTAAAGACTCGATCCTGCGAGGGCAAGGAGTGGTCTTCAGAGCCAGAGGTCTTGGACAAGGAGCAGCTCCTCGCAGACTTTGAGGATGGCGACAGGGACAGGAATGAATCGAATCCCACGTCGCCCGGGTGTGATGAGGTGAAATGCCAAATATGTGGTGGTACTTGTCCTAACTTGTAACGAGGCATTTTCTGGGGCGAAGCCCAAAAGAACAAAACCATGTGGCTTTGGCCCAAAGCAGATAATATTGTTATGAGTGAGCCTTGGGCGTCACAGTGGTATCAGAGCCAAGCACAGCCGGAAGTGTGTGGTTTGGGGACGAACCAGGCAGAATCTGGTGGGCCTGTAATGACTCGGTCCTGCGAGGGCGAAAAGTGGTCATAGGGGCTAGAGGGCCTGGACAAGGAGTGGCTCCTAGTAGGCTTCAAGGATGATGACGGGGGCATGAATGAACCGAATCCCACATCACCTAGGTATGGTGAGGTGAAGTGCCATATAAGTGGTGGCACTTGTCCTAATTTGTAACGAGGCATTTTCTGGGCGAAGCCCAAAAAAACAAAATTGTGCGAGCTCCGACCCAAAGCGGATAATATCGTTACAAGTGGACCTTGGGCGTTACAGATCTTCACCACCACCAACCTTAGATCTTTGAAACCTACATTTTACATCTTCGGACAAAAGACCCAATTCCTAATGACCCATTTACAATTTAGCCACCTCCAAAAAAGAATCCAAGAAAACCCTAAGCTCTTAGAAAATAGCAAATTAGACAATAAGTAGATAACATTTATCGATGGTAGATTCAATTTGAAGTCTAATAGTGAGATTCAGGATGCAAATGTCGATGAGGATGCAAATTGATGTGATCGTAGAAAGTGAGGGTGGTTTCCGAAGTTTAAAAGTGTGCATGTATATAAATAGAAAACTTTATAAAGTTCACTAAACGTTCTAAACCCTAAATACATAAAGAAATTGAGGTAAAAACTTTTAAATAAGTGCAATCAAATCTTAATTTATCAATTAAGTCATTGGCACCGAAGTTGCATATGTGAGGAAACAAGTATCCAAAAAATCCTAAATTATTACATTGATGTCAATACAATTTAAAACATTTCAATTAGACCAATTTAATCATAAACCTTTTACATTTGTATCAATCGTGACAAGGCAAGTGCTGACATGGACATTTTTAAATATTATTTTGAATTTTTATTAACTTTCATGGTTTTTTTTTTCTTTTTTCTTTCTCTTTACCTTTTTTTATGGTTCGGGCCCTCACTATGGCCAGCGAGTGCTCATGGGCCCTTGCTATGGCTAGTGAGTGCATCGTGGCACTTGTCCAGATCTAGTGTGGGCTGCCACGCCCTAGCTGTGGCTGGTGAGGGCCCAAGCAAGCGCCACCATGCCCTCATCGGCCACAGTGACGGCCCGAAAGCCCCTTGCCCAAATCTGGGCTAGGTAAGGGGAATCGTGGCTCTTGCCAAATCTAGGTGAGACCACAACACTCTTGTCCAATACCAATGACCCTCATTGGCCCTCAGCCAAAAAACAAATAAAGAGAAGAAAAGAAAAAAACCATAAAAATTTCAAAATATTATTTTAAAATGTCAATGTTAGCATTAACCGCACCACGTAGGATGTCAGCATTCACGTTAGCGATTTCAGACCAAAATTTGCTAGACAGACTCAAATTGCACAAATGCAAAATATTTAGGAGTGAATTGGCATCAATACAATATGTTTAAAACTTTTTTGATACCTTCCCCGTATGTGAAGATCAAGAAATGTTAAGTGGTAGACCAAAACATCATTTTTCTATAGAGGTGTTTATAAGTTGATTGCAACCTCTAGCGAGTATTTATGATTTGATTACATTACCTAAAAGGTTGGGGACTCAATTGCTTTCAAATGAAGATATGGTAATCCGATTATCACATTGATTAAAATTTAGGATTTGATTTCGCTAGCACACAAGTCTCTGTCTTAGATAACGTGCTACGGGGGCGATAAACATACTTAATCATACTAAGTTGTTAAGGATGATCGAGGGCATCATTTTGATGTGTAATTGTGGAAAGTATTTTCATAAGCAAAGGTTGGCCAAATGCAAGTTTGATGACTGTGCCATGATGTTGATGATTTGTACATGGAATGAACCGGAAAGTAGAAACACTATAAAATGATTTTGTGCCTTAGTATGCCATTATCCCAAGAACCCCCTTCGAACATATAATAATGCCATATTTGCATGTTAAAGGGGAAATCATGATATCAATCTTGCCACACCAAGCGTAAAGGCAGGCTATGCTTGCTTTGTGAATATCAATGAGGATCGCAATGAATAGATCTGTTCATGAGCCATGCCAATGGCTGTCATGCAAGCTTGTTGTCCATCATCATTTTGGTCATGAAAGCCATCATCATCATTATTATTATAATTATTAGTATTATTATTATACTTTGCATTATCGATGAAAAATCAACTTTTAGGTGTCCGTCGAACTTATGCTGTCAACACTCGATTCAGATATTTCTTCAATTATGCATCTGCACTGGTCCGTCTTGTGGATGCCGACTTTTGCCTCTAGGAAGCTAAATTTATGCTATGGATTCATTATTGGTCCCCCCGTTTTCCTTTTTTTTTTGTCTTTTCTTTTTTCTGTCGTTGCTCAATTTTGGAGAGAAAATAGAATTTTCATTTTTAATGAAGTAATGTAGGTTCGATTAAAAAAATGCTAGCAAAATTACCCGCGCATATTGCACGTAAAAAGTGATATGATGAATGAATCAACGATCTAAAAGATACTTATTTACACAGAAAAATTGCGAACGAACATGCATAAATTATATATGGTATAACATACAAACATACATATGTATGGCTAAAGATGTTATAATGTCCTTTATTTAATCAATTCTGGATTACAAGGACGGGTTGAACTCAATTCCGAAGTTCATAAGTCATGTTGAGCGAATTGACTAGTTGTGGTGCATGATGATCAACATACTTTTAGATGGGCTATAGGATATCTAAAATGACAAAAGTTTAAGTCAGCTCGTTTAATTGTCAAATTGAAGAAAAAACGATTACTTAAATACCTCTGACAAAAATTTCAAGCTAAAAAATTTACGTGACATTTATAATTAAAAAATTGAAAATGAATTGCCATTTTTTTTTAAAGAAGTCTGGTCCACAAGAACGTGCAAAAGGACATCGCTCAATATAATGTGGTTGGGTAGGGCATAAACGACGTCGCACACAAGGTAGGTTATAGAGCTTCATCGTCTTCAATGCTGGCTGCTCGTCGCACCACTCTCCCCATCACTATCGTTCGCTCACCATTGTCATCGCTCACTTACCATCGCTTGCTTGCCATCTCTATCGCTCTCACTCGCTTAGGTTCGTCATCCTCTCTAAGTCGCTCAATAGAAGGGAAATATTAGGAATCGGAGGCAAAAATTAGGCTCTTGAGTATTCCATGTTCATCCAAACTTGATCTCAGCCCTTCTTGGACGCCATTTTCATGGTGCAACCCACTGTGTGTCCCGCCTATCCAAAACAGAGCAGAATAGAGCAAGTTGAGGTCGAGGCTATTTAAGGTAGATTCGACGATTCCGAGAAGCTTTGGTTTGTATATGAGCGTCGAAAGGGATAGGGGCACAAGGATGAAGCACCGCCATGAAGCGGGTCACTGATGAAATACACAAAATCAATGAAAAATGCCAAAACGGGAGCTCTCAGGTCCTTCTCACCAATGGCAATTTTAGGGAAAACCGGGGCTTCAATAGTCGTCGCTGAGCCGTGGGACGAGCATGTGGAGCTTTAGGAATGGCCACTGGAGGTAGCGAGGGGGTATTCATTGATTTAGTCGGAGGAGGAAGAGGGGTTGCTTGGTTTCATCTGATGCTGCGGAGCTCAGTTGAAGAAATGGAAGAGAGAGAAAAAGAGAGAGAGTTGAACGACGTTGTTCATCAAGAAATTGATCGTTAGGTTTTTCTTGTTGAACGATGTCGTTTGGGGTCGTGTAGGCAAATGAAACTTGTTGAGCAACGTTGTTTTTGGCTTTCTATGAGGATCCAAATCTCTGGCAAGCCATGTAGTCGGAAAAAATATTAAAATATTGACATATCATATTTTTGGCATCAAAGATCAAAGTTAACACCTAAATGATCAATTTTTTGTGTTGAATAAAACGCGGTACTTAAGTAATTCGAAAAAAACTATTAACACCAAAGCGAGCGCCGTATGAAACTTTTGACATTTATAGTATTCTTGTGTCTATTTAGATGTGTTGATTTCATGCTAGATCAAATTTTATTCTCACGTTAGAAATTATCTATCATGCACAGAGAGTCCTCAACATGTACCAACGCTATCAATAGTTCTGAGTCTTTAGATTGGTGCGATCAAGTTCTTGGCTCTTTTAGAACTTGTGTGTCAAGTCCTAGAGATGAATTGTGTTGAGAATTACCAACACGGTATTGAAAACACTCGTATTAGAGTTTTGGATTGCGCTTTTTAATTTAGCCGGTTTAGTATTTAATTGCATTTTTCAATGAAGATTTAGGACTTAATTGCACCAATTGAAACATTTAGGACTTTGATTCTATTTGTACATAAGGTATTGTAACTTTTCTCTCGGTTCTATCTAACACAAGCATTAATATGGAGATTGTATCAAGCCCATAATGTGAGAGTAGAAGATGTTGGACTTTTTGGCCTGAGTTGGGCCGACCATGATGGGCTAACTCAACCCAAGAAAGCAAAAAATCTCCAAAGAAAACTGCAAGCAATCGAAAGATCAAAATAATGTCCACGATCAAGAACCATACATGATTTCATTGTTAAACATACAAGAAATTAGGAATCGATAAAATTGATGTGTACATATAGAATCCTAGACCTAAGGTGATTACCGATCCACTTAATAGATACTAACGGTTTAGACTTAGGAATGGATCGAATCATAAGATAAGAATCAACCATCGGCAAATTTCGATAACTACGGATTGATGGATTGAACTGACCGAAAGTCTTGTTTATTGTACTTCTTCGGCATTATTGATGTCAAATGATTCACCATCACAAGAACTAGACCTAGCAAAAGGCGTTGGAAAAAAAAGCGGATCATATGCGCCTAGCCGAGGAGGGGCAGGCAAGGGTTGATGCCTCTTCGAGCCCCCACAACTTATTTCAATAGGCCTAAAAAGGTCAAGGATTTGAACTTCTTAAAGTTAGGAATATGGCTTAGGTTCCTAAATTTCATGTTAAGGGTATGCCCACTTATAACAAAACGTTACGAGCTAATCGTATAAGTGAAAGGGAAGGGCAAAGTGAAGTTCATCTGCCATGCCTTCAGCCTGGGCGTAGGAATGAATGACCACGGTGGTAGTACATTCTGGTGTAATAGAAAGGCTGGTGATTTGGCGAGAGTTCTTGATAAGGGATGATCTATTATATAATAGAAGGAATAGAACAAGTTGCCGGAATTTCAACACTGAGGTGTGGCCGTTCTCTTTAGATTTTACTTTTTAACTATTTCTATTATTCATTCATTGCTTGTTATATATCATATTTGCTTTAGGTGATTATTGATGAATAGGAAATTCTTGTTTCTTAACATGATTATCTCTAATTTACACAAATAAAGATTCACGATCTTGTTATTAAGATTTAACATACGTTTTCACGAAAACCCATCAATGGATACATATTCAAAAATGAGTAAAGTTATATCATTTCGTTGGTAAACATACAGAAAATTACAAATCTATTAAAAATCGATGGATACATTTCAGAACTTATAGTCACTAGTGATTGATAGATTCGCTTTCAATATAGGTGATTACCTGTTCACATGATTGATCCAAACCGTTTAGATCTCGAACCGAACCAAATCAAATCGTGTTTTGCTGATTGAAGAAAACCCTCTCTACGAGACTTCTTCAGTGTTTTGCTGTCAAATAATCACAGTTAGAAGAAGTAGACGTAACAAAAGGTTTTTAAAGAGTTGATCATGTGTAGCCAGCCGAGGTTAGCGATTTGAACTTTATCACGGTGACAATTACGGCTCAACCCCCCAAGCTTGTGGCCCAATTTCTTAAATTTCATGATAAGGTGCGGCTACTTATGAGAAATATGTTAAGGTGTGGCTATTCTTTTTAATGTCGTACTTTTTAACTATTTTTATTATTCATTGCTTGCATGTTGTATACATGTAAATCAACTTTACTTGAGGTGATTGATGAGGAAATATTTGCTTCTTAACATAATCACTTATAATTTACGCAGTGAAAATTTACAATCTCTGATTGAATTTGGTTTTTAACTTAAGTGAACTGCTGATGTAATTAATCTTTCATGTCTTTAAAAAATGTGAAACTTTTAAATACTCTAAATATAATTTTATTTCAGTTGCTATCTTATTATTTTCATATCAATCTAAAATTGAAAGATGCTTTCAAGTTCTATATTGATTCTTTTCAGTTGCTATCTTATTATTTATTTCTTCCATGTCAACCTCTGGCCATGTCATGTAGGACGGTCGGCACTAGCTAGACCGCCATATCAGTGATTTCTAATCTAAATTGACTGGATGGATTATATTGAAAAATTGTTAAAAAAATTTAGGATTATATTGGCCAAATTGAAAAGTTTAGGACTCAATTAACATCCATACAATGGGTTTATAACTTTTTGAGTAATTTTGTTAGAAATGGTAAAGTAGACTAGTCTAAATTCACATATATCAAGCGTGGGAAAAGGACACTAGAAATAACATAACTTTCATACGGCGCTTGCTTTAGTGCTAAAACTTTTCGTCTAATCACTTAAGTTCCCAATCGAAGAAAACACAATCACTTAAGTGCATCTGGTAAGATGTCTTATGTGACTTTATAAATAAAATGTTAAACCAGACGTCGCTTTTTTATATAAAAAAAAAAACAAGAAGAAGAAGAAGAAAGAAACAAGTCTAACGTGAACAATGAAAAGGTCATTCCATACCTAAATGATGTCGCGCCTTAATCTCTATGTCAAATAGACAATCTCTCTCTCTCTCTCTCTCTCTCTCTCTCTCTCTCTCTCTCTCTCTCTCTCTCTCTCAGTGTGAGGAAAATTAGAGCTTGCCTCGATGGTTGTTGATGATGTGGCTAGCAAGGATCACCTAGAGGGGGGTGAATAGGTGATCTTAAACAATTTTTATCAATTTAAGCGGAAATGAATGATCACAGTTGAATTTGAATAAAATTCAAATTCAAAACAGTTTATATAGACTGTGCTCTTGTTTTGTAGTATGTAAAGTAAGAAATAAAGATTAGAAAAATTACACACAAGTTTATAGTGGTTCGGCTTATAGCAAGCCTACGTCCACTCTCTCATGCTGACAGCCTACTAGCTAGATTTCACTATATAATCAAGAGGAATTACAGATTCAGAGTGACAACACTCTTGTTTATGATAAGACTCTCTATCTCACACAATCACTCTTACAAAGTGTCCCTCAAGATCTTAATGTTTAGCTCAAGAAAGGCAGAGAAAGGATCGGAGTATGCTCAGATTCTGGACTTGTTGATTCTCTATTTCGTTCTTCTTTTTGCTCCTCATAGATCTCCTTTTCTACTCCTCCATTACCAAGCTAGCTGTTGGACAGTCTTTAGAGGATTATCTTCCAATTTTCATCTTGGACAGATTTGTATAAAATGGATTGAGTAGTCGTTAGTTGACAAAATATGAATCCCGCTGATTCTGGTCGTCCATACAATCAGAATCTTAGTTTCCATAAATAGAGTTTTATCTGTTGTAATGCATACTTATCATAATGTTTTGATTGTCAATCAATTAGACTGAGATTGAGTCAATCAAAACCTTCCTTTTTGTGAAATCCATACCATATCACTAGCTGTTATATTTCGTTCCAAATGAGTTTTGCTTCTGCGTCTGAAAAACTTCAGCGTCTGCATCTGCATAACTTCAACGTCTGCGTCTACATAACTTCTACGTTCGAAGAATTTCTAATTCAGAACTTGAGTCAGCGTAGGTCTTCAATAAAATCTAAATATTAGAGTCTGAATGACTTTTATGGTAAAGTCTAAAGATCTTATTTCTGAGTTTAAACTTTTAGTTTTGAAAAACTTGTAAAGTCTGATATTTCATTCTGAACTTTCAAAGTATATTAACCTGGAATTGAATGCATGTCAGATTCACAAGTTAAACATTGAGAGTTTTGTCAGCTTCAAAATCCATTAGGAGTTTTCCTCAACAATCTCCCCCTTTTTTATGGTGACAAAACTTCCATGCAGATTCAATCAATATCAAATAAATTTGAAGAAAATAAACATTTTAAGCACATGAAACACATATATAAATGTGCAAACTTGTAGGATCTGTGTATTTCTCTTATTTTGAGTATAACCTATATAACCTGCATATTGAAGTGTTAGTACGACAATATCTGCATAATCTCTCCCCCTTTTTGTCATCAGCAAAAAAGAATAAATCAATAATATACAAAACAAAGTGCTGATATAAAGCATACAATCTAACAAAGTCGAATGTTAAGAATACACAACCAGAATGATTTTTAAAAAGGAGGGTATGAAAAAAAAAACAGATTGTTTCTTTGAAGAGGTTTGAACAAGTTGAAAGTTCTCTAGGATAGAAATAGCTTCATCAATCTTGATAGAATATTGACCCATAGCTTTCTCCACATTGGTTGAACATAGAGCAATGGCTTTCTTTATCTCTACCTCGTCTTTTTCTACTTGGAATACGTTGAGTCTGATTGTTTTCTTCAATAATTTTATGAAGGTTTTTTACGTCTCCTTCAAGTGCAGCTTGTTTTTTCCTTGATTTCTTGTAGAAGGGTTAGAATGGTCATGTTATCTGAAGTTTGTCCCTGGACATTTTCCGGTACATGTTGTTTGAACTTATCCCCTGCCTCTGTATGAATCTCTCCCTGAATATCTGCATATTCTGTAGCAGTAGTGTCATTCAGAGTTTCTTCAGGATCAAGTGGAGATTGACTTATATCTATCTTATGTGGAATATCATCCTATTGATACAGATGTGAGTCTTTAAATGCTGGTTCTAAAACCTTTTTACTAGGTTCAGAAACATGTTCAACATTCTGTCCTGTTTCAAGGTGTTCTGTTTCATAATCTTCATCTCGGAGAAGAATTCTTCTTTTCTTCCTGTACACCTTAAATGGGTTTGAAGAGATAGTTGGCTTTCTTCCTGTTCGTTTTCTTTCCCCTTTGTCTTCGTCAGTTTTCTTCCCAACAGATTTTGGTTTTGACTGTCGAACATCTTTTTCCTTTGGCTATGCTTGCTCTCTCCTTTGTGTCATCAAAACGCTTCATCTTTACAAGCATTTTTTCTTCAACAAACATGCAAGGTACAAAGGTTTTGCACAACTCATCAGAAATAGATATCTTTGAGAACATAAAAATTCGAGAGATGAGTGCATTATAAGGAAGCTATGCCTTGTCCTTTTGGAGTGTTTTGCACATATGGAAAATGATGATGAGTGGAAGAGAGAAAGACATTCCATTCAGAATGGCCCAAATGAGCTTTATTTCAGATCTGGACAAATCAGTTTTGAAAGCTGTTTTAGACTTCAAGTAATTGATGATGATCTTATGTAAAATGACTGTTCTTTTGGTCAGATCAGAGTAGGAGATGTGGCGTTTAGCAAGTTCTTCTACTTTTAAATCATACTTTTTATCACTAACAGTGAATTGAAGCCAATTTGATGACAAAATGGAAAGATTTGAATAAAAATAGGTAGTCAGTTTGGCATATACATTGGCGGATTGCAGACAAAATTCATAAATCCCCAATCTTGCAAACAGATTTTTCACAGAGATGCCAGCCTTTTCAAGATATTCAAAATCAACAGTTCGATGGTTCATAATCCCTCAAGCAAACAACAACCGATGGTAGACGTTGTGCTCTGTGCTTCTGAACAAACCTCCACTACCTTGCACACCAGATGGAATTCCTACTTTCATCTCAAAATTATAAAAAAACCTAGCATCATCGTCAGGAATCACAAATTTGGATGCACTGATAGACTTAGGGCTAGTACGAACTGATTTCTTGTCAGAGAGAGTTGATGGTTCTCCGATTTTCTCTTTACTCTCACTAGAAGAAGTCTCCTTTGGAATAGAACTAACCTCATCATGATAAGTTCTAGAGCAAAACTGAGAATAACTTTATATAAGACTTGCTTTTGTAAGAAAGCCATTGTCTTTCAAACATTCACGAAGAATAGATGTTGAAGCATTACTGCGTTTCAACCGTTCGTATGCTTTCCACACAAGTTTGATGTTGTTGAAGCGAAAATCTGTTTTACTTGTGGGTTTTGGTGCAGAAGATAGTTGTGGTTCTTGTCGAGTCGCTTCTGAAGAGCTTTGGTGATGATCCGATTCTGTATATGAGATCTTCATGAATTCTGGTGATGCTGAAGACTTTGTATCTTGGTACAGAATGCGTGAAGATCGTCTTTTGAAAGGCATTATGATCAGGTTTAGAGCAAAAAGATTTGATCTTGGAGAAGGAGGAGACGCAGACTCTTGAGTGTCGTGATGGTCAGGAGTGAGAAAGGTTCGTACTGATAGGGTTTTAGAAAAGAGAAGGGCAGTTTTATAATAGATAAGGACAGTTTTTTTGGAAAGAAAGATCACTTTTAGAAAATATAATAAGTGATCCTATTAAAGAGGAAGTGAAAAAAATATTTTAAGCACACACAAACGATCAGATAAATTAAAATATATACCTAATTTGCTTCCAAAAGTAACAAGGATGAAAATATCCTGCCAGAAATGCTAAAAATATACCCGCCAAAATTTAAATTAAAGACGCACCATTCTTTTTTAGTCTGAAATGGACATTTAGATAGAAAACATTTGAATCTGAAAAATTCCTGTCTAACGAATACTTCAAGTAAATAGATAAGTAATGCATAGTTTATTTCTAATATATTCAAATGAAGACTTATCAAGAAGTTTTGTGAATATATCAGCTAATTGATTCTTAGAATCAATCAAATGAATATTCACATTACCGTTCTGAATATGATCTCTACTGAAGTGATGCTTGATTTTAATATGTTTGGCACGTGAATGAAGAATTGGGTTCTTCATCAAATTGATAGCACTTATGTTGTCACATTTGATTGCAATACTTGAATCTTCAATAACAAAGTCTCGTAATTGTTGCTTCATCCATAGAATTTGTGCACAACAACTTCCCAAAGCCACATATTCTGTTTCTGCTGTAGAAAGTGCAACTGTGTTTTGCTTATTTGAGTACCAAGATATTAACATATTTCCAAGTAGCTGACATGTACCTGTAATACTTTTCCTGTCCACTTTACATCTAACTAAATCAGTATCAAAATAATTAGTAAGAGTAAAATCTGATTCTTTGGAATACTAAAGGCCTAACATTGGATATGTTCCAATGTATTTGATTATTCTTTTAATTGCAGAAAGATGTGATTCTCTTGAGTCAGATTGAAATCTTGCACACATACAGACACTAAACAATATGTCAGGTCTAGATGCAATAAGATATAACAATGATCCTATCATACTTCTATATATCTTTTGATCAACCTTTTTACCATTTTCATTTTTGTCCAGTTTGGATGAATGAAACATGAGAATGTCTGTTTTCTTGCAATTCTGCAATCCAAACTTCTTGACAATCTCATTTGCGTACTTCTATTGGCAAATGAATGTACCATCCTTGGTTTGTTTCACTTGTAGGGCAAGAAAGAATGTCAATTCGCCCATTATACTCATCTCAAACTCATTCTGCATATTTTTGGAAAATTCTTTGCAAAGCAATTCGTTAGAGGATCCAAAAATGATATCATCAATATAAATTTGAACAAGTAAAAAATCCTTACCTTTTCTCTTAATAAACAAGGTTGTATCAACCTTACCTTTTGTGAAGTCATTTTGCAAAAGGAAGTTGCTTAATCTCTTATACCAAGCACGAGGTACTTATTTTAGACCATAAAGGACCTTTTTGAGTTTATAGACATAATCAATTTTCCTTGGTTCTTCAAAACCAGATGGTTGTTCCACATATACTTCTTCTTTGATATAACCATTCAAGAATGCACTTTTCACGTTCATCTAAAATAATTTAAAGTCATGAAAATAAGTATTAGCTAATAGTAGCTTAATTGCTTCTAACTTGGCAACTGGTGCATAGGTTTCATCATAATCTATGCTTTCTTCTTGAGAATAGCTTTTTGCTACCAGTCTTGCTTTGTTTCTTATGACTTTCCCTTTGTTATCCAGTTTGTTTCTAAACACCCAGTTTGTTCTAATTACTAGATGATTTTTGGGTCTTGGCACAAGTTCCCACACTCTATTGATTTTGAACTATTGAAGTTCCTCCTGCATAGCTTCGATCCAGCTTTTGTCTGATAATGCTTCACCAACTTTTTTTTGTTCT
The DNA here is from genome assembly GCA_031216185.1 of Syzygium aqueum. NCBI lineage: Eukaryota > Viridiplantae > Streptophyta > Magnoliopsida > Myrtales > Myrtaceae > Syzygium > Syzygium aqueum. Next base: position 12,369,713 of record CM062238.1, read on the forward strand.
ATTTCTAATATCAATGCCAAATTGCTGATGTTCTCTTTATGTTTAGATCTAGTCATGATGCCATCTTCTGTTTCTCTAATAATGAGGTTCTTCGAATGACTAGATTTATGTTTCCAATTTCTGTCAAATCTTTCATTCTGAATATCATCAGACTCTGACGGTTCTGAATGACTCTGGATTATATCTTCTTTTTCTTCTTCTACAGATTCAACGATTTTTGAAGATTCTTGTTGAGCTTCAGATAACTTTTGAATATTGGAAAATGGTTCAGATTTATCTTTGTGAGTCTGAATATTTTCATCAAACCTCACATTCATTGTTTCTTCCACAGTCTAAGAATTTTTATTGAAGACTTTGTATGCTTTGCTTGTAGTAAAATATCCAAGGAAAAATCCTTCATTTGCTTTCTCATCAAACTTTCCAGAGTGGTCATTTGGATTTTTTAGTATAAAACATTTACAACCAAATACACGAAAATATGAAATATTGGGCTTTCTACCTTTGTAAAGCTCATATGGATTTTTCTCAAGAATGGGTCCGAGAAAAACTCTGTTAATGACATAACAAACTGTGAAAACTGCATTTGCCTAAAAATAAGAAGGAATCTTGCTCTCAATCGACAGAGTTCTTGCCATTTCTTGCAAAGAACGATTTTTCCTTTCCACAACACCATTTTGTTCTGGTGTGTAAAGAGTAAAAAATTGTGTTGAAACCCATTTTTCTCACAGAAATTTGAAAAACTTTGATTATCAAATTCTCCCCCATCATCAGTTTTAATGCAGAAAATGGTATAGCTCTTTTCATTCTAAACTCTTCTAGCAAATTTTGAAAAATATGAAAATGCTTCATTTTTATGAGTAAGGAAGAACACCCATATAAACCTTATGAAGTCATCAACAATAATTAAATAATATTTCTTACCATCAATATTTTGTATTCTGGTTGGTCCAAATAGATTCATATGAAGAAGCTGCAGAGCACGATTAGTGGAAATATGATGTATAGACTTAAAAGAGCTTCTAACTTGTTTTCCTAGAGTGCATGCATTGCATAACTCTGTTTTCCTGTATTTCAAATCTGGCAATCCTCGAACTAATTTCTTGTTTGAGATTTGTTTTATACTGATATGCCCCAATCTTCTGTGTCATAGATATTCATCCTCCTTGATTGAGATCAAACAATGAGTGGAGTTTGGATTAACATCTAGAAGATAAATATTGCCATATCTTCTTCCGGTGAATGTTTGAGAATAATCTTTGCTTGTTCCTGAGCATGTATCTTCTTGAAAATTGATTCTAAACCCTGAATCACATAGTTGGCTTATGCTTATTAGGTTATAGTTGAATTCTTTTACCAATGACACATCATTGATTGTGAGTCCTCCGATTTCAATCGTTTTTTTGCCAACTATCTTTCCTTTGTTATTTTTTCCAAAGAAAACTTTTCCACCATTCAGGCTTTATAGTTTAACAAATATGCTTGGATCTCTTGTCATGTGTTTAGAACATCCACTGTCCAGGTACCACTTTCTTTTTCTCTTTGTAGTAACCTGCAAAAATCACAACTTCTCAAGTTTTTTTTAGTACCTAAATTTGTTTGGGTTCTTGAGAGTTAGTATAGGCTGTCTTAACAAAGTCTCTTCGAATATGTCTCCAGACCTTAGGATATTCATTCTCAAAATATTGTGGATCTTCACATTTTGAGCGCTTGAGTGCACTTCGACCAACAGGTTTGACAAAATTCTTTTTGAAATGATTTTTATAAACTTGTCGATGAGGTCTTTGCCTTAATTTCTCCTTGACTTTTGGAAAATCAATTAAACTGTTACTTTCCTTCACAAATCCAAGACCAGATTTGTTGAAGTAAGGAATTTGTATAAAAAGAATATGCTTCAAGGTTTCTGAACCTTTTTGAAAACATAGAAATAATTTCTAAAACTTCCTTTTTCAAAACAACATTTTCTTCGGAAAGAAAATCTCAACTTTCCTTGACTTGATGAAATTCTTTTTGAAGAAAATCGATTTTTTCTTTTTGTGAAACATCTTGTTGTCTCAGTGATGAATTTTCTTTTTTTTAAAGAAGAGATTCCTTTAAGACCAGCCCTAAATTCAAAACATAATTCATCAATGTAATTTGACACTTCAATAGACATTTCAAGATATTTTACCTCAATCTCAACTTTAGCATTAGAATTTGAATCTGAGTCTGAATTAGCCATCAGACAGAAGTTTGAGATATCTTCATCACTGTCTTCACATTTTGTATCACTCCAGGTTTCTGCTTTTAAGGCTTTTTTTGCTTTCTCAAATTTGGTCTTCTTTTTTAGAAGTGGACAATTTGGATTGATATATACTCGTTTCCTACAGTGAAAGCAGATGACTTCCTTTAACCTTTCTATTTCATCGAGAGGCTTCTTCTTCTCTAAAGGCTTCTTTCCTGTAAGATTTCTTCCTTTGATTTTCATCTTCCTTTACTTTTTTATAAAGAGAGCTAGTTCTTCACCGTCAACATCTTTATCTTCAGAATCTGCATCATCAGAATCAATATTAGATTTTAATACAATTGACTTTTTACCTTTGAATTCATTTTCCTCATTTAGTTTTTCAGTCTTATATGATTAAAGAGTTCCAATTAGCTCATTCACTGATAGAGGCATGATCCTTTGAGTCTCTTAAAGAAATGTTTTGATATTATCCTACTGTTTCGCTAGTCCTCTCAAAAGTTTGTTGACTTTCATCGCATTTGGGATAGATTGTCCTTGATATGCAAGATTATTTACTATGTCAGTAAATCTGTCATACATAACAGCAACTAATTCTTCAGGTTTCATTTTGAAGGATTCATATTGACCAAGTTGTAGATTGATTTGAGTTTTCTTGGCTTAATTTGTTCCTTCATAAGTAGTGTAGAGAGTATCCCAGATATCATTAACTAATTCACAAGAAGCAATTTTTTTTTTATATTCAACAAGTGCTAAAGCACAATAGAAAGAACAAATTGCTTTGGAATCTAAGGATTCTCTTTTTGATATCTCAGTTTGAGATAATGGAGGATTTGCTGGTATGTTTCCCTCCGTCTTTTCTTTTGAATCAGAAGGTCTTGGTCTAACTCCTCTGATGATGACATTCCATTACATGTGATCAATTAACTTTATGAATGCCTTCATCTTATTCTTCCAAATACTATATTCCTTGCTATTGAAATATGGTGATATGTTGTTGCTTTGTCCTTCAATGAGACTTGGAGCACTTAAGCTAGCTATATAGATCGTTAGCTCAAAAGTAAAACATTTCAATGCATGGGCAACCTGCTCTGATACCAATTGATTTGGCTAGCAAGGATCATTTAGAGGGGGGTATATAGGTGATCTTAAACAATTTTTATCAATTTAAGCAGAAAATGAATGATCACAGTTGAGTCTGAATAAAATTCAGATTCAAAACAGTTTATATAGACTGTGCTCTTGTTGTGCAGTATGTAAAGTAAGAGATAAAGGTTAGAAAAACTGCACACAAGTTTATAGTGGTTCGACTTATAGCAAGCCTACATCCACTCTCCCACGCTGACAGCCTAGAGGCTGGATTTCACTATGTAATCAAGTGGAATTACAGATTTAGAGTGACGGCACTCTTGTGTATGATAAGACTTTCTATCTCACACAATCACTCTTACAAAGTGTCTCAATATCTTAATGTTTGGCTCAACAAAGGCAAAAGAAAGGATCGGAGTATTTTTCAGATTCTAGACTTGTTGATTCTCTATTTCGTTCTTCTTTCTGCTCCTTATAGATCTCCTTTTATACTCCTCCATTACCAAGCTAGCCGTTGGACAGTTTTTAGAGGATCATCTTCCAATCTTCATCTTGGACAGATTTATATAAAATGGATTGAGTAGCCGTTAGTTGACAAAATATGAATTTCGCTGATTCTGATCGCCCATACAATCAGAATCTTGGTTTCCATAAATAGAGCTTTATCCATTGTAATGCATACTTGTCATAATATTTTGATTGTCAATCAATTAGACTGAGATTGAGTTAATCAAAACCTTCTTTTTGTGAAATCCATACCAGATCACTAGCTGTTATATTTCGTTCCGAATGAGTTTTGTTTCTGCGTCTGAAAAACTTCAACATTTGTGTCTGCATAACTTCAGCGTTTGCATCTACATAATTTCTGCATATGAAGAATTTCTAATTCAGAACTTGAGTTAGCGTAAATCTTCAGTAAAATCTGAATATTAGAGTCTGAATGACTTTCATGGTAAAATCCGAAGATCTTATGTCTGAATTTGAACTTTTAGTTCTGAAAAACTTGTAAAGTCTAATATTTCTTTCTGAACTTCCAAAGTATATTAACTTAGAATAGAATGCATGTCAGATTCACAAGTTAAACATTGAGAGTTTTGTCAGTTTCAAAATCTATTAGGAGTTTTCCTCAATAGTTGACACCTTCGTCTTGGCTTCGTTGACGAGAACTTGAGCAGCTTCTGCTTAT